>JAWNMV010000604.1:0-715584 GCA_035043635.1 Drosophila rellima
CGTACATAGATAAAATTAACTAAAGTATCAGATATTCAGACATCAGACATTAGAAAAGACACTAGCAGCGTGAATTAATATTAAACATGTCTCGAAGGTTTTTGAAAATACATTCCGTTTTCAGCAACTAATTTTCCCTTTTTTTCTGCAGGTTTCTCTTAAAAAAATATAGAGATAACAAAATGCAAAATTCAAAATGGAATAAGAAATTTAGTTGCTTTGCGCATTTTATTGTATTAAAGGTTTTATTATTATGTCATAGTTAATTAGTTATCTCATCATATGAAGGAGATATCCTTTTTGGGGATTTTCCTTAAGTGCTTTGCATCATATCGCACTGTTTACACGTACTTAAAAGAAAAAGCAAAGGCTTTTGTAATAACAAATGGCCCCTTTAGTTATAAAAGTCCGGCAATCACTTGGTAGCTTTCATTTTATTTATTTGCCTCATTTCACATACATTTATTATGTGCACGGGCAGGAAAAACCCGAAAAATCCTTTGTGGAAAATGGCTGCAAACATGAAATGAAATTGCGTGACAAATGTCAAACAGCGCAACACCATTAACTGTGAATGTGGCACAGGATGCAGGAAACAACAACAGCAACAAGAAGATTCCTTCCCTGGGTCAAGGATAATAAAATACCTGAGAAGAGAATTAGTTGACAGCTTGACATGTGACTAAAGCAAAAATTACGCATACGACCCGCAAAACTTAACTAAAAGGACCACTTAATGAATTCAAATTGCAGCCATGCATCATTCGTTTTTAATTAAAAATCTTGTAAGTAATTTAAATTATTAAAGATATTCCAGTTGAGTTTGTCATACTCAAAGAAGAGATAGTCTGTTCATTGGACTATTCAGATTCAAAATGTACTTTTGGTACATCCTAAAATTTTTTTTTTTTTTTTTTAAATACATTTTTGATAAAAAGACCCTTTGCTGATTCCGTTTCTTTAATTTTTTTTTAAGCTTCTCTTTTAAAACTAATCCAAATTCGTATAAATGAACTTAATAGGAAATAATATATCAAGAAGCTTTTGGTTTTATAATATTATCATTGTGTACCAATTTTCATCAAACTTTTGACCTGAGAGACTAGTTTTCAAAGCTGTCAAAAACTCAAATCAATTTTAAGCAATCAATGATTATGCTAATGTTTTGATTGCAATCACAATTCATTGCAATCCTTATGATTGATTATAAAAGTGGCAATCTAAATAATGTAAAGCAAATGATTGCAATCGTTTTATAAATCATTCCGGTATTTAAATCCATATCGAGAATAAATATAAATATTTGTTGTCATTATTTCAAATTTATAAAACTAATATTATATTTATCTTTTATATTTTATCATTGCTGTATCTACCTTTCCTTTATGCTTTTACAGGGTATACAAAACCAAATTGTTAAGGTCAAGCCACAAAATGGAAATTAGCATGAAAATTAAAATGGAAATGTCAACTCACATGCAAAATTGTCGGCTGGCTAATGTGATGGCCATTCACGAAGGTCAGCGCATCCGTGTGCAACGGCGTCACGGTGCAAACGCCTTCCAGCAGCGAGATGAGACAGTGTCTTGGCTGAATGGATGGTCCAAACAATTGCAGGCAGTTGGTATTGGCCGAGCCAACTTCAACGGGATCGCTGCCCAGTTTTATGCGACGTCCGCCATCGCCACTGTGAGTCACCTCGACCAGAACGGGACCCTCACGATCGCCGGACATGTGATTCGCTCCGTTCGCAGCTCCCAGTGGTTTTTTCTTGCGTCGACGCGGCTGCGAATCCGCCGGACGGCGTCGCACATGAAACATGATGGAACCTGCAAGTTAATCAAACAGAAAGAGAGACAGTGAGTAAGTGAGAACGAGAGAACAAACATTAAAATGCAGACTATACGTTTTAGATTCATTTATTTATTATTTATTATATAAAATCCGTAAATACAACGGCAGCCTTGCAGCTTTATGCGGCCTTTGTGCTGCAAATCTCACGCAAAAGTGCAGTTTCGACAAATCGAATGCGGCAACAGCTGCCACAGCTGCGACGCAGAACATGCCACCTCCGATGCCGCAATGCAAATATAATTGACAATGGCATCGGGTCATACAGTGGTGGCAGCACATATTGAGCAGGGCTAGTGCTGAATAATAATAATAATAAGCAGGATAGAGAAATGCCCACAGCAGCAGTTAAAAGAGGTAAAATAAATTATAATGGAAATAAAATAGCATATAAATTTGAGTCTTTTCAAAATAAAACTAAGTTTCAAGCAATAAAATATCGTATAAAATATACAGATGGTAACAAAATTATTTTAATGAATTAATTTAATGAATCAAAATATTGAATAAAGATCTTCGAGAATCAAACTCAATTTCAAGCAGAAATATAATAAAGAAAACCAATAATTAAAAAATAAGGAATTGCTTGAAAAATGTATTGGAGTTTCCGCTTTAAAATAAATACCCAGCAAAAGAATTGCGAATAGAATGTCAATTAATAATAACTAAGAATATACAAACACGTAATATTGTGAAAGACACTATACAAATAAAGTCTTTATGTTTAAAAGAAACATAACACTCCCAATATTTTAGCCAGCACTGTCACTGTTATACAGGGACAGCACTGTTTTATTCGCATCTCATCGCATTGGAGTTTTATTGCATCTCATCAGTTTATTTCGCGCTCCAAAATATAAGTTCCAAAAACGAAATCAAATTAATTTCGTGCTTGATCAGTTTCTGATTTTGACAGAAGAAAAAACGAAAAACAAATTCCTATAATATATGAAAAGCAGCAAATAGATCTAAACGCGGGCTTAAATAGATTGCATTTAATGGGACAGACATACTGACAGGTAGGTAAAGAGATCGGAAGACTTGGGCAGACAACTGACGACTCTTGTTATTTTCCAGCTTTGTAGATGTAAAATTTCCAAAGTCGACAGCTGCAATAACAACAACGGAAAAGAGACTGATGTTCAGATACACACACAGATATTTGTGAATATGTATTTGAGCTGTTAGTTTGTTTTGTTTTGTTTTCTTTGGCCGCTTGTGTTGTGCATTGTACAGAATGTTAAACGAACCATGCAAAATATGATGCCAGAAAGACGCCCCTTGTCATGCCCTCGGAGCGCCGCCCCCATTGACTTCATGGTTGCCATAGTTTTGGACCAGAAAAATTGCAGCATGCATCGTAACATGAAACGGTACAGAAGGGAAATCGAGACTGGAAACTGCTCCAGACATGAGAGAAAGACAGAGAGAGTGAAAGAGGCAGAGAGGGAGAAAGGGAGAGGATGTATGCTGGGATGTTGGGCATGTCAAGTTGAAAAACTTATTAAAAACTGCATTGAAACGAACTGAACAGAACAGAACTTCAACAGATGTGGACGGTGCATGGGACGTATGCGCAATGTGGAAATTGGTTTCTTGACGCTGGGGGAAACTGTTTCAATTTTACAAACACCAAACAAAAGAGCACAACAAAACACAACACCAAGAACAAACATTTAGTATTCTGTGGGTAAAATACCTTTTTTGCGCTGCCAAAACAACCACATTTGTTATTGTAGTATGTATGAAGATATAACTTGGCCAGCTCATTGCATGTGATTTGTTCTTGTTGGCATTATTATTTGCAGTTTACGAGCTTAGTATATGGATTATTTGCCTTGGTTCGTTCTTTGATTTTGTGGCTTTTGAATCACAGTAACAGCAGCAACAAACATTCTTAAAACTTTCTAACCACAAACAATAAAAACACACACAATATTTGTAAAGGAAATGGAATAACTAGGGAAAGCAAAAACAAACAAAGACTTTATACAATGGAAAAAGGCTTCAAAGGAGGCTAAACAAGTCAACAAAAAATTAAAAAATTCATGATCTTCCCTTGCTTTGGCCGTAGACTAGTTTAGCTTTAACTTAAAAAAAATATTAAAGAGCTTGATTTTGAATTCAAAGAGTGTTGTTTACTATTCAACTGCAGTCTGTAATTGAATTTCCTTTTCCAACTTTTCTTTGAATTTCCGTGGCCAGTCAATAATTTACCACTGATTGATATTGACAGTTGCTTTCGCTTAATGAAATGTCCATGAATGTAACTTATGACCCAACTATAGCATGACAACAACTGCAAATTGTAAATCAATCAACAATCAGACAAATGGACACAGCTTAAAGTTGAGTAAAATAAGCGCGTGTTTCTTGTCTCCACGAGCTCATTTCTCATGCATGACCAGTTGCAATGCTTCAGGGTGAGAATTTCCACCCTACACAACAGGACACCTGACTTCTATACATCCCCGACCCCTGATCCTATATGTTCTGTATTTAATTCAAAATAAAGCACAATGGAACCGCATAAATACCCTGCATACTGTGCGAAGGAAAGCAGAAAAGAAGAGAAACTAATTTAAGGAGAACTTATAATTTCTATAGATTTCTAGATTTTTATTTAAAGGTCCGACTCAATTTTCAGAAATGAACCTTTAGTTGAAATACTTTTAACCCATAACAATTTTCCAATTAAATTATACTTTATAATTACAATGATTTTATGTATGTAGTTTTGTAAATTGAAATCTTGTTTT
Organism: Drosophila rellima; assembly: GCA_035043635.1. Taxonomy (NCBI): domain Eukaryota; kingdom Metazoa; phylum Arthropoda; class Insecta; order Diptera; family Drosophilidae; genus Drosophila; species Drosophila rellima. The sequence goes on from JAWNMV010000604.1 coordinate 4,611, forward strand.
CCAGCTAAAGGTAATTGCGCTGAAAACCGCTTAATAATTTCTAAAAATATATTGTTTGTATAACAAAATTGTTATTATTTTTTCCCTCGTATTTCCATTTATTTTAATGGTTATTCTAATTCTAAGATTTGTAGTTAATCTTGCTTTAGATAAGAAATTTAAATAATTATTAGTATGTTAAGATACTTTCTTTAATTATTATTTAATTAGTAAACGAGAATTTTTGCGATTTATTCTAAAGAGACCGTTTTTTTTTTCAAAATTACATAATATATTTATGTCTAGAGCAGAGTGGCTTATATAACGAGCTACTCGTCTTGTTGTCTTTGAGGGTGGCTGTATCCTTGGCAGTTGACATTTGAAAAATAAAACCAAATGCAGAAGCAGAAAGAGCACAAGAGTTGTGAGAATAAAAGCATTTTAATTGTTCAGACTTGGTCAATAGCTTGGCACCAGGTAACAAACACACACTCTCGCACACACTCCTACATACACAATGCTTAAACACGCAATGTTGACAGTGGAAATTTTAAGGTACAGGACACAGCAGAAAGTAAAATGCCTGCGAGCCATGGAATTGATTCGGTCAACAACGCGTCAGAATCATGTGTGAAAGCACCCATGTGTGTGTAACTGTACGCGTATGTGGGTTTTGGATACTGATGTCTATATATTTGTGTGTCAGTGTGTTGGTATTTTGCTGGCACGTGCATAAGTGCGCATAAATTGGCAACAGAAAGCAAAAGCAGCTGAAATTTGTGCAATTTTCAACGCTGAAAACAATGCGAGCATATGAGACGATGCGAAAAAATTGCATAACGAGTTCAGTTAACTGCCCAGCCCGCCACCTTCCCCCACTACACCCCCTTCAACCAAATTGCCCCCAGGTATGCCACACACTTTGTGGCCACATTCCGTTAATAGTGTGTGTGTGAGTTTGCGCCATGAAAGTGGTCGCCGAACGTTGTGCACATTAATTTATATTAGCGTAGCTTTTCCCTCTAATGACAAAAGTAATTTGATGGTTAAGCGCAAAATTTTGAGCATTAATGTGCTTCAAATACTCTTTACTAACTCACAAAATATATATAAATGGGCATTTCCAGAAAAAGGTCTTTGGCGATGCATTGTTTTCTATACATACTTTGAAAACGACAAGTCTTCAAAGTTTGTCTTTTTATAAAAAGAATAGTTTTGATAAAATGCATTCAACACGTAAAAAAACATTTTTGAAAATGATAATCCTTGCCATTTTTTATTTTATTTAAAGACGTACGAATGTCGCGCTCTCTATCCTAGAAATACTCTTTTTTTTTAAACTTTAATATACATTTACCTTTTATTCCAATTAATTAAAAACCACATTTTTTATACAGGGTGGGAATTCAACTCAATTATTTTTCAAACGAACAGTTTTCTCTAGTCAGAGAGTCCCAAAGTTTAGATATTATGCAGATACATTGTAAAATTGTATAATATAATTAATATCATAAAGTTAATGAAATATCGGAACACGATCTTTCTTTGCGCATTCAAAGTTACAATATCAAGTTCTTAGCGCGCTAATACCTTTATAATTCCTTAGGCTTTGTTCAACCATACTTTGTAGAATCCTTTTAATCAAAATTTTTTAACAAACTTTATGCTTTATTCCTCATAGATCGAAGTTTTTCTATTACTAAAGGTTTTCAGCAATTTAATTAAAAGTAATTTTAAGAAAGTTTTTACAGCCCCCACCATTGATATGGGCGGCTTTTTGAATTTCCTAATTGACTGAGATTGATATTCTGGTCATCAGGCGATGGGTGGATGGTTAGTAGGTTTTTGGTGGGCGTGGCAACAGCCTGTGCCCTGTAGTTAAATTAGCCAAATTAGTCGTGAAACCTAGCAAAGTTTAAGGCATTGGCCAACGAAGAAACCAAAGCGTCGAGAGCAACTGAAATGTTGGTCCTTGCACTGTAAATGTTTGCTATTCGATTCCTCTTGCCAAGCACACACATTACTCACACACACACATACATTTCCAAAATTCGAGGCACTCAAACACCCGAAAACATATACAAGCTGCCTCAAGTTGTGCAAATTAAAACAATGAAAATTTAATGAGTCAAGTTTGCTGCCATTCACAGGACGACGGCAGAGTCTGACTCGAATCCTGGGAAAGGAATTGCACGTTGCGACAACTTTGTGTTAAATATTGCACGTGGTAAACATGGCCCACGAATTGCTGAGGTCAACATTAGGTTAAATGTTGGCTTAAAGGTAATTGCCATGTACATGTTGGATTGTCATAAAAAGGGCAACATTTTATACCAATTACATTACCATATTTAATTTCCGAATTTAATTGAATGTAAAACATTTTTGAGTTAGAAAACAGCGTAAAATTAAATTATATATACATATGAATATATATTAAAAATATTGCCGGTTTTCAATTAAAAAAACATTTAAATATTTCGACATGTAAAATCAAAATATTTTATTTCTATTAATATCTAAATTAATTTTTGGAGTCTTTTCACTTATTCGATTAGAGATCAAAAAATTTCAAAGTTTTGAGTAACTATTTTTTCATTTATAAGCTTTCATTGAGGAAGATAGTTGGCAATTTAAATTCCGCAGCTTTTCAAAAATCAGTTAAAATTCAATTGGGGGCTAGTCAAAAAAAATGCATGACTTTACCGATGGTTCTAAGGAGATATATTGTAATCTAGTTTTCTCAATTATTTTCTGTAAATACCTAAGTTTGGTTAACTTAATCTTATTTATTTCCAGCTGTTCTATTTATTTTGTATGAACGAACCACACTGTCTTTAATTACTCAATTGCTGTAATTGTGTATTTAAGCAGATGAATCAACTGCCAGCTCGACCTTATAAATAACGTTGGCAGCAATCTATATTTTATGAACCTACTGAGAGACATTTCATTAATCTTATCTTAATATTGACCCCAACGGCAATAACAAGAAAGCAAACACAAGTAATCGATGAACAAAATCGAATTAAGCGCAAAGTTATTAACCAAGTACATGAGGATTCCATCTTTGACATCAACCTCCAACCTTAACCAGACTCAATTTTCTTTGGCACTTTTATGTCGGGCAATTCAGTTGAGCGACGCCCAAGGTGGCTATCAACAATTTTGCTAGACAATTTGGCAACAGAAACAATAAAAATATAATTGCCACACTCTAGGCAAAAGCAACAGCCAAAGAGAAATTGCCAAAAGAAGGAAAGTAAAAGTGCTGCAAGACTAAAATATACCCTGTGAACAGCTCGAAAATACCGTGACAATAGAAAAAGTACGCAGTATCTTAAAAGCAACCTGTCATTTTATCCATGGATACACGGTATAGATATGATACAAAGCAAAATCCGAAGGAAAATGGAGAAAACGAACGGACGAAGTTCTAATAGTGTGGAATAAATGAAATATGATTGAATTTTGTGGTTGCCTGCATTTCTCTTTTATCGACGGTAAAGCAATTTTATATTAGAGAGCCCAAAGAGATTTATGACTTTCGAATTGTCGTCTGTCTCATTTGGCTAACGGTCAGTATATATGTATAAGCAGGACATTCACACACACAATCGGAAAGGCCAAAAATGTTTTAGCCCTACGAAAATTATTGATTTTTGTCTGTTTGTTTTGGTTGGGTCAGCGAAGGATTAAACGAATAGATTTTGTCCTGTTCTCACTTCACTTCACTCCATCTCTTTTTTCTTTTTAATGTATATATCGCGCAATAATAAAAAATTGCATTTTTTATATGACTTTCGAAATGAATGGCAGGGCTTTGTTCGTTCACAGTTTGATCATTTTTGTTTTTTAAGAGAAAGCTATAAAGCACGTCAGGTCTGTGTGTATATATAAAAGCCAAAAAAAATGTGCAAATTCAATTTGTTCCCAAAGGAATGTTGGAAAGTGGTGGGGGAGGAGGACAATATCCATTTAAAATTAAATCAAAATAAAGCTGACAGCGCATAAAAAACGCCAAATTGAATTAAATAAAAAATTGCAATCAAACTGAAGGCTGTATCAAAAGAAACACTCGGCCAAATACTTTAACACAGAAAACCGCGACACGAGTACTGGAAATATGAAATCATTCTTTTGATTCGTTGCTTTGGTTGTGTTATTAATTTGTTCAAGTTGGTCGAGTGACTAACCGGACACTAAGCTCAGCTGCTGCTCTGGCGGACGCCGGTTGGCCACAACAATGCGTTGACACAGCACAAGGATAACTGAACACTGAGTTGCCGAGTACTGCACCGACTCGACACGGACAGCACACGGAGCGTATGAGCAACGCGGGCAAAGGCAAAGTCCCTGACTGACTGACTGACTGAGTCACTTACTGGCTCACTTACAGCCTGGCATACTCACGATGTTTGTAAATGAATGGGTGAATGAATGAATGAATGAATGAATGTAATAACGAAAAAGTATACAGCGCATAAAGCAACAACAGTAAATGATATATACATATGTATATATACTGACTTGTATATAAGTGTATGTATCTCTTTCTTTGTATATGTTAAACACAACATTTAGTTTACACTGGCAGCAATGGGTGTGAATGTGAGACACTCTATGTGGTTGTGTGTGTGAGTAAGCTTAAGTGCGTTCACCACACTGTTACACCAAAAGCGTCTTTGTATGTGAGCCACAGCACATATACCAACATACACACACACACACTCACTAGCAGTCGCACGTATTCAAATGTCCCAAACGCATGCAGCCAGGACAACTAAATTAATGCCCTATGTCTGGGGAACGGTCAAGGCTATGATATGAAAATTACACGATAAACTCTGTGCTTTAGCGCTTGCAAGCTTTTTAACAAAAAGCTCTGGAGCTTTTCAATTTTTTATTTTTATTTTGGATGGCGACTTATCGTAGAATTGTTATTGGCAAGAAAAAAAATTTAAGTAACCTAATTTCGTTTTAATAAATTAATAATATTCCGACTGAAAAGCATTTAATAATTTAAAAAAATAAAATATTTATTATATTTGTAAGGCCATAATTAATACGAATAAATATATATTTATTTAAAAAGCTCAATTCATTATTAAATTATAAAAGGATATTGTTCATTGTTACTTAAATGCAGGCAGGTTAATATTCAATTGGTCTATAGCTCCGATTTAGTAGCGTTATAACAATTTTATATGTCATATAAAAGACACCAGAACATTAAGTTACGATTAAATTTCATCAAATAGTAAATATGTTTGTACTTTGCTAAAAGTACACATTTATTTTATATTCGTTAACTTCTAAAAATAATAACTTTAAATGGTTAGGTTAAGTACTAAAATAAATTATCTATAACCACCATTAAACTTTTTATTAGCTTTAAAAGAGATGCAGACTTAAATATGCATATTAAATACTTGCATATTCAGTAATAACCCCCTAATATCGCCATCAATAACTTTCATAAAGCATCAGAAAAAAGAAGCAAATTAATTTTGGCTAGATTTGCATATTAACCAATCCACAGAGCCATATCATGTAAGTGCATAAATCAACCTGAGTACATCATCATCATAATTTGACGCTCTCTCACACAATCGATATACTCAAACCAGGATAACAACAAGACTATCAAGAAAAACAAAGAAAATCCACAAATGCCAGCAATAGGGCATACACACACACACTATTCAGCGGATGCGTGTATGTGTGTATTCGTGTATCTGTGTGTGGATATAAAAACATGAGATATGTATTCTTGAAGCTACTTTTCGGCTAACGAGCATCGCACAGTCAACGTCTTTATTGTTAGCCAACTTGCACTTGAGCTCAATTTTTTTGAAAGGAGAAGGAGCAATTGCTGATGGATTCGCATGAAACTGGAGAAAGGATATTAAAAATGTGCAATAAACTCGCAATGTCATAAACTTAAACAAGAAACCATTAAATATCGGTTTAATTGCATACCGAAAGAAAGTACTAATAAAAAAACTCATGTGTTAAATTCTTTTTTTCTTGGATTTTTTTTAAAATTTATTCTTAAGGCGACCCCCTATAAAGTAAGGGGGCCATTTTTCAAAAATTCCGAGCACTGATCCTTGCGAGATCAGCGAACGGGGGTTGATATTTTATCATTGGTGTCAGCAACAATGTCCTCACTATACGTTCATTGAACATTTCTGCTCCCCAAGACAAGGAAGGCCGATTGTTGGCAACAAGCGGCACCTCAAGCAGCAAAAGCTTAAACTATTTGCGAATTATAAGCGCAAAAGCGTAAAAAAATGTATGCAGAAGGCATTGCCTATTTCTAAGCGCAAGTTGTGATCAGTCCAATGATCGAGGATCTCATGAACCGGTTAATTGCATTGCAGCTTTGGGTGCAGTAAGCTTTTACTCACCCCTATGAGGGGATTGATAGAGTCAGTAGGGTTGTAGGGTGCTAGATATTCTCCGAGTCCAAACTACCCCTATTTGATATCTTCACTATGCTTTGAAATTAAACAGATTAATGTGTGCTTACTCTACAAACGACACAGCACACATTAAACTAATGACGTTCATTAATATTCAGGCACAGAATTAATAAATAAATAGTCAATTTCCGAGAATAAACCAGATTCGAAAAGGAGACAAATCACAGGACTTTTATTTTCACAAAGTAAACAATAAATACACATTTCTACCAATGATGCTGCTAATAATAACAACAAAACAAAGTTAAATCGAATATCTCGTACTCAGAGTCGATATTTGGTTTTGGCTAAGAGCCAAGAGTGTCATTTGCATGCTGTAGGCAATGATTCCACAGAGGTCGTCCTATAATACCTACATGCATACATATATATAAATCAGCTTGTATGTGCGAATGCTTAGATTTGTGTGTATGTGAGCCATCATCAAACTGGCAGCTCTCAGAAATGCCTTCTGTTTCTGACTGTGGCTGACAACAGTTTTGTTTAGCCTACGGCATTTCCCTAGTTGGTCTTTCTTCCTCTTCCCCTTCCTCACAAATTATTCTGGTCTGACAAGTGTCATACAACACAAAGTTGAAGAGCAATTGAGCAGCATCATGACAATTTTGATGAGGACTGTTAACAATGGATAAGATTGATATAAGAATGCGCAAAGGTAATAAATATGCGGTTTATCATCTGACAATTTACATTTATCAAATAAGAAAAGTATCATATTAAAATCGTTGTTATTATAAATGGGATTAAATTACCTAATTTCTTAATATCTGAGTTCAAGCAATATATTTTAAGCGTAAAAAAAAATTGAAAACTTAAATTTTAACTGTAGTATACGTAAGAATAATTTTTCAATTGAATATTTAAACTGAATCATCTTATCCATCGTTTACAGCAACTATTTTTGAAGCTTCAAAAATCTAAGATCATTAAATTGGGTTTTTTTTTACCTTATTTTAAATATATTTAACATTTCAATTCTGAATTATCATAAAGAATAAATGAAGACTTTTATTCAGTTAGTCTATCTCCAACATCAGCCAGAAAAATTAAATCTAAAGCAACACCATTTTTAGCTGGTTAATTGTAGTAGTAAACCTTATTATATTTTAACTTTAAATTTAAACGGTATTTTGTCTAAGCTAAAAACAATTCTGTTAAATGCGATTGCATTTTGATACAGTTTAACCTGATTATACACAACCTTTGGATATTTGATTCACATTGTTAAATTTAAATTGAATTAGAAAAAGAAACTCACATTTTGTTTGCATCAATCAATAAATAAATATTAAAAGCCAAACGCTCTCTCCAATTTTCTAATGGCATTTTTGCTGCCATCTTAAAGCTTAAAAGCCCAACAAGGACATAAAGGAGAGCAACAACAATAAAAGGAACAAGTTCTTAACCCAATTTGCCTTCTTACGGCTCCATATTTCTATCAAATTCCTAAGCGCATTTGCAGGCGACAGAAACTGGCGAGGAGTCTGGCAGAACAAAAATATAGAGCTGGTCATATATCGTGTTACATTGCCTAAAAAGAGCAGGGTCGAGTTATTTGAATAGAAACAATTGGAATTAAACAATAAATTTTTTAAAATATTTTTATAATTGGGTGCATAACGAGAAAATCAAAAAGATTTAGCATAAGCAATTTTTGAATAAGCAAATATATAACATATACATAAGAAAGTATTTAAATTTTTGTTTGTGAATAACCTATTTACATGTATCAATGAGCTTTAAAAATTAGTTTTTGTAGTATACATTGATATATGTATGGATGTTTTTCCCTTAGAGTTGACTCAAATATTAAGGCTTTCATTACATAACGTATGAGTCCTCTATAAAAGTTTAGTTTGAGCTGGAATGATTATTGTTCGTGGTAAAAAGAAGACAGTTTAAAAAAAATCGTTGTTCCTATTTATTGAATCAAAAATGTAAGTTAAATAAATGAAAGTCTATTTGTGAGCTTATTAATATGTCAAAGCAATTACTTGACTAGCTATATATATACAAGCATTTACTTGGAAAATCTTTCACGATTCCATCTCAAACTGAAGCTAAGGGAAAACAGAAACGACCTTCAGCATGAACTGCACTACACGAGCTTCATGGAGGCAGATTTTAAACGGGAGTTTGAGTTGAGAAGCTAAAGGAACCGATGTCGCTTAGTTTCCTGTCCAGAGGGAGAGGTATCAAAATTATGCCTGTGCAGCTTGCAAGACTTTTCTCAGAGCCAGAGTGGCTGTCTGATGGAGTAGGCGTGGCTGAAGCAAAATATTTATGAGCAACCACGTCTGCTGGCAAAAACCTTAAGTGCTTCTTTAGACCCTTTTCCTTTCTGCTATTGTGCTATTTGTGTAATGTCATAGGGAAATGGCCAAATTGCAAGGATGGGGGATGTCGTAGCTTAAATGAAGCGTTAATTTTTTTATGTCCAGGGAAAACGAAATGTCAGCAGGACATTTTAATAAATGTCCTGTCATGGCCAGCGATTAAATAATGTATCAACCTGTCCTCGTAAAACATACGTCAATTACTCGGAATAGTCGGCTATTAGATGGCTTATCTGAATTCGAAATTCAATTAGGTTCATTAGTGAATCGTTGTTTTTTTTGTTTAACTTTATTTTCAACATTTTGATCAATCAAGCTGATAATAATTCATGGAATTTATTTTGCGTCAGTATATTAATATAATAATTATAGAGTAATATCCCAGATTTTTCCATTCCCACAATGAAATTCCACATCAAACATTCAATTTGCTTAAAATTAACCCTAATAATGTCACTTCATTAGTGACAATAAAAAAATACACTCAAAAACATTTTGTTAACCACATACAATAATGTAAGCACTTAATTATGCAGCAGAAAAAGTATAATAGATACATGTTTTCTCCAATTTTTTGTTTGATTTCTGTTTTACAAACACTTTAGAAATGCAAGAAAAATAAAGTTGGGTAAAAGTTTGTTAACAAATTTCGTAGCATACTTTTGAGGCAGCGACTCGTTAATGAACGAAGCCAAGTGCTAATAGCAAAGCAAATACCGAGGCAAATTCTGATACCCTTTTTCTCATCTTCACTCCGTGAAATACTTACGTCTTATGCCCCAATCCATCATTTTGTTAGATTTTGTTGTTGATATTGGAATTGAAGCGCCAGGTGTTTATTGGCCAACATTAGTGCCAGGATAAAAAGCGTTTTGAATGCCGGCCAAAAACCGGCTTGCCTAAAACGCAGACCGAACGATTTCTTACATAGCAACGAAACACTTTACGACAACGGCGACAGCGACAGCGACAGCAACAACGACAACAGCGGCAACAGCAACACGCACAAATTGAATTGAACTGCTTCTAATTTTGACAATTTTATGTATGCCTCAAGAAGATAGAGCAAAGGACAAGCGAAGCACAACAACAACAGCAACAACACAATAACTGTTGCCGCCGCTTGGGCGCTTGCTTTTGCTACTCGCTATCACCAAATAAATTCAAAAATTCCAATTCCGTTTTACGAATCCGTTATACGATTTCCCGGGCCCTGCCGTGTTGTGCTGCTGGCCCGAGCAGCATTTACTTCATGACTGAAACCGACAGCAGAACCTTTAAGCCCGCAGACACAATGTGCTCCTGTCGACGCCGACGCCGACAACGACGCCAACGTCAGCGTCGACGCCAACGCCAACTCTAGCAGCGATGCTTCGATGGCGAAGTGTGACTGTGACGGCACCGAATGTGCACGACGCAGATAACAGTTGGAGCTGAGTGGCAGCGATGGGAAAGAAGAAGGAGAAGAGAGAAGACCAACGAAACAGACGTCGCGTCGCTGCTTCGGCACTTGAGTCGGGCACCTCGACATTGACGAGGACGTCGACAACAACAAAAAGTGGAGCAAGTGCTGTTATATACGAAAATGTTCAAATAATCCACACACAGTGTGAACGTTTGTTGTTGTTGCTGCTGCTGCACAGGTGGCGGAATTCGCAATCGAAAATTTAGCCATAAAAATGTCATTATGTTTAAATATTGTCTGTGTGCGACTTAAAATCATTCCGTAGCCATAAGAGAGCAATGTTGAAATAAAATGAATGCCAAAGAGTGCGCGTGCAAATCATAAAACGTCAGAAATAATATTAAAAGATCTGGTTGTTTTTATACTATGGGCTATCTTCTTACAACTCTACAATAAAACAGCCAAAAAGTAGGCAAATGAAATTAAAAAAATAATATTAAAGTGGAAGAAATTTAACATGTTTGAAGATGGGTTTAACAATGTAAATGATTGTCAAAAATTCTATAACTTTAACCACTGTACGCATAACCAAAAACAACAAATGCAAGGACAACGAAAGCAAAACGAAAGTAGCACAAAGAGAGCACGCAGAGCATAAACGCTGTTGTAGCTAACGCTCTCACTCTCTCGTTGTCTACAACGCCGGGGCTAAATACTTTTCGACAATAAATATTGAAGGTATATTTAGAGAGAAGGAGAGAGTGGGAGCGCGAGAGAGTGAAACACCTAACGGCAAGTGACTTAAGCACTGAGAGCGTGTCTACTCGTAAAACAACAGCAACAACAACTGCATATTATAGATAAATGCAATGACATCGAAATGCTGTTAGAATGCCACACATTGTTGTTGCCATTACATTGTTGTGGTAAATGGACGGATAACATAGTTAGAACAGACACACGACTAGACAGACACAAACGTTGGTTAAATGCAATTTCGAAAGCATTTCATGTTCACCTTCTTGCACTTGAGTGTGGGTATTTGGAAATTGTGTCAGATTTGTGAGATAGTTTTATCTAATTAACCAACATAGATAGTTATTCTAACAGATTACAACACTTCAGTTTAAACACTTTCGAGCACCTGACTTCAAGAAATATAAGTGAATTTTATGATTGCCTGAGTGCCCCGCAATTAGAACAACGCGCGGTAAACAGAGACAGAGCTCATGAAATATTTACACAAATGCGGTCGCATTTACATTTTACACCTTTTGAATTGCACACGCAAGACAACACTAAAAAGAAGAAGGAAACAGCGAGAGAGCGGATGAGAGAGTGAGATAGTGTTTGTGGGAGAGAGTGGGAGAAACCACCAGCAACAGCAGGCGGCAACATGTGGCTGCTAAGTGGCTGCGCTGCCAGCATTAACACTTCGCTCCTTCCTTATGAGTGTGTTAGATGCTGCCAACAATATTTCCGGCCTCAGCTTTATTCATTTTTCTTCGTTTTTTTTTTTTGCCATTGTCCTTATTTAAATGTCAGTTATGTTTGTCGTTCTACTTTATTGTTGTTGTTATGGATGCGCGCCGTTGGTCGACGCTGAATTCCCAGCGGCATTTTTGTTGCGCATTAAGTTTGTCGTTTGTGTGAACGTATTTGTATGTGTTGATGTGTGAATTGTATAACAGCAACTGCTGCCAGCGTTCATTGTCCCTAATTTATGTACATACATATGTATATGTATGCTTGTGTGAATATAATTATTTACATTGGTTCTTGTCGTTAGTGTCCATCTCTGTTGCGCCTGCGCCGGCGTTAATTTATGTGCTCTGTTATCATTTTGTTGCATACTTTTAGGCACGCGGTGACATGTCCTTGCCCGTAGACAGCTGATTGATATAAAGTAGTACCTCAAATGAGGCATGCAACTGAAAAGTGTGATGTGTTTAAGTGTCATCAAAGAACAAACGAAAACAACTTCAAAACGATAAACGAATTGATGGCAGAAAATCTATTTGACTTTTTTTTTTAGAATTCTCTGATTGTGATGATTTGTTATCGAGAATACAAAGGTAAACAAAAAATAAAGCACGATATTAGAAATTAGAACAAAGAATTTATAATTAAGTTGTATGTGACAAAATAAAATATAAATAATAATAAATTAGTCGCTTTGTAAGGGAAAAACTAAGTTTTTCATCATTCAAAACAACACTAATGGAAATTAATGGAATTCAATTTAACTATCAAATTTGTTAAGCAGTTATAAATTACAAACTAAATATTTATTCAGCATTCTACATTTAATAATTCGAAACTGGGTTGCAGAATTCGCTGACAGAAAGCTTGTGGCATTGAGCTTTTCTCAAGTTGTCGGAAATTATCCTTATCCAGTTGGGTTTGTGTACTCGCTAAATGAATATTTACGAGTACATTTGGGCTGATTAATTTTATAACAGCAATTATTATTAAAACGAAAATTAACAATTAAATACCAGCCAAGTTTGTAACGTTCTAATAAGAGCAGAAGTTACAGATCTATATTCATTTCATTTACTTCGCATTCGGCATACTTTTTAGAAAACACTCTTCATTTCTTAATTCTTCATATATCATTTGGCCAAAATCTTTGTTTTGTTCACTATAAACTTACGTAGCTTTTCACATATTTCTTCTTTCATTTTATATTTAATTTGATAAATATTTAAGACTATCGTATTTAAATTTCACTCAATTAGAAAGAAAAGTAAAAACAAAATTCAACAGCTTCGTCACTACACTACGAAATGCCAGCAAACAACTGAAATAAGTTCTGAAATTTTACTACTCCAAATAAGAACAACAACAACGATAATAAAAGCAACAACATCAAAATAGCAACAGTAAACAAAAGTTCTTGTTGTTGTTGTTTTTGATAGGCAGCCCGTCAACATAATTATTGATAAAACAAATTTAAATGCACGCCAAGGGAGTATTCCATATTTATGAATGACTCGCTTTGCACACTCCCCCCTCTCCCCAACCTATCCACTCGAAGGATCTGGCACACTAAGTGATTTCAAATGGCCCACAATCAGGCAAAGTTCAAAGAAGGATTTGAAGGGTAAGCTTACCGCGTGACGTTGGATGATTCATGAGTATCGATAGGGGGCACTCATCGTCGTCAAGTATGTACTCGGTGGCATCGCTGTTCACCTGCAGAAAAGATAAACGGATGAGCAAGTGCATCATAATATTAACATCAATATTCCTATTCAAACCTGGACGAGACAATAATGCAGAGGATCGGCCTTCTCCAGGCCGTACTTGGTGAGCATTTCCCTAACGACCGCCTGGGCGCAATCCCGTATGGACAACAATAGCGTCTTGTAAGGCACATCCTGGCACAGGCTTTCGCCGTAGATCTTCAAGGTGCCGCCCGTGTCGGGGCCGCCGTCACGGGAGCGAAACTGTTGCAGTTTCTTTTCCAGCTTTTGCTGTCGCCGTCGACGCATCACGGCCTCCGGATTTGAGATCGAGCGTGTGAATGACGTTTCAGGCAGCTCTGTGTATAATTTGCCGGCAACAGCATCTCCTGCATCACCGCTGCCCCCCGCATTGCCGTTCATGTGCGCCGACGAGGCGGCGTTGCCAATGCCATTGCCAAGGCCCAGCTGACTGCCATTGGACAGTGGGAGATCGGAGCCGAGCTTGGCCAGTTTATCCTTCTTCTTCTGTTCTTTCTTCTCGCGCTTTGACAGCTTGCGCTTGAAGTTCAAATCTGATTGTTCAATGGGCTGCAAATCGATAGAGAAATTGATTATTATTGATTTTAATATACCTTTTTTAAATGCCATTCATTTTTTACTTACCGTCGTCTTCTGATCAATGTTTTTGAGCAGGAAGCGACCCTCGCGATCGTCGATATGCCAATTCAGCTGCACCAGCAGCGGCTTCTCATCCGCATTCAGGCGACGCTCCTCGCCATTCGCATGGACCTCATAGAGCGCATAGTTGGGCACCGACAACATCCGCATATCAGGACGGAACTTCTCGATGAGTGTGTCTGTAGGCAAGCCAAGAGTTTAGTAAGCTTTGATAATTGAATATGTACTAAATGCATTTATTTAGCCATTATTCCCTGCTTAAATAAAATTAAAATAATAATATAATACAAAAGAATCAAACATTTACAGTTTAAATATAAATATATAGTGAAATTATGAAACAAAAACAAAAAACTCTCCTCCCTAAAATGTTTAAATGTATGTATCTATCATATAGTCAAATTGTAATAAAAAACTAATTCTAAGCTTTTGAATTTATTTAACGTACAATAAAGAGAAAGAGAATATATTCGAAAACAATTTTTTACAACGAGTAAATTATGCTCTTCTTAATATTTTGTATGCCCTATTGCTTAAAATGTGAGTTTGTTACTTATATTTTTTCTAGCAAACCAAATCAGTGGATTGAAAAGTATTAAACCTTTCATGGGTTAGTCCCGTATAAGCGACAGGTTTATTAAAGTTTCATATGCAATCAACAGACTGATTTCCATTAAAGGGTTAATAATAATCTTTAAAAGGCACAACATAAATATCTTAATTTTATGAGTTACACAGCTACATTTGTATTTTATACTGTACAAGTATTTATTATCTAATTGTTATTTAATTTATCATACAACTGGATTATATATGTATCTATATCTCACCTATGACATCTGTGACTGTGGCATCGCTGGCTACGCGAATGCATTTTGTGGCCACTTTCTGGCCGGCGTCTTGAAAATAAAATCGCATTACGCCATGGAAGAGTAGATTCTGTGACGAGTCCAATATATTGGAGAATTGTATATTAAATCAAGCATTCTTATAAAATAGTTTATTTTTGTTTACGCACTTCGTCTGGCTCGGAGAGAGCAAAGAGATCCAATCTGTTGGCATTCCATTGCTGAATCACTGAACGTACTGCCTCGCGATCCAACATTTTCTTATCATGTGACATACTGTACAACTGGGGAAGAGGTATTGGAATTTTTGGAATGTTTATCGTATTTGTGACTCCAGTGTGACGTCGTTTATCTTTCCCCCCTGTGTGTGTGTGTGTGTGTTCTTCGATGTTTTGATGGTAGCTCCGACTAACTGTAAACAATAAAGCACAAAAATAATGTAAAATTAGATTTTAGGTTACAACTTACAAGAAACATCATAAAAACACATCAAAATCAGAGGCAGATGCGTCATGAGAAATGCTTCATTTCCATTGCAAAATGCAAATAACACAGCAATAAAAAAATACAAGTGTTGTCAGAAGTTCTCTCAAAGCTTTAAGATGTTTGTACACTGTAAAAACTTGAAGATTTTATCGACAAAATATGTGTTAAAGTTCAAACTAGTTGAAATTATGGATAAAAGAAAATAATGCTAAGCTGAATGTTTAATTTTCAGCATATTTCTGAAGAAAATGATGCGGTTCAGTAAGTAAGAAATCAACAGGAGAATACTCGACTACAAAATACCCAGCGAATAACTTTCCATCATGACGAAAATTAGATGTAGAACGCTTTGTTAAATATATTTAAAAAAAAAAAAAAAAAGAAGTTCTTAACTTTTAAATAGTTCTAATAATAATAGTTCCAAAAATAAATAAAGTTATATTAAAGGGGACTTATATTTGCAAAATGGGAAATATATTTGATGTTTCTATATTTTTTTTCTATCAGATATGTCTTATTCTGATTATATCATGCTCTTCTTCAAAATCATATCTTTTTTCCTAATTAACACAAATAGAATATAATAGTTTACGTAAGAAAACCTATCCCAAGGCTTTGATGTTTCCACTCCTCACTTAACTTGCACACATGTTCGAGGTATGGTATCCATAACTTATACCGATTATGTGATCTATACATAACTGGAACCCCTTTATCGCATAGCACATGCCATTTACATTGTGCTGCCAATTAAGAGTTCCATTACAAGCTGCGATTCCCCCTTACGATCGGTGACCCCAGAAAGAAGAAAAAAAAACAAAAGAATAAACAAACAACTTCATCGGGGCAGAAAATGTTTAGACTCTATTATAGAAGAACAAATAACCTCAAAGATGTTTATTAGGGCGTGGGCCTGTACAAAGTTCATCAAGTTTTCGCTGGCAATGTCAAAAAAGCGGAACTATGCCTGAAACGATTCTTTGTGCCCCTCTGAGTGTCTTGCCACGAGTATGTCTTGATATATCTGCTGTTATTTCTCTTGTCTTTCATGTATATGTCTATGTGCCCATACGTATATAGTTTAATAACCGTCAACGGTTACGCTTCGAAGAATTCGTCGTTTGGCCGCACACAAAAGTTGCCAAAAGGGGAAAGACGAATGATATTAAACCATAGTCGTTGAACTGCAAATACCTATAAGGAAACTTTTGAGAGGGGCAAGTGGGGAGGGTTAAGTAAAACAATTTGTTGTATACGAAGCGAGGGCGTGTTGTCAGTTGCAATTGCACTGCAATTCTGTTGTTGCCAAGCAGCTGAATATAACTTGCCGCCACCTTCCCCTCAGGGAAGGACAAAGGAACTGCACTCATGCGTAACCAGTTCAGAGTTCAGTTTCTTTTCCTATATTTTTTATAAATACATTTTAATGCTTTGGTATTTAATTTTGCTGGGTTTTGGGTTGCATTTCAATGCTTGTTGTGGTTGCTTTCTCGGTTGCTGGGCAGCTTTTAGGGGTTGTTCAAGGGGCTGATGGAATTTTTGAAGCACCAAAGATTTATGGTAATTTAAGCGCGGTAAATTTACAAGAAATGTAAAAGTACAACAGGTTCATAATATTGATTATTTGGAACTTATTTAAAAATTCAATTTGTATTTTATAAATTATTAAGTCAAATCAATAAATACGATTACATCTAAAACTGAATACTTATTCAAGATCCCAAAAATAATTCTTTCAAAATGCAAAGCTTCTTACGAGCATATAGTGTTTATCGCAGTAAAGTATAATGTGTATATATCAATTCTTCTTAGTTTTTCCAATAATTTGATAGAACATTTTTGTTCAGATATATTTTAGTAAGTATTAAGTTTTGAAATTACCACTTAAAGTTATCAATATAACTTTAAAAGCTATAGAACTAAAATTTTAAAACAAAAAGTATTTGGCAAAATCGATTATATATTTCGAAAAACATAAATATGAGACCAGGTCACAAAAAACAAATAATATGTTTATGTCAAGAATCTGAATAAATTAAGACATTGCTCATTCTGACTCCTGATATATATAAGTATGATCAACGTATGTTGAAGATATTCATCGCGATTTATACAGAAATTGTAGCAGGAAAAATGTTTTTTAAAAACAAATATTTGAAAATGCCATCAACACACGATTCGCTTGAAAAGACACCGAGGGAGGCCCCTAAACCGCTGAGTGTGTTTTGTAATTATTTAAGCAATTTTACAACATTATTAAAAAGACATAAAAGTGACATTTACACCGCCGCACCGAGCAAAGTCAACAATCAAGTTAATGCTGTTGTTCTTCTTATTGTAATTGTCGTTTTTTTTTTGCTGTTGTTGTTGTTATATGTAAGTGCACTGAGCCCAAAGATTGCGCGTATTGATAATAATATAAAGAGCCGGAAAACCGCAAGGCAAAAACAACGACAAACAGTGAAAAGAAAATAAAACTGTCGCATGATAAATAGAGAGACAGAGTCAGATAAATGTATATGTATGTATATATGAAATAAAAGTACCGCAAGAGACAAAGCCAAGTTAAGACAAGGGACAAAGCCCCCTCCCAATGAATGAGGTGAATGTACCGACAATCTCTTTGAATTGGGCGCGATGAATTTAGAGTCTGTGCTGCCAACAAACTGGGTCTGGGACAAGTTTAAATTTTGGGTGACCTAGACATCAAATAAGCTGAAAATATTTGTATTTTTTTAACAGGTGACAGCTGCAGTGAGCTTTTGACCCATAAAACGGAAACGGTTGCAACCTTAAGATCTAAGTTGCCCATTTAATTGAGTGGCGTCTAATTGAAAGCCAATAACAATGACAGTAACTCAAGTACAACAACAATTTGGTAGTTACTGTCTTATGGTGGTGACAAGTGTAAATTGCTTGAATCAGCAGCCATGGCAATCAATGAGCCACAACAACAACAACGGCAACAACAAAAAATTTAGCCATGACACAAACCCTTTAACAGAGACTTGACTTCATTGAAGCGCCAATTGTCTCATTCTCTCTTTCGCTGTTTTCTTTTATGGCTTGCTTCTGCTTCTGTTTCCCATTCTTCGATTGCCTCTTTCGCAGCTTTGTTTGGTGTTACTCTGCTTTGCTTTTGATGTGCTTTTCTTTGGCTTCTTCGTATTCCTCTTCATTTGTTGGCGGCTTAAAAGCCTGCGACACTTTAGCACTCGAATAACACAGTCAGCAAAAAAAAAAGGCCATTGAATAGAAGAAGCGGCTAATAATAACAAAGCCAACAGTTGGATACTCTTGGGTTATATTAAATAAAATATTTACAAAAAAAAAAAAAAAAAACAAATGTCAACCTACAATTATCAATTAAAGTTCAAATTAAAATATAATCATTTTTACTGATTTAATTATTTTGTTTTAATTGAAACTAATAATGGTCTTGCATTAAAGTAATTATTTAATTATAAAATTAATTTCTTATTATTAAATACATGATATTCTCGTTGTTACAAAATTCTTTCTTGGTTATTTGTTGTTTTTACTTGAATTATTGCAGTTAATTATTTATTCAATACTTTACGTTTTTTAGTTTTCTAGAACAAAAAACGCCATAGTTGTAATGCCCGATACATCCGACACATTGTTTTATAATCCAATTTAACAGACGTCATTTGCCAGTTGCCGTTTGCTGAAATTTCTCGCGACTTTTTTTTAAGCGCTTGGAATTTTTATTTAATACAATATTTAATTTTTTTATATTTTCGTGGATTTGCGGCTTAGTCGTGTAACTGTAGTTGGCGCTTTATTGTTGTCTTAACGAAGTTGTATTTGTTGCGGTTTAATTTTTGGCTTAAAATAAATATAAACACAACACATATTTTTTTCTTTGTATGTAAAAAAAACAGAAAACTAAAATACAACCGGCGTCAAAGGCATACCAAAGTGGTTGTTGACTTTTTTATTGTCTGTTTTCTTTTTAACATGCCCAACACTTTTTTAATGCCTTCTTAGCCAGGCACCAAAACGAAGTCTCAGTTGAGTGTCTCTGGCAACAACAATGCGAGAATATGAGTCAAGTTTGCTGCTATTGTTGGCCATGCTTAATTGGTTAGCGGAATTGGGTTGAGCGTAAATTGTAATGAGGCCTGATGTGCTCGAATGGCGGAATCATGAATCAACACAGTAGACGAAATTAGGTGTAGTATATGAATTTAAATAGAGGATGTCCAACCAGAACAGGAAAGACTCAGCATAGTAATGACCATGACTAATACGAAAGAGTTCAACTCGAGTTCAAATCAATCTTCAATTCGTAACAATTACATTACATATTCTACACAAGCAACTAGAAAACGAAGTGTTGAATGGTAGAAATTGTTCATGTAAGTTCAATGAAGTTGTAATTATCGTTTGTCACGATCTAATTCAATTCGTTGGCAATAAATCACGACACCTTTGAAATAATCAAAGATTCTTCATCGTTGTTACTATATCACGAATTATTGCAAGTTTATTATGTTGGAAAAATCGAGAAACTTGTAGATCTTGTTTTCTCAGTAAAAACTGTAAATTTCTTATTATCTTTTTTGTATTTTATCCAAATATATACTCTCAATAGAAAGTCTTTTTTCTAAAAATAATAAATAGAAGTTTATATTTTTTATTGCCTCAATATATACACATTTGAGATGTTTTATAATTATTTTGGGAATATTTAAGATCTTACATAAATTTTTTTAATACCAGCTTCTAAGGGCAATACTAGAAAATCTGTGACCCCGACAATGTCTAAACAATCCATAACAATTAGGCTTTTAATTTATTTCAGGAACTGCAATTTAACCCAATTGCATCAAGTTTGTTTTATAGCTATGACCAAACCCAATCATAATTATGCATGCCACATCAAAAGTTGTCGTTGTTGTTGTCGTTGTTGTTGTCGTTGTTGTTGTCGTTGTTGTTGTCGTTGTTGTTGTCGTTGTTGTTGTCGTTGTTGTTGTCGTTGTTGTTGTCGTTGTTGTTGTCGTTGTTGTTGTCGTTGTTGTTGTCGTTGTTGTTGTCGTTGTTGTTGTCGTTGTTGTTGTCGTTGTTGTTGTCGTTGTTGTTGTCGTTGTTGTTGTCGTTGTTGTTGATGCAGTCCTCATCGAGATGGCCGCACCCCACACACGACGATGCTTCTATGCATATTTAATTATTTAATTTCCCATAAACTCGCCGCGGTGCTTCGGAACTGTGAGAATATGCATAGAAAATGGTAAATATTCATACATGTACATACAAATGTACATAAATAGCACACACTTATGTATGTTATGTACATATATTCAAATAAAAATCAGACAATGAAAGAAATAATTAATTATACGAACGACATGCAAAAATGCGCAAAGCATTCGAGTGAGATGCCAAATGATTTGCATGCCAAGCAACCAAGCATTACTCATACGCCGCGTTATCCCGGTTTTCTTTATTTTCGATTAAAACTTCAAATTGCGTGCCGCGAATTCGAATAACATATGAAACATAAATAAATATGGGCAAATAGATGTGCTTGAAAGAAGTAAAAAAAAAAATACAGACTGAAATTAGACACAAAATCGGTTTGCCATAAACGGAAACTATTAATCAACTTTCACTTGTTTGTTATTTAAAACTCAGCGCTGTCGATATTCTCCAGTCTCGTTGGCCGGGTTTATTAATGAAGTTGCCCAAAAATGTAAAATGATTTGACCAAATGTTTACTTTTTTAGTGTTCATCATCGACAGGTTATTGACTGATTATGCGTATGGCTTTATCTTTCTGCCATTATCTTGATTTTTATCTTGAAGTCATTAGCTGATTACAAGAGCCATAGACAACAAGCTGAGACTGAGAATGAAGCCAAACAAATAAATTGATTTTATCTATTTTTAATTTGTCATTTAAATGCTGTAGTTTCTTCTGGTTTGACGCTTCGCACCTAAATGCTAATGTTGAGTCTTATCTATCATTTGGCATTATCTCAACAAAAACATTTCAAGATCTTTTTATTTTTATAGGGAATGAACTCAATGACAACACAACAAAACAACTTGATTGGTATTTCAACTGTTGATAAATAAGTTCCATTGTTGAGGTAGCAGCTAGTCAATTGATGTTTACATATTCAATAAGTTACATCCAGATGTGTCAAATTTGTTTCCGAGTAAGGTCAGGTGTTATAAATAAAGTATAGTTTCAGTCAATATTATTTGCAGATACTTTAAGCTTAATTCCCAACATTTTGATATGCAAACAAAGCCCATGCTTTGTTCAGAAAGTTTCATAATATTTGCTCTATAAAATGCACAATTCACAGAAATGTGATATCATAATAAAGCTTTACCGCTCTCTCTCTCTCTCCTTCTCTCACTCTGAATATTTTATTTTTTTCGCTCCGTCTCTCTTTCTCCACAGTGCTTACGCAACTTTTCCAACAGCTTAAACAATTCGCAATTTACAATAAAAAAAATACATTCAACTTACTGGCAAGCAAAGCGAAAATTTTGTATTTTGTAGCTTAATTAAAAGTGTGAACTTTTTAGAAATTTTATAATTATTAGTTTTAGGTTTTTTTGGTGACATAAAAAAAATAAACTGCTGTGGCTCAGCATAATTGCAACTACCACAAGCGGCAAGCTATTAACTTGTCTTAACTGCGATTTTACATATTTGTTGCTATTTTTCTTGCCGTCTTAATTAGGCCAGGAAGCAATTTAACCGGTTAATAGACATGCAGCAGCTTTGTTAAATGCAACGACAACAAAGCCATTCAAATTATTATAGAGGTAGAAGATATATGTTACATATAGACAGACTTTTATACGGCGAGTGAGAGATGTTGCCCCTATTAGAAGTTAACTTTAGGTGCATATTTAATGTGGGAAAATTGTAATGTCAGTTGGCCGGAACCTCGCTTTGATGTTGACGTTTGATGTTGGCTGTTAATTGCCAACAGCAAAAGCAGCGACAGCAGCAGCCAAATGGCCATGCACTTATATCTAATGGTAAAGTATGTATATTTACAAGATATGAGACCAGTAGGAAAGTATGATCCCCTCCAGCTGATGTACTTCTTGGAAATGCGCAACTTTCACTGCGCCAAACAACACCCATAAAAAGAGACCCAAAGACCGGCCGGAATCAAACCACACACTGAACAGACAAACTGAGCAGACAGGCAGACAGTCAACGACAATTGACAATTGGCAATAAAATTTCAATTAACGTGAAAATGTCAAATAGTTAAGAAAATGAAATAAAGACAATAAACACATTGAAGCAACGTGCGAGTGAAAATCAAGTGAAAAGAAACGACCAAATGAGGCCAAAAGCATTTAAAAAATAATAATAATAACAAGAAGAAGAGAAAACATATTTGAAAATTGTTGATATTGCTTGAACGGGAGACATTTTATGAGAGCGTGATCATTGCATTACATTACACGAGTTTATATACGAAGATTGCAGCAAGCCAAATTCACACTAAAAACTTGAATTAATAATTTTTTGACATTATTTCAGAATTCTTTCCAACAAATTCAAATAAATATAATGTATTCAAATACGATCAGTACTTTATTTGAATATTTGATTAACAAATTATATTTAAAATATACCCACTTTCCGTAATCATTTAGTAAATTCATCAAATGTAAACGAAGATTTCCAAGATACCCCCACAAATAAATAAATAAATTATTTAAATTAAGATATTCAATTTCAATTATAAAGGAAGATGAATTCTTCATTCGGAAATTGGTTAATCGGCTACATTAGAATCAACAGATTTTCAGCACAAAATATTTAATATTTAAGTATAAAAACAGATAAAGCATACAATTTAAATTATATTCATAATTTTCGTAGTTTTCCAAATTCTCCAAAGATATCAAACAATTATCCATGCAATTCTAAAAGATTTTCGCTTTTTTTATAAACTGAAATGCAATAGTTACAACTACTAAGTTAATGATACAATAATTTACAAGAAACTGTAATTCAAAAGCAAATTTAAGATACTTGGACTGTATAATATATTATCAAAATTTTGCAGCACTTTCAATACATGCAACAATATTAGCTATTTATGTGTAACAAAATGAATGTAAATATTGCAGATTGTCGTTTAAAAAATGTTTTTTTAAAAACCAATTGTCAGAGTTAACATGGTTTGGTTTTGAGTTTATGTTTGATTTAATTGAATGGCAAACGCAATTTGTTCATTGCTGTGGCACTTGGCAAATAATCGCAATCAGACGCGTGTGCTGTCTTGTCACTCACTTCAAATCATAATACAGACGAGGGAAGAACGAGAGGAACACAAGTCATGCATATAACATACCTATATATATGTACATTTATAGTATGTCAAATCATAACCGGTTAGGCGAACACATGTGTGTGTTTGGGGCTGTGGAATGTGAAACGGGCTTTAAGGCATCTGTTAATGCCTCAGATGTGCACGTTGGGGCATGTTTAATTTATATGCAACTGCGTCATTGCGCAGTCGCAACTGTCAACTATGTTATGTTCGATGTACACAAACTTATCGCCAAACATTGGGCAACTCACGATGAACGCCCCATTCCATAAGCACGCCACTTACTTCTCGATTACCCCTCTCCAGTTGCATGCAACATTTAATGGCCAACAAGATTTTGACGTTTAATTATGCTAGGCAAACAATTAACATTTAATTTATTGTTTTTTATTTTTGTTTGACTTTTATTCGTTCGCTTTACAGCTGCAACTTCAGGTGCTACAACCTTGGGTCAAGGTTTTATTTGTCATGCCAACCAAATGGCATTAAAAATTTGATTTGCTTGTAACCCTTCACTTTCGATTGAGCTTTCGGGAGTTGTAGAAACTTTCGCTATTGGGTAATGCGATAGGGCCATAAAGAGATTTCAAATTAAAGAACTACTATCCCCCGGCGCCTTATAAGCTTTCTCAATTTTGTAATGCGATACGAACACGATAAACAATCATTAAAAGTATAAACAAACTCAACGTGAACTGAACAATAAGTGGTTTGAAGCGCATTTGAAAACTTGTGACTGATTTTGGAAAATTGTCTTTCTTTGTGTGGAAAATGTGCGCTCTAGGTTAATAGTGTAATGTGTACTACATTTTCCATAAATTTGTAGTTTAAATTTTGCATTAGAAACTTAAACCCAATTATCAAAACTAAATTTTCTAAAAAAAAAAAATAAACAAAAAAAACCCTTTCCATTTTTTTAGTTTTAGTTTTATTTTTAATTTTAGTTTTGCCCAGATGGAAAATGGAAATCTAGACCAGTACTTACAAATTAAATATAGCTAAATAATCAACTAAATAAATAAATGAAAAACATGTATATTTTTAGAAGAACTTTCGACTGTTCTGAAAAGTGATGCAATTTGGGTCAAGTAAAAGACGCAAAAATTAGTTGGCACTTTGAGCAGCTGCTGTGGCTGATGATGTTGCTGATGACCCACAACTTTGCAGCGGATTAGATCTTTGTAATTACCTGTAAAAT
This sequence comes from Drosophila rellima, assembly GCA_035043635.1. Classification (NCBI taxonomy): domain Eukaryota; kingdom Metazoa; phylum Arthropoda; class Insecta; order Diptera; family Drosophilidae; genus Drosophila; species Drosophila rellima. Next base: position 29,562 of record JAWNMV010000604.1, read on the forward strand.
AGTTTCAGCAGATAAGCAACAGTAACAGCAGCCAAAGATGCCAAGCGTGAAAATTGCAGCTGTTAAAATTCGAGCCAGCAAACGGGATTAAAGGCAAAGAAAAAACAAAACAAAAACAGAAACAACATCAGCTAGGGGTTAAGAGGTGCAAACATAAGAGTGTACAAACATAATTTGTAGAGCAGACGACTCAGAAACCAAAAAGCAAATAGCCAAAGGTAATCAGCTGGCGCGCCGGCGCAACAGAATGACAGAGAGACAGACAGAGAGACAGACAAAATAATTAGTTTGAATGAGCTGCAGCACTTGAAAACCTAAAGAGCATCAACACAACAACAACAACTAATAATTATAATAAAGATACATTTGCTGGCAGACAGACAGACGAGCATTAAGTCCACATTATGCATTCATTTGAGTGCAGAGACAGCCGAACAGACAGACAGACAGTCTGATGGACAGACAAACACACACACACAGACTGACAGACAGACAAACCAAAAAAGCAACAAAAAGAATTCGGCAAAAATGAAACAAAACTCGATGACATAAAAATCCCAAGTACTGCGCATGCGCAACAAGCTATAGATACGTTTTGTAAAGAAATTCATAGATGCAAAGATAAATATACCAAAGATAGAAAAAGCAAATTTGAATAGATCTACAGAGACAGATAAAAAGGTTAGCCATTTCTTCACTCTATTAAGAGCAAAAGATTTTAAAGAATGTAAAAGAGTTTATATAGATTTAATTTGAATCTTTTAAGAAATGAAATATCCAAAAACAAATTAGTTTTGAAAGCTAAGAAATAATAAATAAATAAGTCAAGTATAATACTATTTAAATTTATATAAATCAATATTAAATAGAACTTCGGCAAAATTAAATTTTTTCAATTTATTATTCAAATATGTATGAGTATATGCTTACTTACAATAAAAGATACTACGGGACCTTCTGTTTGCTCTTTCGAAATCAACAGTTAAATATTTAAAAAAAAATACAGCATGATGTCTTGAATAGAAATTCTAGAAGATATATAGCGTTCTTAACTAAGAGAGTATAAATGTTTCCGAAATATTTTATTATCTTAATAATAATATTTCTGTAATATTTCTGTTGCTAATCTGAATTTACACAAAAAAAATGTTTAATATTTTACCTTGATAGCCGATTAGAAAGTATCCAAAACTATTTATATTTAAGATTCGGGAGTTAATGTTAATATAATATCTTTTTATATAAATATTATTGAACATTTCATTGTTAAATATTGTCATTATTGTCTTTAAGCAGGACCTTCATATGTGCAATAAATATATCTTCAATATTTCTCTAAGCAATTCAAAGATACTCCCATTCTTATGTCATATAAGCGATGACTATGATTTAAATATAGTTGATTAACGAGTAGTTAATTAAGCTCTTATAGGTGCTTAATATGACACGATAAAGTTATGATAAATGTGAGCAACTTCAGCAGATACCTATGCATACTGAGAGCTCATGGGACGAGATTGTTGTAGTTGTTGCTCAATGTTGGCCCGGTAACTGTCAACTGTTAACTTGCTGGTATGTGGTGTTTATGTTAGGGGTGGAAACCCAGCGACAACATAACACAACACACGCACAGGCACACGCATTCCCATCGAAAAGTCGAGGAGGGCTGAGCCCAGGTACAACACACAAGCCAGGCCAGGCCAAAATCAAGATCATCATCATCATCATCATGATCATTGTAGTGGCAAGGCAGGTAGCTGTAGCTAGACAGAGGCCAGAAAAAGGATCGTTAAGCGACCGGGACATTGAAATAGAGTGAGAGGGAGAATGACAGTAGACAGACAGTGAGAGACGGAGAGTGAAATAGGGAGAACGAGAGAGGGAAATATATAAGGTGAGCAGGGTTCGGTGCACTGGTGCAGAACGTGGTTGGAAAAACCGTTTTTCAGTTTTATGAATTATACCAATTGACAATTTCAGGGCAACATTCCAGCAGCAGCAGCAGAATAAAGAATAAAAAAGTACAGTCATTCAAGACGCTGATGCAGAACCAACGACTGCCCCTGTTGCATCTACATATACCTCCTGGGCCATTGTTGCCACTTGCAACCTTTTGTCGCACTTTTCTGTCCATCAATATTAATGCCGCTTGTCAATCAGCAGACACTCGACTTGAGGCTGAAAACCCAACAAATGCATATAGGCAAATGTATCTTTTTCTATTTTTCATTGGATTATTGTGAGCATTATGAGTTTTCAGAGTGCTTGACTTGCTCTCATCCCTCTCTCCCTCCCTTCTTGACCCGGCCAATAGAGGCAGCAACAATTTGATGATGCTGTGAGCTGACACCTAATGAAAACATTTATGGGCTGCATTTGATTTTAATGTTGAGCGATGAGCTTTCAAAATGGGAATCTTATGGCCTATCAATAACTCCAATAAACATAAAGTCAAAGTTTATTATAATATTATTTTATTTTAGTTATTGAACAAGCTACAAAACAAAATAATGGGATCAATTGGCTCAAACAATTAAAAAGAAAACTAAGAAAAAGTTGACAAGATCCATTGTTCAACTATTAAAAAAAAAAAAAATAACAGTTACCTGACAGTTTAGTTTTTCAACTGTTTAATTCATGTGAAAACTCTGTTTAATTATGTTTCGAAAAGTGTTTTAAAGAATTCGCATTCGCCGCATTCTTGGGGCAGGCAAAATTAAAAATATGTATGCCACAAATTCCAGTTCGTCAAGACGATTTTTTCCCAAGTGGAGCTCCCCAGTCCAGACATAATAACAAAGCAGAGAGATTTCGCAATGCTTTAAGTAAAGTTGTCGGTAATGTGAGACGAATGTGTGTGTGTGTGTGTGTGTGTGTGTGTGTTCGTTGAGTGTGTGGAATGTGCGGGAAGAGACTTGGCAACTGAAGACTACGGGAACAACAATTTCATGAATTGCATGCTGGGCTGGGCAGTTTGCATAGTTGCATGAGGGCGTCGAGTGTCTTCTTCTTCTTCTTCCTCCCCATCTTCCACTTGTGGTAAGAGACTCAACTCACTGTTGGTCTACAACTTTCTCACACAAAATGTACATTAAGTAGATTTATGAAAATGCATAAAACCGCACACACAACACAAAATGCAAATAAAGTAGAACAATATATATGTAAGTGTAGTATATGTGTATTTGTATGTGTGTGTGTGTGTGTGTATGTATGTATGTATTGTCGTCAATTCGAATGGGGACTCGACAATAGCTCACACTGCGGGCAAACAAAACTCATGGGCAAACATTCAGCTCAAAATCACGGTCAGGCGGTGGAAAGAAAAACAAGTTTAGCTCTTGGCGCATTCGATTTGCGAAACGGGTTTATACCCAACGTTGAGAGGCGGCCAGCTTGCCTGGGCGTGGCACTGACCGCACTAAATCAATGCAAATGTCTAATCCATTTGCCTCTCCCTCCTCATTTCTTTCTCTTCATTATTTATATTCGTATTCCTCTGCTTGTCGGCAAACTCTTCATTTGATTTCTAGCGCATTTCAAATTTCAGTTTTTAATCCAAATTGTCAACATTGTCTGCCGCGCGAAACGATTCAAATCCGGACTCCGGAAGCTGTTGAATTTGGTATTTTATCTGACAGCGTCCGGTTTTAAACACAATGTTTGCTGGACAGCTCAGAATTTGAATTATAATTTGTAGTTCGAAATATGTAATTACGGGAAAAATGTTTTTAATACTTGGCTATATCATTCAAGTGCATCCTGAGCAGAACTAGATTAAGTTTAATTGTATTTTATTCGATCGACTTATTCCTGTAGGCAGATTCTGTTACAACACTTCATAAAAAGATTCTTGAAATTGACAACTAAAAACTTATATTCTACAAATATAGTTTAATGTGCGCTGAAATCCTATGACATAATTAATTAACATTCTCGATTGTTGTGTATCTTAAAATTGACGTTCACTTCTAAAGTTTCAATTTTTTATAAATAGCTTCCGCTAAACAATTTTCATTTCCTCATCTCGAATCTGATTAAATGCCTCTAGTTTTCAATGAATTTTATCATGGTTGTTGTTGTTAAGTTTATGAAGACCAATTCGTTTTCGATCTCGATCTCGAATTCGATTTGTTTATAGAACTGAACGGAAAGACGAGAGCAGCTGCAGTCCCCAATAAAAAGCTCCGATTTCCAGCTAAAGCATAATAAACTATAATTTGTGCAAAACAAAAAAAAACGTTCAGGCGATACAGATACCGAATATGAATGTGAATAGGAGTATGAATATGATTCGTAAGGCCAGCGGCAAAAGGCAAAGGCAAAACAAGCCGACGAAAGAAAAAGTAAACAAAGTCAAACATAAAGGCGAAAAGGAGAACGAACAACTCTCGGCGTGCATAAGCCAAAAATAAACATTCTCCGAGACTCTGATTCAGACTCCAATTACGAATTGCAAAATAGGCACATGAAAAAAAACAATTGACAAACACATAAAAAAAAGATTGCGCGAATTCGCGAAGATGGCTCAAAAGAAGCAAGTGCAGCTGGGCCAAAAACAAAATTGCTTCGCTGCACAACAAGACCAAGAAGATGGTATGTAAATCCATAAACGAAATATATGTAAATACGTTCAAAATATATACTATAAATACTTATAAAACAAGGCTATAAAAACCGTAATTGGATTTTACAGATTTCTGAAAAAGAAGGGGGCGTGGCCAATTTTTGAAAACAGAATCAATTACTTGGAGTTAATAGAAGTCTGTGTGCCAAATTTGCTCTGGCTCCTAAAGTCCCTGAGATCACACGGGCAGTTGTGATCCACATTAAACTTACTTCTTAATGATATAAAAATATCATACATGTGTATATGTGAATATTAAACAAATATACACAGTCCAATATTTTCATAGAATTTTAAAACGTGTATAGAACTAGAGTAATTTAAAACTATGTAAAAACGTACCAAAGTTAAATTATTATCTGACTAAATCAAAAATTCAAAAATTGATTTGGCAAGAAAAAACCTTTTTCTGATTTTTAATTATTTTTCTCATTTTTTACATCGATTCAAATGGTTATTAAAACAAGTTAAAAAAAGAAATAACGAAAACCACTACGCTGACCGATATTTGCAAATATAACAGAAATATTCTTAAAACTAAATAAAATAAAGTCTATTAAAGTGAATTAAACATTTACTGGGTATCAAAATAAAAAAAAACCAATGGTAATCTAAGAATTAAGACTAGCTAAACTAAGAGTTGTTTTTAAGCCAAGGGCAAAGTAGATTCGAAATATTCATGTTCCTATTGCACAGTTGAAAGAGAAGAATTATTCATATATACACATATGTACACACATACACGTAAAAACTTTGACATGCACATTTGTTAATTAGAAAGTGTCGCCCTCATTAGATTTCACTGCTAAGTAGTATTTTTTGTATTGTTTATCAATGAGCAAATATTTGATATGAGCCTATGCTGTGTCGTAATTAGATTAGCTGGCACCTGTAACTACACACACACACGCACACACATACACACTCACATAGACTATTTGTGCTAGTTTTGTTTCTTCTGTCTCTTTGTTGCTTGGCCGTATTTAGGATCACTCGGCCTACATTCGTTTTGTACGCCTGCACTTGTTTTGGTTTTGCTTTTGCTTTTGCTATTGAGTTTATTTTATATTTATTTAACTTTTTGTATTTATTTTGCGCACCTTCTTGGAACCGTTTCATGTTTTGTTTACCATTATTTTTTTGGGACACGTTTTCTTATCAGCTGCATTTAATGCAATTGCATTGTGTGTTGCCTGTTGTTGGTTTGTTGTTTTGTTGTTCCTGCTTATGTTTATGGGCCAACTCATATTTGGTTTATCTGTTACTTTTTGTGCCCGTTTTATTTTTGATAAGGTAGGGTAACCGCTCTAAGATTACAGAAAAATGAGTACAAACTCAAGTTATGAAAATATGTACATATTTCAAGCTTTCAATTACTACAGTTGTTTTTGTCGTTCAAGTATCGCAGCAAAAGCAAAAGCTAAGCTCATTTCAAGCCAAAGCTGCGCCAAATTAAAATTCAGTGACTCATGCAGCGAACCAAAAAGTACAAAGTTCATTTTGCAATGCCAAAAAACAGAAACAAACGGAACGGGGTAAAAAAAGCAAAGCAAACAAATCGCAAGGCACAAGGCGCCAAAATGGAGCTGCAAATTAGCGTAGAATACAAATAAAACAACTGCACAACAAAGTTACCTTATAGAAACCGCAAAAAAACAGGCTGGCTGCATAAGAAGTTATGCATGCCTGTGTGTATGTGTGTATTTGAGTGCATTGTAAATACATACACAAGTGTTTAGCTGTGGCGGTGGGCAAGACAACATAACACAACATAGGCAGTACAATGACCGAAAGTAGCTAAAAACAAATGCGCCATGCTGAAAAGTAGCCTTCACGACACCCGCAGCGTGGAAAACGTAGTAGAATTAAATAAGTAGTATGTAAAAGCTACTCCACTAACTAAGTGTGCACTTATAAACCTGTTGTCAAAGAGAATAGCAAAAGCAACAACACCAACAGCAGCAACTAGCCCGCTGTCGACGTTGTAAAGCTGCACTAAAAATTCCAATCTTCCAGTCGTTGTCGCGCCGGCGCTCGGCTCCAATAGAGTGAGTCTGAAAAGACTCGCGAGCGGCGGCTGCGCTCAACAACAAAAAAAACAGGTATAACTGTTTGTGCTTGTATGCGTGAGGGTGTGCGTGTGAGTCAGTGGAGACTTTTAAGAGCTGGAGCCCCAGCAACATCTTCACGAAACGGCAGAGCAAAATGTACGATGCGATAACCGTACGAAGGTGAACAGCAAAAAGTAAAGCAGCAAAACACAGAAAAGAAGACAGCGACAACAACAACAACAACAACAATGAATGTCGACGCACCCTTTTCTTATTGTGTTGTTGTTAGTGCTGTTGTTGTTCTTGTGTGCTTGTGTAGATTTTGAAGCGCAAAACCACATCCGAATAAACGTAACGTCTTTTACCTATGCAGATGAAAGCAACAACTATGTTCGGAGAGCGAGGGAGCGTTAAAAGAAGTTAAAAATATAGCGGGTGGCGTTCGACATTCTCCACAACTAGAAAAAAAGAAAACGAAGCAAAATATGAAGGCGAAATACCGACGCCGCGCCGTTGGAATGCATCGCCGTTGTCGTTGTTGTCGTTGCTAAGCCGGACATGGCAATTGTTGCATTTTTGTTGTTTTTCCAAAGGGTTGTCTAACAAATGCATGAAATGTTCTTGAGCGCTTGAGCCGCACAATTTGCAGTAATTATAAGAGGCGAAAACTGAATTGAAAACCATTTATGGATTACTCACCTTTTGGCACGTTTCGCCGCCTGATTTAAATCCAAAAGAACACGTTTATAATCCCAGCATAAGGAAACACAAACAATTTTCACTATTTCCACAATAAAAAAAGCAATTTTGCTGCCACGCTTAATTAAATTAACGCAGTAATTAAATATTTATGAACTTCGTTGTTGTTGTTGTTATAGCTGCACATTTTGACGCACAGATCGCGCAGATCGAAGGCTGCGCAAAAAGAATGCAAAGCCAAAAAAAAAAACTTTACTGCGATCAACAAACAAATATGTATATTGAGCACTTGTTTTGCACTGTAATTTATTTTGAATTTTATTCGAAATTCGCATATGCACAACACTTTTGCACTTGTTGCTTTGTGGATGTTGCAATTATTTTCTTGGAAACTAAACGAACTTTGTGAAACGAACAAAGCGCGAACCACGCGCGTAACACATTTGAAAGCGACGACGACTGAATGGAAACTCAAAGCGGATAGCGAAACGAAACTCGATGCAAGCGAAACGAATCAAAACACAAAGCAAAATGACAAGCGCTTATCGATAGGTGGAAGCATTATGTTAATAGATGACTGTTACTGTTATTCTTACTGTTATGTTAAGTTACATTCGCTGTTACGAAGTTGGCCAACATTAATTAATTATTAATTAATTAATTATTAATTACACAAGCAATTCGAATTTTTAGAAAGAATAAACTTGTCGTTTCTCATTTTAATTTCATAAATGAATTTACCTGCAAATTGCTATCGATATTGTAAATTGCTAACATACGAGGCCGATAAGTCGATTTCAGATAAAAATAAGATACTTTTCCACCTATTGTCTGATTGGCAAAGCAAAATACGCCACCTACAGTTTAAGTTTAATAAAATTGAATACGACAAAATTTATTTAATTTTTTTTTAAATTTAAATAATTAATTTAAATAAAGAACGAATCACTAAACCAATAAAAATCAAAATTTTCTAAAATTTTAAAGTTTATTTTAAAATTAATTTGGTGCACCTCACCCCTAGGAAAAAATTCTAAAAAAAAATCGAGAAAAATGTAACAAAAATTTAGGTAAATTTTAAAAAATTCTAGCTTCCAAATAAAAAAAAACACCACTTCACTAGTTTTGTGGAAATAGTAAAATGGTGTTATTTTTTGCAGGGCTGCCACATTGTTTATTAATTTGGCAACCGTTGCCAGGGCTGCCGCCTTGTTTTTTCCAACCTGTGGCAACCTTGCTTGGAAAAATGAAAATGAAAACAAATAATTTACAAATTTAGAAAACAATAATATTTTTCAAGTAAAATAGTGGTGAAAGCATAAGAACAAATTGTCTTTATATATTTATACAACTTCCCTTTCATTTCGCTGTTTAAAAAGTTACAACCAGTAAAATTCGCACTGGAAGCGATTAAAATAATTGACAAATAAATATAATAAAATGCAATTAAATGATTGAAATCAAGGCAAAATTGTTGCGTGCAGACTCGGCAATTTATGCGACGGGCGAGTGCGTTGAGTGTTTAATTGAATTCACGCACAAAGTGTTTGCCGAGGAGCATTCAAAGCCCAGCGATCGCAATGCCAACAGTGCAAAGTAAGCAATCCGAAATTATGGTTATAAATGTTATTAATCATTGCATTCATTCAGTCTAGAGAATCTGGCCTGGGCTTCGGTGCAGCTGCACTGTTATCGCAAGAGCAGCTTCAGCACGCCGTCGACCGACAAATCGACGGAGCTGGCCGAGCTCATCGGACGCACAGCTCTCGATGCGGTGACCCAGGCGCCGGGGGAGGTGATTGTGACCACGAAGCCCAAGATTCTGTTCTGCGATCTAAAGCTGCAGCCGGGAGAGACCAAAATGTGTAAGTGCCGCTAACTGAGGTGGCATCCATCTACAGTGGTGGACAATAATGTGTTGACAGCACGACCACTTCCTCTTACCCTTTAATTATACCCTGTGCCCATTGAAAATGGGCAGAAGGAGGCGTGGCAGGCACATCTATACATTTAAAACTCTTTGTCCTGACTCACTGACTGACTCGCTGACATAGAATCAACGTGTAGGCCAAACCGCTAGAGGTAGAAAGCTGAAATTTTGACACAACATAGCTGAGACAATTTTATAAGACAATTTTATTCGTCCTGTAAGTGGGTCAAATTCGGGGTCAAAGGTCACGGAATTGCTTAGTATAAGAAACTCGATGACGGATGACTATACAATATAGCTGCCATAGAAACAATCGGATAAAATTAACCTTTATTATGAAAAACTTTTTTGTTTCTTATGATATCTTAACCAAACTCACTCAGTATCAACAGACGAGTCGATTTTAATCTGTCTGTCCGTCAATCTCAAACACTAGAAGAGCTAGAGACTTCAAATTTGGTATGTAGATTCCTCAGGTTTCACACGCTGGACAAGTTCACATCCATTTTCGGATGACACGCCCTCTTTATATGACTGCCATAGTTACGATCGGATGAAGATCCGGTTTTAGTATTACAAAACAATATTGTTATTTAAGATATTTCAACCAAACTTGCAGATTGGTATTTTACATCCGAACCAAATTCAAATGGGTTTACTAATTTTGATAGGAACGATCGGCTGAACATTAAAGATTAGTATAAACGTTTTCGTTATTTTTACTCTATTTCTCAATTTAAGCAATGAATGCCAAAGTTTGTGTTTTAAGAATGAGTTTATGCATTACATTTAATTATGTTTGTCACACTATACGAGATCACAAATTGTGGTGCTGGAAATGCTTTCGTCACTAGACTCTTTACTTTGTAGAGGGTTCTTTTTTTATAAGATTTAAAATAACTTTAAAATATTAACAATTAAACTATATTAGAAAGAATTTTTAATTTGTAACTAAAAAGATTATTAAAATTAAGTAAAGCTGCAACAGAATAAAAGTAAATTTTAGTATTTTTAAAAGGGGATAGGAGAGGCTTGAATAAAGTAATTTTAAGAAAAATCTATAAGGAATTTAGTATTTTTAAATGGGGATAGGAGAGGCTTGAATAAAGTAATTAAAAAAAATTTTTTATAAGGAATTTAGCATTTTTAAAAGGGGATAGGAGAGGCTTGAATAAAGTAATTTAAAACAAAATCCTCTATAAGGATAAATCATTTTTGTTATGGCAATTCCAAATAATGAATATCCTATAATCAAGATTTAATTATAAATTTTAGATTTCTTCAATGAGATGGTGCCACGGGATGGACCACCAACTTATCGTGGTCACGATATTCGTTACTTTTATAAAATCACCATTGCCACGCAGCGGGTAAAGTCGAAGGTGCAGATGCTGACGGTGCCGATTCGAGTGCTGCCCATTCCGATGATAGCACGGCCGGATGAGCTGCCGGTCACGGTGGAAACCAACGAGGAGCTGGCGCCCACAAATCCGTTTCTGGAGAAGCGTGAGATCAGCGAACTGGAAATATCCTGGCATCATTTGAAGGTGTGCACTCTTCCATTTATACCCGTATACTCGGACTAACAGAATCTCCTTGCAGAATGTAACCGCACGGCGTGCTCCAAAGTTCTATAGAATTTCGAATAAGCGCGGATTCGTTGCGCGCTTCTGTCTCTTCAAGCCCGCCTATAAGCTGGGCGAGGACATTGTGGGCAGTTTGGATTTCGGCAACTGCCAGGTGCGTTGCGTGCAGTTCTCCGTCAAGTTGCAACAACAGGAGCTGCCCATCCGACCGCAGCCGGAGCAGACCCAAGTCCCAACCGGCGATGATGTCTCCTCGCTGAATTCCTTTGACATGGCCAGCATAGCCAGTGGAATCGCTGTGGACAACCTGCATAAGTCGGAAACATCGGGCAGCGCACGCAACAAGGATGAGCCCGTGCCCACGGGAAAGCTCAGCACCATTTCCACCTCACATCAGGTTTGTGCTCCAACAGATTTTCTCTGTTCCATTTGTATTCCCTGGCGAATTCCGAATATTTTTGTAAGAATTTTAAAAGTAACATAGGAAAACCGAGGATAAAATTGAGAGAAACCACAATGGGGATGAAAAATGAAGCAAGAGAAACTAAAAAATTTAAATAAATTCAATGTACAAAATTAAAAAAAAAGGAAGAAAATTAGGACAAATTTGCTCTGAGTTTTCAGACTCCAGTGGAAAATACCTTTTAATTAGTAATATATATTTTTATTTTATTGTTAGAATATTTTTAGATAGTAATGGTCATAAGCTTTGTTATTGCTAAAATGCATAACGACATTTAAGGGAAAAAACTGGTTACTTAAATTTATCTGAAAATATTCGAAATATCGTATCGTACTTTATTCATTATATATATTTTAGGTCTGTTACGCCACTTTGCAGACGCAGGTTGTTGTGCCCATTCCGTTGCATGTGACGCCCACATTTCGCACCGATCTTGTTGATGTCAAGTGGCGTTTGCATTTCGAGTTTGTCACCAGCGTCATGATGGACTTTGGAACTCCGAATCCTGTTGCTGGAGAATTGAAAGCGCCCGCCGAGCTGCCCGTTGAGACAATGGTTTGGAATTTGCCAGTGACCATCTATGCGGCCAATCCATTGCAGATTTATGCGCCAAATCAAACGTTTAATCTCTTGATTAAGTAATGTCAATAAATAATTGTTTACTAACTATACTTTATTGTTTGAATAATTGACAAATTATCAAACTACAAATATACATTTAAATTGCGCGCCAACCATATTTAGATCCGTAGCCGGCACTGCCAAGCCAATCGTTATTTTATTCAGCAGCCATCACAGTTATCGATATTTTATTCAGCTATAATCATTATGGGTTTATTCTTTAAATGTTGAAGGCAGCAATTTTAATACACCATATATATATTTATTTTAATTTAATGTGTTCTTAGAGTTGTTAACGATAATTATCTTTATTAACAGTCCAGTCATGTGTATGTTAATGTCACTGTTCAAAATGTGTAATTGAAATGAGCATCGATAACATTTGGAGAATTGCTGAGCGCGCGCTATTTAAATGTGAATTTTTATTTGTTAATTTGGTAATAGTTTAGCAATAAAGTACAATTTAATAAAAACATGCATATTATAAATTAGTTAAAATAAAGAAGTTCATTTTCATGTTTGGTCAACGGCATACTTCGCGTGGTGAAGTTGGCTTATTAATTCTAATTAAAATGTTAAATAATCAACAAAAAATAAAAAAAATGGAAATCGAACTTTATATGTGGTTTGATGGTTGCCACCATGTTCCGGGAACCAAGGCTGCCACCCTTTTCAAGAAAATATTAAAAACATCTAGTGTTTTGTCATACATGTGTGTGTGTGCGTGAGAAACAAAAAGAGCACAGAATACGAGACGAAAAACAAAACGAAAATACATAATACAAATTGTGATAGCATCATGTACCAGGAATATCTCAATCAATTGCAATCTTCACTGTTTCCCATGAGCTCTGATCAGCTCAAGGAACTGCTCAACAATGACGACAAACTGGACGACAAAGTCGACGAAGTTCTGGAGTCGCTGAGATCACAAAAGGTGCGCGTTTTTGAGGAGAATCGCAACAGAGCCGAAAAGAACATTGAAAAGGAGCCACAAATCATCGAACTACGCAGCAAATTGGCCGAATTAACCGAGGAGGGGCGAAACAGTTGTGCTGCCGTTCAAGATTTGCTGACACAGATCAAGGAAAAGTCTGGCGGAGTAAACCAGGAGACAGCACTGGCGCTGCTGCAAACAAATGCGTCGGAGAGCGAGGAGAAGACAGAGGAGTGCGTGAAAAAGTTTACAGACAACGAGATCAATGTGGACACATTTCTCGACGAGTTTCTCACCAGTCGTCGCACAATGCATCTGCGCAAACTGAAGGCCGAGAAAATGCAAGAACTGATACGCAAACAATCCACAGCACAGCGTCACAGCAATATTCCAGCCTATGGAAATCTGCCCGGAACGGGCAGTGGCTTCTATCCGTCTGCAAATGTACCCTATCCGATGATGGGTCCAATGATGCCGATGCCACCGCCATCGCGACCCTATTGAGCGTGTGTTTCTTAGTATTAGAGTAATGAGATGCTGCCATAGCGATCGTCATGTCGAGGATGACTCATCAAGTGCTTTGTTTATATTGTTTTTTGATTAAGGGAAAATTTGATATCTCATTGGCTTGGCAAAACAAATTCAAATAAAATGCAAAACGCTTATCGAGTTAAAAACTTTGTGTGTTTATTGTGTTTAAAATGTTCAATATTGCATTTTTAAGTACATAGGCGGTTTCACAATTCTCTCTTTCGCAAGATAAAACTATACACTATGATATATATTATAATTAATCGAAATTCATATTACATTAATTAGACAGCGTATGAAATGAAAGAAAAAAAAACAATAGAACTTATACACTATTTTTTTTAAAAAAGGGGGCTAATGTTAAATGAAGCCAAAGGCTAAGCGGCATGTATTGTTTAGGCTTAGATTAGAATGAGTTTATCATCAGTAAGGATTGAAATGGAAGGATTGTGCATGTGTTGTGTTGTGATTGCTTTTTTAGTTCAGTTTTAGATTGCAAATGAAAACAAAGGTCCTTTCCTTTTTATGTTTCCTCTATAAGAACTGTTAGTCTTTTGAATTCCAACGCTTCGTGTATATATCAAATCGTCGTGCATATATCAAATATATACAAATTGATATCCATATGCAAAATGTTATATATAAAATAGTATGTTTAACTTTCTACTTTTTCCTTTTGTTGTTTTCGATCGGCCGGTTTACACTTTAAAAGCTTGTTAAATCTATATGTGTGTTTGTTTCTTTCATCTTGTTGTTCTCAAAAAATATATGTATATATAAATATGCCTAAAAGGGATGATGGAATCTGGAATTGGGGCATGTAGCGCCATCATGACGAACCGAATTCCCTCATCCATTTCTCATATTTATCTAAGTCCGCCCGGGACACGCTCTTATTGCAGCGACTGATGGCTTCGTCGAAGTCCTTATTGGACACGGGCAGATCCACCTCCTCTGTGGCCAGCTGTCGAATCTGTTCCGGAGTTAATCCGGCTATCTTGCGTCGCATGGACATCATGCTCGCCTCCCTGATGATTAACGAAATCGATTTAAATAAATTGTTAGGCAATTGTTGACTTTTAGCGACTGTTGACTCACCTGCAAACGTTGGTAATATCTGCGCCGGAGTAGCCATCCAGCTGATTGGCCACATAGTTTAGATCGACGGTATCGTCGACCTTCACCTCGCGCAAATTGATCTTCAGCAACGCCTCACGTCCCTCGTCCGTCGGCAGTGGTATGTAGATGCGTTTCTCCAATCGTCTGCGCAATGCCTCATCAATGTCCCAGGGAAAATTGGTGGCGGCCAGCACCATGACAACCTTTGCCTGCTCCTCGCCACCACCCACGCCATCCATTTGCACCAGCAGCTCTGATTTAACTCGACGCGATGCTTCATGCTCCGATTCGGAGCCACGTCGCGAGCATAGCGAATCAATCTCATCAATAAAAATCGTGCTAGGCGCATAGAAACGTGCCATTTCGAAAAGCAGTCGCACCATTTTCTCTGATTCACCACGATACTTGGACGTTAGCGTTGCGGAGCTGACATTGAAGAAAGTGGTGCCGCATTCGGTGGCCACCGCCTTGGCCAGCATTGTCTTGCCCGTGCCGGGCGGACCTACCATCAAGACACCCTTCCAGGGTCTCCGTATACCCTGCAAAAATAAACAGAAATTCGTGTTAAGGTAAATGATAATCAAATTAATTAACTAAAAATTAATGTTCAATATTTGTGATTAACGTTAAAAAAAAATGATAATAAGATATCATATTGAAACCACTTGGTTATTAAAAATTTCAATATAAACATGAAATTTAAACATTCTAATTGATAGATAGAAATTTATAATAAATAAAATGTATGTATAATAATTATAAAAAAAATGTTTAAAACTCTAGTCTCGTTAATTGAAAACACTTTGTCTTTAAAGTATTTAAAATTCGAGAACATTTTAAAATATTCTTTCCTTTTATCTTTGAAAAGTGATTAAAAAAGAGATATTAAAAATCATTAGCTAGTGTTTTATGGTAAGAGTTACCGTAATAATATTTTTTTATCAAAGTTGACGTTTTACTGATAAAATTTCTTGCAAGGCCGTCTGTTGGAATATTAAAGCGATAATTACTAATTTCGCAGAAAAAATAAGTTTTTGGCAAGTTTGATAATTTGGCGAAAAGTTGTCGATAGGTTAAGTACAAATTAATGCATGTCTGTTGTCACGCGTCGGGTTTATGTGACCACTGTGCAACGATAAGAAACTAAACCGACTGGTGATTCAGCCAGGTGGGCTAATTTGATGACGCACCTTGAAGTAATCGGGCATCAACATGGGCAACACAACGGCCTCCTCCAGCAACCGCTTGGCATCTTGCAGATCGGCAATGTCACTCCAACGAACCTTCGGGTCCTTTTGCAGTATATCACGTTCTAAGCATGATATAAAAGAATAGTTTATTCGAAAGATTGTGCAAGTTTAAGCTACTCACCTAGAATATCCACCAGCTCAGCTTCAATGTGATTGTTCGGCTGAAATTTGCGCTCCTCTTCGGTTGCCTGCTGGTCGCCAGCATCGCCATCGGCTGTGGTGCCATTGCTGCCCGTTGCAGTGGCTTCGTCATCTTTGCCATCGTTGTTGTTATTATTGTTGTTGGTATTATTTGAGGTGGACAATTTGCGTCCGCCAACTCGGCCATTGGCGCCGCCACGTGCACTGCTCGATGTGGAGGCCGAGTTGCGGTTACTACGCGCTGTGGCAGGACCATTTCGTGCCGTGCTCTGTGGGATTGTGCTGGGTCGGCTGCTGGCTTGCGGGGCGGCTGATGTGCGGCGGCTATTTGATGTTGTTGCCCGTCTACCCACGGTTTGTATGGACGGTGGTGGTTTTGGCGGTCCCCAGACATCTGGATCTTTAGGTGGCGGTGTCCATATATCGGGATCTGGCTTAAACCAGGCAGCGGGATCTTTGTTCACATTGCTCTCTTCGCTAAGCTGCGATCGCAGCTTGTGGGCAAATTTCGTGTTCTGTAAGTCCAATGAAATGTCCAGCAGTGTGCGTTGTATGGCCTTGATTTTAGCATGCTCCTGATTGATTTGCTGATTTATCTGCAAAATACAATTATTTATTTAATTAAAAATTATATTAATAATTTATACTTATGTGCATAATTAATCGAAATTAAAATAAAATCATCTAAATGAAGCTTACCATATTCCATTTGCCCTTGCGCATGGGATCCACAGTGCTTTTCAGCAGACGCGCCAGCATGCCCTGAAATATTGTTAAGATGGTTATATGGAATCATATGATGGGTTGAAGATTATTCTACCTGCAATCCCTCGTAGTAAATGCAGGCTGAGTCGTAGTTGCCCGTCAACGCCATGTCTCTTGCTAATTTGGCATTCTCGCATATTTCTTCAATTGTAGTTTTGGCCATTACGGTCATTCCTACGCAAGTGGTTGTCTTTTGCTTGCCACCTCGCAGTAACTGCTCGAAATCGGAACAGGTTGTTGTCATTGTAACCAAAAACGAAACAAAGATTAGTCCCAATTAAAGTCATAGGCATATTGTTGTTGTTGTTGTTATTGTTGTTGTTGTTGTTATTGTTGTTGCTGTGCGTAAGCTAACTCTCTCGCCTTTGCGCTCTCTTTCCTACTCTTCTCTGTCTTGTCATTGTAGTTGCTTTCGCACAATAGAACGGAAGCAACGCAGCGGCTTTGTCACTCACTCACACACACGCATGCAACAATCAGAGACACTCGCACTCACACTAGCAGGTAAAAATGGAAAGTGAGTATCGACGGCGCGTAGTGCCAGTCTCAAAATAACCGAAAATAATAAAAGAAGATAGCAATGGCAACGACCGAAGACAACTACAAAAGTACTAGTACATACAAAAAGCAAGTGCGCTAATTATAAGCACAATTGTTCGGCCTGCCGCTGTCACCAAATTTAAAACTATCCGTGCAACTGCACCGCGCTCCCATTTCCGAGTCGGCAGCCCCAAAATGAATCCGAGTCCGATTGGGCAAATCTAATAAAATTATTATAAACCTTGTGGCAGACAAATAAGGCGCTTGACCTTGTTGAGTCGTCGCTGGGGCTTTTGAATAATTCTTTCAAGTCAACGACGTTAAAACGTTGTATGCAAAAAAAACCAACACACGCGCGCTCTTAAAACACTCACACACACATACTTACACAAGGCAAGCAAAGAAAAAACAGAGCTCAAATTTCCGCGGCGTTTAAGTTTCGTCAGACACAGACACAATCACACTGGGCCGATTACTGCTACCAGTTAAATGCACATAAAATGCAACTTTTTAATATAATTTACTTTAATTACAGGCTTGTTATTCAGATTGCATTTCCACTTGCATCTTTAACATTTTTTTTTGTTTTTTATATGCGCTACGTGGGGGCGTCAGCAGCGACGTCGACGTCGATTTTACCTATGTTTAAGGCGGCCACTTTACTTACGGTTATGGACATTAGTATACAGGCTTTGTTACACGGCGTTACAAACTCAAACTTTTTTAAAAATATTATTTGTTTAATTTTAAACTGATGCGCTAGCAATACAAAAAACGGGTGCTGCGACTTCTGCGGCGATTGTTAGAGTTGGTCGTTCCGTTCTGAAAAAGTTCAAATGAACGGGTCATTAGATGAGCTAATGAACTTATTCAGTCAATTATGAACTATATCGTTCATTTCGCAGTTGGTTAGTTTTAAATGTAAAAAGTAACTTTTACTTTACAGAAATACGATGAGAATAATATGAACAAAGTTCCGCTATTGGATTCAATTTCTTCTTTATTCGCATGCAATATTGTTTCAATTTCGTATATTTTAAACATGTTAGCATGAAAAATGAACGATTGATCTAATTCAGCAAATTGAAATAAAAATCCCAACTCTTGCGATTCTTCTTTATTGCTACCGTGTGGCATCCTTGGCCAAACTTGGGAAAAACAAGATGGCAATCTTCATCATAATTAACATTAATTTTTGTAAATGGCGCCCATGCACCGTCAGATTTGCTCAGAAAAACATTTACATAATGGAGCTTTCCCATTGGGTTAGGAAATTCAGAGACTTTTGTGTATATGCCACTGCTTGACAAACGCACATGGAAATGTCATTCATTGAAATCGTATCAGAAAACAATGTGCCTTGTTGTGTCGTGTATGTATGTCAAGGGCGTCATACAAATTTAGATTGATTTGACGTCCGTCAAGCATTTGAACGTGTCCAGACCTCCTTAACAGATAACGAGGAAGAGCGCACGTCGAATCCCCAATCGTTCATATTTTGGCTTAAGTTATTTGTTAAATATAGCGCTTACGCTAGCGACGGCGCCAACATGACAACGCCCAAGCGTGAAATCCTTGAGAAAGCCCTAAAAAGCGATGTAAAACTGCAAGCGGCGGCCAAACAAATAGCAAATGGTAAGCGATTCCCATTAATTGACTAAATCAGCTGTTTCTACCAAGAGAATGGATTTTCCTTTTGTCTCATCAAACAGAACTAAGCGTGGGCACCTATAACATTTCGGATCTGGCCGAACAGTTGGGCTTTGCCTTAACTTCAACAGACACGGAACAACGCGTGGCGGGCACAAACTTATTGTCGGCAGTGTTGAATGCCTTGCCCGCAGATCTCTTGAACTCTAAACAGTTGGAATTCCTGACCACATTCTACACTGATCGTCTACGCGACCATCACAATGTAATGCCCGCTATTATTGATGGCATGAATGCCCTGGTGCGCATGAAGCAGCTGCCACCTGCAAATGTGACTCTTCTACTCCAAGCGTTCTTCCAGTACACGACATGTCAGTCTCAGACGCGTGGCGATCGCACCAAGATCTTTAACATCTTGAAATACCTCACGGGGCATTTCCAGCCAGGTGAGTTTCGATATTCCACTTAAGCTTTCTCACTGATTACCTGTATTCTTATGGTTTCCACAATTTGTAGAGCTTGTGAAAATGTCTGGCGACTTTTTGTATGGTTTGATTAACTCCATTGATGGCGAGCGTGATCCGCGCAATCTGGATATTATATTTAGTTTTATGCCGGAATTTATATCGCAGTATCCGCTATTGCATTTAGCCGAGGAGATGTTTGAAATCTTTGCCTGCTATTTTCCCATCGATTTCAATCCCAGCAAACAGGATCCGGAGGCCATAACACGAGATGCTTTGGCTGAGAAGCTGACCAATTGTCTGGTGGCCAGGGAACAGTTTGCCGAGTGGACGGTTGCTCTGGCCGTGGAGAAGCTGGACAGTGAGCTCTTAGTGGCCAAGCTGGATTCCATAGAGTTGCTGGCAAGTTGCTGTGCTCCTTTGTATTGTACATACATATCAATATTATTTTGAAATCCCTCTTTTATGAACAGCATCAAGCGGCTCTTAAGTTTTCACCGTCAGCGCTGGAGCCGCATTTCGATCAAATCTGGCAGGCATTGAAAGCAGAAACATTTCCAGGCTCGGACAATGCAGATGTGCTGCGAAACGCACTGAAGGCACTTGCCGAGCTGCTGAAAAGTGCCTCCAAGGTGCCCAGCATCAGTCATAACTATCAGAGCATTGTTCTCGGCGTGGTGCTCACACATCTAACCGATGTCCATCAACGGCTGTTCCATCCGGCCACTGCAATAGCACTGATGTGCGTCTCTGGCGATGCATCCTTTGCAGGAGACAAGATACTCAACACTTTTCAACTCAAACTGCAGGAATCCGAGCTGAGCTTGGAGTCCGATGAGTCGCGCATACGATTCTATCACATCATCTCCCAGGTGTATAAGCTGGCGGCATTGCGCGATTCATTGCTGCAACTAGACAAAGGCATTGTGGTGCCACTGCAGGATGATGTGATTGCCGCACTCCGTCTGTGCGAGCGTGAGGATTTCGATGTTAAGAAGCAAGATTTGGAGCTGCAACGCGCTGCATTGGGCGTGCTCTCCGAGTGCGCTCCTGTGCTGAGTGAGGCACAACGGGCATTGGTCTACAAGGCGCTGGTTCAGCTGATAAGTCATCCAGATATTAATCTTAACTTTACGGCACTCACTGTCAGCTTGGGCGCACTGCAGCCGGTGGAGCTGCAGGCCAACTTCATTGATATTTGCATGCGCAACTTTGCAATCTTCTCAGAGTTTATCAAGCGCAAGATCTACGCAAATCTCCTCCCACTGATGCCTCAAATGGCATTCACACAACGGATCCTCGACTTGGTGATGACACAAGTTTTTAGCGCCACAACCGGCGAGCCAGTGCGTCTGCTTGCGTTGGAGGCTCTGAACTCGCTGCTCGATCAGGAGGATCAACGCTTCATTGTGGATCTGCAGCAGGAATCGAATCTGCTGCACAAACTCATCGAGCTGGCACAGCAGGCATCCCAGTTGCCAGAGGCGTCATTAGAATTGATTGCCGCTGCACTCAGTCGCATCATGCAACAGTTGCCACTCTCGGAGCAGAGTGCCATTGTCAGCGAGTATCTGCCGGGATTGCAGCTGCAGCTGGAGGCACATCTGTATGTGGCCAAGGGTCTGTTGGGCTATTTGCATAAGGACATCTCAATGGACGATCACTTTGAGCGTCTGCTGGATGATCTAACCAAGTTATCGCTAAGCTCGGATAATGAGCAGCTGCGTGGCATTGCACACCGTTTGCTTTGCAGCCTGGTCAACAAAATGGACAACCACAAATCGAATCGCGACAAAGTGAAACACATCACTGATAAACTGAAGGCAGCCCTTAAAGCGGGTGATGGACGCGCTGTGGATTTATTGGCCTGGATAGCAAAGGGTCTGGTAGTTGCCGGCATCGAGGAGGCAGCCGACATTGTTGGCGATGTGAGTAATGATAAGTTCAACGAACTTTATACTATTCTAATCATCATTCTCTACCCTGATACAGCTGTCGGATCTGCTGGAGCATCCCACACTCTGCACCGCCGCCGCTTTGGCCTTTGATATCATTGCCGCGGAGTATCCGGAACTCGATTTACCCGTGGTCAAATTTTTATACAAGCAGAAATTCTTTCATACCATTATGAGCAAGTTGGGCTCCAAGCTGGGCAGCTACTGTGAGCATCATATGAAGGCCTTTATCTATGTGCTAAAGGCGACGCCCCATTCGGTGATCAAGCTGAACATTAAGCAGCTGGCACCGCTGCTCTTTAAAACGCTGGACGCGCACAAGGATGCACACTCGCTGTGCATTGTCTTGCAGATCTGCGAGAGCTTTGTGCAACAGCAGGATGCATATTTCCAAATGCATCTGGGACATCTTATACCCAGTTGCATTGAACTGGCCAAGCTGAAGACGGATTTAAACATGGTGAGTGATAATTGCTCTCAAAGTGAAGCTTATGATTAATCATTTCATTTCATTTTTAGCAAGTGCGAATTGCAGCGCTGCAGTTGCTCTTCGACATTACCCAGTATCCAACATATGTTTTACTGCCCCACAAACAGGATGTGACGCTGGCTCTGGCGTCGACTCTGGACGATCCCAAGCGCCTGGTGAGGAACACCGCGGTGAGGACTAGCAACGCCTGGTTCCTAGTGGGTGCACCTGGCGGTGAGGATTAGCGAGCCGCCAATCAACTTGTTATTAATGTTAAATCATTTGATATACTGACTAAAAAACGCACAAAAGTTAAGCAGGTTTCTCTTTATTGTTAACTTGGCTAATTAGTATGTATTGTCGCATTGGGAGCGCGCCATTAAAGCACACTTCTGGGCACGCTGAACCACCTCTGGACATCGACGTTTCCTCATGAAGCGGCAGTCCTGGAAGTAGCCCTCGTTGCGTGGAAAGCCGTGTGTGAAGTCCTGAAATGTGAGCAGTCCCAATCCCCAGATTTTGCCGCCACGAAACTCACCCTCATATTTCATACCATCCGAGCGCCAGAATATGCCGTTGCCATGGAACCAGCCTTGATGGAATTCCCCCTCGTATCTAAAACAAATGTGTACAAAAAATTCAATGAATTCAATGATGCCAGCAGACGGCACTCCACATAATCTTGGCCATTAACCAGCATTGATTTTAGCATGCGAAATTCAGTATTGTAATCTTATTACATTTTTTTTTTTGGTCATATTGCTAGACCCTGGGCTTAAAAAAAGTTGAGAGGGTCTATTAAGTTTGTTTATACGTAATGTAAATTGAATTGGAACCGTGGAAGACACCATGGAGTATATATAATCTTCTACAGTTGAGTCGAACATGAAAACTGGATCGCCGTGCAATTCAATAAAAATCATCTAGCACTTTGAAATTGGGCATAAATTTTAAAAAATATCGCGAAAACTTGATTAAAATTGTATCTGAGGGATATTTTCAAACTTGACAACTATCGGACAACTATAATATTTTTCAAAATTTTGATAAATTTTCGACCGACCTCGAAAATTGCGAAATCTTGACTACAATTTTATCTGAGAGATATTTTCAAACTTGACATCATTAACAGACCACTATAAGATTTCTTAAAATATCTAGTTATGTTTTCACTTAACTAAACAGACATTGGATATTTTAACTTAAAGCGCATAAAAATTATTGTCGAGTTCAGAAATGTTTCAAATTCAACTGGTCAATGAATGAACGGAATGCGTAACAAATCTAGGAAAATAAAATATCTATCGTAAAAGTTTAAAATAAAAAATTTACAATTTATATATGCATATAAAATTTAGTTTGGTTATGTTTACATTTTCATTTTACTCACTTGGCACCGTCGGGAAACCAAAGGGAACCCAGACCCTGGCTCAGTCCCTCCTGGAACTGGCCATCATATCGTGTGCCGTCGGCAAATTGCAGATGACCAATGCCGTGCTTCTGACCAAGTTGATTCCACTCGCCAATATAGCGACTCGCATCCTCGTAACGCCATCCGCCCACCTTGACGGCGCCCGTACTGTACTGACCCGACTGCTGGTGTCCCTGTCCGTGTCCCTGTCCCTGGCCTGGTTGATGGTGCTGATGATGCTGCTGCTCCTGTTGGTTCTCGATGCGTGCCGTGGTTACGCCCACGCTGCTCACTGGAATTCAGTTGAAGATGAGGCATCCGAATGTGGCTTTGACATTATTTAACTTACTGTCATCATCGTAATCATCCATGGCCATTGCTCCGAAAAGGATTCTGATACCTGCTCACAGTGCGGTTCAATCAGCTACTGAGCTTGCATCGCGCCAGAAACACAATGCACTTTCTTGGGCTTCCACACGGCGGCCCTGGTCTAAATCTAATTAGCATATTGAGCCATTGCACAGTGGTGCAAGCACTGAGTTTTCACGGAAATAACAAAAATATCGAAGTGCTTAACTATTCATTTTCTGCAAGTTTGAAAACTTAAGAACTGTGACCAGTTCAACTCTCTCGCACAATTGAAATCCCCAGTAAACCAGTATTTTTACAGAGCTTCAATTATAATATATTTATAGCTAATTTAATAATTAAAAAAAATTATTTAGAGGAATAATATTAATTAAATTTATCGTATATGGCTTATGGTATAAAAGTTCAGAAATGGGGTACAGTGTAATTAAATGTCTAATATTATTCTCCCTTTTTGCTAATATAATTTCATTATCGGCAGAATCTTTAAATTCGTCGGATTCATTATTAATTTTCTTAGCTCAATCTTGTCTGTTTAATATAAACTTTATTAAGATATCACAAAATTTTACATGTAAAATTTTTATTACCCTTAAAATATTTTATAATTTCAGATTAACCATGAATTAGCAGAGCTCATTTAATATAATACAAATAATCAGAAAAAAACAATTATTAAATAACAATTTATATTATTTTCAGGTGTCTTCTCTAGTCAATTTACAATTTTTAACAAATTTCTAAATAGGAGCTAATGTGGCATGAATTAAGACTGAGGCTTGTGGAGACGCTCATAGACCTATGGAAATTTTACCGATGAAAGCGTCCCACACTTTGAAGGAAATCAGAAACTCTGAATTTTATTTCAAAGACGATAAATTCTGGAAAAAAATCTATATTACATAACAGTGATGCCAATTACTCGCCAGAGACCTGACCAGTCAAAAAATGGAAATTTCTTTTAATTCTGAATTAAAAGTGTTGATTCTGAATATAAATATTTTATTATTCAGAATAAATATATTTTATTATTTTGACATCATCTTGGATGCTTTTTGTAACCAAATGTGCAGGGATTATATTAAATAGGGAAGGGATTTATTAATTTACAGAACATATAAAAATTAAATTTTAAAAATTATATCTAAATCAGCAAATTGACTCTTAATTCAGAATCCGACAAATAAAATATAATATTTATAGATTTTTTTAATTATCTTGTTTTTTTTTTTTTAATTAGCTTTTTTATCCCTCGAAATTCCGGCAAAACTGGGCAGTTGGTTGGCGTTACCAAGGCTAGACGCAGACACTGACAAAGCCGTAGACAAACATAGATAAGCGGTAGAAAGTAACGGTAGTCATGACTACGTCATTTGACGCCACAACAAAGCGCGGTGTAAAATTTGCATTTCGTGTGGAAATCCAAAGTAAAACTGAAAATGCTGCATCAGGGTATAATTCTACGGGAGGGACACGTCACGCGAACTGTTTACAATCTGGTAAGAAAGCTGTTAGCATTGGCTCAAATCATCCAATTTGCTGTTCTCAGATTAAAGACAAACGCTACGAGGACGTCATCGAGTGCATTGTGAACTGTGGCGAGGCGGCCAATACGCGAGCTGGTCTGTCCACACTGGGACACTGCTACTACCACGCCCAGAAGTACGAGGAGGCGGCCAGCTGCTACGAGCAGCTCTGCCAGCTGGTGCCCAAGGAGGCCAAGTACAGGTGAGTCTGCCACTTGGACAGATTGTATCAATACTCTAAGAAGATCATTCAGCTTGGGAGTGGAAACATCATAAGCGGGAAAAAGAATAAAATCCACCACAAAGGCGATTTTTGCAAGTTTCTTTTTAATTGCATTTTTCAAGCTTTTGAAAATAAGTGCAGGTGTTCAAATTCATAACTATTTTTCTACCATATCAATTGTTAATTTTTAATTTATTTTCCAATTTTTGGAACAAAGTAATCACTTCGGACGACAGTCCGCTGCACTAGTGACGAAGGGTGCGAAAGGTGACTAGCAATATATACTGGAAGAATGAAAAATTTCCTATAACTGTCCGGTCAGATCGAGTTATATACCTATCGAAAGGTATAGCTCTAACTAACAAAAGTGCATTCTTAGGAACTCACCTGGTTCGTGGGATAATCTGGTATAAGTGGGAGGGGTGAAATTTAGATGATTGCAGCAAATGGGGCCGTTGGAGCCTTTCGGTAAAATTGTTTCATTTTTAAGTTATTTTGATTAGGTAAGAAGGATTGGGACCTTTTAGCGCAGTGTGCCGAATGCCAAACTTGTTTTTTAAGAATAAGTTATATATTCAATTAAATATCGCTCGTCACAAAATTGGATATCAGAAATTCTGGGGCATGGAAATGTTTTCGACACTAGATTTTTAACTCGTAAAGAGGTTTCTTAAGAAGTAAAGAAATAATGCGATTTTCCGAAAATTGAAAATTCAAAAAAATATAAGGCCAAATTTGGCATGTATGTAAGTATTTCAAGGCTAAAGGTTTTAGGATATTTTCTATTTAATATATTTTCAGATTTTACTATGTACAATTTTATTTTAGCTTGATTTTAAAACAGTTGAAAAATAACCATTAAATTACTAAGAACCCCTTTGTCAAATTCTATCGGTAAGATGGTTTGACGTAAATTGCGTAAATAATTAATAATAATTTAAAAAAATATATCTCTCAGATAAAATTAAACTGCACTAGAAAGTACGGAAGTTATAAGCTTTAACCTTTGAAATCTGTTGATACTCAATATTTGATGGGCTGCAAAAATCATGGAAAAGTGGAAATTAATTAAGAAAATTACACCATTTTTTTAGAAAAACTAAAAATGTTTGTGAGGATAATAATATAGTTTAATAATATATAGAAATTGATTCTTACTTGTTCAGATTTTGATTTTATTAAGATCTGTTGTCCTTATTTTTGTGACCATGGCTGTATCGATTGCAGATTCTACTACGCACAGTCGCTCTACCAGGCGGGCATCTTTACGGAGGCGTTGCGTGTCCTGAAACAGATTGGCGACAAGGAGTCGGAGCTGCGGGAACAGTGCCTGCAACTGCAGAGCGCCATACTCTATTCCAGCGAGGATTACGCGGGTGCTCAGAGCCTGTTGAATCAGCGCGCCGGCGGCACAGCGGAGACGCTGAACGATGAGGGATGCCTGCTCTACCAGGCGGATCAGCACGAGGCGGCGGTGCAGCGTTTCCAAACGGCGCTCCAAGTTGGCGGCTTTAACCCCTTGGTGGCCTACAATGTGGCATTGGCGCACTTTCAGCGCAAGCAGCGGGCACAGGCGCTGGATTACACCTCGGAGATTGTGGAGCGCGGCATGCGCAATCATCCGGAGCTGGGCATTGGTGCCCAAGTGGACACGGACGGCAGTGCCCGGAGTGTTGGCAATCCCATAACGATGGCCTTATCCGGCATTACACAAGCACTCAACCTAAAGGCAGCTCTGGAGTATCAGGATGGCAATGTGGAGGCAGCACGGGATGCCCTACTCGATCTGCCGCCACGTGCGGAGAGTGAACTCGATCCCGTCACATTGCACAACATGGCGTTGACGGATGCCCAGGGACCTGTGGCCGGTCTGCGCAAATTGGCCTTCCTCCTGCAGCTGGGTGCTCCGGCCTGCCCCAAGGAGACCTTCTCCAACATTTTGCTCACCTGCTGCAAGCATGAGCTCTACGAGACCGCCGCCGACATTCTGGCGGAGCACACGGATCTCACCTACAAGTATCTGTCGCAGTACCTCTACGAACTGCTGGATGCACTGATTACGGCCCAGACCAGCGGCGAGTTGGCCGAAAAGAAACTGGGAACTCTCGCCTCCAGCTTGTCCGGCAAGTTGCGCAGCCTCGCAGCCCGTGTCCAGGAGGTGAGAGCCACCAGTGAACAGCAGGCACTGCGAGATGCTCTCAAGGACTACGAACAGACACTGGAACTGTAAGTATTAGTAATATCAGTAAGTCATTGAAGGTTGGTAACAACTCTTACACAAATTGTGTTAGGCCTTAAAGGAGCCTTGACAGAGCCTATAAAGTTTATAAACTACTCCTGACCAGATTCAATCCTGAGTCAATCTAGCCATGTCCGTCTGTTTCTGCTCAAACTTTTCACCCAATTACGAAGCTCTTAATGTTGATGGAATTTGATATAGTGATGATTGAATAATAATAATAATAAAATAATTTAATTTTCAATTTTATGATAATAATAATAAAGCTATATTAAATTAAAGTTGAAAGTTAATTATTATTAATAGTTAGGTTTGGCCTTCAGCTAGCTGAAATTTTATTATTATTTTATGTTTTAAAAAAAAACGTTTCGAGTGCTAAGTTTTTAGTTTATTGGTAAAATTCACCAAGCAATTATTGTTTTACTATTTTTATTTTAATAAATTTAATCGTTACGCTTCCTAATACTTTTTTTGAAATTCAAATTTTAATATTTAGGTCTTATATTGAAAATAAAATTTAAAATTGCATAATTAATTCAGAGTACTAAAATACTGAACAATCGACTCAAAAATTGTCATTCAACTTATTAACATTAAAAAAAAAGAAACAAAAATAATAAAAATGGATGACTAAAAGTTCAAATTTATATTGTGTGGTGGTTGTGGGGAAATCCCCAGAATAAAAACCCAATCAGACCAAAATAAAATAGTTGAAATTTAGACTATGGAATAAGTTAATAATATATGTAAATTAGAGGGTGTGGCACGCCTTCTTCAGATTAAAATCGTAGCTAGCATAACAATTTATATGTTAAACTTGTAGTGCGAAGTACCCTAAATCGAAATCTGCAAGAGTTCCAAATCTTCGGATAGTCGAATATAATTTTTCTTGTTATTTCTTATACGAATTAATCATTCCCTTCAATAGCTATCTGCCCGTGGTCATGGCACGCGCCTGGATCTCCTGGCGGGAGGATGATTTCTTGGGCGCCGAGCGTGAGTTTCGATCAAGTGCCGAGTTCTGTTCCGAGAATGCCATTTGCTCCGTGTGGCGCCTCAATGCGGGCCACGTGCTCTTCATGCAGGACAAGTACAAGGAGGCGGCGGCCTTCTATGAACCCATTGTTCGACAGCACTCAGACGATGTGGGTGAAATCTTTGAATTTAAAGAATAACTTCGATAATTAAATAATTTCCATTTGCCTTTAGATCATGTCAGTTTCAGCCGCGGTGCTGGCCAATCTATGCGTCTCCTACATCATGACCTTTCAGAACGAGGAGGCCGAGGAGCTGATGCGCAAGGTGGAGAACGCCGAGGAGTTGAAGGGCAACCAGGGTAAACAGTACCATCATCTGTGCATTGTCAATCTCGTGGTGGGCACGTTATACTGCGCCAAGTCCAACTACGAGTTCGGACTCTCCCGCATCGCGCACGCCCTCGAAGGTGGATCTGGTGCGCGTCTCTATGCGGACACCTGGTTGCATGTGAAACGCTGCATGCTCGGTCTGCTCACCGGCATGGCCAAGCAGAACATCCTCCTGCCCTATCCGGCGATCCAGGAGGTGCTCAACTTTCTGAAATCCTGCGAAGCCTACGGCTTGTTCACTCCGGCAAATATCTATGCGGCAACGGAGCAAATTCCCAGCGAGCCACTGACCATTGGCCTGGAAGCCAGAAAACTTCGACTCTTGCTGATCAAGTTGAGCGAATATGAGAGTTACTGAGATGCTCTGGAAATGGTGAAATATAATAAATAAATATATAAATATGAAAACGAAGAGAACAACTTTCCCCTTCTGAGCTAATGAGATCGTCTAGAGATGCTGAAATATAATAAATAAATATATGAATATAAAAACAAAGAGAACAACTTAGCCTTTCTGAGTCCTTTGAAAATGCTGAAATATAATAAATAAATATATAAATATGAAAACAAAAAGAGAAACTTTCTTTTTGAGTTGCTGAGAATCTTTAGAGATTCTTAACTATTATAAATAAATATATAAATATGAAAACAAAGAGATCGAAATACTAAGAAACAACATTTCCTGCTTCACATTATAAAAAGTCGTAATGAAATTGGCAGGACAAACAGAGACAACAGAGAATAAATAGATTATTCTAACGAAATCTGAAAATTAAGAAACTTGATCAGCGCATGATTTATATTATTTTCTAATTTGCTGATTCTATCTGGACTGTGCTCTGGGTTTGAATTTACTCTTAAATTTATTAGAACGTTCAGTCCGCAATTATATTATTTTTTTAATAATATAAACTTTGAACTTCGATCCTCAAGGCGACCAAAGATTTAGTTTTGAAAACAGATCTTAATGAAAGTTTCAAAATAAATTTAACGGGTTTTAAGCACAATCAGTTTTCCCGCCATTCAATCAGATTTTTTTTTAAAATACCAAACAAATTTTTTAAATTTGATACTTGAATGTTGTCTCTTTACAATTTATTAATATTAATTTCAATATATGCTGCGCTGTTTATATACTGTGTTGTGTATGATGCTGCTAATGGATTACAGGGTGTACATGAGATGATTACATTGTGTTGTTGTGGCATTCGGACTCGTACTCGGATCACGGAACAATAGTTCCTTTAACTTAACGTTTTATCGTCGTGTCATCAGAACTTAAAAAATACACACGCACACACACACAAATTGCAAGCCAGAGTTATTTTGTGCTGTTAAACATTAACATAGATACATAATATTTATATATATATATAGATTGGTTGGTTTGTTGGTTGCATGATTGGCGAATGTGTTTAGGCCAAAACCGCTGATGTGGCCATCTCGCTAACGCCGCACGTATTGTCACCGCGATAGACACGGTAATATCCCTGCTCTCCCCAGCGTGGTCCCCAAGAGTTCTTCACAATCCAATAGGGCAGCGTCTTGTGGAAATTGGGATAGTCGGAAACACCATAGCCGACAACCAGAACACCATGATCGAGATTCTTTTTGGAGCACAATGGGGACCAGGGATGTGAGACGCCGCCGCGATAGAACTGCATGGCATTGGCATTGATGCCTATCGAAAAAAGATTGATAAATTTAAATTTGTATATAATTTAAAGCAATTAATTACGCACCAATTGAAATGGGTCCATTGTTGATTAACCATTCCTGCATGGCAGTCTCATTGCCCTTGGGAAGATCAACGAATCCGGTGACTTGGACATGGGCCATGGTCTTGTTGAAATGGCACGCCTTCTTCTTGGCCTCATACGGATACTCTGATTCGTATTCCAGACCGCCAATGTCCTGGATGGCTCTGTAAGAGAAATTTTAATTAGCTCAGGATTTGTTCTGGTGGAAAAAAGTTTGAGAAAGATATTTTAGGCTACAAATTAATATTTAATATTTTGAAAAAAAAATTATAATAAAAATTGCAAATTATTTGGAAACAAATTTAGAAGGTATTCAATAATAAATCATAATTAAAGTATATTCTTAAGTTAAATGCAAAAACAAATTTTTAACTTTTAAATTAAATTTAAAGGGTTAAACAATTTAAAAAGAATTAAAAAATTAAAATATTTATTTTATTTTGTATTAAATTGAATCAAAAAAACATTCTTTCAAATTTATGTCGAAATTTTCGGTATGTCAAGGCAAAGAATTGTTAAAAGAATTTTTCAATTCGAGGCTAATCGATGCCTCATCTGAGCACTTACTTGTAAGCGTTATCCATGAGTCCACCATTGCAGGCACTGTCCTTGGAATCGCAATCGAGAAGCTCCTGCTCGGAGAACTCCTGCAGATCGCCCGTTTTGATGGCAAACAAGCCCTCAATGTTGCCCGTAACACTGAAGGCCCAACAGGAGCCGCAGCTTCCTTGATTCTTTACATGTGTGACGGCGTTCTTTTGGCGCCAATCGAATTCCTTGGGCAGCTGGCCGGCATAGGCAGGCACCACAGCAGGTGCACCACCTGTTGGCATATTCTCACTGCGCTGCCAGAGTCCGGCACGCTGTTTGTACTCCGTGCTGGTCATGTCGGCGAATTCGGTGATGCCGTACTTGGCACTGCCCCTCTCATTGGAGTTCAGCTCTTCGATGGTCCGCAGGTTCTGCCGGAAGATGCGCAGACGCATCTGGTGCTCAATGCTGTTGGCATAGCGACGCTTGTACTTGATCTGAAACTTGTGGAACAAGTGCTCGATCTTATTGAGCGAGTGATGATTGTGCTTCTTGTGCGTCTTCTTTTCAGCCCACTCCACGGAGCGAGTGTGACGTGCAGTAATCGCCGGACGGTTGTGGCACTTGAAGGTGACCTCATGACCATTCGTTATCCACGGCTTCGCCCAGATCTCCACAATGCAGCGGTGCTGCTCGTCGCCCCCGTCAACAAGATCCGCATCAATGCGCGTCAAGGTGCCCGACACAATCTGACGCGATGCCGAGTAGACTTTGACAATTCTAAAAGTAAATTTAATTCAAGTTGAAGTCAATCCTCTCTTGACTGTGTACTGCAGACTACCTGTAGTGCGGTCCCTCGCCAGCGGTGAGCTTGTCCAGCGTGGTCTGCAGCTGCTCCTCCGCCTGCTTCTCATCGAAGGGCTTGATGCCGCCCAATGGCACGTCGTTGGTTCCTCGTCTGCTGCGGGACAACTGCAAAATAAATAAAAAATCAACCAAATTAATAATTGCACAATTTAGTATTGAATACTTTTGTGCTTTAACACAATTATTTGTTGATCAATTTATTCATATAATAATGTCCCAGGAGAACTGACTGTTTATTATATTGTACTACCCTTTCTATTTGTCTTCAATAAAGGTTTTATTCAATTTAATCATATTATATTCATTTGTTTCCATATAATTCTATTTATATTTTTCATCAGCTAAACATTTATGTATTTAAAACATATTTTTTTATGTATAAATCCCATTTACATGTGTCACCAAAGAATTATGTATTTTTAAATAATTTATTTTTATATTTTCATTATCAATAAAATATTTTTTTAAATCAAAAAAAATTATTTTAAATCTCATTTATTTAATGGTTTAAACTGATTTTTCATCTCATTTAACTTAAGGTTAATTATTATTAATTTTTAATTATAACTTATTCCTTTTTTATTCGTCTTTAGTTTAGCATTTAATTATTACTTTCCAATTTTCCAATTTCCAAAATATATTAATGTTGATTAAAACGTATTTCATTTATAGTTGTCCCATAAACATTTATGTATATTTAACTTATCTTTTTGCTTAATTCCCATAAGATGTTAAAACGTATTTCATGCTTTGATTTAACATTTAACTACATTTATTTACTTTTACTATGCAATTTCCAAAATATATATATTTATGTTTATTAAAACGAATTTCTTTATAGTCGTCCGATAAACATTTATGTATATTTAACTAGTCTTTTTGCTTAATTCCCATGAGATGTTAAAACGTATTCCTTTTTTATCCGCATTTAGATCAGTTGCACAAAGTCCCTTAACAATTGTTTTTGCTTTGAGGCACAAGAAATATTGATAAAAACGACAGAAATTTTGGATAACTTGGAAGATTGAGATTCTCTTCATCTAGAAACCGCACTCGGCTGGCACAATGTAATCGTCCAATACGCGAACGACGCGCAGTTTTCCCCGCGAATCGACGCCCACTTGGCCCGCCTGTAACTCGTGCTTCTGGCCATTTTCGTTCTGCTGCCCGTTGTTATCTCGACGTCGCACCACCATCGCAGCAGCGGCAACTGCCTCGTTGCGCAGCCAACAGGACATGATCCAAATGTTGCGAAGTCGCAACAGCGAAGAAGGCTTCATTTTCATCTAATATGCTTAACTTCAGGAATCGTACTGGCAAATTTGTTAGTGAACTCAATAGAAACTTGGCCTATCTATAAATATATATATGTATATTGATTTGGAATTGCGATTCGGCTAATACATGAACAACTAACGTGTGTAAAACAAACAAAGAGAAAATGTAAAAATATATATAGTTGATTTTTAGATATTGTTATCTGCTAGAGTAAGGAAATATTAATGAATTTCAAAGCCAAACAATTGTAGGCACAGCCTGCTAACTTAACTCCAGTTAACAGTGATCTATATATAACCAATCCACTTAGCCAAATGTTGGCAATCAGCAAGGCGCAACAATAACATTTCCAAAAAAAAAAAAAAAAAAAACAAATAAAGAAGGAAGAGACACAGACTCGAACATGGGGCATATAAACCAAACCCATTCAAAGCTTCAATGTGCCCCAAAACCAATTAAACCAAACATTTTGGGCTGCAAAATTCGTAGCCCTTTTGGCATTGCCAGATTGTGGGTGTGTGTGTGTGTGTGTGTGTGTGTGTGTGTGTGTGTGTGTGTGTGTGTGTGAGCTGTGGCTATTGGCAGCCGTCCGAGGAGATGGCTTAAATGGCCGGCTCGACCACTGTGTGGGCGTGTGTAATTGACGTGACTGGCAGGTGGCCCAGGAGTCTGGAATCAGGAATCAGGAATCAGCCAGGAGCCAGGAGGCATTGCAGGTGATGGCTATTTCAATGGAGAAGGCGGAAGGTGGCGAATGCAATGACAACAATACGAAATGAAATGTAATGGCAGCGACGTGTGTATAATTAAAATAGAGGAACGACCCGAACTGGGATCGAACTGCGGCTTCTGTTTCCGTTTGACCTGCTGCGCGACATGAATTCATTAAGCGTCATGTTTTTCGGATTCTGCTTCCATTCCCACCCACAATACAACTCCCATCCTCTCTCAATAAAAATTAAAACGTAAATAATGCTTTGGCGGGAAAAACGAGACACTGTCCGTTGTTTGTTGAACAGGAAATGGACCGTAAAATCCATTTCGATATGTCGACAGTCCGGAGTGCTTAACACTCGATATCATTTACAGAATCGCGGATTAGAAGTTCAAATCAATTCAATAAATTTCAAATGCTTGAGCGGTTGACAGTTCGGTTTGGCCTCGTTTCAAATGAGATTTATGCTATTCAGAATCCATTGATATATAATCAGGTTGTCGTGCGTAACTCTTTATGCCCAAAGGATAAATATCTATACGGTTGCCTTACGCCGTGGGTAATTTAATTAAATTTTGTTTGTATGCAAATTCATTATTACAGACAGGATAATTTGTCGTAAATTATGGACAGCACCGACTGCAATAATAACCTCCAGTTGGTCGATATTTAACTCATTGAATTTAACTATGATTTCCTGATTCTTACAAAATTAAATTAAATATTTGTAGCGCAATATTTATTATAAATGTTGTCATATTAAAGTCGAGCGTTATTTAAAAATGTTTTAAGAAAAAACTTTAAAGTGTACATTTTTACGCTTTACGATACCTAAATATGCGTCTTCGAAAACTAGTTATATTTATCGAGTTTTTAATTTCAAGAAAATAAAACCTTATTTGAATGTCAAGGATAACCAAGGTCAGAGGTTCAGTTCAATTTATTTGACATCTATATTTTCAGCTGACTTGACAAGTATTTCATATTTTACAGTGCTTTTATTTAATTATAATTTATTTGTTTGCCAAAGTTTTGGTGCCGGCGCAATTTATTAAAAAATCAAAAAACGGATAATTTGAAATGTGAGAAAATTTTCAAAAAAGTAAACCTAGTAGAAAGGGCTGTGAATTAAATAATATATTTGTATAATGTTGAAATGTTGTAGTGTTGTATAATGACTTAAAGCTAAAAAAAATTCAAATTCATTTTAACGAGGAAAATACTTATGTGGTAAAAATAATATTTTGCAAAACTGCATCAATACTCGTCAATTAAAGCGACTTGACTATAATAATCAATAACTAAGTTCTGTATATCGTCGTCAATGAATAAAATAAATAAAAAAATTCTCTTGGCGACGCAAACTATGTTGAATAAAATTCAAATAACGTCAGTTTAATTTTTTTTTGCATTCCTCGCTTATTTTGATAAAACGGCAGTTTGACGATAACAAATTGTTTGTTTTTGTTCATTTTTTCGCTGCTTTTCAGGCAATTGAAAATATAGCAAATACCGTTAGCTTTTCTATTAGCAAATTGTTTTTGTATTCGTTGCTTGTTTTAATGTTATTAAAAGAAATCTTAACGAAACTCGTAAGCCCATTCAACGAGGGCAGGAATAAAAGTTTTTAAAGGAACTTTTAGTGGATTATCAAGAATACGCTGAACTTTAATCTAAAACTTTCGAGAAAGGTACTTAACTTGTTGTTTTTTGTTGGATTTCTTTAGATCTTTAGAATGCTAACTATATGTGGATATCCTGTGACTTATCGCGGACACTGTGCACGTGGTGCACTGCGTCAGTTGGGTGTTAAAAGTAGAGCATCAAGGATAATGAGAGTACTTTTACTGTACCGTGCTCTGTGTCGTCACCCCAGGCACACACACACACACACACACACACTTTACACACTTGCTCCCATAACGGCACTTGAGGTGGCCCCCTAAGATATGCGCATATGTACATACATATACATACATACATACATATATATAGATAGGTGTCTGTCGAGGGGTTGGGTGGAGGCCAGAGACACGGGCCGGGTTAAACAGATTGCGGCCGTAATTTGAAAGCGGAAACTCATTTGATTATTAAGCTGAAATAAGTGCTGCGGAGATAACAGCAAGGGGGAAGGGGGCTGGCACAGCCACGCCCACCGCAGGACTCAGGTGCTGGCATCGCAGTGAGGTGAGAAAAACGAGAAGCTTAAATAAATTCAATTAAATAACATTTTCTTTTTATTGTTGGCATTTACTTTACGAGTATTTGTAAGTATATATAGGAGTATATATGTATGTATATATAGGACATCAACTGGGTGAGTGTAAGTGTCTGTGTGTGTGAGTCGATGAGTGAGTGACTGAGAGACAGAGACAGTAAGAGAGAGAGAGAGGGGGAATATAGGACGAAAGATAGTGTGTTTGTATTTGTTCGGGGATGATAATAATATTTATATTCATGATGATTAAGATGATGAAGCCTCTTCATGGTCCTGCACCTGCTCCTGCTCCTGCTTCTGCTCCTGTTGTTGCTTCTCCTGCTCCTGTTGCTGCTTTGACTCCAACCGCTGCTGCTCGATGGTCTTTTCGAAATTGTACGCACCCACCGATAGGAAATCATCTAACCAGCGTTTCTCATTATCGTTGAGCTCCGCTGTGGGCAAGGACGTGGGCGTGGTGCTATCGACAATGTCGCTCTCAAAAGGAACAGTGGCTGCCTCATCAACGCTAATTGACGTTGTGGGCTCATTAGTTTGCTCAGCTTGTGAGACTACGCTGGATATCGTTGTGGTGGTGGTGGAGATGGATGGGCTGGCCGTACTAGAGGGACTAGAGGAGATGCTGCTGACCCTTCGTTTGTCGGTGCCCCTTGTCAATATTTGTGATTCTAGTCGAGCCATTTCACTGTCACTCAATTCGTTGCGCCGCCCACCATTGAAAATACTGTTACTCACATATTTGTCATTTAGGGCCTTGGATCGTTCTTCGGATTCGGGAGACAGGGCATTGTCGGCCACATCGCTGCAATTGGAGTTAACCAGTTCGCGATGTTTGTCTCCCCACTGCGTGGTCACCCAGGGCTTCTCGAGTATAACCAGTCGACAAATTGTATCCGCATCCTTGGCCTTCGTATCGACTGCATTCAATAGAATCTCATACTGCACCCCGTTCACAATTTCACGATAGGCATCGATGATATTGACAAAGTTCATCGATAGTGGCAAAAATGTCATCGCTATATTCTGTACGCCAATCAAATTTGGCGATAGATACTCTCGCTCTCCGGGATTCAGCACATGGACCAATTTAATGGGAGGCTCGGTGATCGCCTCATCTTTATTCTCTGGCACGCTGTCTGTGTTCTATGTGTGTATTCATTTGGATAGTGTGTATGTGTATTGGTGTTACAAAGAAAGACAAAAACAGAAAGCAAAACACATATGTATAAGGAGGATACACACACTAATAAAGTTGGCTTGACAAAGTTATACAACATAGTTTTTTTGGAGCATGGGGATTAGTGTGGAATACAGCAAAGCCATGTACTTGGAATGTGGGGTAAATGAACGCAGATAATGAATTTATGTAACAGTGTTGTGTGTGTGTGTTTTTTTTTTGGTTGTGCCAGCACCGTTGCCCGAAGCGTAGAACAAGCTTAGCTAAATGTTTTAAATTTTTATCTACAAAATAAATTGCCAATTGATAACAAATTACAAAAATAATCCAACAGATTTGTCTTTTAATTTTTCATTAAAACGAGATAAATAACGGTACTTTGTCATTTCGTTCAATGCCAATTTTAACTCGCAACTGTTTAGCGTTTGCGAACGCAATCGTTCAGTCGTTCTTTGTTGATTCATCAGTTCACCTGTTTCACTGCAGTTGATCGTGGTGAAAACAGGATCTTTGCAAGTGGTGAATAAAAATAGATTCATTTGTATGAACGCCCATGTTCAGACAAATGATTAGAAAAGAATTGAAAAAGAACTTCGAAAGAAAAAATGGAATGGTTGATAAAAAATTAAAGTTTGCCTCAACTCATACATATATAATTAAAATGCATTCAGTATTGGCCTGGCTGTTAGACATATTTATGTGCTAAGTGAGTAAAAATCGATCGAGCAAAGTAAAAAATCAAATTTAAAGTGCTGTTGACAGCATTAATTGAGGTTGCATCCAAATGGTTGCAACAGCTGCAGCCCACTCCCTGTGCGGCCTAATGAACTCAGCATAATTGCAATTACATTGCCTCCCGGGATAGTGGAGAAAGAGAGAGCGAAAGAAGAGGGATAAAGAGAAATGTAAAGAGGAGGACATTTGGCCAATCAAGTCAATCACTGTGGCAACGCTTCGTTGAGTTTGTGGCAGGTCACACAAAAACTAATTAACCGCCGATGCAAACTGAAACAAACCGCATTGCACCACTGAGTAGCAAACGCACCTCACCGCATTTCATTGCACCGCAGTGAACCGGTTTGTGGATTGCAACAAAACTTATCGATAAATGATGAGCCGCAAAATGTTGCAAGCAGACGGCAAACAGACCAAGCCAGACGCTGAATAATTTAAAAATCAAAAGCACCAAAGCCCGACTGTCAGCAAAAACAACTGCACCAAAGAAATACAGAGGAAGAGCGAGACAGTCAGAGAGCAGGAGAGACAGAGCTGAGATTCAGGGGAAGACAGCCAGCCCGTTGACGTTTTGGTCGTTCATCCTCATTGCCGTTGACGTTTGTGTCTGCCTCGTGACAAAAAGCCGAAAAATGCATAAAAACTTTTGACAGCGATTGCGTCATTGAGGCAGTTAACGCCAACAGCAGCAGAGGCAGCGACGTCAGCAGCAGCAGCGACAGCATCAGTCAAGTCAGCAGCTCTGCCCTCAGAGTCAACGCCAACTATGTTGACGCCTGGCTGATGTTTGAGCTGATTATGCTGCGTGGGTGCAATGCTGAGGTGGCTAAAGGGCGGTGGGCGGTAGGTTTGAGAGTTTTATTCGGTCTTGGCATTGTTGTATTTTTGTTGCTGCTCCTGCAGCTTGTTTTTCAATTAAACTTTATGGTACTTTAAGCAATACAGTGAAGCACGCCAAAGTTAGCATACGATAACAGAATGTGATGGCTTCTGAGATTGCCATGTTACGGAGGCAACACTGTTTTGGTCACCCTGGCAACTTAAGGCAAAAGCGCAGCCAACTTCACGCCACATCCAGCCAGGCTTAAGTTTTCATCATAGTTAATGCACTTGTCTGCCGTAAAAGCGCATTAGATTCTGAAACCAAGCAATATCCTGCTTCAGTGATTATCAAGAAGTATAAACAGTTTTCATTTTAATCATTTATACACTCTGTTTATTACACATGCGTAAAAGTTGTGTCTTTAATTAAGCTTAATGAACTGGCTAAAGCAGAAGTAATTGCGAAATTTTAGTAAACTAATTTAAGCAATTAGCTTCCATAAATTGCAGTAGCTTTTCATCTGGATCTCTGCTTAAAACAATTTTAGCCTTTCAAAATATCATAAATTTATAATTTAAAGTTTGAAATATAACCAAATTAAGTTAATCTGTAAATTATTCGTAGGATAAGTTTCCTTTCCCTAGTCAATTTGAAAAAGATTGTATCATTGCGTGTTTTTTGAAAGTATTAGAAAACAAAAGGTTTCCACTAAACTTATAATCATTGCATAAATAAAGCTTAAGAATTCTTACTTAAGACTATAATTTTAAATAAGTAATAAACGGAGGTGGTCTAATTCATAGAGATACAGTCTTTACCGGTAAAAGTCAGTCTTAAACAAGTTTTTAAGTTTACTTTGAATGCAACACTTTTTACCAAATTCATCGACAAATGAATTAAATTGAAGAAAAGATTTTACAACTCTCGATGAATTTATATAAATACAGGGTATAAAATATACTTGATAAGTATATTCTTGGCTTTTACTGAAACTTTTCGCGTCTGTCAGCTGATGATGCCAAAGTTCTGCTGCTGCCGCCGCGAATTGTGCCGCTCAGTGTAAACAGGCTTTTGTGCATAAACATTTCAACGGGGTGGGTTGGGGTGAGGGGAATTGACGGTGCACTGGGGTATTAACTGATGCAATGTTGAAAAAGTTTAATTGCATTGACGCAAATAACAACATCAGTCAACGAAACGCGCTGAGTGGAAGCCTCAGAGCGCAAATTGTAAATTGCCAATTTGGTGTAAATTGTTGTTTTTAATTAAGCTTTAATTAAAACGTTTTGCCAGCGCATAAATAACTAAAGTGTGTGCGATGCCAAAGTGTATGGCTTATTAACATTTTGAAATTCGCTTATTGTCACCTCCATTCCCACACACCCCCCACCCCTGGCACTACCCCCAGACACATAATGATAAATATTTTAAACCGGTATTACCCAAAAAGTGTCAACATCTACCTGCTGTGCGCTCTCAGCAATAGTTTCAACGCCCAGGGAGATCTGAATCCGAATCCGAGTCAGAGTGTTGTGTAAATAGCTTTGCTGACTCAAGGTCATTGTTAGCCACGTTGCCAAGTTACGTTACCAAGCTGCGGTCCTAAGTGCTGATGGGCGCGTGTTTAGGGCCTTTTAATGACCTTATTTACCTTGGCATCGCCACTTTCCATAAGCATCCTACACTCAACTGGTAAGAATATCGTGTAAACCTCAACTGACTTTTGTTAGTTTAGTCACTAGGTCAGGGCAAAACAATGGGCTAGGATTACGTGTAACGACTCCTGTTTTCTTAGAGCCAGTGATTTGTATAAAATAAACATTTAATAAAGCAACAACTTGGTGACCGAAACGACTTCTAGCTTAATCATATTATAATGAGCTATACGGAGTCTAAGTCGCTTAAAGAGATCTCTTATGTTATTAAATTTGAATGAGGCTGAGGGTCCCTTACGAGTTGTTTTTACATCTAATCTAACATCTTATTTATGTAAGTGTTGAATACTTATAAGTAGGTGCAGTTCAGGATTTTAAGCACCAGTTTACGACAAGATCTGAGAAAGATATGAAGTAAGTATGGGGTTCATAATAATAGAAATGATTAAATTATTAATATTATAAATATAAAACAATAAATAATGAATAAATCACGAATTTATGTATTTATTTCAGTGAAAAGGATTTAATATTAAGTTTAACGCGCCAAAAAAAAAACCGATTTAGAATTTTAATACCATTCTTAAAAGTAATTCGAAATTTTAAACCAGAACATAGTCTAAATAGAAGTACATTTTATTCATATTAATGTAGTAATTTCAAATTGTTTGTGCTTATTCAAAACGAACTAATGCTTTGTTGCACTTCCAATAGAAATATGTACTTTATTGTTAAGTGATTAAAGACAATTACAGCTAATTAATAATGCGATTCATAATATCGAACACGGTTTATCTATTATATGCACATAATTAATTCGCATAATATTAGCTGGGCCATTGTTATGTCGCCAGGTGCAGTTGGAGGCCCTAACCATTCTACTGGCAACCAGCCCCAACCTGTCGTCTTTGCCCAACCTGTAAGGATATATGTACATACCTATAGTACACACATATGTAGCTAATCAGAAAGGGCTCTATGCAACTCGAGCCTTTCCCCGGCAAATCCTGTTTAAATTTCCAATCACATACACACCCAACCCCACACCCACACCTAACAACATATACTTATGTATATAGACTAATAGAACGCATTCTCAATAGCTCTGGCCCTGGGTTCTATGGCAAGCTCATTATAAACTTTGACTTCAATACTCCCCTGGGTGCTAATTTGTACTCTCTCTGTGTGTCTATGTGAGATGTGGGTTACGGTGTGTGTGTGTGTGTGTGTGTGTGTGTTCTGGGTCTTTAGTGTTCTGGACCATTTAGTGGGTTCAATAATGTGATTTCCATTGGCATTTGTATTAACGGAGCAAATCAAGATCGAAATTGCACAATTGACACACAATCCGATTTAAATTCACTCGATTCGCTTTCTTTCGAGTAAGTCAGTGATATGTAGAATCAGAATCATTCTCATTTCTCAATTGCCGACAATTTGTAGACAGCCCACCATTCGTTTTGTGTTTGTGAATCATTCGCAACTGATTTCCGAAATAGCAAAAAAACGAGTCAGATGAGATAGTCATAAAACCGCCTCCGGCAAACGGAACAAGACGAAACGGTTCCTCCTTTTATTTTTATTTAGTTTGCAATTTTTGGGAGCAAGTTTTGTCTTTGAATGAATATGGAATCATACATAAGTAAATACATACATATGTATATATCTATGAGTATATTCACACAGTTCCGCATTTTATTCATTTATGTAAATATTTTTATACACTGCTCGTTTTGTGTTTTTCTTGGCATATGGAAATCGCTGTCAGTTTTTTGTCTCTTTATTTTTATTAGTTTCTTTTTATTGCTGTTTTTTGTTGATTACCCAAATACCCTTTACTTCATTTAAAATACTTAAGTAGTCTATTAAAGAAATATTTAGGCGATAGAAATACAAATGAAACCAGTTTGTCTCAGAATAAAACAACTTTTAACGTGTTATAAGATCTTTGGAAGTATACATTTCCAAGCTACATACACAAGATACATAAAGGGTATCTTTTCTCATATGGTAAACTTGATTAAGCCCAAATTCATATAAAGCATGATTTCAATTAAAATCATTTTTTGCTAGCATCGCTTTAATTATTTAAGACGCTGCAAATAAAGCAAAGTGTGCATGAAATATGCAAACATAAAAATATTTTTTAATTTGTTGATATATTTATGACATACGAGATTGTTTTTTCTGCTGAATGCAAGCATTTTAATTGATATTGATGTTACTGCCCCCGAGTTGTTGCCGATTTAAATGTTGAAGCTTGCCTACAAATGTTCGCTTCTCTTCCTATGACCCCACAGTTAGCCCCCGATTCGTTAGTCTCATATAGGCTTTTGTATACCCTAACAGAGTGTATTACTTTTTAACGTAAATGCTATTATTAAAAAACAAAATTAAAATTAAACTAAACTAACCCACAAATCATATATTGTTAAAAAAAAAATTATAGTACAGGCTAAGAGTTTGGTTAATTAAAAGCTAACTTTAGGGCATTACAAAGTTCTCTACTCTCCCACAGTTAGTCCCCGGACTCGTTAGTCTCATATAGGTTTTTGTATACCCTAACAGAGTGTATACATTTTTAACGTGACAGATTAAAAAAAATATTAAAATTAAATTAAACTAACTCACAAATCATATATTGATAAAAAAAAAAAAAATTATAGATTAGGTTAAGAGCTTGGTTAATTTAAAGCTTACTTTAGGGCATCACAAAGTTGTCTACTCTCGGCTAGGAATATTATATTTGTTTATTTTGTTTGCAAGCTTCAGAAACAGAAAAGTATTTTTTTAGCACGTTTTCGCTTATTGCTATAATAAAAACATCTTTTTGGTATCTGATTCATTTAAATTTGCAGGCTTTAATTCCAATGCGAACAAGTTTTGTGTAGTCAAAGGTGTTTTTCAGTGGAAGTTCACACATGTGTATTTATATATTTACGTGAGAGCTATGGGATGTCATCAATCGTTAAAAGTTTTCGCAATTAATTATAGTATATTCCCATTGTTTATGAAGAGCATGACTAAGGCAACATTTAATTACAAATTTCGTCAGTTCTATTTGTATTTGTTACAGCAGTTAGTGAAATATATATAATTAGCAGTTTTCATATAGAACCTTTAAGTTTTCAGATGAAAAACAATTTATACTTTATTTACTTGAAATCGATTAAATGCCAAGTTTATCAATAACGCAACGAGAAGAACAATTTTGAATTTCTGAAACAGCTTTTGAAACCACTTTTTCGTTAAATTTGGTTAAGTTAAGCTAACAATAATACGAACTTGATTCTAACTGGATAAAAATAACAAAAGACCATAAGTTCCTACTTGAATATGAATTCCATCAGCTCTCATTGATTTCTTTTTGGAACTTTGAGTACAAGTTTACTGTAACAGTAATACGCAATTAACCATAAAAGACAAATGAGTGCAATTTCAATAGGTTCTATCGGTCAAACTGATACAACAGCTGATTGTCGGCAAAATGGCGACGCAACAAAGCAAAGCAAAAAGTAGACAAAGCAAAACAACAACAGACTTGCAAATTTGATAAGCCCACAGTGTAAATACCGTCGGAAGCTTACATACACATATGTACGTATGTTTGTAAATATTCGTATACTTATCCAAGTATATATTTCATTGGATCGTTTTATTTATGCATCTAATTTTCTTTTGCTGACTAAG
The DNA here is from genome assembly GCA_035043635.1 of Drosophila rellima. Lineage (NCBI taxonomy): Eukaryota > Metazoa > Arthropoda > Insecta > Diptera > Drosophilidae > Drosophila > Drosophila rellima. Next base: position 73,944 of record JAWNMV010000604.1, read on the forward strand.
CACAGTTAATATGGGGACGGAGACAAGCAAAAAGTAAATAAGTATGGCGTACGCAAGCATGCATGTGTGTGTAAGTATGTGTGTAGCTGTAATGCTGTGCGTGTATTGAGTGTTTATTATGTGTCGGCCTTGTTAGCACTGCAAGCAAGCGACCGACTATACCACAATTTCTCTAAATGTTAACATTAACTCAGCCCCAAGCCACATCCACGAGCCGAGTTCGCACTCAAAAAGCGTTAAACTGTTGTTCAAAATACGTTGTGGAACATAAACAAAAAACCACAACTTACCTCCTGTTCCTCGGCAGCTGCTGGCGTTGTTTGGATTGTGGCCAACAAAAGCGCAACTGTTGCTGCTGCTGCGTACAGCTTCATTGTGAAAGTTTATGATGTCGAATTTCCGTCAATGAACGTATGAGTTTTACGCAATTGCACACGTACACAGGTTAAGCTAATGTTTTGTTGCTCACGATTTACGACGCTTCTAAATTCTATATATTATTTATTTTTCACCCGCGCACACACATAACGCGTACACAAGGCGACCAAAATTAAACGATGACTGCTCAGTGTGACCACATGCTGAAGGTGAAAAAATACCAAATCACAAATATCGATTGTGAAAGCACGAAAATATCGATAGAATGCGTTATGAAAACCAAAGACAAAGCATTTAAAATTTGTTTAATAAAAGTAATAAAAAAATTAAAGCTGATTCTAATTCTCGACCTTACAACGACTTAGCATATTTAGATAGTAATGTGGTAGAATGAAACATTTTGCGAAATGGCTGTCAGCAAAACCGTTAATGTTTTTAAAAGCATGCTCAACAAAGGAGGAATAGTAACAACCGAAACCAGGACATGGTGCGTAACCGTGCGAATGAGCTGCCCAAAACGGAAACAGTCAAAAACAAGTACGAAAGTTTTTCTTTGGCATGCTGAAGACTGGATATTCTTACAGAGACGTGTTTTCAACTAATTGTTCTGACAAAATTTTAAAATTAATTTTTTATTTAGCATTATTAACCTTTCCTTGATTTTATATTTGGTTTCTTCATTTTTTATAGTTGCCTAAGCCTTCTAACCGGTTATGAATTATCCAAAATTATTTACCCCAAGAACCCGAGTTCGAACCGAAGCTTCTTTAAATAAAAGGTTCGGTTCAACAGAAAATATTGTAACTAAATAAATTTCATGTTTTTTTAACCTCGCGTAACTTCAATATATGAGACTAAAAGTCATATTTAAATTATAAAACTAAATTGGATTATTTTTTTCAGCGGTACAAAGGCATTTCAAAAAGTAAAAACGGATTCGATCAAATTAAAATACCCTTTGCAAAGGGTATAATAATGGGGAAGGAGCGCGCGGTAACCGCTGGCAACAGTGACCCCGTAAAAGAAGGGCTTTCAAAATATTGATAAAGCGCCTTGCATTCATCATTTTAATTGGGAGAAGCTATGGGCACTCATACGAATCGTGCGTATTTAAATTCCTGTATTAAAGTGCCAATAGATCCGTGCAATCATTGTCCAGCGCCCGTCTACAATCGTCCGAAATTGTGCATGGGAAAGCAGAACAAGGCGACAGAGTCCAGCAGGAAATCCGTGGATGCAACAGCGACGACAACATGGACTGGCCAAACGAACATCAGGTGCTTGGCCAAGTTCTACGACAGCATACCAGGTAATTAATATTGCCAATGTATATTTATAATAAATATTCTTAATATTCAACTATCTTTCAAAGATTACTGCGAGGTAAAGCATCTGCACAAGGCGGAGTTCTACTCAACGCTGGAAAGCCTACGCACCACAAGCAGAGAGCTCCGGGCTCAACCTGCGCCTCCAGAGCCGCCAAAGGAGCGTTGTGGCAGTGCTACTCCAAGCAGTGGTTCCTTGAAAACAAAACAGCGAAATGTTAGAAGCAAAAAGGTGAAAAAGAAGCCACAGACTTTGTTCTGCCCCTTGGCATCCAACATACCAGCTCTGAACTTACCGGATCGGGCAAATCCTGCTCCCGACACGCACAGCTCCACTTGTTTAAGCGAAGAGTATGACAAGTGTCTGCGCGACTTAAGCCGGCTGAAGAGTTTCAAGCATGATTTCGCCATCGAGGTGGACGACTTTAAGCGATCGCTTAAGAGCTTCGAGCTAGAGTTTAAGCGCAGTGCGGAGCGTCCCAAATCCACCAGCAGCAATGGCACACAGACCATAGGCCATCCCAAAGAGACGCCCACTCCCACTCCAAAGGTTAATATGCCTGCTATGCACACAGCTGAGCGTGCCAAGTGCAGACGTGAGATCCTCCGTCGATCCTTAAGTGTCAATGATTTAAGTGGCAATGCTGCCAAGTCAACACTGCTGCCCATGAGCAACTACTTTTCGGTCAAGGATGTGGCTGTCAATTGCAACGAGGTGCCCAAATTGCATATTGAATCCCCATCGGTGTCTTCCAAGCGCAGTGGCAGCAGCGTCGTCTCCGGCTCGAGTCGCGTCCGCAGGCGACGCGGTCGAAAGGTGAAAGTATCATCCGTGGAGACGGAGAAACAGCCCGTCTCTCTGCTGAGCATCTTTGAGCTGGAGCAGCTGCCGAAGCGAACACCAAGCGTTTCTCCCCAGCATCCAGTGGCACGTCCCAATCTTGCGGCAACTCTGCGTGCCGAAGTCTCACGCAAAAAGGTCAAGGAGCTGCAGAACAACTGCACCTACCACGATCCCAGGCCGCAGTTTGACTGGGAGGTGCGCAAGACGCCAGCCTGGAAGTCGTTGTCCCTCAAGTGAGTTGCTCAAAAAGAATTCCTTTCAATGAGGCGTCTAATGTAGGATGACTTTCTTTTCTAGTGAATCCCACAAGGCGCTGTTGTCGATCCGCTTGGCGACGCGCAAGGCGGAGCAGGCGCTGCAGGAGCGCCAGTACGAGCTACACATGCAGATGATGCAGCAGCGCGTCAAGTCCGCTCCACTGCTCCTCGAGGGACCCACCTACTGGGGCCCCGAGGTGGGCAAGCTCAGTCACACCTGTCGCAGCGATGGCATCCGTCACACCTGCGAGAGCCAACAGCGACGGAGCAAGCAGCACAAAAAGAAGTGCAGCAACAATCGCTGTCCAACTGCAGCCTCAGATGCGGAGGGCAAGCTGCAACAGATACGCAAGATTTACGGCTCCCAGCTCAAGCCTGGCTCCCGCCAATCTCAGCGCTCCAGCTCGCGACGTCGCCTTACGGAACAGACACCTGAACCGCACGACAGTGGCGATGATCTGTGCAGTGTGGATCGCGCATTTCTGTAAAGATTAACTAGCCATAAGTAATACAAGTAGATTCCTTTGTCTACCCAAATCGAAGCTTTATTTAGACGGTAGCTTAAGCCTGTGCAGAGCCGTAAAGTCATCGACCAGGACGTGGTCACTCTTCTGCTCTTCAGTTAAGGCTGCGTTGCCGGGTCGCTGCAGTACGATGCTCTGCATCCCAGCACCTCGGGCAGCAGCGGCCTCTGCAAGTACACAAAACAAAGTTAGTACAAAATAAGAATTCATGACTTCGACAAGCCGAAGATTTGATACCCTAGAAAGCTATTCAATAGGTTGTATAGGAGAATACCATTAACACAAGTTAAAAGATTGATTGAGACATCTTGAACAACAAAGCATTTCTTATCTTCAGTCTCTCTCGCACATTTCCCTTTTCAAAAGTCAAATGGACCCTTTGAACTTTTACAGTACAGGGTCTTAAAATGTTTAGAGATAAGAAAGCAACGAACCGCCTGGCACATCTGTGAGAAAAAGCACGTGCTGCGGTTCCACCTGCAGAGATTGGGCAATCTTGGTGTACGATTCCGTCTGCTGTTTGTGCCCCACGTGGGTGTCAAAGTGCGCGCTGAGATGTGGCAACAAATCACCCGCTATGCTGTGCTGGAATATTAGCTTCTGGGCCGCCACACTGCCGCTCGAGTAGACCGCAATTTGTAGGCCCGCATTGCGCCATGTCTGGAAAGCAGCAGCCACATCCTCATAGACACTGCAATGTGGAAATAAAGACGCATGTCAAGTCATGAAGTCACCTCTTTATTTAGCTCAACTTACTGTCCCTTGAGTTCCCCGGCAGCGTAGCCCTTGGCCCAGATTAGACCTTGCAGCGTTTTCAGCGGCGTCACTTTTAAATCTCGCTCGATAAGATAACTCACAAGTCCAGTTATCAGCTGCTCATCCACAACAGAGGCTGACAAATTCAGAGATTTCACATATTCTGCAAATTGCGGCGATTGCCGCAAGTCCTTTACAATTTCCTTTGTGTCATCCGTTTGCCATGTTTCCTGCAAATAGTTTCCGGCATTTTTCTTAGCATACGGAAACAGGACATCGTGCACAAAACTAATCGACGTTGTGGTGCCCTCAATATCAACTAGCACCACTTTGGCGCTAAGATCTGGCAGCGTCATAGCTACCTCAGAATTTAAAATAATACGCACAATCTGCTGATTTCTAAATAAACAGAACAAGACTTTACAGTTTTGTGTTATGTTATTAACAGCACCACTGTGCTTATCCGTGTTCACATTCGTTTCTACAATAATTTTCAAAATGAAATAAAATAATGCAAATTTACTATGGCAAGTCGCGAAAAATATCATAAAAAAATAATTATAGAAACTTGAATTTCGTAGACCAGCAAGGAACTGCTGAAATTTAAATATAACTACTGTTGTCTTTAACAGATTTATAGGAACATAACAGAGCCTGACCGCCACAATCAGTCGACCGTATCGGATCGTAAAATTGTCAGTCGCGACATTTAAATCAAATGATTAATTTTGTTCATTCATTTTGCAATAATATTATAAATAATTGAACCATTTAGATTAAAAATCAAATAAAAAACTGGTGATCATAGTTAAATCATAGTCATTTTTGTTTAATTAATTTTAATTTTACAGTGCACTTGTTAAAACGTGATCTAATTAATGTAGGGCTTTCTGCCTTTGTTCACCTGTTACGGTAGTCTTATAAATTATATATATTCAATTAATTTGGTGCTCTCTTAATTATAAATTTCATTGCTTTTCTTTGCTTAACTTACCAATTGCTTTTTTTAAATTCTAATTTTTTAAATTAACGCTTAACGTGTGTCTCTCATCCTCAATTACTTTAGTTGGAATCAAACGAACGAGCAATGGAACGACAAAATGAACGAACAAGGCAATTGAGCAACTGAACTAGATGACCGTACTAGTTCAGTTCGGAACAAAAGCTATCGGTCGTGAAAGTGATTAGCATTTTTTATATTTTCATTAATTTGCATTTTTGCAAGCAATTTTTGGAAATACAAAAACGCAGAGTACACAGCACATTAAGTGTCACGTGCGTGAATCGTACCAAGTGCTAAAACGGCTAATTGAAAAGTCAATAACAACAAAAAGAAGAGGCTGACTACAGCTGGCTACAGCTGCATTAGCAGCAACAACAACAAATACAACAAAAACATAGGCAGCATCGTTTTGTTGTTATTGTTTGGCTGGGCCTACGTGATTAAAATGGACTGAGTATAGTATAGTCAGAGTCCAATTGCTAAATGAGGTCTGGTGAAATGGCCTGAAATCGAATTGGTTAATACAAGCGCTGCCGACGCGGCTTTTTGTTGCCTTCTTTGTTTTTGCAATAATTGTTGATAGTGTCGCGCCAGCAATCACAAGCAAACAGAGAAAGTGTATTTTTGCTGTCGGTTGGTGAAAATACATACATACATACATAAGTACAACTTCAACCCACAACGATCAAGGTTAAACAGACATTGCCAATATGCTGTGAGCAGGGGACGCGGCAAGGACATGCAGAAGCCCCAGTTGCCACAGCCATCAGCGTTGGTAGCACGTTGCGCCATCTGCGGCACGCCCGAGCAGTTGTTGCGATGTGCCAAGTGCAAGAGCATTTATTATTGTTCCATAGCGCATCAGCACTTGGATTGGCCGACACATCGACATGACTGTCGCCTCCTTGCGCGTCAAAAGCAGAACAACAACAACAGCAGTAAAATCCAGCAACTGCAACAGGCTGTGGCAGCCACAACGCTGGATGTGAGTGGAGCCAACTGCTCGACGGCACAGATGATGACGCCCGCTGCACTGGCTCAGACCTGGCCAAATGAGTTGGACGAACTGCTCAATTACTTTGGACAGCCGACAATGGCATCGCCATCCGCTCAGCCAGCAAATGTTGGTCATCATCATCCGCAGCATAACCATCATAATCACAATGCCGAGAAGAGCTCCAGCTACCAGATTGGACTCGCAGATGCCAGCTTCATGGGCAGCGGCAGGTAAGCTGATATCTATCTAGACAAAGATTATAATACAGTGTCATTCTAGTAGCTCGACAAGATTAGAAGTCTGATATTTAACATTCAATGCATTTGCATTTAATTTGGTTGATATATTAAGACTAAGACTGCCGAAATGGATTGAAATGTTTTATGTTTTAAAAAAAGTTTGCTAGTTTGACCAGCTCTAGCAGGGATGGCGGCGGTTTGGCGTAGTCCTGGCTCTCGGTTGGAACGCTCTCCACTGAATTAGCTTTCCGGCTAAACATCGATACTCGTGTTGGCCTTCTGTTGTTGTTACATTTCTCCACAACACGCTCAATCTCCGCCAGCGCATCGTTGGCGCTCCTACTGTTCTCCTCTTCGGCACTGGGTGCCACTGAGAATAGCTCCCATTCCGGGCGTAAGGGATTACCACTTTCGCCGTTGGAAGGCTGGGCAGCATAGATAGTGGCAACTGCCGCGCCGGCTCCTTCTATCAGGGCCAGCACCAGACCTCCAACTAAGGCGCCATTTCCCATCGCCTTAATTCCGTTACGTGCGGCGAGAATTCCGCCCGTTGCAGCTCCACTGATTATTGAATTCCATGTGTCCTCCTGCTGCCTCAGGTAGACCAATGTACAGTCCACGGAACTGAATGTTGCACCCCAGACGGCAAAGTTGCCGGCCATCGCTGGCGTTCGCATTTTAACGGAATCCAATCCGCCGTACAATCCGCGCACCAAACCAGCTGGCGCATTCCTAAATCCCCGCATATACTGAAACATGGTGCCCCCGATGGCGCCCATTAAAAATGCACAGCCACAATCCTCCACAACGCGTATAGGACATGGCTGACGAGTATACTCAACCATTGTAATCAAGGTCGTCCAATTTGTAAGATTTGTTTGCTAGCAAAATTTCGTAGTATCCGACTTGTCTGTAGGCCAATATTGATGGCTAATGTTCGATCTTCAATTAAATTTTTTTGTGACTATACAGAAAACGTGTGTTCTTCAAACTAATTTTCTAACAAACATGATTACAAAAGCTTAAGCTTATGATTAACAAAACATAAAAAGTATCTTTATCAATCGAAGCAAGCATTTCCTCCTCTTGAAGTCCTTTACGATAAAAACGACAAAATCTAGTTAAAAGCTGAATACCAAAGATTGTACTTGTAAATATAAAATTAATTATAATTTAATCGGATTATTTAAAACAGTCTGAAATATCTTTCTTGTTGAGCTTCGTTCAGGTCTATCTGATAATAAAAATAATAACCACTATTTTTCAAATACTTCCATTTTCATCAGAAATTCATCATTTTGAGGACTTTCACAACCGTAATATTTTAATTGTTTAAAATTTAAAATCGCAGTATTTTTTACAACTATGAAACCTGAATAGAAAATTTAGAACAGGTACATATTTAAAAAATATAAAAAGCATCTATCACATACTTGTATTTAAAGAATACAAAGTCTTAGTGTGTAACAATAATATTAATAGAAATTATTTGCGGCTGGTAAATCCAAGTGCAGGATTTTTGATCTGCTGCGACAAATGATTTTCTAATTACACAAACCAACGCCCCGGGGGTATAACGCATATACACATCTAAGTATACATAAATATGTACACAGAGGAGGCGCTAATTAGCGATAAGCGTTACGTGCCCAGATCTCTGGCGCTGACTGCAAACCCAGTTGACTGTTAGCCTGTGAATTTATTGTTCTTTTTGTTATTGTCTTTTTTTTGCTGTTTTGCAAATTTGTGTCTTACGATTAGATTGGCTGCAGCTTCGAGTGTGCCGCAGATTGTCTGGAATGTTTACCTTACTGCCGTTACGTGCACCGTAATGTAATGCACATGGCCGAGCTAATCCGAACCAAAACGAACCGTACCGCACCCGAGTGTCATCCCCATTCCCATGTCGAACCGGCGCACGTACACATTTGGGTACATATGCATACTTACATATATTGGATAGGTACGCTTTGATTTGTTAACACCTCTCGCCAATTGCAGTCGCATTTAGCGACCGGCGCCGCTGACTTTGTAATTATTCTGTTGCGCAGTTGCTTGCTTCGAACGACCGAATTGTTGTTATATTTTTATTTATTTTACAAGTGGCATTAACAGATATAATAACACTGTGTACCATGTTCAAACGTGTGTGCACTCACTCACACTCGCACACATGCACATTGCGCAGCACTTGGCAATCGACTCGATGACTTCAGTGCCAGATCCCGCTGATTCATCGATAAAAATTTTCGAATTTTTTTTTTCGGCTTATCGTTTTCAGTGTTTATTTTATTCTACGGTGGTGGGTGGTCCCCGTCGCCTTGCACTTGGGTGGCCTCTCTTCCCTCTCTCTCGCTCGATTTATTTATTGCGCTGCGTACGCGTACGCGCGGCACGTACACAAGTCATCAACTTTTTTACGTTGCTTATCGTTAGACTCTGATGAGATTTCAATCTACCTCGGCGAATATTTCGCATCTTAAGATTGGATTTGGATATGTTGTTCTTTGTCAAACAATTAGCAACATGACATGTCGCATGATTTAGTTACGCTAGTTTTTTCTTGCAAAGATATCCATCTACGCATACATATTTGTGTAAATGCAAACAACACTTTGCGCAAAACGTACTAAAATTTAACAGTCGTGTACCCCAATGTCATTTCAGATGAGAAAGGTTGTTATCGATTGTGATGCCAATTGCATTACACAAACTGGTTATATTTAGCTGTATTTAAACTGTTGCTTCCGACACGCTGTGTTGCCTGCGTGCACTGGAGCAGGTGGTACAATTTTCAACTCCCAAAGTTGCCTAGCAACAAACAGATGCTCGTCAAAACAAAACAAACTTATGCCGAGTGAAGTCAAACATATCTACACACATACTATGTACATTCAAACGTCTCACTACGCACGTCACAAGGTCGACTCGCAGTGCGTGTGCGCCGCCCTCGACAGAGTTGACCGCAAACTAGTGATGAGCGAAACTGTGATTTAGTCATCACTGTAACTCGCTGTGCATTCGTGTAAAATAATAATATTTTTGTGAAACTAAAAATAGTATGTTAAAATTATTATAATATGAAAAAAGCAAAATAAAGTTGTTTATTTTATATGTATATTATTAATATGAATTTTTTCGCACTTAATAAAAATTATAAAAATTCTAGATATTTTCGTAACAAATCCTATATGCATTCATCAGTATTTTTGTTGTTTTTTATGACATTAATGGGACTAGGCCCGAAATTATTGAAATTTGACAACCCACCCGGCAATTTACTTTGCTTTAAACACACGATGTCTTATCACTTTTTTAATCGAAGATTTCCATATATTGAGACAAACTCAATATGTAGTTAGACTGTTACCTTACTGTGTGACCAGTGACTAACAAAAAATACCACGCATCTCTGTTGAGTGGTGCACGTGCCGTAATCTCTCACATTGCACGTAATATATCAAAGGCAAAGGGCAAAAATCAATCATTGATGGGGCCCTTTGGAAAGTGAACTGCACATTTTGCTTACTGACTTTGAACTGGGTCGTTGACCCAAATTTATGGAGTACGCGACGATTGCTGCTTGTATTTATGGCTGAGGCAACTTAAATATGTACATATGTATGTACATACATATTTACATATACATATGTAGACGTGTATTTACAGCTGCCAACTTTTGTTGTGACCACTCTACATTTTCGTGTTTTTTTTGGCAGTTTGTTGTTTCTTTTTTTTTATTTTGACTTTGTCAAACATATTTAAATGGCTTCATCCACGCCTCCTCCTTTTCGTTAGCGTCGTTTCTTTTATTCGCCCCGCTATGATTTTCACACATGTGCGTCCGTGTTTGTAAATGTGTGATGGGCTACGTGAGCAGGGGCTCGTTCATTGTGTGAGTGCTGTGTGTTTGTATTTGTATTTGCTCGGGTGGCGTCGCTGCAAGCAAGTTGAAGGGCATGCGGAAGCGAGCGACTGCCGATGTAGTTTGATAAACTGATAAAAATATTGCGCCCCAATTGTCAGAGTGGAAGTCACGGGCAAAGCCCCATATAATCTGCGCCCGTTTTCGTTTTTTAATTATTTACACCTACACAAATACATACTAATGTATGCATTTAAAGGTGGCGCTTATCTTGCTAGCTGCTGCCCAGGCCCATGCCTAACACCACCAAACAAACACACAGACACTATAATCTTCACGACGTCGATCGAGTTCGTGGCTGCCGCTGCGGCTGCCGTCACCGCATTCGTGAACGCGCGGTCATCGCGAACGGTCGGTATATAACTCGCAGTTAGCCAGTATTAGTTTGTTTATACAGAAACAATACAACAAATTGAGCAAAAGCAATAAGCAAACCTGAACCTGAAGAGTGCAAAAACAAAACAGCTGTAATTGCAGTTATACAAACAAAAAGAGAGCAATAAACTACAGCTGGTTATTCACACAAATGTACGCTTACCAACACTGTTTCGCACCCAAAGAGATAAATTCGTGTACGATAAAAACAGCCGGCTTTAGCTCTCTCTTTTGTTTTACCTGTTCTCTTACATTATCTCTCAAACGGACATATAAAAGCTGGGAGGCAATTTGAAACATTCATCAGTTGTGCGTGAATTGCTTCCGGAGTCGTAACCAATTAGCCAGCCTATGCCAGTTAAAAAAAAAAAAAAACCTTAATTTGTGCATCAAGAACCAAGGACTAAGTGCAGTGACATTAGAACTAAAAGTGATTAATAAATTTATAAACTGAGTAATAAACGTAAAATGATTACCTCCACAACAACGGATTACAAAAGTTTCTTTAAGCATTCGGCGCATCCTGCGAATGCCGAACAATATTTCCGTGACCTTTTGGATAAACGGTAATTACTAGTGCATTTTTGCAGATTTCAACAAATGTTATCATTTTAAAATCGAGCACACTTTAGTTTAGCTTAAAGACAGAAGAACCGGTTCGTAAAATAATAATAATCTGTATTATAATAATAAATTGTTAGTAAGTTTGTTTTTGTTTTGTTTTAAGTTACCGGTCAGGTAAATCACATGAATCCTGAATGTTTCTCGTTCCCTTTTGTCACTTCCTGACTCGTTGCTCTTGCACCCGCCATTTATTACTTTTTGTTCATTTTTGCAAATATGTTGTTTTATTTATTTTGCTTTGCTTATCCAGAATTTAGCGTATACCCATCTCCTCTCTCTCTCTCTCTATACACATCGATAGGGTTCTCTTTCCCTCTGGGTAGCTGTGTGTATGTTGTGGGTTTTTGGACTACGTGACTGAAACATGTCTAACAAATGGCAATAATTTTATGGGTTTAACATCATAAAAATGTCGTAAAATGTTAAATATATTCATTATAATAATTCTAAGGAAAATACTAAATGCAATCGAACATTTGCATATCTATATATCTGAGATTATGGATATAAATAAATGTACTTTTTGCTACTAAGTATGTAGTTTATTCTCTCAGGTTAATAGATCAAGTTGACAAATGAGAAGATAGTACAGATTACAGATGAGATTGATTATGAAGGGACTATGTAAATTACCTTTTTGTTGTTTATTTCCACAGCGAACGTCGCTATGAGGATTTGTGTCGCAACATCATTAACGACATGAACCAGTACGGACTGTCTGTGGTGGACGACTTTCTGGGCATGGAGAAGGGCCTCAAGATCCTCAACGAGGTGCGCAGTATGTACAACGCTGGCGCCTTCCATGATGGCCAACTGGTGCACAACATGAGAACCGATACGCAATCGTCGGCGGTACGCGGTGATAAGATTCGGGGTGATAAAATCAAATGGGTCGGCGGCAATGAGCCTGGTTGCAGTAACGTCTGGTATTTGACCAACCAGGTAAGCCACTTAATAACCATTACAATCCAATCAACTGACTTCTCTATATATATAATCTATCAGATTGATTCTGTCGTGTATCGTGTGAACACCATGAAGGATAATGGCATCCTGGGCAACTATCATATACGAGAGCGGACGAGAGTAAGCAAACTTTTGATCTATATCTTAGAATATTTAGTTAATCTATTGCTTTCTTTTTTCCAGGCAATGGTTGCTTGTTATCCGGGGTCTGGCACACACTATGTCATGCATGTGGACAATCCCAACAAAGATGGACGCGTCATTACAGCCATATACTACCTGAATATCAACTGGGATGCCAAAGAAAGTGGTGGCATATTGCGGTAAGTTTGTCAACTTGGCATAGTTATTATCTCCGAGAATAGTTGACATCATTTACAAATACTAGTCAAGAGTCACTTAAGTACATTATATGTATTATCATTCTGGGGAATAACCGAGCTCTCTTACTGCTAATTAAGAAATTGCATCGCAATAGAACCGACTGAATCATCATAAACTAAGTACTAGTAATTGTTATCATAACAAAACAAATGTTGTTATTGGAATCAAGAGACAGACAGCACTGCGTGCTTAATCCTATTATAAGTCCAAAAATGTTATAAATTTATTAATTCGTTTCTCTCTTAATAGAATTCGACCCACGCCTGGCACAACTGTGGCAGATATTGAGCCCAAGTTCGATCGCCTGATATTCTTCTGGTCGGATATACGCAATCCACATGAAGTGCAGCCAGCTCATCGCACCCGCTACGCCATCACCGTCTGGTACTTTGATGCTAAGGAGCGTGAGGAGGCGCTGAATCGCGCCAAGCTGGAGAACAGCAAGACGAACAATGTCAGCTCCATTGCGCAGCAGGCGGAACCTGATTCAACAACCACACCCACACCCGCACCAGCAATAGTAACTGCAGTAGCTGCAGCCTCCAGTTCCAGCGCCAGCTCCATCTCCTCTGCATCGGCATCTAGTGCGTTGTCGGCGAACAAAGCCTTGACACCTGCCAGTATGAGCACGGGAAGTGGAGCACTGAATGCGAATGTGGCAAACAGTTCCTGCAATGAGATTTGCACGTAGTCCGTTGTCGCCCGTTGTGGCAATATATTTAAATTCTAGGCCATATGTTGTGACTATGGGCAGAACACGATGCTGGGCAACCAAAAAGTGTAAATTATCTTACCCATTGTATAAAGCTAGTTAAAAACTATTTATATATATAGTTCTTAAGTACATAAGCTACAAAGTCTTAAGTGTAGTCAAGGATGATTGTAACAGCCTGCTTTGTTTTCTCTCCTCAAAAACTGCACTCGTCTGACCTATATAAATGTGAATCAAAGCTCCTTTAGTCATTAAAAACGCTAGTTGTAGGTACTAAGTCGTATGTTTAGTTATGTTTGCATTAACCTTTAGCTTACTGCCTTATCACCCTCATGTTGATTGTTATTTTTATTATTATTATTTGTGCATATACGAGTTGTACAATCAATTATCAGGATTTTCGTGTAGTTTATTATTAGTTAGTTGAGCTGCCAAAGTATTATAGCTAATATGCAGCTTCAGCAAGAGAAACAATTTATATTGATTTCCAATCTCAATCTTTTTTCTAAAGAATTTTAATTGAATTAATTCGGTTGTCTTTTATTACCCTCACTAGCTCCACTCAATTCGTTGACTCATCATAGATAGCGAAAATAATAACAAATAACAAGAAACTTTATCAAAAAATTTCTTTTATAAGCCTCATCAAAAAGAAAAAGAAAACAAATATGATCAATTATGTATTTGTATGCATATGTATATTTTTTTATTAAATGAAAAACTGTGCAAATAATTCAAAAGATGTGCAGTTTAATTTCGAAAAGATAAGTCAATGAAGTAAGTAAATAGTTAATAAGAACTGCATTATTTTTTTTTTTGATATTTGAATATACATTTTATTTTTCAGAAAAGTTGTTCATTTTTGTAATGTCTTTACATTTACACATAGTTTATATGTAGGTATTTATATAAGTATTTATATATAAGTACATTCTCAGATCTGCCACGCCTTCTTGTTCCTTTCCCGCTCTCTCCTCGCCTTTAAGCTGTTGCGATACAAGTAGCACACATGATTTTATATTCGCTCTAGCTGTGTATATTATAAGTAGTCTATTATATTTATATGAACTGAAATCGTATCTATGCATTTGACAAACGAACAACCAAACGAATATGAATTTAAATATTTAATTCTTTCAACATTTACAATTTTCATTTAAACTATGTATGTCTGTATGTATTTGGAAACTGTTTAGTTTAGTTCTTGGCAATTGTTGGCATTGCTGCATTTTACACTCGTATATATGTATATATGTCTGTCATTGCCTGTTTCGATTTTTCCAAAAATATTTTTATGTATATGTACAAGAGCGATTTAATTGCCATATCTACGTATGTATGTAAGTATATTAACAATTTGTCGTCTCTTCTCTTTCACTGCCTGCAATTTGTCGGTGGAAAAATAAAAATTTCTCTGCTCGAACTTTTCATTCCCTTAACTATCCACGTGCTTTCTCCTTCGCTTTCACCTGATAGTGAAGTAAAACTAGTGCAACTAGAGGGCAAGCAATTATTCATGATGCAATCGTATTCATTTTAGCCAAGTTATGACTGCGTTTATACACACGTGATCGTGTGTGATGCTAAAATAAAAAAATAACCCAAAAGATCTCATTTTTTTTTATCATGCTCTAAGAATTATCTTCACTATAATAAAAAAGGAAGAAAAGGTATTAAAATTAAGTAAATCATCTTCTTTTTCATACCAAGGAAATACTTGAACTGTATGTATTTTTTTTTGATATTTTCCAACAACAAAATGTGCGTTTTTTTTGTTTTTCAGTTTCCACTTGTTTTATAAGTATACATTTATATGCAATTCTACAGTCTACAAGTTAATTGACAGAAGTTACAATGCAAAAAATCTTCTTTCGCTCAACAAAATTTTCTACGAATTCAACAACATACATATACATATTTTCTCGTAGCCACATCCACCAAATTAATGAATTATACTACGAATAATACAAATACATATAATAATCATATATCCTTGTGTGTAATTGACGCACAAATCAGCTGTCAATCAAATTCATTTCGTCATTTTGTCCATATATAAATTATACGAATATATTTTACTTTAGTTTCCATATAGGGCTCAAAAAGTGTGCATGCTATGATCAAGATCATGACTTTACAATTGGTATTTGTTTTCATATTTCGATTTATATAGTAAACGCGATTTGGTCTCAAGATTTGATGTATTTATGAATTTTGCGCATAGCTGGAATTTTAGCTAAGGATCATTAAAATATTTGTATTTCTTATTTTTGTTTTGCTCTGTAAATAAGCCAACATATTGACGGGGTTTTGTTTTTTTTATTTTAAGGAGAGTCTTCTGATTTCATAATACAACTTTAATTTCAACTTGATTTCAAATTCAATTGGATTCTTTGATTTCCTTTGTGTTTAAAGCTCACAAAACTCATGCGTTGTCAAGGAAAACACATATGTGGGTATATTAATATTAATATTTATGTATATGTATATGTATTTGTATTTGTATTGTATATATTATTTACGGATAGGTTTTATAAGTACATCATAGGTATGTATGCCTTACACACAGCTACAGAAATATTGTTTGTCAACGGTTCAAATAACACCTAAAAAACAGTTTGGCGCGAGTCTCCATAATTATTAATATATATATCTCATATATGTTCATATGTATAGGTACTGCCTAGATATATTTGTGTACCGGTTTCTTTAGTTTTTTTTTTCTTTAAGCATTCTTGGGGTGCAAAAAAGTTTCAGCTAAATTTCTCTAAAGTGTTGCGTTCTACATTATTTTTTCATATATTTTTCTTTATTTTTTTATAACTTGGTTTTTTGGGATTGGTAATTGTTTTCAATTGGTTTCCTCAAATTTCCTGCAAATGCTTTGCTTAAAATTTGTGTGCGTTAATAATTAGTATTTTCGATAAAAAACAAAACAACAAATTAAATATTAAAGTAAAATTTTGTAAAGTATTTCTGTTATTCGAACTCGGTTCAGTGTAAAATATCAGCAATTGCGTTTGTTTTGCTCTCTCAAATATTAATGAATGTATGTATGTTTGTAGGACATATGTACATACATATGTACATGCTCGTATGTATGTATGTCGTCTTTATATGTGTCTCAAATATATTTAGAATATGTTTATTAGTTGCATGTTTTTCTTGAATTTGAAGACTATACAACATTTATATTACACATCAATGGGTTGCGAGGGTCGCTACACAAAAACACCACAAAAATGACACTTACACATAGTTACTCCTTACTTCCATTGTATATATGTATATAATAAGATATATATATATATATATATTTTTTTGTTTTTCTTTTATAAGTAGTTATACTCAATTGTATCTCAAAAGGGATATAAAGCCATTTAAGTTTTCAAAACCATTGCACCGTCAGCTCCATCAAATCTATATTTATTTAATTTTTTTATTTTTTTTTGGAGCTGCAGATATAGAAATTTGTGTCTGTGGGCGTGGCGTGCTCAAAGATAATGCAATAAACATTTAACCAACATATACCTAGCATGCAGATACATAGCTAAATCTCTGATTAAAATCAATTAGTGTTTGTGTCTCTGGAAGATGCAACCTTTGACCAGGCGTTAACTGGACTTGCGTCTCAACAAAAGTGTAGCGCACTTTTAGGCGCTGGATTTTACTAGTCAGTGTTGGACAAATAAGTTCCAACCGTGTACAAAGTCTTAACAGATCAACGCTATACTAAGAACCAACATATATATGTATATCAATTATTT
This sequence comes from Drosophila rellima, assembly GCA_035043635.1. Lineage (NCBI taxonomy): Eukaryota > Metazoa > Arthropoda > Insecta > Diptera > Drosophilidae > Drosophila > Drosophila rellima. The sequence goes on from JAWNMV010000604.1 coordinate 91,020, forward strand.
TGGCCAGTGGCCAATCGGCCAATTTGCGTATTAGCCAAACCAAGTAAAAAGTTCTGGGTTTTGTAATTGTTGTAGTATATTGTGTATTTCTCAATCTTGTGTTGTTTCCTTTTAGTAGGTATAATTGTATTGAAAACAACATTATTAGCATAATTAAAACTAAAGAAAATAATTGCCTTTATATATTTCTCTCTTTCTCTCGCTCACTCAGTTAGTTGCTCTACATTAAAATGTTAAATCAATAAAAAAATATTTTCGTTTCACTTGCAAAAATTGGGAGCATTGCACTAAAATTATATCGACATTCTTTTCATTTCTATCTGCACTTGTTTATAGAGAAAATAAAAGGCTTGAATCAAATTTAAATTAAATGTAAATTATATTAAAATTATTAAACCAAATACAAAACAAAGATTCAATTAAATTGAATTGAATTAAAAGCGTGTTGCTTTGGATTGTATTTTGGTTTACCATCATTTCATTTAGTATAATTGTTGATAATAAAACTTAAGCTTAAATGCGTGTAAGCGCGGGTGTGTGTGTGTGTGTGTGTTGTGTTGTGTGTATTTTTTGTTGTTGTTGTTGTGTGTGATTGCATGATATTTATGTCCAAATGTCGTGTGCTTTAAGTGTACATTTCAATTGTTTTCATTTTTTTTAGTTTTTTTTTGTCGTTCTGGTTTGTGTTTTTTTTCTCACTGTTTAAGTCTAATACATAATTTAGTTACTTTTCGTTTAGTAATATATTATATAAAAACTAAATAATTAATACGTTTCAACGCATACAGCAATTTTCTTTCTGCTCACAGGCATTTACAATTTCACAAGCTTTCTTTCAATTGCGATTTGAAGTTAAGTTTAGAGTTTCCATTATTCTCGTCTTTGTGTTGTTCTCCGTGTGATTTCAATTTTAAATCTTATGCTTGTTGTAGTTGTTTTTAGTTGTTGTTGATGTTGTTATTTATTATTTGTTTCGACACGCGTTAGCTTTTGATATCATTCTCAGGTTGTTTGTAATTTTGTTTTGTTTTGTTTAGTACACATACATATATATTTATATATATAAATATAGTTAATTAAATAGGTAGGCTTCACTCTTCTCATGTAGAATGCGTTCTCAACACAAATTCAATTAAACAAATGCCCAGCATTCGAGTGTTTTAATAACAAAGTCTTCTTGTGGCGCCAATGGCTCGTTGCCATATGTGCTGCAATGCTGCGATCGACCCTGATTCAGATCACCATCCAGCCAGAGACCGAACCGACCGCTACAAGGCAAAATTGTACAATTAGATTTCCACTTAATAGAAATGGGGACAACGCGGCGTATACTTACTCGCCAGCGCCAATTGAGAGACTCTCCATGTTGCCTTTGATGAAGTACATATTCTCGCCAGTCCAATGAAATACCTTGAAGCTGGGATTAAATTTGTAGAGCAGGGATTCGCCGGTGCCATAAAAATGATCCGACACATGCAGCGAACAGGAGGTCAAAGCACCAAATACCTTTAAGGGAGACATAAATTGAATTAATTGTTTCATTTGATAATACAACTAAATAAATAAAATACCCATATATGTACTTCATTTTCACTTACATTGTGCTCCGTATCCTCTATGACAATTAAAACTGGACTCTCCAGTCGGGCCATTTTGCGATACAGGGAATTCAGGGCGAAACCATGTTGCGATGTGCTAAAGATTAAGGACCAGGAATATCCTTCAGCGCGAGCTGGCAAATGGGCGCACAGTTTTTCGCTACAAGAAAAAGATTAATAATTAATAATTACTTACACAGGTTTCGCAATGACAAATGAGTCAATTGGAATTCTACTTACCGATGCTCTTCCGTGAGTATCTCTGTTTTGCCAATTAGATCTGGTATGGGGAAATCCAGGTCAAAGGAACCAGTTGCAAAGAGTGACGTCTTGCGATATTCATCTGTGCTCATAGACAGCACCTGGAGAACGATCGAATTGTGGAGAATTAGTAAAAATATGCAACAATATGGCTCATTTACCAATAAATACATAAACTAAACCAAAACAAAATACATGTCCATAAATTAAGCAATAATCCGGCATGTTCCGATTTTCACTTTCATTCATTAACAGGCGTCAATTAAAATATTAAATTGTAGTGAGTTTTCTCATCTTTAGGGAAATCATTATAATTTCAAACATATTAAAAACTTATTAAATACTCATTTTACTTAGAAACAGATTCAAAGATTTTTTCTTCCTGGTGCTGCGTTTAATTAAAAAGGTAGAGTTTTATATGTTTGCTATATGTTTAAATGTGCAACCTTTTGTATTTAATATCAGATATTTGGGTTTTGCAAACACAACTGTTTCTGTTGACAAAGTGGAAACCGGAACTGGCCCGTATATTACAAAATAAATAAATATATTTATATACGTTTCATATTTTTTTTTCTTGGATTGGGTGTAGCAAAACTTGAAAACTCTGGTGCAGTGTCTAAGAAATATTTATTTGTTTGTTTTGGGTAATTATAAATAATTTCTTTTGTATAATAATAATGTGTTGGTCTTCGGGTAACTTGTATTTATATTTGCTTTGTGTCTTTGTGAGCTTGTCTCGTTTAAGATATTTTTTTTTATTGGATTCAACTCAAGATACTACAAATCAAAATGCACGCTTAAGTTTGGATATCAAGAGTTAACAAAATAAAATGTTGAAGTTTAAAAAAAAAGTTAAAAACACTTAGAATCAAATTTATGTTTTGTATGTATATTTACAATGCGGTTGGCAACACTGAAATTTGGCAACAGCTTTGAGAAAATGTTGAAAATGAATTTGAGTTAGCAACTTAAAGGATTAAATATCAGAGTTGAGCTTCGATTAGCTGATCGATGAGAAGGTAAGAGTACATGGAGAAATTTGACAACGAAGCCTGGCTATTAAAAACAATGCGAAAAGTGGCAACAACGCTATTTGAAACGACTTCAGACGAAATTTGACAACAGAGCGTAGTTATACCATTAAAAAATAAAACAATTAAAAATTAAAAAGAATTACGACCAGCTGATCGATGGAAACGAAAAGAAATAAATTAAACCATTAATTCCGTAATGAAAATTGGCAACAATGCAAATTTTATGAAGGTACTCGACAATTTTGTTTTATTCGACGAAATGAACAATAGATACATTTATCAAGAATCAATTTAGGAGGACAAATACAGAGAGCCGTTTGGATTTGCAATGTTTTCACTCAAACTTTGTATCGCATGGAATTCAGTCAATGAAATTTAAAATTTTGATACAATCTGTTGAGCTACACGACTGAAGCTAAACCCTCGCAGTTGGGCCAATCCTTCGGATTGATTAATGACGTGCCCGCTGCTGACTTTGCTGGTAAAAGGATGTGGCGCGTTTCTCGACGAGCGTTCCCAAACGCTGCACCGCCGATTCCTTGGAGTACTCCACGGGCATTAACATGGCATTTTGCAAGTTATCATTCGGATAAGTTTCGTCCTTCTGATGCCGCCGCTTTTCGCCCATTTGCACGTGCGGCATTAGATGCATATTTTCAGAGCCGCTCTGCTTCTTCGTCTCGTCGTAGGGCAGACAGGAATGGGATCGCTTGGGTTTCTCCAGCAACTTGTCCACATAATGCTCACCATATCTGTCCAGCATGGTCGCTGTCTCAGATTTCTTCCGCTTCCACAATTGTGCGGCGCTCTTTCCCGTCGCCTTGGTCTTGCCCAACGAAGTCTTGAGCGACTCCTTCGATCGGACCATTGTCTTTGCCCGGGATTTGGACACACCTGGCGCCCTTGATGTCGCCTTCGACAGTGGCAAGGGATTGACGGCCTTGACCAAATTCTTGACCAGCTTGATTTGCTTGAGTTTGTTGCGCGAATCGGACATTTCCTTGCGATAGCCCTCGAACTGCTTGTTAATGACACGTTGCGAGGCGCTCATCAGATTGGCAGCCATCTTGGATTGGTAATGCTGCTCATCCATGCGGCCCAAGTCGCCATCATCGCGCTTCGAGCCCAGCACGCTGTGATCCTCATCTCGATCCGCATCGTTATTCTTTGCGGGAACTGGCATTAGTTCATCAGCATTGCGATCTTGATGTTTGCGTTGTTGACCGACTTTCTTGTTCTTGTTGATGTTGGTCTTAACATAGAGTTCGCCCAACTGGGCTTGCAACTTGCGGCTCTTCTGCAGGCTGGGCTGGACGAACTGTTGGTTAACTGCGGGCACATTGCTGGACTCGTCCTTGAAGCGAATGTTCCTTGACTTGCGTCGCAACGGTTTGCACTGCCTGACGAGATCTTCGTCCGTCGCGTCGTTTGCTTTCACAGCTCGTGGATGATTCCAGCCCTCGAGCGGATCGAAGGAGAACTTTTTAGTCTGCCCTGGCTGCTCCCGCTCCTCCCCCACACACTCCTCGCTCTCCTCCTGCTCCGCTGCGGCATTCGAGGTCGCATATCTCGATCTGGAGCAACTGATGAGCCTCTTTGTGCTCGAATCAACATCCATCAGCTCCGATTTGATCGAATGACTAATGTCCCGGGCAGTGTCCTCGTTGCGCTTCTCCTGCAATTTGCCAGTCTGATGATAGCGCTGATGGACAATGTACCGCACGGGATTCTCGTGTGGACCGACGTGGGAGAGGCATCGCCGGTGATTCAGGGATGGACTGATCCCGCTGCTGCTGCTGCTCCGGCCGTGCAGACTGCTCACCGAGGAGAACAGCTTGGTCTGGCCATAGATGCTGTACTTGGAGCTCGTGGCCAGTGACAGGGCGCGTGACTTGATCTTTGGCCTGGCGTTTTGAGTCATGCCCTGCATTTGATTGACCAGCGTCTTCTTCACGCCAATCAGTTTGCTGATGCGTCCTCCATTATGATTGCTATTGTTTCTGGCCACGTTTGCCACAGCCGCCGCTGCGTGACTCTTGTACAGGTTGCACACTTGGCCAAATCCACTTTGAGCCCTCACATTCTGCAATGCAAACTGGCTCAAGCCGAAATTCTTTGGTGTGCTCATTTCTCGAGCTTTTTTTTTATAGATCACACTGCGTATTTGAAGTACGTATAAATTTGGACAACGATCTGCACAATTTACTTTTGGATAAGCTCACAAAACGAAAAAAATTACACAAAAAAATATATCTCGAGAACTGTTTCCGATTGAGCTGACTATAAAACTGAACTGATACAAAAATACTAAAACTGATATGACTGCTGGGTTTTCTTTGATTCAACTTTTTCGAATATCTTCAACGCTTGCTGATTGAAAACATTTCATAAATGATTTTTCAAATATACTGTGTTCTTTTCTCAGCAGATCAATTCTACACATATATACATATGATATTTATATGTGGGATTGTAAACCATTTCGTCCACAAATTAATATACCCTCTACTTATTAAATTCCAAAGTATTAATACAGACTGACTGTAGATCTTGACTATTCATCCATTTGAATCAACAATATACATATGTAAATGCTTTATAGCAGGGGTGGGCACCCTGTGGCTCTGAGAGCAGCGGCTGCTCTTTCTGTTATTCGGCGTATTGAAGACGCACACTCAGCCTAGATTTTGAACAGAAATTGTTATACTTTCAATTTATGACCACCATAAAATTATATACTCGAATTGCGCGGTTTCACTGAGTGAAACAAAAGGTGTTAAGATTCTATGATTTTTAAAAATTGCTTTATTATAATATAATATTTCTGCGACTCAATAAGTTTTTAGGTAGGCAGACACATTTAGGGAGACTCTAACTGGGTTGTTTTGTGGTTATTTTGTGTTGTTATAGATGTAGTTGAAGTGCTCCCGATTAAAGATTTCGTGCCCACCGCTGCTTTATAGGGTAACATGTATTTATTTTTTATTTTATTTATATATTTTTTGTTAAGGAAACTAGTGCATAAGAAATGTAATCTATATGGCATTTAATGTTTTCTATCTCATGATTAAAAACAGTTTGATTAACGGCACAATAAATTAATCGACCATCTGGAATCTTATCCTCACCCCTTCATCTTTAACGATAGCAAAAAAATTGACAAATATGTGAAATTCATTTCGAACTCTGACTAATTGCGATGGGTTGTGGACTTTCGTCTGCTGTTTTTGAGGGACGCTAGTGACACATTTTCTCAAAGGAAATTGAGTCGTCGACGTCAATGGGAATCGCTGGAAGGCGCCAATTGGCGCTAAATGAGTGTCGTCATATTATTGTTCTTGTTATTATTGTTATTGAGCGCAATTTCAAATATGAGAATGTTTGATGACTTTCGTGATAAGAAAATACTCGTACACAGAAGACAAAAGTAGCTTTTTTTTCTGTCAGCCAAACCCCCAAGAAATAATAATAAATTCAGCATTTAACATTTTTAGCATATCATAAAAAAAGGTGTTAAAATGACCCGTTTTGATATTTTCATCAGTAAAAATAAGAATAACCCATTTTAAGTACACTATTTAACTAAATGAAGGCGTGTCCGAAGTTGGCAATATAAATAGTCCGACTATAATTAACTTGACTCAAATGAGTATTTAATAGTCTGTTATAGTTTTGTAATTTGCGACAAAATTAGAAATAAATTATTAATCAATTAGGTGAATTGTCGGCCTGATAGATGATTATAGTACTTATAAGAGTTATGTAAATAAAGCCCAAATCTTTTTAGTTTCATGGCCTCTACTCTATTTGTAGTTCATCTCCAAGTCGTTTTCGCTCAATTTCGGGGACTACTCATAATAAATTCCATGAACTCGACAAATTATAAAATTGAACGTGCTTGAACCATTAGCAACTTTGTTGCACGACGAAACTTAATTAGAAAATCCCCTTACTCGACAGATCTTAACTTAATGTTATTTACAATCGATTAAGCGCACTAAAAATCATCTTAAAATTGATCGAATAATTTCTAGAAGAGTACTTGAATGCGATGTTGTAACTCGTTTTAGTGGATCGATTGTTCAGTCGATAAATTGACGAATTGATCGAATGATAAAACACTTGACGTTGAGTATGCCTTGATTTCAATTTGGCGTTAAGAGATCTTTTGTAGTCACCAATAACTCGATTAATCGGTTACGTTGATTATTATGCATGAATTGCATAAATTTATGCAATTGTCGTCTAGTTTTTTGGCGCCAGTTTGCAAGTATCTGAAACTTGGCATCGACCTCGCTTCAAATTGGCTCTGAATTGATAATGGGCTTGGCTATATCTATTACAATACGTATGACTAACTGAAGGCGAAAGCTGTACACATTGTAATCATCTTGTTTGAATCAAGATTAGGTTTATAATATATTGTTATATGGCAATATCAAATATTTAAACAAGAGTGATAAAGTTACTTATTAATTCCATTTGCTGCTAACTTTTCTCTCAGTGTAGCCAAAAGAGGTCAAATATTTTAAACTCATTTGTCTAGCTGTTATAATTACCCGTCTGTCTATTCAAATACTATATAGAACAATTATTGAAATGACAATAAACTCAGCGAATTGAAGCGTGAAAATATTAAAATATATGTATTTTATATAGATAAAGTAATGTTCGATTTATTGTAAATATAAGAGGAGCCTTTAAGCGAATCTTTATAAACAAATGCAAGTCAAACGTCAATGACAGTTGAAATATGGAAATGGATGCGATTAGAATTCTGGTCTGTTAACCAGTTTGATTCTCTTTGCATTGGAGTCGAAAGTTGTGAGTGTTTATAAACACAGATACACACACACACACACACAAGTACACACCAAGATATTCGCAGAGTTGACACTGTTTGAAATTTCATATGAATCATTTGCTTTGTACATCACTGCGATTTATATCTGAATAATTGATATTATTTTAACTACGTATGTACCTCATGATTGAGCGTATGATTGACAATCAACTCGCACATTGTCATTCTTTTTCAAATATTAAGTATACGCCACCGCGGCACGTGGTACACTTAACAATAGTATCGTGTTTTGAACTCCGTTAATGTATCTTTTACTCTACACTGCGCGACTTCAAATGTATCACGTTCAGAAGCCAACTGACAACTGGCAACTGGCTGCTGCTTTGGTTCGGGCCTTTTATTGGCCCCGACGGACGCGTCGTCGCTCAATTAACACAAACTCAACAAATTCATATATGTTTGTACGTATGTATGAATAAAAATATTTAATTTGTTGTTTTTGTTTGCCTGCAACAAATCGCCCGAGAGCGGCAGAGTCAAGTTTGAGTTTGTTTTGAACTGAATACAGTTGAAAGGCTGGCGAAAATAATAAAAATATAAATAATAATCAAGAAAATTGCCTGCCGGTAACATACCCTCTAAACGACAATTAGATAAGGTAGTTTTAACTATAAAGTATGAACAAGCAAGACAGTCTATAAAACTGGTTTCTGTGCAGGGTATTGCATAGTCGCATACTATCGATTGGAGAAGTTTTAAGTGTAAAGTGTCATTTGCTGCCTTAATTAATACCCACTGAAGATGGGTATATTCCTCAGATAGAGTAGAAAGAATATCTAATATATACTAAAAAAGATGGAATATTTTAGTTCTTATCAAACATGCTCTGATAAAGGAGCCTTCTGTTCTTTTTACTGGGCATACTCTGAGTCGTTAATTATTAACTAGAGTTTTGACGGGTACGCAGTTTGTTTAACTTTTGTATACCTATTAAAATGATGGCGTGCATTGTTTAACTTTGCTTTTGTTTAGTTTTAGAGCTAGTCGAAATGACGTCAGCCAGAAGTGAAGACAACGTATACTGTTTAGTTTTTTTTTTATTTAAATAAATTCGAAATCAATGCACTCTAGTAGTTCCTGCATCTGTGGGCAGCTTAGAAAGTTGTTCCGGCCCCAATGATAAGATTCTATCGATTGTGGCGCCAAAGGGGCAACAATTGACTGTCAATAAATCTTTTCTGTATGTTAAAAGGCAACTTGAAATCTATAATTAACTCAATGCTGACCAGGATATAAATTAACATACGCAGTTAATCAAGTAAATTTTGCGAGAAAATTTAAAAATTCACCCATTTCTTTTTATGTTACAAAATTTAATTATTATTTATGTATCTTTTGAATAGCATAATATTATTTTATAAAAATGTAAACCATATTTAAGAAAGTAACTATTCAAATATTATGACTATTATACCCCGTAGAGGGTATAATGTTTTTTATTTATTATTTAAATGGTAAATCCTCTGATAAGATAATTCAGAGTTCCGAAAGTTTCCGTTATTAGCAATAATTTTCTGCGTATAGAAGACAAGAATCTCAGATCTGACATACTTCGGGATAGAATAATTCCTGATACTTGACTTGGCCCAAGAAATAAACAACTCCAACAATTTGATGCTTATCAATGCGAATTTCATTAAAAATACAAACTACGCAAAAACAAAATGTTAATTGGCAAAACTTTTCTGTTGTCTGATAAGATAGTCGTTATGTTATTTTAAAGGGCATCTATTACAATAAACAATTATCAATAATATAATTTATTGGTAATTATAAATAGTAAACTTCTAATTGATTGAAATTTCAACAATGAGCAATATCATCACAACAAATTAAATTGGTGAATCGGGACAACGAATATTGTTATGAAATTAATTTAAGTTAATTTCACGAGATGATGACATTCTTATTTGAAAACACATTTAAAACTATTGCAAGTTACAACTGTGATTTGGTACCCTGATATTTGGATACACTGGTTAACAAATTTTTGAGATGCACTTAGTCACTTTTTGGCCAAATACCTTATGTTTGGCTGCTTGGAGTGGCGCGGCAAACATGTTCTACAACGGTTCCACATCAACTGGTTATTGAAATGAGAGAGCCAAGTGTCTGGGCCAAAAGGCAGACAACAGAAAACGTGGACAAAATGCACAACTCAAACCATAGAAGCTGGCAAATACAAAACGAAGCCAACAACAAGGCCCAAACAAGCCGGCCAAACGAGTATTGAGCTCGGTCTATAAGTAATTTGATAGCACACTTCTCTCTGGGCCGAGAGGGAATCAGCAAAGCAAAACAAGAAGCCAACAACGAAAGCAACAAAAAGTGCCATGCGAAACCTTCCACAGGCTCTAGAAGGGTTAAGAAGTACTCTGACAACTGCCGCTTCAGAGCGTAACTAAATGTCTCTATAGTACTTAAGTATCTACATATTTGCATTCGTATATATTCGAATATACTTGTCATGCCAAAGTCTCTCCACTATACAGTCAAGTTGGTCAAGCAGCAGAGAGAGAAGAGAAAATATCTTCACAGGTATACAATTGCGTTGATTTTAAGAGAGATATTGTAAGTGACTCTATATATCTTTCCTATTTCGTTATGTTCTTCAAGAAGTCGCAAAAGAAGAGTAAAGATCTATGCAGTTGATAGAGAACAAAATAAAGTGTGACTTACGGAACTTGCACATTATATATCTCCTTGAGTTGTACAGATATTTGAGGAGGGCATATTTTTGTGGAGTTTAGAATAATTGAACAAAAGATGTTAAATCGTGATAGAGATACAGTGAGTTTTTAAGGTTTTTTGTTGATTTTAGGTTGATGAAAAGTTGTAAAAGAAGAAACGGTTTAAAATAAAGTATAGATTTCATTGCCACTTCATTTTCTAAATACCAGTTTTAAAAGTAAAGGGGAAAAGATAAATCTAAACTATCTTAGCTATTTGTAAAAAAAAGAAAGGGAAGATCATTAAACATAATTATAAAATAATCATATTTCATTGCATTCCACAAAAGAATCCGCAGACTTATAGCCTTTAGCTACCTTTCAAGAGCAAATTCTTAAATATTTTAGATAAGGCTACAAGGTTAAAATTTTTTATTTTGCTTTACTCAAAATTAAAAAGACAGTTTTCTATTTTTTTGCGATACATTTCTTTCATTTTATGAACAAACTGTTTTGTGTTTCTAATTTCTTATCAGAACAAGTTGATTGGTACAGCAAATAGGGTTGTTAAAGAAACAGACGGAACATAACTAAGTAAGTAATTCCCTTTAGCACTTTCTCATTCTCATTCCCAGTCCGTCAACTTATCGGCATTTACTTTGCCTCAGTGCATAAAGAGGGCGTGAAATTTAATTTCGTTGTGTTGCGCAGTTTGTCCAGTCGAACACACGTTACATTTGTTTTTGTATTGTATTATTGTCTTCCTATTTTCCGGCTAGGCCAATATTTAATTAGTTCCCGTTGTGCGTTTCTTGGGTGCGTTAGGTTAGTTATGGCCAGGCCACGTAAGGTGTGCTGTTTGTCAAAGTCAAACATACACTTTTAAACAATAATGACAATACAGCTAAATATACAGATGTAAAACAAAAGGTATTGCACTATAAAGATGTCAGGTTTTTGAGACAGCCATTAACAATATACATATATGGGGAGGCCGCTATAGGGCATCATTGAGCGCATTGACCCACACTCAAATGGAGGGTAATTAAAGTGGTTGACATTTGACAGACTGACAAATTGGGTTCATTTACTTGAACTGACTTCCCCTGTACAACAATACTGACAAAGTGCATTGTTCATAGTATGTAATGATGGCGTTATAATAGTTGCACATCAGTGGGAGCAGGTAATGATCTTGGAAGAGAATGTGATCCGAGAACTTAATATCTGCGATACAGTCAAGTTAATTTTGTAATAATAGAAGACACGTGTATCCCATAATGATGCAACAACACTCGAGTACTAACTACATTCTATTTATACTAGTTTAGTGTTACGTTGCTCAATAGTTTCGTGTAATGACTATATAAATACCTCGAATACTTTCAAATATTTAAAGTTATCGAACATTCTACAATCATTGGTGAGTGATTCCTAAGTTCACTTAGTAAATCAGGTGTTTTCTATTTATCAATATTTTGAAAGTTGCACAAATAATCGATACAAATGCAACTCTGTAATTAGAAGAGTTGCCACTCTTTAAAAGCATCCATAACTTCTTTCCTATGCTTTATCAGTTTGTTTCACATCCCACTCACCGTTTCGTGCATTTCGCCGCTTTCGTCGAGCAACGCCTCCAAGCTCTGATCATCTTTGGTGGGCGAGAGGGGCGGCGTGGGCGAGCGGTTTTTCGCTGTGAGCATTGAGCGTGGCAGCAAGTGGCGCCCATAATGCAGGTACAAATAACGACCCCATTTGCGACCAGCTACTCCGCAAGCAGCGGCAATTGCAAACACTGCGACAGCAAACCACATGTTGTTACCAATAACAATAACAACAACAAATGAAAACAACGAAAATTCGGTGCTCAATTCCAAAGTCAGTCAAAGCTTAGACAGTGTTGACCAGTACAACTTTTACGGCCAGCAGTGTGAGTAAAAGCTTTGTCGTGCTCAGCAATAACATTGCATAGTACCGCTCTCTGAGTTTTTGTTTGCGTTCACGCGCTCTCTCTCGTTCTCTCGCACTCGCTCTCCCACACAGCTGCTTTTGGTCTTGTGACCCACGAGACCACTTTTTTTTTCTTTCCGTTTGCCGTTTTGTTGTTTGTGCTTCTGTGTTGTTGCCGCAGTTTTTATCACGCTCTATGCCTTTCAAATGCTTTTCCAATATTTTGTTTCACGTTCACATCAAACTGTTAATGTTGTTTACTTTAGCCACAACACACCATAAACTTTGTACAACATTTGTGCAATGCAAATGCGCTTAAATCTATATTTTATTTTTTATTTGTTTTCTTCTAGCACAGTTGGATTTTCGCCTTTTGCCTTTCAGCTGTGTGCGTGTTTGGAAAACAAGTTGCTGACTGACGGAATGACTAAATGTAAGAACAGGCGCACACAGTGGCCCAAAAGAAGTTCAATAAAACAGAGAGAGAGAGAGCGAGAGAGCGGGAGCTAGCGGTCTGTGTAAAGTGCTCTCTTAACTATTTTGGGCGCTCTTAGTTGAGCTTTTTAAACTTGCGAGCTTCTTGTTGTATCGTTAGAGAGAAGGAAGGGGGCGTGTGAGTCTCTGTGTGTGTGTGTGTGTGTATGTGTTTGCTACTGTTTAACACACATTTCACTTGGCACTTGGTGAGTGACGATAACAGATTTTTGTTGCCAGCAACATGTTGCTAGCGTTGCGTATACGTAATTTTGCTACTAATTGCTGTCAATAGTGCAAATGATGAATTTATTGGCACGTTGTTGACGCTCTAAAGAGGCTGCAAATTAGGTTCCTAACAATTGGGGCATGAGTTGGCGCCAATTTGTTTTAGAGCCAAAAAATTACAAAAAAAAAAAATATAAACTTTACACTTATATTTGTTGCTGTCGCTTCGTTGGGCCAAGGCTGTTGTTGTTGTTGTCATCGAGTATTTTTGTGGGTTAACTTGATTGTTTTAAGTGCTGTCTGAACAGGTTTCGGATTTAATATTACCAGATGTGTTGCGATTTAAATTAACTTGTCACGTTATCACACAACGGACCAAATTAATTTGTAGGCGTAAATTAGAAATAACAAGGATTAATCGCTTTTGAAATGCGATTCTCACTTGAACCGTATAGTAGTTTGACCTCTTCTCGTTTAAAATCCGGAATGGGGCAAATCACACTTATTTTTGGCATACAAGCATTCTGCCAGCGTGACGATAAACAATCAACATCAAAAATGTTGATGAAGTAATCACGTGTTTGTGTTATCCGGCTTTCAGATCCCTTGTCTTTTTGTTTATGACCCCGTAATCTGTATAATTCAGTGTCCATTATGAGAGAATTCCAGTCATACAACAGATTGACAGCTGTTTTCTGATATATTAAGCAAAAAACAACAAAGACACAGACTCAGGACTAATTAAAACGACTATAATATACGCTATAGCTCAGCTTTTTCCTTTAATTAAAATACAGATTAAAGTTATATGAATATATCTGGTACTCATGTAATTAACTAGAGCATTCTTGTATTAAATATACCAATGGAATATATTATAATTCCGGTTATAAGAATGCAGAACATTAATTATGGATAACAGTCTCCTATATTTGTTATAATTTGCATACAGTTTTCAGATGCTTTTGATCAACAGGTGAAGCTTTCACGTACAGCTACAACAATCCCAATTAATAGTAACAATAACAGATGCCGTCATTAGCCACACCTTCCACATATATACATATATATGTACATAGGTAAACGTATGTTAGTCAAACATTTGAAATCCAAGCCATATACATAAGTGTGTACTTGCACTCTTCACAAATGGCTGACTGCGAATGCGCATTAAATTTCGCTTTTGTGCCAGGAGTGCAGACAAATAAACTATAGAAACTAAATGTAATTACAGTGAAATTTCAAATGAAATACGCTAATTGTAGGCCCCTGATTATGTGTCGCACATTTGGTTAAAGGTGAAAGAAATGTCAAATGATTCCCCATACACTTAACGTATACTTAATATTTCAAATTTAGCAGGCTTACGTTGAGCCGAAAACATTTCGAGCTGGAGAACCAGTCGAACCAGCTGCTTAAATTCAGGTCTTAATTATGGGCTACTATATAAAAAAAATAGCTAGTTGCGCTAAATTATAGACTTTATGTAGATCAAAAGACGAATGTCATTGAAATATAAATTTTTTATTTTTTTTTAAGCTCGTGACAATAAAAAGCCACATTCCTTTATAAATTATAGAATTAACGAGAATCTCTGAACTACTAAATGTAAAATATCTTTATAGTGTATTCTAAAGTCGTGCATATCTCATATTAACTAAATTTCATTGTATATTCTTTTTTGGCTGCGTTTAAAAGCGAGTTTCATCGAAATACAACAAAATTATATGAAATACTTTGAATCTTCTTTCACTGATTGTGTTGGCATTGAATGTGATCAAAGATAAATAAAAAAAAAACCGAAACAAATGTAGAGAAATTGATATGGAGAAAACATGTGAACAAACACGACGAGGCACCTTTTTTATAAAATTTACAAAATATTCAATAGAAGAACTCTTAGCCAAACAAAGGAAAAGTAAGAAGAGAAATTTCCAGACTTATAAATATTATAATTCAAAATTTCATAATTCAAGTTGAAGATATATTTAAAAATTCAAATAAATGTATTTATATAGATCATGAAATGCAATTGGACATTTGTCTTGGGAACTGCCGCTTTATATAGACACTACTATAAAGCCAATTGACGGCAATTTTCAATATCTGTCTGTGCAACACTTTTAATGGGGCAATGAGGCAACTTATGGCGAACATTGGCCCATCTTCTCTAAGGCACTAATTATAGCTTTAGCTCATTTTGTTTTGGGATTTACAGGGGAATCGTTGACGTTGTTGTTGTTCTTGTTGTTGTTGCTGCTGCTGGCGGACATGGCGCAAAATTGAATTTGCATGCGAGAAACGCGACCTTATCGATGGTTTTGCCAGTTTGTGCACTATTCAATATGGACACTTGATGTTGGGCTATCGTCATTTATGGCCAAAGGCATTGAATATATATATTTCTTATTTTATTCGTTTTTTTTTTTATATATTTATATGTCTTGCGAAACGCGCTGCGATTACAAAATACTTGCGGATTTTAGACGCATATGTTTATGCTAAAGTTTTTCTCTTTTCGCTTAACTTTCACCCACTAAAACAACGCGCGAGAAATGTTAATATAAATAAGAAAAATGATTAGCACCGAGCACAGAGCAAATCTAAACTAAATATAATTTCAAAGAATTTTGTTCAATTCTTCGCTTTGTAGCATATTTCATTCTGTTTATTTACCTTTTTCCTAATGTATTTGGCTATTTTGGACAATTTGATCGGTTTGACGCTCATTTTGGCGACGGTGTTTTTGGTATTTCTTTTATTTTTGGTTTGCTTTTTGAACTTCTGCTTATTCCGCCGCTCGCCGTTGGCAGTTTTCTCGCTGCGCAGGCGTTGCTAATTTTGGATACGCTCTTTGATTGGCAATTCCCCGGCCTCAGGCCAAGAGAGCGTTATATCTTTAAACAATTAAGTACATATATGTATGCCAAAGTGTTGAAATTTAAATATATATTCATATATAATTTGTGTTGATGTGTGCGTCTGTAGATACACTATTACTAACAACAGTCACATTGAATTTACACAAAATAAGAATTTAGCACTTTTGTTGTTGTATAAATACATGCATATGTATGTATGTATGTATATAGTATATTTGCTTATGTATTTCAATTGGAATTTGAATCTTTTATGTACACAAAAGAAAGGCCGCTGATCACAATGCTGATGACAACGACGACAACGACAACGACATCAACGGCGACTGCGATTGTGATTGCGACTGTGCGGCTTGAATGTGTTGCGAAAACTAAAACAGAAACAGAAACAGCCCACAAACAAGCCCAACGGTCGAAGCCGCTGTTGTTGTCGCCGTCAATCTGTCCGACGACAGCAGCAACAACAACACCAACAACAACAACAAACGCGGCTCGTCGTAAACGTACGTCGCGATGCCAGCTGATAACTTGTCTAGCGGCATCATCAGCCAACGTCAAGCTCTGCCCTGCGTGCAATACGGCACCACATTTCGGACACCACTGTAGCTGCTTAAGCCGCGTGCGTTTTCTATGCTGCGCAACGGCGACGCAGCTTTAACATTCGCCAGAGCTTTCGTTTGGTTTGTTTTTCTTTTGCTTTACAGTTACACATAAATGCAGGCATATAATGCAATTGCTCTTCAATTGATTCAAAGCTCACTCTCATGGCTCTGAAGGCTGCAGACTCAAGTAAATTTTTGATCGCGTTTATAAGCTGCTGGAATGTGTAATCTTGTTCTCTGGGTGCAGTAAGTAAAATATGAGTTGAAACATTAAGAGTAAAAAGACTTTTTTATATTAAGCCTAAAATATGCACTTTTTTAAAGAGTTTTGTTTGAAAAATATATATATATACACATATGTGTATAAATTTCATACTACTTTATATTTTATTATCTATAGTTTAGTTATAAATAACAATATTAATTATATTTTTATTATTTCAGCTTGATTTTAAAGCAGTGGAAAAATAAAAGTAAAGTCCAGGGTATCAAACCGAAACGAATGTCGGTTTCAGTTACGGTATCGGTTATGTTCGCACATGTTTTCGTAATAGTTACGTAATGATTACCGGTTTTTTGTATGTTTCGGTTTTGAAATACCAGTATGATTTCGGTTTACGAAACAAATTCAAAAAATGTTATGGACGTGTAAATTTAAAAACAAATATCCAAAAATTTAAAAAAAAATATGATCTTTTTATTGAGAACTATATATTAATTAAGTTAGGGCAGAAGTAAAAATTAAATTAAGATTTAGAAAAAAAAAATTAAACCTTAACAACATAACGGTTAGATTATGGTTACGTTTTCAATCCCTGGTAAAATCTAAATTTTAAGATAGAATATTTAAAGAGTTACAAATATTTGAATTAAATAACATTGAGCCAATACTTTGGTTAGGTTTAAACTCATGTTCGACAGACCGTTTTAACTCAATACCGACCGGTTTTTAAGCGAGTACAGAGCAGTAATATAGCAACTTTATTGAATGAAGCTTAATAAAAGAGAAATGTAGATTTGTTATCAAACACATATACATATGTATATTTATCATATACATTGATGTAAGTATGCACCATTTTGCATACACATGTCTAATTCAATTGCTGCCCCTCAAATGATTTAGGTTCTGCAAATTTCATAAATTGGATAATTTAAATGTTTATATTGCAATGTGGCTTGTGGGCAGGAAATCATACATTTTATTAACAATACCTGAAGTATTCGAGATTAACTATATTGCTTTTCAAGCTGCAGATCAGTTACAATTATATGATATTTTTATAAGCTTGTAGAGATTACACGATTTAATGCAATTATTACATTGTTTAGTATTGAAGTCAAAGGCCTTTTATAAATAAATGAAAACATTTCGGCAGCTCTCTTCTTACTCAGATTACAACTGTGAACAGTCCGAGCCACACCCTTTTCCATACCTTCTTATTTGAGCCAACTGAAAAGCCATTCAAAGTATAGTATGGCTAAAATGCAGTTGAGGCGCATTAAGATCTTTAAAATGACATTAGGAATATTTTCTAATGCAGTGATGCTATTATTATTTTTTGAGGAATGCGCTTTCATATTTATATTTTTATTGATTTTTAGCTAAAAGTAAACAAACTGGCAATATGCAAATTTGCTTGTGTGTACTCATAATGGTGCTGGGGATCGCACTTTTCTCAATTGCTCGGGAACGTCAACAAAGCGTCGTCGTCGTACAAATTCATTGAAACTAATTGATCGGACAAGTACAATATGTGTTGTACTTGTATATAAATATAAATATGCATATACATACATACAGTTAGACAAGTAATTGTTTGAACAAAATAAGAAATTTACATATGTACGTTATTTTACAAAAATTAATTTTCTTATTTTGTTTAAAGAATTACTCGACTATCTGTATATATTTTTATCTGCCATATCCATATTCAATTAACAACTAGAGTCCCTATATAATATTGAATCTGATCCATACGCTGAGCTGACCAAATTAGAAACGTAGCTACAAATTAATCCCCTTTATAGGTAGCACCAAAAAAAACCGGATACCAAGAAGATGATGATGCGAAAGTAGCGACAACAACAAGAATGACAAGAACAATAACCGGCTAAATGACAGGCGCTGTAGAATATTGAATAAAACGTAATTAATTTAAGCAAGTAATTAATTGTTGTTTAGTATAATATGATGAAATTTTAAATGAATTGCCCTGAATACGAGTAAGTTATTTTTAGACATTTGCATGCATGCACACATTATGTACACGCTTATATGATGTATGTATGTACATATGTATATAAATATAAGTAGTTCGAGCTCAAGATCAAACACCCTTCCACTTCCACTTCCCCTTCCTTTAACACTGTCCGCAATGCGGCTGCTTTTAATGATTTTGCATGTATCTCATCCACCAGCGATTCTTTATATGCAAATTTTCTTTTGTTGAATGAATGAAGGCATTTAGTTATGTTAAAGGCACACGATCACAAATGAAATCACAACAACCATAACAGTAACACTAACAACAATAATGTAAAACAAATTCAACCGGTTGATCGAAGCGCTAAAACTTGCCAAGTTGATTATCATACTTCAACTATTAATATGCATCTATTTATGTACAAGTTTCTGCTAGATTCATTTAAATGTTATATAACTTTTAGTCGCCCTTTTAATGACTTAAAAATCATTTGGATTATTTGCTTAATTCATTAGCTTGGATTTTGTTAAGCCTCTGTTACTGCTACTTTGTTTTGAATAAACGTATTTTAAATTGGAATTTCTACTATAAACAAACGGAATCCTTACACAAACAAATTCTTTCTTTGTTCATAGAGTCAAATTACACAAATGGTTTTGAGTTGGTCTTAAATATAGTATATACAAATATGATAAAAGTGTGGAAGAACAAGAGACATTGCCGATTTGCACGATTTAAAATAAATAGAAATTATATCCTACAATAAGTAGAAGAAACAAACTTTACTAGAACATATGTAAATTCAAGACTCGGAGATTCTTCTGCATGATTTATAAATTTGACAAAAAGTAATAGTATATTTTTGTACATTTTCAAAGGGAATAAAGAGTATATATTAACTCGGTTCCCCGGGAATTGTAACACTTATCAATATCAGACTCCATTCAGTTGTTGAAAGCCACGAATGGGATATTTAAATATATACATTTATGTTATCTAGCATATGCTTTTGCCCGCATGACCTGAATAAATATATGTTGGCTTTATTTTTAGACTTCGCCAACGATAAGCGCTTAAAACAAAAAGCATTACGTAATTTGGCAGGTATTTAACTGGAGTCTGCAGACGAAGAAACCTCGAGGCAGATGTCTTCAGCAAACAAAGGAAACAAAAAAACTCAATCTTATCAAAGTCAAAGTGTTAACTTGAGTTGAAGTTTGCAACGGAAGTTGTTGTGCTCTCCACATATGTATATAACCATATATAATTCTTAAAACATTTAAGTATATATATTTATATGTATATACAAGTTTGTATATTGATTGATAACCCCTTGAGCTCAAGATGCTGTCAATGTTATATGAATTTGATTTTTTATTTATTATATAGGTTATCATTGTTGTTATTTTGCGCTACCTCTTAATATACTATACGTAATGAGGAAACAATTACAACCCCAGTTGTGGATGTTTGCCTGCTCGTCGTACCGATAACAGAGATAATGAGCTTGGGGGAGATCCCAAGGCTGAATCGTTGAATTAATTATAATTATCAGGCACTTGAAAGCTGAGTTCGACTTCTATAAACAACAAATACATATCATAATTTTATGAACCGTAACAGGTTTATAAATTATTAGCCGATCAAAACTTGGCAGACAAAAGAAATTACTCATACGACGTGTGAATCGTGGTCAAACATATTTACATACTTGTACGTTGTATCTCTGTGGGGCACGCTTATTGGATGAGAAAAACGTGGCCAGACAATGTTGCGAAATCGTCAAGCGAACCATAATAATAATAAACAAATATAAGCATATGCGCTAATTATTGAGTGAATCAAACTTGTTAATTGTGGTATGCAGATAGCATATAAGAGATGATTCGAAGGCTGTCCGACTTCTCCTTAAAGCCCCAAATCAATTCGTTATAAAAACCAACTCCAATTAGATCAAAGCTTCATTATGCAATGTGCTAATTGGTATATCAATTTGAGCCAAGAATGGGGTTGGCCAAAGATAAGCTTGCCTTACAGTTGTATGTTATGTTTGTGTGTTACTTAATTATGTATATGGGTTGTTATGCTAGGTTGAGCAACATAATCGCATGTGGTTGTTGGTGTTGTAATGAGAGCTTGACGAAGCCACAAATTCAGGTGATTGAGAAGCCTTCAAAGTGTTTCTCAAAGATTGGATGACAAAGACTTGAGATAACTTTCAATACATAAACGTATTTACAACTTTTTTATATAAGCCATTAAATTTGTACAAAAGCATGTAACAGGCAGAAAGAGACTTCTTCCGCCTTATATATACAGTTTGTTGGTTTCAGTTTTGGATATTAATGAAAAATATATATAAAATGGTATAACCTTGATCTTTATATTGCATCACAATCGGATAATAAAAATACAAAAGTTACTCAAGAATCTATACTGTGCAGCTGGCGCCATCTAGTGTTTACGCTTTAACGTCTTTATGTATGGATGTTAAGGTATTAAGCAGTCTAGCATATAAACTAGATTTGTTATGCTCTCGCTTACTCCAGTTACATTTCAAATAGTTATATTAAGTAGGCGAAAAGTGAACTAGTTCTCGACGGAACTAGTTCCCTAACATGGGGAGTATGAGAAGAATGCAGAAAGCGCGTCAAGGTAAACGCTTAATTTAGATTATTAGATGAAAATGCTTGAATTTCTATAATTTGATGAATTAAAAATTGTTGCCAATATGTTAACGAATGTTGCAATAAGAAAGTTGAATAGTAAAAGTGTAAAGTGAATTTTGAATGCTCGCTGTCGAATGAGCCAATGTGCTAAATGAACTAATGAACTAGAATAATGGAACTAGTGCCAAATGTTTATATGAATTTAAAATAAATATTGTAATTTTAAAGAATTTCAATTCGATAATACTGTGTGCCACTCACACTCACACATAGAAAGTGCTTGAAAAAAGTGCCAAGAAAATGTTACAAAACCGTAAGAACAAACAGAACATGATGCTAAAAGTGTAACTGGAAAACTACGAAATGAAAGAACGAGCGAGCCAAATAGAAATTATAAAAGTTACAAAAAAAAACAAAATCAAAAACTAAATTAATAATAAAATGAAAAGAAATCAAGAATTTACGAAAAGAATTCACATCATTTTCACATAAGTTTCAAAAGTGGTTTGATCTTTTCAGATATGTGCTTTAACAACACGGTTGAGTTAAGTTTAGGTGGAAGAATTCGTATTAAAGGTTTTAAGTCCTAACCTCGCCGCCCAACAATTCCAAATCATGCGATGCGGCATGCGAAGCCGTTTTAATGATCTTGTAGGTCTTGGCGAAGGGCGCCTTTAGAAGCTGTCGTATAGAGATTTATCACATAATTCAGTTTTGGTTTCAGTTTTTTTTTTTTTTTTTTGGGATTGTTTAGTTTTGTTTCAAGCCCATTTTATAGATTTTTGTGTGTGGTTTTTTGAAAAGTTTGTTTTTTTCATTTTATGTAAAATCAATGCAAATTGTAACATAAAAGACACACGACAAGAAACAGAAAGAAGAAAACGCGTATAGAATAAATGTAAAGAAAAGTATACAAGAGATATGTTAAAAAGATTTTGCATATAAAATTCAATAATTTCGAGGCATTATCTAAAATAAATAGTTCTTTATATTATTATTTTTTTTTGGTTGGAAATTTTGAGAGCTTGAGAGAACAACGGCTTTTTTTTATTTGTCACTTTGTTTTAATTTATATACTTAGTAGAAAAATTTGAGAGAAAAACTCAGCGCATATAAAAGAGCAATAGGTTAAAAATTATATATGAAAAGAGACGGAGAAACGCGATTGCAAGATTAGGAAATGGATATAAATAGAGCTCACCTCCCAGGATTCACGGGTGAGATCACCAATTTCCTCGCCATCCTGGCTGTCGCTGTAGCCGCCGGTTTTGATGGTGCCACTCTTCGTCCATTCAGTATCCTCTTGGATTAGTTCAAAGCCGCGCGCCTTGATTTGCTCTTCGTCCAGTTCACCGTACAGGTGTTTCACCCAGGTGTTTATGAAGCGATAGAGCTCGTCAACGCTAAAGGATTACAATTGATAATGTAAATGGTTATCAAAGTTGATCATTTAGTCAGTAATCAGTTGGTATTGGTATTGGTTAGATTGGTAACTCACCGATTTTTAGGCACACTGAACCAATATTCGGCGCGCAGCTTGTTTTTGCCATAGGACATGACTGTGGTGCCCTGTGGAATGGCCTTGCCAATGGGTTTTCCCATGCGCAGGCGGAAATACAAAGGTGGGTCAGAACAGGCTCGTGCTGGACGTGGTATAAGCTCTGTAGGCAACAACAACAAAAAGTCCATTAATTTCATTGATCAAATAATGTATTAAATATGAACCGCTTACTGTCCACACTGATAAACAATTCCGGCTTGTCATCCATCGAGACCATGGAGCGATAGTCCAGCTTGGGCGGCTGTGGCTTCGGCTCCTTCAGCTTTGTGCTGTACGCCGTGCCCTCCGAAGAATGTGGACGTATAAAGGTGCCAATTGACGAACGCCTGCGAAATCAAGCCAGATCAGAAGATTAGTGAAACACAATCTTAAAATATGTCCAAATTGATGATTAATCAATCAAGTCACACAATTGACAAACTAGTGCGAGAATATGAATTAAAAAAAAAGGAAAACTATCTGACTTGATGATGTTTTAGATAATTATAAAAGATTAGCTTATGAATATAAAGTGATAATTGAAGCAATAGATGATGACATTCGTTGGATGAGTTGCACAATAATCTACAACATTAAGAACAGCAAGAGCAACACATGAACACATCGATCCGCATCCAATCAGATCCGTCCTTACCCATAGGTCATATGACCCTCGGAATGTGTCGAGTGTGGTGTCAATGGCGGCACTGGCGACCCACCGGATTCTTCGGACGGTGTTTTCGAAAATAGATTACCGCCCAGCTCTGATACCAGAGTGATGGGCGAGCTAAATCATTTGATTTTCAACCGATATGTGTGTGTATATGTTATGTATGCGTGTTTCAGTGTAACAATGTGTATGAACAAAGGTGTGAGAAAAGCATAAAGTTAAAATTATGTTTTGCAAAAGCAGCCGATCCGCATTAACCGAAGGTAAGCATATTTTATTTATTTTTTGTTTTGTTTTTTATCACAACGAAATAAAGAAATTTGTGTCACCAATTATATAGGAGTTATTATGTTATTTAGTATATCAACTGGAATTTCATGTACGCACCTTGAGAATACTTTCGAAAATACGCTTTGATTGGAGTCACCCGTGTTGGGCGCCGAATCAGTGTCCGCCGATTTGTTCAAGCTGCCGCCAGAGACGGGCGGGGCACCGCCCTCGCCTGTGAGACCCTCCACCCAGGTCAATGGATAGGAGAGACGTTTTAGCATCTGCAAAAAAAGGAAATATAGATAGGTATAAGTAATATAGATCTGTGATTAAATCGATTCCTAGCCACATTAAAGGATGAACCAAGAAATACATTATACAAAAGGTAGCTTATCGATTCTTCAACTCAGAACTTAGAAAGTACAAAATGTCAATTAGATAAATCCATAAATTGTACATATTCTTGATCAGCACTAACAGTCGATTCGATTTAGTCATGTCCCTCTGTATAAGCTTAAGTCTATATCTCAAATAAAAATCGTATGCCAGTTATGCTCTAAAAATCGCATCATGATCGCGTAATAAACTCCGAAGTTGTTGAACAAAAACCTACAAATTACTGTCGACTTTAGCCTCTCAGCTAATTTCTTATGTTATAATATTTTTGTAGTTAATATTCGTGTCTTATAAAAAGCTGGCGTATTTAGTCTAATAGGCATGGAGCTCCTATATTTAAAAATAACTTTTATTGTTTAAATATATCATATTAAAATTCTCAAGTGTAGACTGTTTTAGATAAATATTTCCATGAAACAATTTCGAATAAAATAATAGCTACGTTATTGTCTCGCGGTTTGGTATTGATATAAACGTACATAATCATTGTTTAATTATATTAATTTAGCCAATTTCACTAACCTTGTTCTTCTTTTCGGCCTGCTTGTCACCAGCTGCCGCGGATGCAGCTGCCTGCGCCTGTTGCGCTGCCTCGTCGTCCACGCTGAAGCTGACACTGGAGGTCTTCTTGCGAGCACCGCCAGCATCGAGGCTGGCCATCTGGCCAAGAATCGTGCTGCGTGGCGGCGACTCGCTGAAGTGCGTCGGCACAATGGTCTTCGGTGGAACCCAGTCGGAGCTGAGAACAATGTCAGCGTCGCTGTAAACGGTTTTCTTTGGTATCGGCTGTATTGTGGGTATGGGCTCGCGTATATCGATGCCCGAGTCGTAGCATGACTGCTTCGAGAGCTGCTCCAGATGCTCCAAGTCAATGCCCGATGGTGGCAACATGCCAGGCAACAGACCAGCACCGCCAACTGCAGCAGCAGCACCACCACCAGCTGTAGTAGCAGCAGATGCAGCAGCAGTGGTTGCGGTGACAGCACCAGTAACCGAACTGGCTGTCGAATGTGGATCCTGGACACGAGAGCCGCTGTCTACGGTTATGTTGGACTCGTTGTCCGCCTCGTCATCCGATGATCTTCGGGAATTAGACAAACAATAGCTAAGTATTTGGCGAGTGCGTTTCAATTAAATGTGTGTTGTTTTCGTTTTCGTTTTGGTATGAGGTGTCATTTACAGATTACAGGTTACAGGTTACAAGATACATCGTGTTGTGTGTATATTTATATACGTGTGTGTATGTTGTGTGTGTGTAGTGGTGGGTGTTTTGTTGTATAAAGCATAACAAATCACAATTTGCAAAGTGGTTTTTTTTTTTAAGAACGAACGTTGCGGTTTGATATATGAAAATAAAAACACAAAAAATGTCGAATAACAAATAATTAATAATGGTTCTTCTTTTTAGCACTTGGAAGCGAGAATGCCAAAAGGAAGAAAATAACAAAAGGCAGGCAATATAAATGGATTCAGCACTAACCGATCTTTGCTCGGAATGGCCCAGTGATGATCCAAGAGGCTTTTGCGACGCTCCTCCAGCGTGCTGCGTGTATTTGTCAGGCCGAGTGTTTTCTTATCATCATCCTCATCGTGAGCGTCAGTCTTAGCGCTATCTTTGGCTTCCGTTGATGTATCCTAGAGATAGTTAAAAATATGTTAGTCATGTTTTCTAATCAAATATTTATTTAATTCTCACGCACCTCGACACGTTCACGCTCAAAGGCCTTGGGAAAGGCATCGCCGTCGCGTCCAGTGCTGGAACAAAGCGACTCTTGATCATCGGTGATCTCCAGCGAGCCAATTTCCGCTGCAAATTTAGATTAGAACGATTTGAGAACTTGTCCATTTTATAATGTCTATAAACTTACCCTCCAAACGTTGCTTATTGGTGTCAATGTCTATCTGCTGCTCGCTCAACTCCTTGGAGTCCTCCTCAACTAATACTGGTTTGGGATAATAGATCTCTGGCTTCTCTGCGTCAGCGCTGCTGCTGGCCGCAACACTCGGTCCAGCGCCGCCTGCCACACGCATGTGGGCAATGTCATGGAAGATGGCAGCATTTACAACCAAATCCATGGGGGCAATCACGCCATAGCTTTCGGGTCCATGCTCAATGACCAGCGGGTCACTGACATTGGGATCAAACATGACCGCGTTGCGTGTGACCAAAAGAACGCCACCGACAACGCCTTGGCCATCGGTAATGTGTCGTACATTGATCTTGAGAAAACGTTGTGTAATCACTGGATCGTCGCTCTTGTCCGCGTTCTCTTCGGCCTGGCTGTTGTCCACCACCCGCTCAATGTGTCCTGGCTTGGGGGAACCGGGACGCAGGCCCTCAAGAATATCTGTAAAGTAAAGAATTTGGCGTAAATACATTTTTAGGTGAGTTGCTCAACAGAAGCAATTGTCTTTCAGCTGCGCTGTGATTTTTATCAGACTGATAAGATAAGTGGGCTGGGCTGGGCTAGCCGGAGTCAACGGGGCCACAAATTGATTTATGTGATATTTAGTTTAAAATTAAATCTCTCTAAATGCGCGCCATGTGACACTATAAACTTGATGAAGTGCGCTGCAAATTTGCAACTCGTGGCTGCTTTTCGCTTTTTATTTCCCCCTTTAAACGTGGCTACTCCCGCAAGCAGTTGAGATACAGCTGGGGCAACAGACAAGGCCAGAATTTGACAACAGTCGTAATTAGTAATTAGCACATTGACGAATCAAATAACCAAATATTCAAATATTATTAGTCGTGTTTTTGACCTCCGTTTCGCCAAAAGACAGCCGTGTGCATGCTGAGGCTGACGTTTGCTCTGGACGTCTCTGCAATTTCCAGCACTCGTACTCTTCAATTTCAATAATGTGCAATGTGGCCAGTTAACGAAATAGTTCTTATTATCTCTTGTTTATGCCACACACAAAAACAAATAAAATAGCGCAACTGTCACGAACAATTTGTGTTAAACTAGGGCTGCACAGCTACAGCAGCTGTTGGGACAGGGCTGCACACACATTTGCACACATCTGTAAACAGACAGGGAGTGTTGTACAGCGCTGCTAAATACCGTTTGCTATTCAATTCTAGGTTGCCACTCAGTTGCAACTTTTTGTGTGTCGTTTTGTATTTTTTTTGTTTTAATTTTTCAATAAAGTTAACTAATTCAATAAAAGTTCAATTTAAAAAAACCAAAAAATTATAAATTTTCTAAAATAATGAAGTCTCTTTTAAAATTGGTTTGGTGCACGTCACCCTGAGCGTATTGAAGAAATTAAGAATCTAAGTAAGAAATTCTGAAACAAAATTTAAAAATCTGCAAAAATATAACAAAAATTCCTGTTAAAGTTCCATAATTCTAGATTCCTGAGTAATATTTCCATATTTAACCTGCGCAAGAAAGATTTATATTGAAACGAATTCAATTCTAGAAAAGCAGTTGACCGGCCTGGATTGCTTAAATAAGTTTGGATTAATTTTTAAACAAAAAACGGAACTTCAGGACTCATTGATTTCGATTACAGCTAAAATTGCATGTTAAATGTATAAAAATGCAGTATTAATGAAAATGTATAAGCAACAGTTAATGAATTAATTAAAATGATGAGAAGCGGGCGGTCTGGCTGCAAAATTAGCTTCAATATCATCGCACCAATTACACCATTTCCAGTAGCGTCGCTTACCTTTCTCCTGCTTGCTCTCATCGCTAGAGAACTTGCGCTCAATGGGACTCGACTTGCCGGATATACTGCCACCGCCGCCTCCTTCATTCGTGCCGACTGAACTGGTGGAGGCGTCATCTTTGGCACTCTTATCGGGTACCAACAGCTGCTGACCCGGGTATATAAACGAGCTGTTTAGCCGATTCAAATGTGTTAGCTCCGATGGCGTGGTATCAAAACGTGCTGCCACCGAGGTCAATGTGTCGCGATTTCCCACGGTATAGGAAATGGTGGGTATGGTGGGCAATGAAGACTTTTGCTCTGCGAAGAAGAAAACGGTTTTATATTAAAATTAACTTTTCACATTCAAAAGCAGTAATACAATATACTTATATACACTTGATTCGACATGTGATTATTACTTTGAAGCTTAGGTAACTGATCGAACACTATATATTCTTCAACGTCCGGTCGTAAACGTGAAAATATCACACCCGTGTCCAAGGCATCCTTCGCCACTTGGCCAAATTGTCGGCACAAAAAGATTACAACAAATTCATTGCTGCTGGTCATTGTCGATGTTAAGGGCATCACATTTCTACGCCAATAAATTTCAACAAATTCCAGCATCTTTTTACAGTTTTTAGTTTAATAACTAGCGCGTGTGCGAACGCGTACGGACGCGCAAAAAATAATTGTAATCTCTCCACAGCAACTGAATAAAAACACTAAGCTTTTATCGTACGTCCTTTTCCAATTCTCTTTTGCTGCTAAAATTCTGCTTTGTCTACAACGACAACAACAGTAGCAGCAACGACACCAACACCAACAACAAGAACAATAACATTGTCGCTGTCAGCGAGCAAAAAGACGCTGCTGCACTCAAAAATCTGCCGAGTCCGCTGTTTTTCGCATCAAAAACCAACTAACGAAATAAAAACATAATCAACGATGTCCACGCGAAACCATTGAAAGACTTAATTGATAGCGTGTTAGTTTGAAATTGATAAGGGGTTAATTCTTATCAATATGTTTTGAATTTCAGCATAGCTCTATGACTCAGTAATTGATGCACAGATAACCTTCGCTTTCCATGTTGATTCACAATTTTAAGCCTTTATTAATGACTTGGAAATTTTCAATTTCTTGGGTATTTACCGCCAAATGTTATTTGTTTCTTTTTACTAACAACTTGTGATAACAGCTATGCGCGCTGTTAGTTAACAGTGAAGCATTCTATAATGCGCAGCCAACTTAACTTTGCGCACAAAATCATAGATGGCGCTAGTGTGAGCGAAACACCCGCGCTATTTTCAAATTCAAAAGTAATTTAAGAAATATGTATACTTACTTGACAATTTGTCGACGCTCTCAAAGCGTTGCTCCACTTTCGAACGCAATGAATCCAAATCGAAAGGCGCCGCAAGGCCATGATCCACACTACGCGATTTGCTCCTGTAATACAGATTAAAAAAGAAAAAAAAGGAAAGAAAAGAGAAGAGAAGAAAACACGTGACAAAGCACGAAACGGTTGTTAAATTAATTGGGGCATATAAATCGATAGCAACTTGTTGCTGCGATCTTTATCACTTACAAATTTTCCAGCTCAAATTGTGGCCATAACTAGCTAATAACAATTTATTTATTTATATGTGTAGTGCTGTTTTTTTTTATGTTATTGTTAATGTTTATCTGGCAATCAACTGACCAAAAATGGTTAACGACGCATTTACAAATTCGCATTTTTTGTTGTTATTGTCGATTGGTTCACAAACGTTTTTAGCCGACTCAACCTTTAAATGCTTTCGATTTTTAGTTTGTGATGTCACGAGCTTATTGCTTTTAGCTTTGCTTGTCCTCAGAATTTAGTATGGAATTTTATAGAACTTTTCCGAGCTGTATTGCAAAGTAGGCCTTCGAATAGCAGTCTAAGGAGTCTGTAGTTTATTTAAGCTCTCAGTCAACATATCTGAACCTTTTTCTCCAATTGCAATTAACTTAATATGGAGGAATATTCACGGGAGCCGTGTCCTTTTCGCATTGTGGAGGATTGCGGCGGGGCCTTTGCGATGGGATTTGTGGGCGGTGCCGTCTTCCAGGCCATCAAGGGATTTCGCAATGCACCATGTGGCATGCAACGTCGCCTGGCTGGTGGCATGGCCGCAGTACGTGCACGTTCCGCTTTGGTCGGCGGCAGCTTTGCCATTTGGGGCGGCACCTTCAGTGCCATCGATTGCACATTGGTCTACGGTCGCGGCAAGGAGGATCCCTGGAATTCTATAATTAGCGGTGCGGCAACTGGCGGCGTGCTCGCCGCACGCGGTGGTAAGTGCCACAAGGACTTTAGAATTTTAATTTAATTACATTCCGGGGTCAATTTGCAGGTCTCACTGCCATGCTGAGCAGCGCTCTGGTCGGTGGCGTCCTTTTGGCTCTCATCGAGGCCGCGGGCATTGCCGTCTCGCACTATACGGCCGATAACTATCGCCAGATATCTGTTGTGGAACGCATGCAGCTTTACAATGAGCGCCAGCGTCAACAACAACAACAGCAGCAGAAGATCGCCAGCTTCTACACGGAGCCAAATGAGGCAAGTCTCCAGCTGTCAGTCTATTGTATTCAGTGCGATTCACATTATACCCGTGCAGAGGGTATTATAACTTAGTCACACATTATGTTACACCTAAACGGATGTGTGACACACCCCATATAAAGTTGATATATTCTAAGTCAGGCGTGATCTCCCCTTTCTATCGGTCTAATTTTAATTCTAATTAAACTAGTCTCACTTTTAAACAATTTCAAATTCGATAAATATTGTTGGCTTATAAAATCCTTCAACCAATCTTACAGAATATTAATATGGTCTGACCAAATTTGGTGATATAACTTCTATAGTCAGTAGTTTTTTGTTTTCTGGCACATCTGAACTAATAACTCAGAAAATCACTCGTAATATATTTGTATATAGCTGTCAAAGGATAGATCTGTGGAAATTGAAATACTTGGCTCTGCAAGGGTATGAAATATTCGGCGCGTCGAAGACAACGTTTTCTTTATGTTAATTTTAATTAAATGCATTTGATATTTTGTTTATTTGCAGGGCAACTCGTTGCCGGCTTAGAAAACTGTCGCGTCATCGATTGACAACAAACGTCGAATACAAATGCTGAAAATCACTTATTTCATTCTTTTAAAATTATTTTATTTATTTTTAAAAATTTTTTTTAGGTATGCAGATGCCTCGAAATTGAATAGAGACACACTATCTCTGGCATTTTGAGATTCATTAATATTCATTTGCCGTGCATTTCAAGTTTTTCTTCCCATTTCTTGTCGTTGTTGCTGTTATTATTTTAGAATATTCTGAGCATTTTAATATGCCGCTGGACGCGTATGTTTCGGAATTTTTGATGGCATTTGATGACGACGTTGATATCATGCTTCCCTTCCTAGTGCCAAGTTTGTAACCACTCACAACCACCCAACACACGCGCCTTTTATAGCTTGGCATGTGGCGCACATTTGACTACCGCCTTTGATTTAGAATATTC
The DNA here is from genome assembly GCA_035043635.1 of Drosophila rellima. NCBI lineage: Eukaryota > Metazoa > Arthropoda > Insecta > Diptera > Drosophilidae > Drosophila > Drosophila rellima. The sequence goes on from JAWNMV010000604.1 coordinate 122,545, forward strand.
CTAATTTCAATATCGAATTCAAGTCTTATCGATAAGTAATTGAGCAAGTCTCATTCTTAATCTAATGCTCTTCTTTTTGTATTCTTTTTAGTCATTCTCTCGTGCAACAACTATTTATGACTTCTTCTTCTGATATGTTATGTTCATTTCAGCGAAAATGTTTCCGATTTGTGGCATTTTGATTGACAAAATTAATTTCCGTCGTCATCCGTTTGATGAAAAAACGAGATGAAATCTCTCGACGTTTCGTGTAAGAAATGGAATAACTGATTGACAGCTCATCTGTTGTCATATTTCTGTATTAATAGACTTAACAAACTTTTTTTATATCTCAATACAACTCGTGTTGTCTTCGCTGTTAAAGCGAAAATTCAATAACAAATATTTTTTCATAACAGAATTTTTTGAAATGAAAAGCAACTTAGAATTTAATGTATATTATTTAAATTTTAGAAACTATATGTATTTAAAGAGTTTTAAGTAATTAAAACGGTTTAAAATCTTCCTTTTTTTAAGAAGTCTTACTAATTGTATTAAATTTCTTAATAAATAAATAATAAATAAAATATATCAGGAAATACGTATATGTCTTTATAGATTTAAATGACTTTCTATGTGGATAAGATAATGTCTTAAATCCTCTACTTCTCTATATGTAAATAGTTAACAATAAAGAGCTTTCGTTTATTGGTATAAATTATTTAAATTTATTTATTATTTGCGCGTGTCTTAGCGACTGCAATGGCAATTAGCAAAACCAACTGCGATAACCGTAATTGAATATCAATGATAAAAAAAATATGCCAACAACGATATGAAATTAAATTATTTATTCAATTCTAGTATTTATGCGTTCAAGCAGCTGACAGAGACAGAGGCAGAGAAAGAAAGAGAGGGAGAAGGATAGACAGCCTCCTCATAGTCTGCAGATAAAAAAGTAAATAATTATTTAGCTCATATTTGTCCCGCTTTGCATGTATTGTATATTGTATATTGTTTATCAGAATTTCCATGTAATTCTGTCATTGAGTTTCGCCTTTGCCTTTTGTCATTTAAAAGTTCATTTGTTTATTTATTTATTTTAATTAATTGCGCAGCTGAAAAATTGCACAAATCAAACAAAGTTCGTCGTGCCGCTGCGCCTTCTAGGCCTATTTTATCGAAGTTCTACCTGGACGACTGACTTTAAGCAAAAGCAATAAAAGCAATAATAATAACAACAATAACAATAACGACAGCCACAATTGTTGAACTGGACAGACCCAGAAAAACAACTGTGTTTGATTTGTAAGTTGCGACATTTGACGAAGGCGACACAAATTATATTATTTTATTTTGTTTGTTTTTCATTGTTTTTTTTTTACTTTTACCTATTGCATTTATTAAGTTCACAATGCTCGCTGGAATTTAATTTGTTCAGTTGGTTTTGTAAGGAAAAATATCATCGCATTTTGTTTTATTTTTCTTAAAATTTATTTAGAGTAGAGTAAATATAAATAATAATAACGCACATATGTACGTGTGCAAGCATGTACAAGTAAGACAATTATTATTTTTATCTTTTTTTTGAGGAGTTTATTTATTTTGCACATTCCTTTGCACAAGATTTGAAGGCAACGGCAATTGGGAAATACCACTGTTCGAAATGAGAATTAAATTGAGAAAGGTTGCAGAAATTTGAAAATATCTTCATATTTGTAATAAAAATTATTGTATTAAAGGTAGTTTCACTCCTTCTAACAAATAATATGTGTACATATAAATTTCTATACTATTTTAATGGAATATATGATGTATTGATATTTTTCTTAGATCCTATTTTCTTTTTTTTGTCTCTCTTCAAAATGACAAGAATATATTAAGAAACTTAAGTAACCGTAAAAGATACAGCTATAATAACTGTTCGACTTCTGACAGAATTTTGTCATTTTTGGATCATTTAAATCTTCTATTGTTGTCAGAGGCTTATTCAAATTTAAATTAATTTTTTACAAATAAAATCAGTTTTAGTGAAACCTGATAGATATAGGAATGAACTCTTTTCTTAAACAGTTCATTGAAATTTACTGCTACTGACATAACTTATTAGCTAAGCCTCAATTCATCTCGTTATCTAATTCTTATAAGTTCGATTATTTTAAAACGATACTCGATTGTCAATTAACGGTAGTCATTCACCCCAGATCAAATGTTCGATTAACAGACAATTAAATGAATTGTAGACATGTCTGTAAATGATGTAACTATCTGAATTTGAAGTACCTGGAAAAGTACTCGGCTTTTAACTGAATAAACCGAAAAGAAGCAATAAAATCGATGAAAATATTACGAGTACAATTCATAATTTATACTTTATCGACTACTGTTAGTCTAACTCATACACTAACACTCATTTGAAATTCAGTTCTTATCAACGTCGAGTACGTATTAGAAGTAGTTGCATTAATGTTTACTTTAGATATTTTGACCCTGGTCGACGGAGTGACAACAACAAATGCCGAGCAACAAGGTGTTAAGCCTCTTGGCTTTGGTAATGACAAGTGGCAAGAAGGTAAAATGAAAATGGAAGGCTAGATGCAGTTTCTTGGCTTACTGACACCATTCGACCACCGGCATCGTCACCGCCAACAGACAGCTGACAAATGTCAACAACAACACAACAACAACAACGTTCTCTGTGTTCTCTGTGCTCTTCTTCTTCTTTGAATTGTTGTTGTTTCGGTTACTGGTAGACTTACATAAATAATTTGTTAAGTTTGAATTACTTTTAATGAATCATACGCTCATAGTGCGTATCGAAGAGTGAGAAACTGATAAGTTAGATTTAATTTCATTTGTAATATTGTCAAAGAGTACTCAACTGGGAGATACCCTGCACTATATCAAAAGTGAATCATATTGCCATTTTGATAAGTGCACAGACTGACGTCTGAAAGAGTGACAGCCTAAAATACAAACAATTGAAAACAGTTCGCAGTTGAGCGTACATGACTTGAAGATACCCTGTACTTAACTAATAATAACGTCAAAAGTAATTAAGACTTATGTACATATGCAGTTGAATTTTTTTTTCAGAAGTGCATTCAATTGTGCATGACTAGAAGATACCCTGGAATTCATAATTTCAAAATTATAAAGGTAAACTCATGAGTGCTGGGACGTTATTTCAATTGAGTTTAATTTTAAATATCTAATCTACAAGCTGCAGGGCTTGACTAGGGAGTACCCTGCAATTTATTATTATTTTTCATTATTTTATACATAGAAAATACTGACAAATTAAATGAGTTTAAAATTGAGAACATCTTTAGTGCATTCTAAATTTTTTTACTACAGGTAACTTATTCTCAATTGGTAATGCATTAATCGAGTGAGGAAAGAAACAGCGACCGATTTGATCTGTACCCAATACACCCAATTTCGTGTGTACAGGGTATGAGGAGAACAAATACAATAATTTCAAACTTAAAGCGAATGCCAAAAGTCGCAACAGCCTTCAAAAATGATGACTAATTGTTACTACCATAAATATGAGCACTCGTAAATTGTCTTTTTTTCTGGTCTGGTCGGGTCGGATTTGTTTGGCTCTGTGGTGTTGTGGTCTGAAGATCATTGACAAGTTGGGTCTTTGAACCCGATGCTTAATTGTGGTCTTTAGCTCTGAGAAAACTCACGTTTTGGACTACATGAAATCGCAGTGTGTATCAAAACTGTCATTAGTTATGTTTAAGCAAGGGGAGATGGTGAAAAGACTGAGATTGATATCGTATGACGCACTCAATGATAAGCAAATATAACAGCAAACGGTAAACAGTGCCATCCACATTTTTTGAAGTTCTTTAACGCATTAATCTAATCTTTTGCTAATCTGCGCAGTTTGGTCTTTTATTTTCTGTTTTCTTCCTGAACATTTTTTATATATATTCCTTTTGATTGAATTGTGTACTCACCGTCTTCTAATCATTTTAATATCAGTCGTTTATTTAGTGCTTATTGTTGTTAACAGTTTTGTGGCTCTTATAAATTATCAATTTCGTTAATAAGACGACAGCGCACATTAAGATTATCGGGGAATCTATAATAAATAATCATAAACGAACTCCGTTTTTATATAACTTGAGTGCGCTCTTTATAAATTAAATTTTCTGGTCGTTTTCATTATTTATGCACATATGCATTGAGTTTTGTTGACTATTGATTGTAATAATTTGGTATTTATTTATTTATAATTTGCTATTTTTAGTTAGGCTTAGTTATGGTCACAATTGGCTGCAAGAAATGTTTATGTTGAATATTCATATATATTATGTAAATAAGAGAAATGCGATTGAATTGTTTTGTAAATTTATGTGCTGACATGCTTTTAATAATTCAACTTTTACATCTACAGCATGCAGATAGAGAGAGATAGAGATAGAGAGAGATACATGCTCATATGCAACATGCAAAAGGCATTTTAGCTACATTCGATAATTACAAAAATTCAAATGAATTTCGCTACATTTTATAGACATACAAATTGTAGGATGCAAATGTGTTTGGGGGTGTGATTGGGAAATATGCATTATTTATTAACCGCATTTGGTTAGTTATTTTCGTAATCTAGTTAGTTTTTGCACTTACCTGCGCACGGGAATCGCCAAATTGTCAACGCTGCGTGACAAACTGGAAACATCTTGACTAGCCCTACGTGACCTGGCACGTTATAAATTATAAGGAGCAAACGATATTGTGCCAAAAAGTAAACGAGAAAATCATAAAAATAAATACAAAATGGCAACAACGAAATAATAAATTCAACAAAAATATGAATATTTTAAACTACAATTTGAATTTCGTACTTAGAATATGCATTTCGTTTCAGAATAGTTTAACAAACGCCAATTTTGAAATGCACACGTAACTTACGTTCTACCTGCTTTTTTTCACCCTTCTGTGTGCCCCCAACTATATAGAGCTATAGAAGATCATCATTTGATTTACAAGCGTTAGCTGATTCTCCAATGAGCTTGACCACGTCAATAGAGCACGTGGCAAAAATGAAAGTCCGCACATTACTTTAAGCTTACAGCTATATAAGTGTCACGTTCTAACTGTTGTTTATAGCCGATAAGGAAATACTTTATCTAATTGGTTCACCTAAATTATATTCGCTTAAATAGTGCATCGAGCATTAGAATATACTAGATATATAACAAAATAGCTTATATCTAAAATTGATTATTACAACTCTTGTTATCGATTTGAGTATTTTTAGAAATGTTTTTGAAACATTTTTAATCTTTTTCTAATCCAATTTTTAGCTTTAAACTTAGGATTGTGTATTTTGAGAGCTTAATTCGATAAGTCTGCGATTTGTTATCGATAATGTTCAAGTGGTCAGCTCCACTTTTATGGCCTTATCTTAGCTAATTTCTAGACAAGCCAAATCATACGAACTCAGGTAAATTTCATACCAATGCCAGCTAACAAATCAACACTCCATTCTCAAGGATCGAGACTCTCATCTCGAAATTCGCTAGAACTGTCGATCATCGTTAAAAACACTTCAGCATTCGATTTGCTTTTGATAAGAAATCCATAATTTTTACTTTAAATAGTAAATAGTGGTTTATTTCCGTATATTAAGATACGCCTACACATAACACCTACACCAATTAAAATAAGTCATAAAAACACCTTATCTTTATAGCGAGCAATAAGAAAGAGCCATATTAAATAGAGTTGGACGAAAATTTTACTCATTTTATTTGATATTCTGGGAATAATCAAAATCTCTCAAGTTGCCCACACACATTACTTATATTGAATTCAAAATAATAATAGGCACACTCATAAATACAAAACCATTGATTAACACATTTTTACAATCAATTGGCAGGCAGCAATTTTCCCAGTCTCACTTCATTACGGTTAAATATCAATTAACAAGTTTGGGCGACTTTTTCGACAGATATTTATGGCGTTTAACACACTTTTCAATCAATAAAACTCATCTTTTGTTCTTGTTCAGTGAGGCACAAGAGAAAGAGCGAACGAGCGAGAGAGAGAGAGAGAGAGTGAGAGAGAGAGAGAGGCTGTGTGAACGTTAAATAAAAACGAGTACGGTGCGAGTTCTTCCGGCAAACTGGCTGCGTACGTGCCTTAAAGCATGCGTAGAGTCTTTGTGTAATGGCATTAATAAGATCTGGGTTTGCCGGATGCTTAGCGATTGATAGTTTCCTTCTTGAGAACAGGTCCGACGCTTAGTGAGTGAGTCAGTCCGCCACTCAGTGGAATACCTTGGGATCTTCTCGCCGAGAGGAATTTCGCAATCTAACCGTGATAAATGTCAAGTATTTAATGTGGAATCGCCACTTGCCGGCTGCCTTTGTTGGGTCTGTCTATTGTTGTGAATTAATCTATTGATTTTTACCTTGAATTTGTCAGTGACAAGTCTACTGGAAGAACACCTCATAAGTGGGAAGATTCGAGCGAATGTTTGCGACAAACTTGAGATTTCTATTATTGTATAAAACTATAAATAAATTAGGTAGTTGTTGCTTTAATATTTTGAAATAAATCTGCTTAAGAAAATTAGATATTTCACTAAAAGTAGTCAGCTGTATTTGCAGCCTCAATATATCATAAAATTGCCAAATTTCCAACATAAATATTAAACCTAATTATTTGATTCACTTTATATAACCAAAAGAATCTTACCAGTATTGTTGTGAGGTGATCATAACGTTTTGCATCATGCAAGTTAATTATAGCGCACATTTGCTTAACAGTTAATAATATTTAATTTCACACTGTGCATACACTGCCAGAAAATTGATAAAGAAAACAAAATACATTTCATCCTTTATTTCACAAAGCATTTCTGGTCAGGCCGAAGCTCAAATCAATTTCAAGACGAAATTGATGCGTGTTTTGTTTAGACAAAACTTGACAAAAGCCGCTGATGAAATGCGAAAAGGGCCATCAATCATACGCACTGTCAGCCAGCTGGCGACAGATGAGCTGTAAAAGCACACACACACACACAAATATTGTTTAACGACAAATTCGGCTAACACTGTGTTGACGTTTAATGACTCAATTTTGCTGTCATAGTTGTATTTGTCGGCAATATTGATTACGAAATTAATTAGCTTGTCAAATGTGCACGAAACGGGAAAAACTCCAATTAATATTTCAATTCCAATACCCAGTCCAATCCCAGTCAAAGTCACGGGAGCCACAGCAGCTCTTATCAAGCGGCAACTGCAATGGAACTGTAACTGAAAATGTCACGTGCCCGTGCTGCAGTGATAAGAGCGTAGTGATAACAGAGCAACAAGCTGAATACTGACACCATTCGCAGTGGAAGCAGCAGCGACTGCCAAATGCTTGGCATTTGTTATTTAATTTCTTTAGAATTTTATTTATATTTCTATATCTAAATTCCAGTTCCTAAGAGCTGTTCACGTTTCACGTTTTTGCTTGATTCATTTTTTTTTATCGTTTATAATTAAAAGTTTTTAATGCCGCATTGTTATCTTTCTTTCGTTTGCTAGAGCCGCAATGTTTTTCTGGGTTTGTTTATATTTCCCTGATTACAAGAGTCGGTTGAAAGGGTTAATTGAATGGGCCCGTCGCAGTGTCACCTTTGAACGTGACGTTTGAGTTTCATTTACAGTCATGTAAATAATAATAATTAAAAAAGAAAATCAATTGAGAACCATGTGATACATATTCTAATGAAGGGCATCAATTCAAATCAATCTAAACTTGTTGATCAATATCTCAGCGATATCAAGATTCAAATTCCAATTTAAAAAATGGTAATTAAATGGTTTCAGTTACAAAAACGTTTCGTTAAAAGGCACAAAGTAGATCTAAAAAAACAAGAGAGAGCTTTTTAGGAAGACAGAGAGAGTAAGAGCTTGATCAAGTAAACTTGCAGATTTTATGTAGAAAGAAAAAAAGTAAAATGTGCTAGTAAAATGTTTAAGGATAGCGTAGAAAGAAGAACTGAAACCGAAAGTGAATAAACCACTTTTATCACTGAGAAAATGGTTCATAATAAGGTTCATAATGAAAATTCAGTAAAGATCTCTCAAAATTTAGTTTAATATTCTCAAAGAAAAGAAAATGAGAAGAAAGGAATGCCAAGTATTTGGCATTATTAATAATATTCCCTTACTTTCATGCCGTTTTATCCATCAGTCAATCTCACAAAACGTTTCACAATTTGCACAAAAATTCACAAGGTCAGATGAATGTTTCTTTTTTAACTTTTTACTTTTTTTTTGTGTTTATCATAAATCAACTTGCACTTGAAAGTAATCTCCTGGCAACAACAACAATGACAACAAATTTGGGTTAAGGCTAATATTTCAGCTTTGCGGCAATTTTGTTTTCTTTTATTGTTTTCTTATTTGTATTTTTTTTTAGCTTTTTGTTCACAAAGAAAGCAAATACGCTACCGTTATCTCATTTTGTTTTCGGCAATAGGAAGTCATTTAAGCCTTTAGTAAATGTACATACATGTTCATATGTAGTTTAAAATGGATATTTCTTAGTCATGCACAGATGACGAAAGAAATGCCTGCTAAAAATATAAATACAATTTGTTAACGAGATAAATTATTGAGCTTTTTTAATACCAATTAATTACATTATGTTCTGTATTTGGTTTTGTATTGATTTCTTTCCGAATCGTAAATTTTAATTTGCCGGCCCGCCTGACGCCAGTAATTTTCATATAGCATTTTTTTTTATACTCGCCGTCGAGTAAATGAAAACATCAACGAACCGGTTGGAAAAGAGAAGGTGCGGTGAATAAGCAATAACTAAGTTGCTGTGGGCCTAATTGAAATTTGCATAAAATCTAGTTTGGCTTTTGAGTTGGGCATTAAGCACTTGGCTTATAAATTGTCAACTCGGCTGATTAGTTCGTATATTGAATGTGTTCACAGGTCAACACGAATTTTTGGCCAGCTCGCTAGAAAGACGAGCCCCTTAGTAAAAGCAAATAAAGCGTATTTAATATTAATAAATATACTTTTGTTGAGGCCTTTTTTTGTTTAAGCTGTAAAGTATATAACATTGAATACTTTGAATTGGCTTTGGTGCAAAAATAAAATTATTCATTTCCTTGGGGAGAAATGTTAAAGCTTAATTCAGCATTTAAATTTGTTAAAGAAATGTAAATATAAAGAAATATATTTAACAGAGAAAGAAGAAATAAATGCTGTCAAAAGGAGTTATGTATTATTTAAATGAATACTTGTTCTGTTCTCTACTTGTTGGTAAATATTTTTTGTATTAATTTGCGTCAGTTCAGATAAGCAATGCTTTATCAGCGACTGCAAATAACAACAGAAAATGTTAACATTTGATATCTTTTGTATACGTATTTATAGTTGTCTAATAGACAAGTCTGGGAGTCAATTGTAAAGAGACTGATGTAAATATTGAAAATGAAATCTAATTTTAATAACAAGAAGCAAATGTTTTTTTAATTCCTCACTGGCATCGAAAATACGCAATTTATTGGCCCTTTATTTGTAATAATTTTAATTACATTTAATCATATAAAGCTCACACTCTTTGTACTAAATATTTCAGTAATTTGTTTTACAATTAAATTATAAATTATTGCAGGCTGCTCACACACACGCACACTCACAAGCACACACACACTGAGAGATCGCAGAGAATTCAGTTCGATGCTTTGCACTTTGCATTTACATAAAATAACAATTTTTCGATGACAATTTATATTTCGATTAACGCAAATTTCTGTATCTGGCTGCGTCTCGGCACAAATGTCGCTACTCGTGTTCCGTGACAAACTGAGTAAAAATACTGGAAACTGATTCCAATTTGTGAGAGTGAATGAGAGAAATGTCGGTCGGTCGGTTGCTCGTTATTCTGAATTGGATAGATGTGTTATCATTAAGTGCTCACTGGATACACCCTCACAATTTACATACGAGTATGTATGTATGTATACAGCTTATGTATATACATATCTATTCACACTATATAGTCTGTATGTCTGAACCTTGTACACGAGTACTACATATATGAATTTATCAAATCAGCAGACAGTCAAGTGGACTTTGTGTATGTAAGCACGTAATCATCGAGTGGACCAGGCAACAATTAACTGACCAACCGATTGGCACTGTTGCCAATCTAAAACACACAGTGAGTGGAAACGGGACAGCAATATTTATATAAAGGGGGAAAGTTAGTTGTACATCTGTTCTAACATAAGTCTAATTATTTATATCTAATGTTCTATTTGTACTTCCAGCTTCAGTTATCTTCCTCTCTCTCTCTAGTCGGCTTATCACTTGGCAAATTTATTGTAATCCACCCGAAAGTAATTGTCAACAATGAGCCATTTGGTTTAGGGTTAGGTAAGGTAAGTACTCTTTTAATCGAGTATTATATATAATACATTATTATCTAAAGTTTAGATTGTAAACTATACATTATAATCCAAGCTATAAAATGTTTCTTTTTCACTCATTTAAGTCAAGATTTATTCGGAATTCTTTCACATCATATGCTTTAATATAATATAGCATTTTTAAACTCACTGAGACTACTATTAACTCATTAAAATAATTCGACAAGCCATTAAACACAGATTGTAAAATTGTTATTGTGCAATTATTATTACAGAATTCAAATTATTTTCATTTAACAATAAAATAACATTATTATAAACAACCATAAAAAACTGCGAATTATTCTTAATCAACTGTCCAGGTTTTAACACAAAACTCAGATTTCCAATATAAAGTGTATTTCTGTATAGAATAAAGTACGATCATCTTTACAAAAATACATGAGTAACTTCTTAGGCAATTGACAGACATTTATGAATCTAAAATTCGAATGATATTCATGAAATAACTCGTGTAAAGAATCTAAAATTCGAATGATATTCATGAAATAACTCATGTAAAGTTTCCGAATTACGCTTTACACTTGTGGAATCTCAAGAGATGCAACTTTTACCTCCATATGCTAAAAAATTCATTTGAAATTACAAATATTGCAACGACTTTTAATTGATGACCGAGCTAAAATATTAATTATCTTATGCATATTTACAACAATTCTCTTCAATCCAAGCAGGGAATTAATTAGGTAAACAATCTGAGGAATCAACTGTGATTGATTATAAACATCTGATAACAAAAACATCTATTAAATTTCGCCTACAGTAAAAGGAAACTCGTTGAGCTGGATACAAGTATTATAAAATATGGATATATATACTTTAGCTTACAGCTTACATATTTGACCCACTACATTAACTGGTATATTATTGCTTAGTTTAGATATAATCAATACAAACTAAAAATATTTTGCGTCAGATTGAACATGATTAAATATATCTGCATTTATATTTGTATTTGTAGCTCCTTCTCATTAAAAGATAAATTCGTTTTGAGCTTCTATTTATTATATAATTCTTCTAAATGCCACAAAAGGTTAAGCAAAACACTAAAAGTTAAGAAATTTAACCCCCACGCTCAACCTAACTCCATGATATATGGTCAAAACTATTTTTATTGATTGGCCATAAAGAGATAAATTTTGACAGAATGCGCTGAGTTTGTGGCGACATACTGTTTTAAGCCAAAAGCAGAAAGCCAATTCAATACAGCTCGAGTACAAGTATTTATTATGAAACTCACGGCAGGAAGGTCCATAAATTTGTACGATTATAAACAATAATAAGAATACTTATAAGCAAGTGGCTATCGCCTTGTGAAAACCCATATATACCCAATACAAACATATATATTTTCATATACATATACTCGATTATGCCAGCATATATTGTTGCGTGTGTTAAGTGTGCTGCTAATTTGATAACTACAAGTTGGTCATAAAACAAAAAATTAAAAAAAAAAACGACAATTGAAAATCGTGAATACGAGTACGAGTTTATAGTAAGTGCTACTAAACCAGCTAACTAACGTCTGGTCTGTTGCACCTTCGGGTGCTTTTATTAAGACATTCTCAAGTTAACTGACGACATGCTCAACACGATATGCATAATGATACGGGTGATGTGCTTAAGTGCTTTCCATAATAGAAATGACTCATGTACGATTATTTCTAGAGTCTGGCAGGTAAGTCAGAAATTGCCATCAAATGTGCAGTAGACTGAAGAAGAAATGTTTAACATGTCCATCCCTTTATTGAGTTATAGCCACTTTCCGTTATATATAAGATTTTCTACTATTTTCACATATCGATTTAAAATTGTAAAAACAATATAGTTTTACATTTGTAGCATCAGTTTCTCGGTTTGTAAACAAGTTTTGCTTTAATTAATATATCATAGTCTTGCTATAATTATTAACATTCCTACAGACTATGCAATATTTTATGAGCCTATGTGAAAAGTGAATAGTTCAATAGTTGATTTACACAAATCAAATAAAACTATATTATTTTTTTTTTTAAATTTCCATCACAAATAATTTCCATAAATTATTTTTTTAAAGTCGAATTTAGAAAACTCAGCAATATAAATTTAAAATTTTCAAGTTTCTCGCTTTATGCATTCAAACACTGAAAAAAATGTATTATCCTAAATTTAGGAACATTCATTCTTATTATGAGAAAGTTTAACACTAGAAGCCAGATTTCTAAAATGTATCATAAGAAAATTGTATTTTAAAATTTCCGGGAATATAAGAAACGAACTTAAATTTGAGATTATTTATTCTAGAATATCGCCTGTTTAGGTACGGTTTTCTTGATTTTTTTTATGAGTGTATTTACATCCCGTCAGCATAGTTGAAGCGACATTCGCAATCTTTCACATGAGTAAACACAGCCTTCCCCTCAACATATTTTACAGTTTACACAAGTGTTTAGGCATTACCTTCAGTTCGTAGAGTTTGCTTTGCATTCATCAAGAAGCGAGTATGAGTGCGAATACGAGTACTCATATGTAGACTCACAAATGCAGCCAAGTACGATTATTCTAGCTGGTGCCTACGTAAGTGTGTGTATTTACGTATGTTAAATATTTGAAAAATTGCTGTGGTATTCAACTACTGTATGGACATTAACTAACTTGTAGAGTGCATACAGTAGGTCTTATAGACAGAAGGCGACTCTTATTGACACACTATGAATAAGACAGTTAACAATGGCGAATCGAATGCGAATGGAAAAACGAATATCAATATGAATACCCATACGAATGCGTGAATTGGTGAGAGCGCATGACGACAACTGAAAATGAAATAGAAACAGAAACTGAAATGGAAATCTAAACAGAACCAGAAACTAAAGTGTACACAACACCAAGAGGCCAGAGACGATGCCAAGTCAAACTGTGCAAATATGTTGACAGAGGCACGTGAGATTGCTTTTTGGAGGCAGTGTTTTGACAGTGTGGCAAAGCTTAATTAAGATCTTCAAGTGCGACCTGATGGGAGGAATGCGAAATGTGTTTCTTCTTTTTTTTATGCCCTACGTTATTGAAGTGAAAACTGAAATTCAAATTCAAATACTCGCTTTATCGAATAATATCCACCCTATTCATAATGCATTGATTTTATTGATATACGTATTGTCAATTTGATTTTTCGAATTGTTTTTATTATTATTTCTCAATTATTGTACCATATGAATTTTAGTTAAATATGCACTTACTGAAATAATTATTTTTCTATGTGAAATTCCAGTACTAAATGAATAATCTTCTTATTGAAATACTTAAAAATGTATTTGTACTATAGAAGAAATTAAATAGTATTTTAAGCTTACTAAAATTTAATAGAATAATATTCGTAATATTTTTAATTATTTTTGCCAAATTTAAGCTGATATTATTAAATTGAGTAATAAGTAAATATTTAACTGTTGGAAAACTAAACAATACTATTGAAAATGTGAAATAAATGACAAAAATATTGAAAAAGTAATATTTGGTAATTGGCTTAGGGAAGTACGACAATATCTGAATGAGATATTTGAATATATTTCCCGAAGATATTTTTGATGATTATATTCAACAAATGAGCTTAAATGAATCTCTTACTCATTCTCATTCCCATTCATTGCACTTTTAATTGAAGAAAATTTAGTTAAAACCTAGAAAATTAAATTCTTAATACTACATAAAGGGATAATAATAATAATAAAAGTAATAAAAGCTAAGCTCCCGTTTCGCAATCGCGTGCCATAAAAACGTGCTGTCTTCCTTAAAGATACGAACACCGATAGAAGACGGTTAGATTTTGTTGTTGGTTTCGTTTGGTTGTTGTTTACATTTCATTTAGCAATTAATTCATTTTACAAGTTCAATTGACATTGAATTGTAAGTTGCGCAGTTGATTGCCCCGGGTTCTATTGTTTCTACATATGTACATACATATATTCTGTTTCTTTTTTCCCAAGACTTACATAAAGAAGGCCGACGACACTGAGAGTGAGAGGCAAAACCAAATTGCAGCAAATGGGTTTGATTAAAATGTATGTACAAGTGTGCGAGTATACCCTTTATACCCTATACACACAAAACCCATGCATGAACTGTCTTCAATGACTGATTTGCATTGCAAAATTGTAAAATTGCCTTCTATCAATAGACAGCGGCTTTTGTCTACATTTGATCGATGCCTTGATTAGTTTGCACAAAGAAAAAGGCAATCCGTCGTTAAATTGAATGGTTTTTAATTCGTAGATGAAAATGGAGGCATAAATATCGGAGAAATTCTGATTACTGACGCTGCATAAAATAACAATAATATGAAATAATCAGCGTCTGGTGTGCTGGTAATTAAAATCCACAATCTGACAATCGCAACAACAATAACAAAAACAAAAACAAAGTGTGACAAGACCACAAAAAATAAAACGAATTAAAAAGGAAAATGAAATGCTCGTGCTTATAAAAATAAATAAAACCGACAAGCCGAAAAACAACAAGAAAGTCATTTTAAGGAAGCGCAAATATGCAAAAATATATTTATAAGAAACAAAAGACACATAAATTAACAATTAAAATAACAGATAACAGACAGATAACATGCAACATTCAATTGTTTTAATGGGCTGATTACAATATAAGATGTGATATGGAGTATAAAACGTAAACCATCTGTTTACACAAAAACATAAAGAATAATAAACTAATAAATAACAAATATATAAATAATAATCATAATGGGACTTTAATAGACAAATGACAGACTGCTAATGACGAAAGGCGTGTCTGATTTTTCAGGTTCAGCAAAGGTTAAGTTTTTGATCAGGTCAAGATCAGTCAGTAGTTTGTTTTTAAGCTGGGTTCAAGGTCAAGTAGATTTCATATGGGATAGAGAAGAGTATCTCTTCAAATTCCCCACTTTAAACTCTATTGCGGAGGGGAATGAACTACGATAACTGCAAATAATAAAAGGGTTACGACTCTTCATTATTTCATTAAAATGTTGCCCAACATTTTTTTTGCATACTTCGATCGTTATTAATGGCTATGCGATAATTTAGCCACCTTTGAGGTCTTGTTCGTTGCGGCTTACAAAAAGCAAAAGTCAAGGCCTTAACGCTCAAAGAATTTGAGCAAAAAGATGATGACGCAACAAAATGAGCGATAATCCATTAATGAGTACTCGAAATCTCATAATGAATGATTTTAGTGAAATCATTGAATTAAATTGGAAATGGCTAACTCTTAAGACGATCCCTAATGGATTATATGGATAAGCATATTTGGATCTGGCGAAAGGCGGAAATACATATAAACGGCAATTAATCAAAGAGTTTCTGAAATGGATTAGTTACTTCTTGTACGAATCTAATAGACATTCTTCGAGCATTTTAGTCACTTGCAAGGCGTTTGTTAAACATTTATAAAACGATTACGATTACATTATGTTGGCTTATCGATAGTTGCAATAGCGAACCTGTTCTTGAAGTTATCGGGTACGAAAATGTTCCACCACGAGTGTCGCTTCTCACGCGGAAAGTACTCGGCATGATTGGGATCGACAATGTCGTACTCATCATCATCATTATTTGGATAGCTGCTCATATCGCCGGCTCCGTTGGAACCATTGGCCGCCATACTATCATTGGTCAGATCGCCGTGCGATTCGCTGTGTGTCATGTTGGAGTCCAAGCTCCTTTGATTGATGAACTCCATCTTTTTGCGTCTGTGCCGATCGAGTTTTGTCTGCAGCGAGCTGCGACGTCGACGTTGACGATCGTTGGGCGTATCGGATGGATTCATACCCTGGACGACAGCACGTGTCTGTGTGCCATCCTCAAAGTAAGTCAGTTTGCCAGGCTCATTCGGTGAACTGGCGCGTATATTCTCCTCCGAGCTATATACGATCTCGGGACTGTTGGTGGGCGTGGCCGAGCCATCGGATTTCTCGCTGCGCACAGCCGATTCATACGAGTCTTTGGCAGAGTTCTGCACAGAGAGGGCGAGAGTTAAAGAAAGTGATCGACAGGGATTAGTTATAATTATTGATTGATATAGATCTTTCCGACTAACCTTATTGCTGTCACGTCGCATAAAGGCGACGGCGATGGAGCTGCGTCGCTTCTGGCTCTTGTCCGACTTGCTGGAGAAGAGTCCCAGCGCCAGGGAGCTGCGACGCGGCGGCTTCTGTGGCGGCAGAGGTGCCGTTATGCTCTTGCCATTCTCCGGCTCGCCATCGCCGTCCACATGCTCATCGATGTTGACCAATGACGGTATGGAGGCGCTGGCCCAATCCTTGCGCAGCCGATACTTGCCGCTATCGATGATGCTCATGTTTGGTTAAAGCGATTGATCCTTCACTTTGATTCAATTCAATCGTTAACCGTTAACCGTTAACTGTTAACCGTTAAGCGCTGCAAATATTACGTTTATTAATTATCAGCATTCAAGAGAGCATTGCAAAATTGCTGCGCTTCAATTACTTTGCCAAAGAGAGGGGCGTGATAGCTACAAAAAAATACTTTACTAACTCTCGCCATCTCTCTCACTCTCACACACGCTGCATCTATGTGTCTCTGTCGCTCTGTCTGTCGTTCAACTTTTACTTTCAATGAACTCCATTGAACCGACATTAGCACCGTAATTAGCAGGCCATTGTCGGTCACCTGGAACATCAACGTCGCGTCGCCGACAAAAACGATGATATCGCAGCTTGAATATATAAACGATTATCCAAGTGCATGCAACGTATTCGTCGTACAGCAGTTCAATTATCCGTTGTGAAACAAGGGGAATAGGGCGCGATCATTACGGGAATGAGTTGCAATAGTGGCAAGTGACTAGCGTTCGGTTTTAGCGACTGAGTGGATCACCTGCAGTCGTTAATCAGATATATAATATCAGATACTCATTCGTATTTAGAATAAGAGATCAGCAGGGGCAATATATACAAGAATCAGTAAAAGACCACCACAGAATAATAAAAAGATACTTTTCAATTAAAAGGTTTAAAAATATATATTTAGCATTATTATGATCACTATTCGAACAGACCATAAAACCAACTGAGTATTAAAGGATCACGTAAGATTTTCATATTCGATTAAAAATATCAGTGATCAATCGATAGATTACCATGGAAAGACTCATATTTAGATTTGACTTTAACTTTAAGAAACATACATAGCTAATAATTTTATGATTATCATTTTGGAAAAAATCAGATATCTAATGATAATATTATTTTATTTATTGTTGAGTAAAGCGAAAGATCAGCCCTCGGATCACAATAGTACAATAAAAGTATTTAAACACAATCAAAAGCTAGAAACAACTTTGTATTTATTATTTAAGAAAATACTATTTGATTAATGAGTTGCTCAGATTGAAGAAAAGATATCATCAATCAAATAAAAAACCTTAATTAGAAGAAAACTAACTGAGTTTTAGAACTAACGATTATAAAAAGTGTTGATCAAAATACAAATGATTTGGGAACCAGAACTTATTTGCAAATTAAGTTAAGATGACAACAATAGATCTGAGAATCTATATAAAGAATGCCAACAATGTTGAAAGTGAATATATTAAGATACCAGTAATAAGTATCTAAATTCAAAGTTGAAACATCAGTTGCAAAGTGCATACTCAAACATATATACCCCAAAACTCTTGAATGTGTAGAGTGGAAAAACAAACAGCTAATAATTCAAATTAGCTGAAAACTTCATGACATCATAACAATATTGCCAACCTACGACAACAACATAGCAGCAATAGCTAAAATTACTACGTATAAAAACAATAGTAGTAATAATAAAAATATGATAATTTAATTATGAAACGATTTGGACGAGTTTAGGGGCGTTCGGAGCGTTTTGTATTTTGTTTCGAAATCGAAAGTGCTGGATTACGAGTAAAGTATCTATAAATATGACAGAGATGTAAACAACGTTTAACCCGGCCCTTTAAGGCGGCTAGAACAATGGAAGTTCCACGAGTTGAATGAAATTATAGTTAACTCTCTAATTGCATTCAGCTAATCGAGTATCTGGGGCCTGTAAACTGTCAGTTGTTAGAATTTAACGCCTGGTTGACTGTGTTCTTTCTCTCTATATTTATGAATGTGTGTATCTTTGTGTGTGTGTGTGTGTGTGTGCGTATTGTCATTTCCAATTCTCACGTCAATTCGCTGGCAATAGATCACAGCAGGGCTATAATTGCTTCTAGTTTATTCAATACGATGGACAACTTAATGTTTACATTGTACTTAACAGGCGAGAAAGCTTGACGGGATTATAGCTTGTTTAGTGCCAAATGATTGACTGAAGTGAGTTATTAGGCAGAGTGATTAGATAGACTCTGGAACCACTCAACTACTAAGGGGTTACGACATTATCTATTGTACAACATGTGCAGATTTTGTAGTGTAAACACTTAAAAACGGCTTTAAAACGTGTAAGCCCAATTGAAGTGCGGTCTTATCAAACAGATTCTATAATAATATCACACTTGTACTCGTACTCGTATAGGAAACAAGCAATTTGAATAACATCCGACCCCGCATAATAATTATGAATAAACGAATAGATACGAATATATTCATAACCTTGCGTACACATACACGTTAAGTGCGCAGCTGAGTCTCAGAGACTCAGACTCAGACTCAGACTCAGACTCAGACTTAGAGTGACCACAACCGGTCAGTCTCAAGGCATTTACATTGCCAATGGAGAAGCGAAGCGAAGTGAACTCAACTGAAGTAAAGTTCACGCTTGACAGCCTGTGGAGATACTACCCACACTTATGAGTACCCGTCTGGCACTCACTCCCTATCAGAGTCTGAGTCTGAGACTGAGTCTGAGGTGACTTTGGGTCTAGGGCGTTTTTGTCAAATTGCATTGGGCCATGAAGGCGAGAAACATTCGCTTTGCATCCATCGTCTTTGCCCGTCGAAGAGTCGCATTATGAATACATTGTCCAACAATTGTGCAATGCGCATAAATGAATAGAAATGAAACACTCAGAAAAGACAAGAAAATAAAATAAAACAAATTCAACAAAATCTTACTGTGTCAATGTCATGGCCAATCATCCGAAAAAAAAACTGGTCGGCTATTGTCAATATTAAAGCCATTTATCTTTTGCCCTCCCCCCCCCCCTCCTAATCAGGAGTCTATCCCCCCTCCACCATTCAAATAATCTGTGACAAAATTTTCCATAACATGGAAAAACAAGGCGTGCGAGTGGAAAACTACAGCACGTGATAAGAGCAATCACTGATAAGGCCGGCCACGAGTGAACATTGGATTTGGACCAGGCAAATGGCATGTCTGCTTTTCATACTTGATTGGAAATGCAACAAACAAGTGGCAAGTGACTGTCAAATCTCTCATCATGATGACTAACTCCATTCAGTAGCCAACTTCAAAGAGGAACAGATAGACGAGCCCAGCTGGCAGCAGGCCATGGCCAAAAGGGCCAAGAGGGCAGAGTCCAAGTCGTGCATTGAATTGTAATTGCACTTTTTAATAAAACAGCTGATAAACAAACTTATTTCTTTTCAAAATTAAGAAATATATACAGTAAAATGACGAGCATATTTTTTAATAAATTCATAAATTTGAACTATATAAAAATATGTTTTGATTTGAATTGCATATAATTTAATTAAATTTATTTAAGTTCAACAATTATATACCATAATGCAAAGAAATTATCTATTATTTAATTTAAATATAATTCATTGCCAATAAATGTATTTATTAATAAGGCGGCAACAAACAGAACAATATGAAGGTCTTAAAGGATACTTTAGAATTAAAATTTTTTTATATTTAAATTACTTTAAATTTAATGAATTTTATATAACTAAATTGAAATTACTTTATACGTTAATATACGTAATGCATTTAATAATAAATCGGCAATGAATAGAAAGTAATTTATACGAGTTTTTGAGCTTATCAATCGATTGCTAAATGGATCAGTTGTCAAATTAATAAATAATGTATATTTACATTAATTAAGGCCCATCAACAGGTTACTCATTTGCAGCATATTGAATAAAATGACAAATTATAGAACGTTGAATAAACAATAATCAATAAACAAACTAAAACTAATTGTGTTTTGTAACTAATTTAAATCAGCTGATATACCACTTTGCACTTTGCTTCTAATACCACTGCTCAATTAACCACTGAATGTTGACCACAAACGGCTAATCTCAAAGCTAAAATTGGATTTTCCAGGGCACTTTAGAGATAAGCTCGACGGTTTTAAACTGAGTACGCGGTGGCAAGAATAAGAGCTATTAATGGCACCAGAAGAAAATGTGTTTGGCACACACTGTCACATACATACATACATACACATTGCACTTTCGCTTTTGTCAATGCTCGAGTTGCACAAACAGTTGAGCGAACTGATGTATCTCAAAGATACATACAAAACTCACGCACCCTAAAAGTGCGGTGCAGGTGGCGGGCAGGGCACAACATTCCTCAGCCAAATGAAATGAAACGCAAAAGAAAGAATATGCTATACTACTACCAATGCGAGTGGGCCAGACTAAAAGATACCCTGCAACAGTTATTTTTCTGAATATTAAAGTAAGCTAAAAGATATATTTGAAAATAAAAAGTATCTCTTTTATATTTATATTCCACGCTCTGTCGCAACATTTGTATAACATAGGGTATAACAACATACACTCAAACATATGTCGCAACCACTAAAAGATACAAATTTATCTAATGCCTAATAATGTCGTACAGCTGAAATACAAATCGCGTGTCTAACAGCAACATCGTTTGTGAGCAGTATATGTATTTCACATATTTTGTATTTCTTAAAAGTGCATAAGTTAAAGAGAGAGAAAAGATCGTTCAAATTTCAGTAAAACATTCAAATGATGAAGATGCTCCGATTTTAAGATATTTTTATAGTAAGATTCAATTAATGAACGACCATAAATATATTTGATGTCATTTATAACCCAGTTTTATATATTTGCTTTGGCTATCGCTGTTCATTCACCGATTCACAAAGTAAATACCGGCATTAGTGTTTCACTATGATCATCTATAATTCTTAGTCATTCAAATGTAAAAGTATCAGTAGATTCATACAAGATATGAGCTTCGATTCGCCAATCACTCTTCAATTATAATTGTATTTTTTTTCTGAATTTACATGAGACAGTTGACAATTGTCAGCTGCCGCTCCTCCTCCTACTCCTCCACAATCCCCAACCCCCCTCATACATTTGGAGTAATGCAAAAACCGGTTGAACAAACAATTCGTTAATAAGCGACTTAAATTCATAAATTTGATATCATATGTGACACAAGCAGCAAATATTCACACATATAAAACAAACACATTCAAATACTTGAGCAAATACAACTGAAATTCCAAATGAAATTCCAATTCGAGACCACAAGCAAACGGATACTCGAGTTGTTTAGTTGTCAACGTGATCAACCTGAGATCATAAATCAATTTTTACCATAATTAATTTACTCTCAAAATATGTCTGTTTCTGTATCTATGCTCTTTGCAAAATAATACAAAACAATGGTAAAAGAAAACAAAACTGGTCGCCGTCAGTCGTTGAACTGTGGGTGTATGCGTCTACTTGTTCAAAGATACAAATGTATCTACACGTGTCTGCTACCGTTTTGGCCAACGGTTTTCATTAGCAAAAGTGTCAAGAGGCACTAACAACTAACAACAAGTACAACGATAACAGCAATAACCATAGCGGGGCTATTATCAAGTGTAATTTTGTCAATTATAGCCTGAATTTGAATAAAAGGGTTTAAAGGTTATTCAAATAGTACCTACTCTTCATACAATAAATAAATTCATTCAAAGGCAGTTTTTCAATTGACTTATTCAAATTATAAAGACACTCATTAATAAATTTTAAATTGTATATTTTTATAAATTTCGAAAATTCAGAAAACTTTTATTATACGTTTGTTTGAATTTTAATCTTATACTGAACATGACATTTCTCTGATTGTATTTAAAAATAATTTTTATATACCCCTATAGTTTCAATTCGCATATGAACAAATTTATTTAATCTATTTAATCTCCGTTCTGTCTATTGAATTATAAACTAACTAGTTTAACACATGTTCCGGCTGTTGCAATTGCTTTAAATTAAAACTTGAACATGCTGGTTATGGGTTGGGCAATTCAAGAGGTGTGTTCAGAGCATAAAAACATTAACTACAACTATTTATGGTATTTATGGGAGCGAAATGTGTAACTCGATCAAGTAGATAACTTTGGATATGGTTTGAATGACGCAATAACTAACTTTTTACTAAGAAGTTATTAATACCAGTGTGTAAACAAAATATTATTACTATAAACAATATTTCTATTGTTAAACTATTTATCAAATTTAACAGACAGCGAGTTATATAGAATAACAAGTCTAAAAAGAGAACAGAATATTTACTTAGATATAAGTATCAGACAACAAACTGTGGAAAGCTACGATAGAAAAATCCGCATTAGAATTAAAAATCAAGCACATGACAGTTCGAAGACAGCGATGACGTTTGTCGAGAACAGGAAAGCCGAGAAAGATGAAAGATGAGAAGGGGTACAGATAGTAGAGGGAGGTTGAGAACTGACATAATCCGTAACCGTGACACTTGAGCCGATTTTGTGTGTGAACCTGTGCAGGCCGCAAGAATGCTGGCATGCTGAGTATCCGTATCTGTAACTCTATTTGTATTTGTATCTATATCTGTGTACTTGCACAATTAATAAACAAAAATGTGACTACTTGTTGTTGTTGTCGTTGTTATTGTCAATAAAAATTTCAATCAACAGACAACGGCCAGACTTTGTAAGCGTAGAAAAAACAAAAGTTTTTACTATGGCGGAAGTGGTCGCCTTTTGTTTGGAAACCAGTTCGGCATTTTGCCTGTGATTTTTGCTAACTACTTTCATAACTATGTATGTATCTGTGTGCTTAATCAAACCCAATCAATCGTCAAGTTTCTGTTCCGCAAAACAACAAAAAAAAAGTAAAATAAATGAATTGAAAAATCAACAATTTTGCTTACAAGTGTGACAACAAAAAACAAATTGCAAACTCAACGCTAACCGCAAGACGGAACCAAATAAGCGATATTCAATGATCGGAGACCCCTCCTAGAACGATCAGCTTCGGGCGAGAAATGATTGAATATGCAAAACGGAAATAAATTCTTTATAAATATAAACACTATTTCAAAATATTTGGTGTGGGTCGCTCGGAAGATTCATAGAGTGTATCGAGATAAGAATCCCATGGGAACTGTTCTGAGCTGTAGGTATATTAGTATAATCGGAAATATTTTTATTTTTAGTTTCACAAAAATAATATTCATATTTGAAGCTTAAATAAGCGTGA
Source organism: Drosophila rellima (assembly GCA_035043635.1). Classification (NCBI taxonomy): domain Eukaryota; kingdom Metazoa; phylum Arthropoda; class Insecta; order Diptera; family Drosophilidae; genus Drosophila; species Drosophila rellima. The sequence goes on from JAWNMV010000604.1 coordinate 146,418, forward strand.
ATATGTACTTTATTTCGCCTACACGATTTGTTTTGCAATTTGTAATGCGCATTTCAATTAGTTCACAATTAGCTCAAGTCAAAAAAATAAGAGTGAAATAAATATATATATTTTATTTGGCAAACTATATTTCAGAATATATACAAAGTTCTGTTCAGAGTCCGCACACAAAAGAATGAGAAATAAATTCATCTGATTAAAGGATATATCTCATTTTGTTAATAATTAATTGCAATAAAGTCGGCAGAAGCTACCGCACTGTCAGGTCCACAATGGAAGTGCGCTTATTAAATCATCGACATCATCGACAAACATCGACATCATCAATAAATCACACACATACCAATAAAAAACAACAACAGGCCGCGAATCAAAGTGCTCTTTGTACAGATACAAAAGCCGTAAGATACTTGCGAGCTTAAGGAGCATATGAAGTGTCTTTGTGAAAGACGATTGATTTTTTTTTTTTTTTGGTATACGATGTATGAATTCGTGTATTTATTTGTGTAATTATGACATTTTTTTCACGCCATGTTAAGCAAACAAATAACAAAATCACAGTAAGCCTCTTTGTCCGAGACAAGCGCGCGAAATAAAAACCTCATAAATAAATCAAATATTTAAAAAAAATAAAATGAAAGAAAAACAACAATAATTAAAAAGGAATCATTAAAAATGTATAATATATGCATGCACAATATACATACAATACACTGTGCCGCGACAAGCCTTCTTTTGATAGCTCGGGGAATATAATATACAACTTTCGGGGATCCTTAAAGAGACAAAAGCTATAGATAACAATGACAGCGATAACGATGCGATTCCATTTCACGCAGACACTTTTTGCTTCCTCATATAAACACACACACTTTATATAAATAAGTATGCATTTGTATGTATGTATTGAAATTAATTTAAGCGCTACAAGCTGCCCAACGCGATGCGTCGCTCGTCTCTCAAAATCAATAAAAAGATACAAAAGTATCTACGCGTTTCGACGCCTTGCGATGCATCTGTTACTTTTTTCTTTTTTTTCGCATTTCCGTGTTGGCTTTTAAAATTATAAACGCATTTAATTAAAATAATATTTTACAGTTGTCGGAATTGATTTGCATAGCCACGCCTCAAAACGATACGCCCAATTTATATAGATGTTGTTAAAAATGTTTTGCCGCTTGACTTGGCTGGCCTGAATTAAGTGCTAGTTGTCATTTCATTTTCATATAAAAATAAATTTGTTTATCTATAGATACGCTTTTTCCTACCTATCGCAACAGGCTCTTAGAGAGCATTTGTATATGTATTTATGTGGAACCACAAGACTTCAGAGTCCAACGCGATAAAATATATTAATAATCGTAAATAAAAATTGTATCAAAGCTTTCAATTGAAAGTTGAATAAAAGCATAAAACGAAATTTATGATGCTTACGCAAAATTCAAAACAATTCCTTATCAACTAATCAAATAAAAGTTAGATAGTAAGTCGGCAAACTCTGGTAATATAAATATTTCAAAATATGTAAATAATTTATTTTAAAGATAGACGGAACTTAATAAACTGAAGGCTTTAATCCCTATATGATTTATGGCTAGAAGACGCATAGAATATTATTTAAATGTGTTATCATTCAATATTGTTAATCTCAGAAAAATCCATATAAACTTTGGCTATTTATAACACATCAATATAACGGAGCTTAGAGCTTTCTGGCAGCGTCGCGTCATTCTCTTAGCGGAGCGAACGATGCAGAGAGCATCAAAGAGAGGCAATAGCAGAAGAAGCAGTCGCCAGACAGTCTACAAAGTCGGAATCTAAAGCAGGTTGTACCGGATTAACATAAATAGTGGAGAAAGAAATGGACAACAGTTAGAAATGAAATTGCAACTTTTGGTCAGCCCTGCGAGACACACTTAAATCTACCATTAAGCCAAATTAATTGTGTGAGTCAGAAGGTCAACGGTAGTTAATGTTAATATGAGTGTTTGCACAGATTTGGCGTCTCTGCTTTGGACTTTTACAATACATTAAATTATACGTACAAGTATCACACATGTACATATTTAGATGTGTGTGTGTGAGAGTTCATTACTTTTGGAATACCGTTGCCTTTTTAATTCTCTACACAAATGGCATGGAAGGGCCATAGACAAAGCCAAGCTCAGAAATGACGACCACAGCGAAGACAGTAAAGCTTGCGTGCTGAACTTTTTGTTTGTTGATGGGGTTGTTTTGTTTTATTGTGCTGATGACCTTAAATTAGGCGTAGGTCTTGTTATTTTTTTTTACTTTGCTTTTTCATATTCGTCGTTGTTGGCCAAGTTTGATTTGCTTGGATTTTTTTTATTGTTATTTTTCCTCTTCTTTTTGTTTTCGGTTGGTCAGCTGTTTTTGTGCGCTTTGGACTCAAGTTGTAATAAATAACAAAATATTTTTACACACTCATAGGAAACAACAACAACACGAGTTGAGAAGGGGCATAAAACCATGCTCAAAATGCCTTGACCCGCAGGCAAGAGCCGAGAATAATGGCCATATTTTGTTGGTTAACTTGGATTAGCACAGAGCCTAATGTGAATACACATATACATATGTACCTACTTATGTATGCACATATAAAAGTGAATGTAATGCAGTAAGCGTTAAAAACGAGAGGACAATAACAATACCAGTTGTAGAGTTTTGCTCTTTCTCTGTGTGCTGGAGTGCTGTTGTTGTTTTTTTTTTTCGTGAGAGAGCAAAAGGGCAACGAACAATTGGCAAACCGTTCAATGACACAAGAAAAACGAAAACTAACAGAAGCCTAGACTGCAATACAAATCGAAGAAGGGCTTATAGATACCGAGAGAGTGTAAGCTCACGAAAAAGAGCACGAGAGACAGAGAGAGAGGCGGTGAGAGAGTCATTGCAAACTGCCTCTCGACTTGGCAGGTTTCGGCAATCGTTTCTTTGCCTATTTTTATGCACAGATTACAGAGTGCAGGCAATTTCGCTTCCTATTTTTTTCTTACATCATTCAAGTACTCATTGCACACTCAAACACACACCTGCTTTGTCGCTTGATCGCTTTGTCTTATTGGTCGACGGTTGCCTTTTGAGCTCGGGGCTCGTACTGCACTGGTTAAATTCCTTTTGGTGTGTTTCCGTTCCTTCCTTCTCTGTTTCTTTTTGTTTAAATTAGCAAGTAAATTCGTTAAGTTGTTTTAGTCACATTTCTAACTGGTATAATTTCACTTCTTTTTTTTATCACTCTCGTTAGGCTTTTAAAACGTTTAATTCGTATTTATTTGGCACAAGCACTCGCGCGGTAATATTTTTAAATTTCCATTAAAATATTTTCAATGCTTATCTTGTTTCTCTTTAGCACCAGGCGAAGAGTGTAGAATTAGTGCACTCTGAAATTTTGTTAAATAACATAATTTGGCACATTAATATATTATAAAAAATATTAGATTTGCATACACGTACACACACTCCCAATAGATATTTATGAATTTAATCTAATTTATTTATTCCAAAATTGTTTTATAAATACTTGAGATTCATTTGAAATTCACATTACATTTTAAAAGAAAATTAAAATGGTTTACATTTTTTAACGTTTTGTGTTTTAGCAAAAATTGAAGCTGCAGTGTTAATTTTAATCTAACGGTACCAAACAACAGTTTGGAATCAAAAATAAAAAATGGAGACAAATATGGTTTGCTTGCAATCAAACGAAAAACTAACCACGAAATGGGAACAGACAATATCAGACAATTGCAATAAGAGAAACAACGACAACATTGTCATAATTACTGCTTTGGATACAACAAATTAAAAACCACACTCTCTTTGACACACACACACACGCATACAAAAACATACAGATAAACAGATAATTTAACAATTAAACAAAACATGGGAATGTGTGACGGGGTATTTATTATTATTTTGGTTGTTGTATATTTTTAAACATTTTACAATATTTTTTGTTGTTGCTGCACATTTGAACCCGTATTTGCATTTATTTATGTATTTTATTTAGCACGTAGCCGATTTACGGTATTGTTATTATTATTTATACATATATTTTTCTCCTTTTCTTGTTCGGAGTCCGCGCGCGCGTTTTTTGTTTAAACGAGCTATACAAATCAAGAGTTTTTGCTGTTTCGTATTGCGTTCGCTTCGGAGCGATTTGCTTGCGTTCGTTGCAAATGAAAAACTTAAACTGATCGAAAATTTCTACCGTGAAACGAACGTGCATGGGTCTCAGAAAGCAGCAACAAACCTCAGACAAACCAAAAAAAAAAACAACACAATAACCGAACGCCAGCGAATACGAATACGATCTTTGGTTGGCGCTGACGTAGCTGCCGCTGCTCTGCCGTCGTCGCTGTCGACGCTCTTGTGTAAATTATGCTATTTATTGCCGTCGCACAGTGGATCGCAAACACATGTCGGACAATTTCAACAGGTTACAAATTTGTCAAATTTGTTTAACAGATTTCTTTATAACTCGTGTAATGCTGTTTCAATTCGATTTATCTTTAAATAAGACATTTGTATTTATTAAAGGATTAAGTTTTCTATTGATTTGACCCAATAACCAAATTTTAAAAATACATATAATATTACATGATGTGTCACTGTGCTTAGTTTGTTTGTTTGTAGGGCAGCGCTCTGCGCTAACTGCTCAACTCATCCGCTCTCTCTCTCCCGCTCTCTGGCACTTTTGCTCTCTGGACGAGTCGCCATGTGCTTCAATAAACATAAACGTGTTTTTGTTGGCAGGTTTAGGCGCAGCTTACAGATTGTTTATACATTTATTTAGTTTTTATTTTGTATGACTTACATTTAACGTAATACTAGATATTGCATTTGATTTAATCATTTCCTTTAGTTAATCTCCCAATATATTTTATAACCAAAGAGTTAAATTTCTAGCCGAGCTTAATGTTCTAACCATCTAAACATGATGATAAGATGCTTATGTTACGTGTTGCAGGCATAAGCCACAAATGTTGCTAAGCCATGTTGCTAAGCACGTGGCAACATCGCTGACGTTTTTAGCCGATTTTTAGCTGGTTTTTAGCTGGTTTTGCCCTGGCCGTTGCATCTAATGCAATTGCACATGTGCAATGAACTTGTTTTAAATCGGGAGCTGTTGCTTATTTACATTGTTTTTGTGTATGTTTTATTTAATTTTTGTGTTTATTTATTGGAGGTTAGTCGCTGCTGACTTTGTAATTTCAATTAAATTACTCATACGCACTGGAAGCCGGTCTATAATTACACATAATCGAACAGATTTAACTTAAAGCGAAGCCATTTCCTGCCTTAACTTAATGTAGGTCATTGTTAGGGTGAAAGTGCGAATGCCACCCTCTGTCAACAACCAGTTAAACAAGGAAATTTGCTACAAGGCCGCAAGCGCTGATCATAAACAATTAATATAACATGGCAACGTGTTATTTTAATAAATCTAGATAATTATAAATATCGATAGTATCGTCTAGTTGTCAGCCTTGGACATTCATCTTAAATGTTGCATGAGAATTTCTTTTGCTTTTAAACGTTGAAAGCCATGAATTGACTATTACTATAAATTATGAAATTTTTGGTCGTCTGTTGTTGCTTTTTCTCCACATTTTAGGTGCAGCTAAAATTGAAAAACTATCATATTATTTTACAATTCTGTAGCGGTTGAAACCTTCGGAAAAATTTCACAATTGCAAGTTATTTTCAGTACTTGTAAAACAATTATAATAACAATGCAATTGCAATCATACATAGATTATGGTTAGGAATTCGTGCGGCATACAAAGTCTCTATCAATAATAAGTTTTATTCATTTCATGTCTGCCCCGTCCGAGATGTATTTACTTCCTTTACGACAGCGCCATAATTATTGTTGATTTAGATGCTAATTAGCTGCGAGTCATAAAAAGAGTTCTCCACAAACCAGTCGGCATTTTAATTGATTCGATTGGTCAAAATAAATAATACTCGCAAGTCGGCTGCCTTTAGCAATTAGCTTTAAATCTTTTCAAGAATCCATAAGATTTAAATACATTTTGTGTGGTTCCTTGACACACAACAAACACAGACAGAGCACACACACACATATTTACGTAAGTAAGAATTATAGTTGGCGGCATTTTCAGCTTTCAATAAATTTTTATTATTTTCCTCTAAAATGATTATTTTTATTTTTGCAATATTTGTGTTTTTCTAGCGCACAAATGTGCAAATGTTTTCATTCGTTTCGTTCATTCGCTCGTTTATTGTGATTTTCTCATATTTACATTTATTTATATTTATTCTTGGATTGCAGTTGCAGCTACTGCCAAAACAAACAGCCAGCCACATATTGTTTACAAAACAAACAAAAAATTAATAAAAATTAAAAGTAAGCCAAGGAAATGACTGCGGATCGCTACTAGACGGACAGTTCGGCAGGTGGTTGAACCGGAGGATGAACTTGTAGAGTTTTCAACTAAATAACTAATTTAAAATTTTTATTTTTTATTATTTAAACTATTTATATGCATATAGCTTTATTTAACTATAATTTTATCTTTATGTAAATGTAAGAAACGTTAATTAAAAAAAAACATATTCGAAACTTAATTTATTGCTCCATTTACTGTAATATTAACTGCAATTTCCCAGCCGCAAATAGAAAAAGAAAAACTAATTTAAAAAGGCATATTATTGATTTTGCTATTCATATGCTTTTACTTTACCAATTTTTTTTTAAGTGCCTACTAAACATCTGGTAAAAAATTTTTAATTTTTTATAAGAAATTATTAGAAAATAAATTATAAAATTAAAAAAGAATAGATTTTGGATTAATCAATTAAAACTATTTGAAATTATATCTGAGATGATTTGGGAGGATATAGAAACGAAACTAAATGCTAATCTATTGATTTTTTAGCTACTTTATTGATTATTTTTATTAATTATTGATTATTATAATTAACATAAATGAAGCTCATCATAGAGTATTCCGAAACTAAGAAATTCATTTAGTATTTTGAAATGCAGGTGCTGTAATATTCTCAACGACAGTTAATGCGCTTTTCTGATATGCAGCTTTCAGCTTAACATTTAAATATGCAACGCTTAAGGCTTCAGTTATTATTATTATTATTATTATTATTATTATTATTATGTCTTGTGTTGTTGCAATTTCGTCTGCCTTATGGCGGAAGGTGTAAAATCTTTTCAGCAAAGTTTCGACAACTCTTTTTTTTTGCAGCTTGCTAAAAATAGCTTAGCAACAACAGCAACAACAACAACAATGACAACGACAACGACATCGTTCGCATTGATTGCAAGTTGTTTGGTTTTGCTTTTATACTGGCTGCGAAGACGACGACGACGACGACGATGTTGGTGTGGTCCAATAATGAAAAGAAAAACCGGCTTGACAGGAAAACACAATTTTCGTTTAAATGAGGAAAAAATGCAAACAATTTTGTACAACTCGGCGGGCGGTGCAACGTTGACGTTGGCGCCAAATATCTGGAAGCTAAAATACCCTAGATCTAAAAAGCCAGAGTATTAGAGCTCTTCGATAAAAAAGCAAAAAGATACAAATACATTAGTTAATATCTGCAAAAATAATTCAATAAAGCACACAAGGATAAACATTAAAAGCGAGCCTTGGTTAAATGTACCAATGTAATGAGATTTAATTTTTCCTTGATTTTTTAAATCAATTACATTTTTGATAGCCCAAATAACCCAAATTTTGTAAATTATATAATTTAATTTGATGATGTAATTATTAATTTTAAATTGCAAATAAGTTCAAAGGATAGGTTCATATTCCGCTTTAGATGTAGCCCAAAAACCCGAACCGAACTGGTTCTGCGAGGTTCGGTTCAGGATCGGTTTGCAGCCGTCATTTTAAAAGTGTTACCATATTTGATATAAAAACCGCCAAAAATACTTAGGATATAAATTTTTCAATTTATTACCTTTGATGTTACACATAATTACACAAATTTGTAGGGTATTCAAAAGCCATTTTACGACAAACAGCTTTTCTTGGGACTGGTTGGATTTTTCAACTATTTTTCTTGGACCGTAGTTTTTGTGAACCTTATTTGGTCAGCTGACAAATTGACAGCCAATGGTCCAAAAATTTACAGTAATGATTTCAGTTTTCCTCTCGCCGCCACTAACCCAATGCATATGTATTTGTTATTTTATGCCTTTCCAATTTCCTGATATAATTGCAAATGGCTTTTTAGACCTAATATATAATAAATATAATTTTTTAAATTGTACTCTATATTTTTTATTAATCTCTATAAATTTATTATTATTAAATTACTTTTAAGCTGCCGTTAAGCTAAGCCATTTTCATTAAATGAGTTTGATATATTTGTGTTGCGAGAAATAAATTTTAATGATTATCTAAAATGTTGCCATTGGACACAGAACCAATTAGCATATTCTAATCTGATATTCGAATCGATTCGACAGGAGGGAAGTGATAAAATTATTGACAGTTGGGGACTGAAACATTTGTCATGGCACGTTTAAATATTCATTTATACGAATATGCGAGCTTGATTTCTATGGCCGACGAAATATGTTATTTGATCAATTTCAGTAGCAGTTGACGTTTTGAGATTAATGTGTATAGTTTATAGTAGAGAGTATGTGTGTGTGTGTGTTTGTGTCTTTTACCCACGGGTCTTTATGATAAATTATTTATTTACATGGCAAATAAAAAATAATTCTGAAATGTATATAATTTAACAGTTTGTTATCAGCATTTGAACACATTTTGCGCAGTGAGCTTTAACAATTTGCCTATTTTCACTAATGAGGTCAATGTCAGTTATACCATAATTCTTATTGTTGATAGAGTGAACATAAACATATATGTATTTTATTTAATTAAATAACTATAGCAAAAGTCAAGGCATTATTTATTATATTTAATTTAGCAGACAGTTGGCTACATCAATTATAACTAGATTTGTGCAAACATGCAATCGAATTATTATTATTAATTATAATGGCCCATCATCGTATAAGAAGACTTAAAAGATATATGAGACCAGTTGCTACAACTCATAGAAAGCCACTCAATTATAATGTTGCGATTTCTTTTGAAAAAGTTTTTTTAATTTGTGTTTTTATTCTTTCTCTATCTGATCGAAAAAGAAAAATAATTGTTGTTGATTAATTGAAGCTCTGATAAAATTCGTAAGTAATTCTCACAGAAATACTTATTGGGAACTTAACGTACAATCCTGCTATTCTAGTTGGAAATTAGAGCTGCTGCCATGCCAAGGCCACGTTCTTTGAGCCAGACAATTTCCATTTGCCTTTTGTATTTATTTCCATTTGCCTGAGGTCATTTCTCAATGCGAACTCTAAAGAATTTCCAACGCATGAGACAACGTGACAAATGACAACAATAACAACAACAACGTATTTGCAAATGTATGAACCTATCACTACGTCTAACCTTCCTCCACCTGACCCCTAGTCGACCCCATTCAATCTTCTCCTACTCAGACTGCGGCTGAACGTGCTAAACACCACGCATTAATCATAAAATAGTTGTATGAGTAAAATAAGTATGCATACGATAGCAAAAGACGGTCGACTAGAAGATACCCTTTGTCAAAATTAATTTCAAGGAGGTACTAAAGATACTACATGAAATTTCTTCAATTTGGATACTTGTATCTTAATGTTCCAAAAATTAAATTTATTCCATTAAGTTGCCAAAAAACATTTTCCTAAATGCTCTTTTAAACTATATACGAATTATCATCAAGAAAATATCCTCAAATTGTATTGCAGTAGTCTTAATCACTTTTGCTTAGAAAAGTTTGTTTTCTAAATATTTGATGTGATTTTCATAATTTTTATTTTGAATTTCGAACAAAAGTAGATAAAAAAGATTTTTCTGAAGATATTTCAGCAATCTAAGAAAAAAGGTTTCATATTAGAATAAAAGAGCTTGGAATCATCAAAGTTATTTATGAAATATACTTTAATCTCCAAAAAGATTGAAGCACATCATCTTCTCTATAAAGTGCGCACCAAAAAGTTTATATACTCGATTTACGAGTTCCGATATTAAAAATACTTATATAATCTAGTTCTGTGCTTTTTCTTATACAGGGTATTAAACCATTAAATATGTTATATGTCGCCGTTTGCCATTAATAACATATTTTAACTACGTATACAATCATACAATATACATAGAAGATTTTGTTTGCTTATTTGCTTGTTTGTTGACAGAACTGAAGGAAATTTTATGACACTTTATTGGGGCTTTTGGAAAATTTTAGTTGTTTTGCTATTTGCCTATATACATATTGCTTCTTACGTACATATATATGTGTTTTGCTTTTGTTTTAATTTTATTTCGCGGCTTATCGGCGGCATAAACAACTTTTGTCTTAGAGATTTTGGTAAATAGTGATATTCAGAGCAAATATCAGGTAATCCCAAGTACGATAAGCATTCCTATATATGCTTAGGAATATAATGAATTATATCTAAAGTGTCTTGCAATATTTTAATTTAAAATCATCTTTTGAATTTTGCAAGACTTTGACTGCCTTAAAAGGAGGCAACACAATTCGCATTTACTTGGATCGAGGCTAGCTGTCAATCAATCAATATATCAATACGGCCACGCCCTCATGTCTAATCTCAATTGAGCTGTTCGATAGACCATATAGAGCGATAGCCGATGTCGATGACAGTCCCCCGAGTTGTTGTCATCTGTTTGTCATATCCTTGTTTACATGTCGAATGCTAAATTTCATTAGATTAAATCAATATCGAAAGTGATGAATTTGTAAAGCAAATCATATTGCAATTTTGGATCGATTATCGCCGAACGCTGATCGCTGATCATTCTCCGTTGATTGTCAATTGCAAGGACAACAACAACAGCTACAAAAAATAGTGAATACATTTTGTATCGATATTTGTAGATTTGATATATGCATTGGGGGAAATGAATGGCGCACTTGGTTAATATGTTCTAATAAACAATAATGATAGGTAATTATTTCGACATAGTACATAACACACATGAGTATGTTTAGCTATTATTATATTATTGATTGAATGTCAATCATTTGACATTGAACATACCGTTACAAGGGTGTAAATCTATTAGCAATCAGCTGTGTGTAGGTCAGATGATATTGACTTACTTTCTAACCATATATTATACAGAAAAACCATATAAAAGATTGCATTAAACCGATTAAAATAACTCGCATCACATTTCAACAAAATGTATGTTTTATTTTTAAACTAACTTTCATTCAGAAATGTCGCACATAAAAAAAGTAAGAAAATATCGAAAGAATACGTAACACATAAAGAATAGGAAAGAAACATAAAGTAATAAATTAATAAAAAAGAGGAAAATATATGCGAATCAATAATAATTATAATTATAAACTATATTCAATGAAAACATTCAATGATATCAAGAAGAAAAAGTGCAAATTAAAAACAAAAATAAAGAACTGGAAACAGAAATTAAAAATAGAATATTGCGATATTTGTAGAACAGTCTTCAAGATTTTAAAGAAAATTAATATATTTTCTTTCCACTTTTTAAAAACATTTAAAAATGGAGAAGCATAAGTATATGTAATTCCATGTAAATTAAAATTCTAAATTTCAAATGAGAGATTTAGAGGGAGAGAGACAGAGAGTGAGAGTGAGAGAGATCGGGATATGGAGAGTAGTAATTCACTTGCACAAAGAGAATGGAAAATTACATTAATACTACTTTGTAAATGCCCCTAAGAGATTGAGAAACAAATAATTAAAAATTAATGTCGACAATTTAGCAAAGTGCATTTTGTTGCCACATGGTCTAAAAGAACAAATACATACTCGAAAATATATGTACGTATTTTTGTATATGTGATGCTAGTGCTTAGATAACAAACATACATATGTACATATTTCGTCGCATTTAATAAAATGACAATTTTTCTTTTTGTATTTTGTTTGTTTACAAAATGTCAAGCGAAATGTCAGCGTTAAGCAGCAATGAAAATGGCATTGTGTCCACAAAGTGTCTGAGACACGACCAGACCAAGCTATATACATACTATATATGTATATATAAGTATTTTATATAGGTTTTTAGTAACCATAAATGTACATTTTATTTATTTCGTTTATAGCAATAGGCAAAAATATGTTGAATATTTATGATTATTTATAAAAAATTACTCATGAAATGCTATGCTATAGTTAAACACATGCGATTGTGTTGTAGGGCATCATAAATCAGCACTAAAAGGCACATTTATAGGGTATAATCACATCGTTAATGGGCTGATTAAAGCTCATGAGTGTGATTAAAATGCCACGAGCGGCACGTTGTCCCAGGAATTATGGCTAACAAACAGTAGCATCAGTCAGTCAGTCAGTCAGTCATAGAATCAAATGATTTATAAAGTGAAATCAATGTCAACTAAAGACTAAAGACAAAAGTCAACAAACGACTTTGTCTAATATGTATCTCATTTGTTGAGCAAACAAATTTTAAAGAAATGAACAGCTCCAGTTAAAGATTAAGATTCCAATGCAGAGGAATTATATAATATATTTATATATATTTTCTTTCATTTTAGATTTCACCAGAGCATCTTTATTTATTAATGATTTGTTTGTTTATTTAATTATTATTGCTATTAAAAATTTCAATGCTAAACCTTAATTTATCATATGTCGGCTGCTTTTAGTTTGACAATAAATAAATATATAAATATATATTTTTTAATTTCCTCACATTGAGAGAGGAAATGCAAAAATGGTCTATTCTGAGCTTAGAAACACACACAGAAGAATAGCTCGAGTTTATTAAACGCAATTTGCATGCACAATATAGCAGTTAATTGTTGCAATTAATTCAAATTCAAACAATCTATCATTGCGCATACGCTCCGTGTGACGTTCAATTAAATGCATTTTCTCACAATTTCAGTTCACAAATTTATAGAATTTAATAATCGTTATGTAAGTTGCTAGAATCTTAAGCATAAACTGTAGAAAACAAGCCCAAATGCTGACAGCTGCCAACAACATCCGCAACATTAACAGGCAAGCAACAAAGACATAACACTAATCACAATTTGTCAGCTACATACGGCAACAAAAACAATGACAACTACAACTGCAAAGGCCACTTTCATGTTGCATTTTATCCTCGACTGGTGACCAAACCACAACAAGAGCAAAACGCCAAATGGCAACAACATTGGCCACAACATTGACAATAGTAACGCCCACCTCTCACCCCCAGCCGATCAGCTAGCATTGCACTGCACAATGGTTTGCTCTCGATTTGTACTCGGCAATTAAAATTCATTTTTATAAAAATAAATAATAATAATCATTGTCCTTATTAACATGTTATAAAATTATTTAAAAATTAAATATAAATTTAAACTTAAACTGAAAGGATAAAAAAAAATAATAAAATAATTATTAAAAAATTGTAGAAAATTGTTCCTATATATATTATCTTCATTATACAAATATTAATAGGAATTGTTTTATTAGCTGTTTTTATTTAAAACTTTAGATTTCTCATTCCATATTTTCATCTAAAAAATTAAATTTAAGCTTAAACTGAAAGGATAAAAAAAAACAAATTAAATAAATATTAAAAAATTGTAAACAAAATTTGTAGAAAATTGTTTCTTTATATTTTATCTTCATTATACAAATATTAATAGGAATGGTTGTGTTAGCTATTTTTATTTAAAACTTTAGATTTCTCATTCCATATTTTCATCTAAAAAACTAAATTTAAACTTAAACTGAAAGGATAAAAAAATCAAATTAAATATGAAAAATGTTAAAATTATTTTAGAAAATGTTTCCCATATATTTTATATTTATTATCCTTAAGCAAATATTAATAGGAACTGTTTTATTTGCTATATTTATTTAAAGCTATAGAATTCTCATTCCATATTTTTATCTAAAAACAAATTAATTTATAATAAAAAGTATTTATTTTAATGTATTTACTAATACTTTCACTGTGGACGGCAGTTCGCGCTGCCGTCCACGCTAGTGACGAAATCATCACGAAGAGTGCGATCTAAACTCAACAAAGAATTCAAATCAAAATCATTACATATTAGGCAGTATAAGTACCCTCTATAATTATAATAAAACTCGACTTTAATATAAATTAAATGAATAGCACTCAGCATATAATTGAATTTGAAAAGAAATTGATATATAAAAATGAATCGCATATCGCGTAAGAAATTTTTGTGAATTCAATAAAGAAATATTTAAAGAATATTCTTTTGTGAAACATTAAAACCGAATACAGCTAGTGTACCACTGTGCGCTAAGCAATCAATGCAAATTATAGCCAAAAACAATGCCAGCAACTGAGGCGGCTACAAATGGCAATATGTTTGTGTTGTTGCAGTTATTGTTGTTACTGTTGTTGTTGTTTCAGTCGTTGTTGTTGTTGTGCTGACGTTGACAGGCGCAGTGGAGCTCATCACAGCTGCAAGTGAAAGTCAAACATGAATTGCAAACACATATACACACACACACACACACACGTAATTTAGTAGCTATTTAGTGTGTTGAGGCTAGAGGACGAGGGTCAACGGGGGGCAGGGGCCAACTTCTATGGGACAATGTTGATGACGGCCATAATGTGTGTGCATCGTTTCAGGGTCAACAGCTATTTGCAGTCACTGTCAGTGGGTGTCTGTGAGTGTGTGTGTGTGTGTGTGTGTGTGTGTGTGAAAGTGTGTCTGCCATTAAGTAATGTGAAATAAACGCGATACAATGCAAAATGGCCCAAAGGATTAGTAATCGCCCCCCACCCAAACACCCTCATAACATCATTACAATTATCATCATCCTCGCATCATCATCTCATCATCATCATCATCTTCTCATCAATTTGGCCCCGGGCAGCCGTCTCTTGGGACGTGTTCGGCATGGCTATGGTCATCTTAGCATTGTCAAATCCATAAAATAATTCACACATCACATAGAAATAGTAGAGAATTCTATTCAGCTTTAAAGAAGCTTGTCGACATTCCCCCCCTCTCTAATGTGGACATATTCTTGTTGTTATTTCCCCTCATTCATTCGAGTACGCTGCTCAAAGTTTGGTTGACGTGTTTTTTATGGTTTTGTTTTTGCCGAATCGCATTTCAATTAGCAAATTCGACAGATAAATCGTGTGTGGGCATACATCTGACTGGAGACTGGCAGACTAAAAAATCTGCTAGCAAATTGAATTAAAATTGAAATTAGTTAAGCTCGCTAAGGTCAAGGTCGTACAAATATACATACATATATGTACATTTGTACATATATAAAATAAATGTTTTTTACAATTCAAATATTTTTAAATTACGTTTATGTAATTAGACAGTCAACACAAGTTTTAAAAATAAAGTATGATTGCCATATTAAAAAATATTCTTGGTCTTCTCAGTTATGCGAGCACACGCACTGCTTGCAGCATTATACACCTACGCGGCAAGCAGTGCGCTTCATGCAACTGCTTTGGTCCGAAGATTGGTTCAATTCAAAACAAAAACAAATAGAATTAAACATTGTTTTCCTTTAATTATTGATTATTAGAGCTTGAAAAAATATTAACATAATTTAATAGCTTTTTAATTTGAAACTTAGTTGAAATTAAATTTTTAAGTTAATTTCACACTGGACGGTCATCGTTATTTTACGAACATAGACTTCATCGTTCGTCATACTTGAAAAATCAATCAAAATAATCCTATGCATAAAAGTAAACAAAAAATTAATATTTTTATAATTTATTTTTGTTTATTTAATAAAAAATAAGTTTAAGTAAATTTGTTCTATTCTTTTATTTATAAATAAATATTTCGAACTTCTTGGCTTGATTACAAAACATAAGTACAATTAATAAATTAAAGAAACAATTATGCCTTAAATGCAATTTTATTTTAAAAGTAATGCTTTAAGCTTAATAAGGAACAAGTTTTTAGGAGCGGCAGTTTTCATTTTGGACAAGAGCCACAAAGCTTAATTTGATGCTCTCCACAGAGGTGTTTTTGGCATTTTTTTTAAAAAAGAAGTTTTGGTCATATGTCATTTCGAAGGGGGATAAACTGCAAATCGAAATTAAAATGAATATACGTAAGTTTAGCATAGCTTTTAAAAAAATGTCAGTACATGTATGAATACACGTATTTCCCTTTAGTATACCCTTTGTGTAGCAATAGCCCATATAATTTTAAAATATCTACATACTTTATCTGATCGACAAAGCGAGTTATGAGTATAAGTAATAATACATTTTTGTAAGATACACCAAATAAAAATATTGAAGCTTTGCTTTAATAAAAGGAATATTTATCGCTGTTGTTATTCACAAAGACTCTACAAGAAAATCACCAACGGATGCTCTTCGGTCAATATTTATTCGGATGGGAAATGAAATCATTGCTCGTTGCCAGCTGATCCCCATTTATGTAAAACGCTTATCTTCCAAAATGCAAGCAGCAGAAAATGCACAGTAAATTCCACAAGCAAACTGAATGTCAAGCGCCAGCGACGCCTTCAAGTGCCTGTTGTCTGGGAGGAAGACATAAAAAAGGGAGAAATACTTATAAATGGTAAAACTACATATACTTATAAGTATGTACTCGTGGTTTAAAAAGTGGCCAAACAAGTTGAAAGGCTTCGCTGGGTCTGAAGATGCAATCAACTTTACAGACAGAAAAGGGAAGCGGCCTACGCCAAGACCAAGAAGAGACAAACAAAAACAACGTTGATCAAGGCCAATATAAAAGGGTTTCAAGGTTATAAATTACCTGGCAGTTGAGTCTGAACAAAAAGACTTTAAGGAAGCGCGACAGACACAAGACATAAGCAGCTGCAAGTTGGATCCTGATATCAAAACAAAACAAAACAAAAAACCAGTTTCAAGTGCCAAGAGCCAAATTAAAAACAACTCCCATTCTCTTCCAGTTTGCCAATTTCGAGGTCAAATTACTTGAACAACAGGCAAACAGCAAATTCACTCTGCTGGTTATACTATATAGAAAGTTCTACAGCAAGACAAGAGACAGGAGACTATCAACATAAAGTGAAAGTTTGCCTCGCACTCGGCTTTTAATAGAACAAGAAATATTACGCATACGCCATGCTCAAAATAATAACTCAACATCACTTTTACTTTCTGCCAACGGGTATAAGTATTTATTATATCTTCTGTTCTCTGCCTTCTCTATTTTTCTGCTCTTCTTTATAACTGTTGCCAAGTTCAAAAAGTTTGTTTTTTTTGGCATAAAGTTTTAAGCTGGCTTTTTCACAAGTTTTTCGGAATGTTTTTCATCGCAAATATGAGAAACAGTCGAGAAAATGTTGTTTTCTATATCTCACTACTGCAAATATGTGCATGAATGACATTTTTGATAATTACTCAATCGATATTAATAGTCATTTTATTCATTTTGCATTTGTTATACAAAAAACAAGGGTCTTTCAACAACATGGAAATCCATTTCTTTAATAACTTCTGTGTTAACAATCCGGATGAAATTTGTCAATTATTTTTAACACTAATTATCCATATAAATATATTTTAAAGTTTTTCTAAAATTTGATTTTCAAATTGTCAGACAATAAGGGAATCTATAAAATTAGAACTACTTTCCGATCGACTTAATTCTTTTCTGCTTATCTGATTAATTAGCTTGCCGCCAGCTAAACATGAACTTTAAATAGTTTAAATTTGGTTAGAAGCTAATTGAATGTCGAATTATATCAGAATTTATGACCACTTAATTGCTATGGTTATATAATTGTTATACTATTTGATTCCTGATTATCGAATTTAAGCCGGTTTGGGCCGAATTCTTTGTTGGCCGCAGGACGCACAGAATTAAAATGTCAAACTCAATTGATTTATGGCCAGTGATTCATTTGTCTGTTACCATTTAAATTGCACAATTGTATTGTTATTTTTTTGTTGTTGTTGCTCTTGTTTTTCGCCTGTCGAGTTTTATTTTTGTTTCGCTCCGTCAGCGATTTGTGCTCTCGCTTACGCATTCGCTTTCGATTCGCTTTCGATTCGCCTTCGTTGTGTGCTCTGATGCTTAATGCGTAAACGTCAATCACTTTTCCGCTCTGTCTTTACATCTCTTTTTTGTTGTTGTTGTCATCAACAGGGACACCGAGTAACACTTTTTGTGAATAAAATACATTTATTTATGGGGAATTTCTTTGTTTTTGTTCATTACAAAACTGGGAAATTGTTCAACTTTTGTTGCTCTTTTTTTCTGTTTAACTGCTGCCGAGTTTTTCCTTGTCAGTAGAGAACTAGTAAAAACTCACAATGTCCCTACACAAAAAAATATACATAGAATATGTATAAAAATATATATTAAAAAAGTTCTACCATATTACAATAAATGTACGACCTTTTTAATAATTATATGATCTGGAAAAGAATTCCAGAAAAGGTTTGAATATTGATACTTAACTATAATATATAAATGAATACTTCAAAGAGACATATTTATTTACACATAAATTTATTGGGTATAACAATGTTAAAATAGGGAAATCAGCTTAGATTAAGCACCGATCTTACATCATTGTCATGTACGAATATTTTGGCACTCTTTAAGTTTTTGCTTATATACATATCAAGTTTTCACTTGAAGTGTTTTTTTTTATATTCCACTTACCATTTGGTATTATTGTCTGTGCCTAAATATCACTTAAGAAGTCAAATAAGTTTTCATTTCGAATTAACGCCTACAAAACTTGAACTTGAATGTGCAATTGTTGTGCGGATTTAAGAAGTAGGTGCGGTTTTTATTTATAAGGGATTCATCAAAGTTGGTGTTATACTTATAAATATTTCAACTGCGGTGCAACTAGAGAGGTTTGTATAAGACTTTTGTATAAGAGATCATTTTCTACGTTGTGCTTTAGATTTGTTTGGTTGTGATGTCTTTTTTTTTTTTGATTTTCATTAGCAAATTGTAAGTAATATTAAAAGATTTTTGAAATTACTCGTACAATTATCAAACCGATTTTTCAAAAACAATAAAACAAGTTTTTATTTTCTACCGAAAAATGCAATTCGAGTAAGTAAAACGTATAAAACTAAACGAAAGAAATCGATAAATGAAATTTCGAAAAAGCTTAAACTAAGGAGAGGGATCAACACTTACTGCCAGGAGAAGCTGCCGGTGATGCCGTCTTTGAGTCGATCTCGCAGCGATCGCTGACGACTTGGTCCTGATCCGCTCAGGGGCGGTAGAATTGGATTTTCACCATCCTCCAGCACCGTTGAGATATTTGAGGCGGACGTTGAAATGGGTGCGCCGGCATGCTCCATTATCGGCGGCTGATGATGATGGTGATAGTTCAGTTGATGTGGTGAACCCGGTGACGATCCCGCTGGAGAGTCTCTGTTGTTCAAGTGTCGACGGATCGAACCATGACGTGGTGAATTTTCACGTGACATTATTTCAAAAGCGATTTTATATGGTTTGGGGCAAATTTCGGGTTTGTCGTTTAGTTATCAACAGAAATTTTGCGTAAAATAATTAGAAGCATAAATCAATTAGTTCAATGGCAGCCAAATTTGTTTGCAGTTGTTTTTATTCATTTAGTTTTAATTTTATTTTTTTTTTAAGATTGTAGATGAAGAAAACGAGCGAGCTGAACTTTTATATTTAGTTCTTTTGGTTTTTTTTAAGGTGGTGAGTTTATTTATCAATTGCACATAGAGTCAAAAATGTTGTGCACAAATTTGCTATTTGGGAGGTAGGCATAATCCAAAAAAAATTAATTGGAAAAAAATTAGTTTATAAAAAATTAATTTAATACTTGTATAAGTGTATTTAGTCATTGCATTGAGTTGAATATAAGAATATGTTTATCATACGCGAAAATGTTAAAAGACATGAAAGTAAATAGGAGTGGGTTTTGTGTGTGTAGCGATCTATAAGAGTAGTATAATACGGGTATAAGACTTTTATAGGAGATGTATACAATTTTTATACGAGTAGCGTAAGAAGAGTATAAGAGGAATATAAGAGAAGTATAAGAGAAGTACGCGAGTATAGTTATAGTATGAATGAAAGTTAGAAAGAGTTTAGAAGCCGTATAAGAGTAGAAGCAAAAGCGGTAGAGAAGTATATGAGTCGTATAAGAGTGACATACATATATTGTTATACTTTGAGCAGGAGAAGATCAGTAATAGAGCTTTTAAGAAATGACAACAAAATGCAATTAATTTTAATTATCTTAATATTATGTATTGTATATGATTTGTATATGTATATAAGAGTCGAATAAGAAATTATTTTAAGCGTTCACAAGCAGCATGCTCCTTGATTTTAAAATGTCACGATCTTTTTAGTTTATTATGTTTTTATTTTATTTTTTCAAAGCAGAAAGTTGTGTGAGTTTTGAAAGTTGATTACGAAAATGCAGAGTCATAACAAATAGAATCGGTTTTGGCAAAGAAAAACGCACATTTTGTTGGCCGTGTTTAAGTGGTATTAGCGGCAGGGTCGAACACGTACTACAAATGTATCCAATGTCTCAGGTTCCCTAAGCGAATCCAATTTCAAACAGAAAATCATAGTTGTGTAGGGGAAAACTGTAGTAGATATTTACATAGGCATATCTAGGTTGGATAAATCGTAGTCGGAACTTGTTTGGATAGATAGACGAATAGGTGTCATAGCAATGCATAGCAGTCGCATTAGTTGAAGTTTATTACAATCATATGAAGGCACATTACATAGTAGTTTGATATTATATGTATATACATTGAACGATATTGTTGTTATTATTACGAGTATTAAAACGTTTAGTAAGCAGCTAAATAATATGTGTACATTTAGGCAGACAATTATAAGAGAGTAAACAATCCAGTATATTAGATATTTGATAATTATTATTCAGTTGGTTCTTGTTCTTTCTTCTCTCTCATTCTCTCCGCTGTTAACTGTTGCACAAATATTGACATACATCTAGGGATAAGTATACGACTGTATATATCTATTGGTATAGCTGGATATAGGTTGTATATATGTATGTGGGCATAGCTGTTATACGAGCATTGTTGTTTAATTAGTTTTACGTATTCATAATTTAATTAGCAATATGCATGTTCCAGGTATTTGATATTGGATATTCGATATTTGATATTGTATTGTATTCGTATTGGTATTCGTATTTGTATTGTTCTCTTGTATTTGTATCTGTGTTTTGTATCTGTGTTTTTGTTGTTCTGCAATTGTCATCATTTGTTTGTTTGTTGATTGTAATTGTTGGACCAGGCTAATTCTACATCTAATTCTCGTGTGTTGAGTTCGCTGAGTGTGTTTATTAAGTTAAGTATCGTTTAGTTGTGTATGTTTTAGTTATTATTTGCATTATTATTGGTAAGTAGATTAGATATTGTTGAAATGGGCAACGAACCTGCAAATAAAGCAAAACAAATAATTAGATTATATCAGCAACCAAATTCCAATTGATCCAAATTCAATATAATGTTGTTAAAAATTGTTTTAATTTATTTTCATTAATATTAAATAATTAAAATAATTAAAATAATTATTATAATTTCAAGTTGCATTGCCAGACACGTAGCTCATTTGAAAATATTAATTTTAAAGAATACGATTCTTTTAAAAAATAATAGGATGAGTCATTTCTATTCTTAAACATATCAAATTGCCATTGCTTCCCCAATTTCTCTCTTAGTGTACATATATTATCCAATTGTCTTGTTCAAATATCCTAAGTGCAATTTGAAAACAGTTCACCAACTTTGTTCTAACTCAACTTAAAATGCGAAAATAAGAAGGAAACAAAAACGAAGCTAGAGGACAAGAAGCTGGTTAAATGCTTGGGGAAAAAAGCTGTTGGCATCCGTTTTTTGTGGGGGAAAAACTTGAAATTTTGCTTATAGCATTCAAATCCAATTTGCGTTGTTGTAGTTTCCATTGCCAAGGGAATTCTTTTTTCTGTCTTTTGTGCGTTCAGAATGCAACAAAAAGAGCAAAAATTGCAAACTAGAGCGAAACGATTCAATTGCACTGTAATCAAATGAAAATAATAATTTGACTGGTTTCAGTTACAGTTTCTTAACCCCGTTGTAGAAAAAGATATTAAAGAATTTTTACTGTAAACTCTGCTGAGCTTCAAATTAAATTACAGGGAATTGTCCAGTCGATCAGTCTAATACAAGTTACAGGTTATAATACAATTTCTGCAAATGACAGTACTTATTAAAATTAAAAATTAAAAGTGATTAAAATAAGTTCATTTGCTCTAGACAAAATTGTTATTTTAAATGAATATCCTTTAAAGGTATTTTACGAAGTGCCTTTTCGATAAATAATTCAAAAACTCATTTCATTAATATTTCTATAAAAATATAATAATTCAGGATATTGTAATACATAGTGCCAAATGGTGTTTCCTCTAGCGAAAAACCTTGAAAAACGCCCATTGCCATTCATGTGTTCGACACTAAATCCAATGTCAAGTTGCATTTGAAATGTGCGCTCTGAAATACCCAAAGCCGCCAAATGAATTATTCATGTCAAAACTTGCAACGGAACAAGAGGAAAATATAACGAAAGCCATGGCATTACATTGTTAGTGACAGACTAGAATGTTTTAGCCAAACTCGGCTCAGCAGTCGTGAGAAGTGAACTTGCAAGAATTTCCATACCTATGTAGAATATACTATTAAAGGAACAAAATGTGATATGATTTAGTTTACTAGCTTTTGATAGAATCACCATAGTTTTGGGACTCAGTCAATCCTAAAATATCTCTGTAACTAGAATGTCATTATAGTTAACAGATTTTAAATACTTTTACTGCATAACATTAAATTAAATAATAAATGTATAAAAATAAAAAGTACAAAATTGTAAATGCATTTATTAATTGTAGTATAAGAATACTGTAATTAATAATAATGTTGAAATTCAAAATCAATTTAAGGCACCGAAATATCTGACATTTTCAGGAATACCGAGATTTCGTTTGGTTTTGGCAATTGTCAACAAAATTTCTGCGTTGGGGTAATTCGATTTTTTTAACAATTAAGATGAGCTATATTTACTCATCTTACTTAAATTTTTGGCAATTGAATCGTTGTAATTAGTGGACCAAATAAGTATGATTATACTTCAATATGTAATTGCCGTCTGTCAATCGCTTTGCAACAAATTTTTCAACTTTTTAAAGCGCGCCAAAAAGTATGCAACAAATTTTGTCTTCTGAAAGTTGGCAACTTAAAAGTAAAAGAGTTGAACTGTTCGATGACTTTGGCATTGCAGTATGTCAGCAACTGCAATTCTTGTTGTTGTTGTTATTGTATCCTTGAAATGTAATTAAGCAGAATCCGCTGACGTTGAGTACTTGGAATTAAGATACGCCTACAACAATGTGTAAATGCAAATGCATACACACACACACACATAGATACCTATATTCGGACTATGTGAAGCAGACACTGAGGCATGACAGTAATGCGCATAACAGGACTTCATGCAGTCATACACATACATATACATGCACACACACAAACACACACACATATATAACCAAGCTCATTATTATTATGAGCAGTTGTTGTAGTTAATGTCCCAGCATTCACGCTTTGTCTGTTGCTCTCAAAAGCCTTTTACCCCCTTTACACACACACATACACACTCACACACCCCCTTCCTACCTACCGCATACCCCCAACCTTTTTTTTTAAGTTCTTCCCCTGCTTTTGTGCACAATTTTGTTGCTACTTCTGCTGCTGCCGTTGCATTTGCTGTATGGAAACTATAAAATGAGCAGCAGTCGCAGCCGCAGTCAGCAAAAGGGCGGAGGGGCGTGGCCGGCCGCCCCAGCGAGGCACATTTAATGCTCGCACTCGAAGCGCATTGCATTGAGGTCCTCAAGGGCTGCACTATGGTAAGAAATTGCAAAACAGCTAAAATATAGTTAAAATTCTTGGATCCTTCAACCAAAAGTTATCTGAAATTTAGAAGAAGACTTAGAATTATTTTGAATTTCAAATGTTCCGACTTTAACAAAATATTTCCAGTTAACTACTAAATAAAAGTCTAAGAAAACATTTAACAACGTATGTTGGGTGCTTGTTAAAAGCTAAATCAAACAGATTCTAAAATTTTCTTTAAAAGCTTTATAAGCCAATTCCAAAAATGTTAAAGGTTTTAGTTTTCGGACATATCTTCGAAAACAAAAAAATCGTCTGCTGGAACTTTATTACAAAAATGATTAAAAACTTGTGTAAATTTAATTTAAATAATTTAAAATTATTTCTTGTAGATTTGTAGAGCATTAATCAAATTAAACAAATTAAACATTAAACAAATTTTCGATGGTCTTGTTTCAGAAAGAGAGAGAGGATTTAATTCAAAAATATCAGATCTAATTATAGACCCTACAGAAACCCATATATTAAGATTATAAAAATCGGGAATCAAAGATAAATATGAAAAAAAGTCTAAATATAATAATAAAGGGAAACAAATCTGAAAAGCCGTTCGTAATATAATTATTATATTAATTTATATTATACTACAAAAATTAAATTAAATCAGTTTATTGTATAGGAATTACTTTTCTCTGGAATAAAATGCAACTTCTTTTGTTGAAAAATTTAAATCTACAATTTATTTTAATAAAATATAAATATAAAATAAAAAATAGAATAGAACATTTATATTATTCAATATTTTTCTGACTCATTCCATTATTCAAATATGCAAAATTTGCCGTCAAAATAAATATTTGTGAATTGCCACGCCCACTGTGGCTTGTCACGGTGGTTCATAGCGGAAGTAAATGTGGTGCAATGTGCGACGAACTTGAAAGTGGGTGTATATATGTGTGTGTGTGTGTGTTTTTAATATGTGCGCTTGTGTTAATGTCTCGACTGCGTTGAGTAATGAATGCCGCCTGGGAAAGCATAGAAAGCGAGTTCCAATGTCCTTACACACACACACACACACATACACTCGCAGTAATTTTGAAGGCTATGCTCTTAAGCGAGGTCATAAATACGAGAACAGGCAGTATGACAGAGACAAAGAGAGAGGCTGATAGGAGAAGAGAGTGAGAGATAGAAAAGAGGAAAGAGGAAAGAAACTAAAGCGTTATATAAAATGACGTCGAACTTTAAGCCTTTAAGTCGCAACATTGCCGGCCATTTAATTTTTGGCCATTCTGTGGTTCACACACACACACACACGGACACGGTGAGAGTGTGTCAGTGGCAAGCACAGTTTCCGCTTCCTCTGAGCTTTGTGATGTTTCCTGACACCTCGTTTGTTGCCGCCTGCCGCAGATTTACTCTTTTCATTCATAATTGCAGGATGCACTTATTTAAGGTCTCTTTCTCGCTCTCTCTCTCCCTTGGACATTTCTGTTGGTTCTGGTGTGCAAACATCAAGGATATCCTTGAGTTGGCACTGAAAAAATATTTACACAACGTGGACACAATGAATTGCACTTTTTGCCAGCGAAAGCTGCTTAAAGCTTTAAAGCTGCTTCAGCCACATCAGCACAGCATACAGTGCATAAATATTCAACTCATTTGCCCTAATTGAGTTTAATTTGCATGTGCGCATCGCATTTGTGGCTAATGCTTAGTTTGTGGGCGTGGCAGTGCATTAGTTGCCAATTGGCAGGCGACGCCATTAAAAGGGGAATATTAAGTTGCCCTATTCGAGGCACTGGCTAAAGTTTATGCCTTGGGCATGGCCATTGGCCAAATGCAAATTACATTCGCATATTTTACATGCCCTCCGTCCGTCCGTCCGTCCGTCCGTCCGTTGGTACGTTGACAATGCCCGATGGCATCCATGGCGCATACGTAATGCAACTGACAGCGCAGAAAATCTGAAAATCCAACTAACGACAAAGCCTGACTGAAAACGAATGGGGCAAACAAAGCCCGTTGGTTACATTCCGAGTCCTTTTACGGGGGTAAATGTAATTTATGCATTAAATGGAGTCAATTTCACAGTGCAAGTGGCTTTTATTTCTGCCCAAATGAATGAATGACTGAACATGAAACAAGTATGTTCATATACGAGCACATTCATCTGGGAATATTGGTGATCAGGCACTTGATTCGCTTCAATAAGCTTCAATGAGTTTTAGCGGATGCACTAAATTACTCTTGGCCAATTGGGCAAAGGCTTTGTACAGCCTAACTTCTAATTTGTTGTATTTGTTTTACAAACAAAATTAATTTTAAAGAGCTACTGTAAGAAGGGCTAAGAATGGAAAATTCATTCAATACTGAAAATGTAATGATCCATTTTCATTAACTAAGATTGTTAAAAACAAATAAATAAATTCATTTTTCCGATCAGCTATAAATTCAAATTATAATAACATAATTTTATACAATTATTGTAATAATTAAATTTTCTCAAATTGAATGGTAAATGTGCTTGAATGTGAACTAACTCCCTTATTTTTTAAAAATTGTCTAGCTCAGCGGAAAAACACTAAAAACCCGCTAAAATTGACACCACCACAGTTTCCAAACGACAGAAGCTATAGATATGATCTATATATTGCTGAAAAGGGATTATGAAGGGCTCTTTGACATACTTTTAAATTTTTTCTAAAGTAAATGAGTCTAACGATTTATTTGGCAAATTGCTCAATAAGGTCCCAATTCTCCTAGCCTAATAGAAATTAATTATTTTGCGTAGTGCCTCATGCCAAACTTTTTTTTTAATTGGATATCAGAAATGTAGGGACATGAAAATGTTTTGTCTCTAGATTTTTACCTCGTAAAAAGCTTATTTTATTAGAGAGACATACACTTTCAATTTCAGAATTTATCGAGGATAGCAACAAACTTTTTGCAAAAAAGGAGCTAAATTGAAATTTGGATAAACTTAAGCGCCCTAGAGAGGAGCAGTTCAATAAAGTACTGAAACTGTGAAACAATTTATCTTTAATTAACTTTATATTGATTTTAGGAATCCAATTAAATCTTCGCGTTCTTACAGATAATTAAGAAACTCACACGTATTTCAATCTCGTGAGCATTTGGAAAACTAGATGTACTGTATAAGCAAATTAAATGTCAAAAAATTGAGCAGATTTTATTATTGGTTTTTTTTGTAATACACACAGAACACACTATCAAGCCTAGTTGGTAGCATATGCCACCGCATAAGTTTCAATTAAATTTAATTTGAGCATGAGCACAAAAGCCAACTTTTGTATGGTTTCCACAAACTATTTGCAAATGTCAGGCTATCTTAGGGGCTTGACGGATGGCAGACAGGTGTGGAGAGTGGAAGGCTTGGTAACGGCCTAAAATATGATTTGGTTATGGTTGCATGACAAAATCAATTGGCCCATGGCGATGGTGATGGCGATGACGATGTCGATGACGATGAAAGAAGCAACAAAAGCACGAAACGCAATTAAGTTGTCACAATGTGTGAGACAGATAATAACAGAGAGAGAGAGAGAGAGAGAGCGAGAGGGAGAGAGTGAATGAATGTCTGACATTAATCAAAATATGTACACGTATATAGGTCAATAATTAGATCAAAATGTGAACAGGTGGATGAGTCATGTCAGCATTAAAGTGACTCCAACAAACTGAAAGACACACATATCATAGTTAAAGGCATTGCCAATGCGGCGTATACGTTATTGACTGTTGAGCGTTTAATTACAAGCTATTTAACTACCTGTTTGCATAGAGATTATACGATAATAGTTAAATAAATTCGATAGTTAAATACTAACATGACTTGTACTCAGTATTTGCACTTGCACTTGCGGCTTTTGGTAATTCCGAGAACGTTTCACAGTATAATTGCAATTTGTGCACTCTTAAGGAAAGCTAGTGCACACACACACAGATATTAAGCCAAATGGCAAAATTACGAACAGTTTTAATAGCAATCATAGTCTCTTTCTCTCTCTGTCCTCTGTCTGCTCAGCACATTACGCATACGCAGCGTTGCCTTTGCTAGCTTGTTTGCCAGTTGTTCTCACAGTCCATGGCCAAGTGGCTAAGAAGTGCTCAAGTATGTGTGTGCTTTGAGGCAGCTAGTTTGTATTTACTTATGCGTTGAGTGTCTACGGAATCATGAACTAAGTATTTTCAGTGCCAGCAGATTTATATCTGTCAAGTAAATATTTTCAGTCTATTTTAGAAAATCTTCTTAAGAACAAGCTGAAGCTGGCTGTAACCAGGTTTATATTGCAATTAGTATTTCCTTCCTTTGACAAGAAATTTTTAAATAGATCTTAGACTCTTCTAAAATTTGTTTGTTATATCAGGGATTGCAATAAATTTAATTTATTGCGTATAATTTATAAAAAGAAAACATTTATTTTAATTTTTTTCTTTTATTATATTTTTTATAATAATTTTAAACAATTTGATTTATAAAAATGGAAAAAAGTCTATTCTGTTTCCAGCTTACACAATTCAAAAATAATACACGAGTATCTGAGATTTTCCTATTTACTCAGATAATTTTATTCAGTTGTGATATTTTTAAGTCACAACTCTTGTTTACAATCCCTTTTATTTGTACATATGTATATAATATTTAATATGGATTATAATCAACAAAACAGTTGTAAAAGTTGCTGAATCTCATATAAGCAAAGTTTTGAAATGAGCGCTTAACTTTCGAGTATGAGATGTGTCGACTTGAAGCCAAACTTAAGAAACGAATACAAACACAAGAAAGTTAATAAGCTTACATAGTCGCACACCTGAACACAAGCACACCCACAACCACATACACACACACACACAGAGATACAGACACGCACACATTCATCTATAACTGTCAGCTGCTGGTTGTCAAAACGGCCAAGTCAACAATTTATCAACGTTTTAATTAACATACACGCAGCAGGAGCAGAAGCAGGAGACAGAGCCGGAGAAGCAGCACTTAAAACAAATACCAGAGGGACATAAAATATTATGGGACTGGGGATCCTGAGACGTCAGGTCGTAAGGACACGTGCGCGGCAATTAAAATGAGAATTGCCAGCGCAAAATGGAGACAATTAAAGGTGCGATCTGTGGCTCAAGATATTCAATTGGAATTCCCAAAGTGCGTCCTACCCCAAGCCATTAATGAACGGCAGAGAGACAGAGGGCAGAGGGCGTGCAATACTAAAGAGTCGGGGAAAGCATTATGTGTGGTCTACAATGCCGCAATTAATGGCCAAAAGTGAAAGTCCTGTGGGTTTTGCTGGGTTGCCTCGAAACTATCAAGCAATTTGGATGGTGCACAAAACTTATGCGCAAATCGCACGCGAACGACAGAGACACACCAAGTTACCTAACGCACACACATACATACGCACACACATAGATATACATATGTATGTATAATAACAGGACAGTAAGAAAACCCACGCAAAATGTTTCCATCTTGGCAGCAAAAAATACTTTTGCTTTTTCTTTTTCATTCACTGAATGAATACCGCGCATAAAATGGCCATGCTGCGTCTCTCCCACTCGCTAAAGGTCGCTCTCCCACTTATCTATGTCGTGCTCTCTCTCTCTCTCTATGTCTCTTTCACATATTCATGCGCTGACACACACATATATGCATACATATACACATAGGAAAAAGTTGAAAAAAACAAAACCTTGTCAAGGACAAAGCACGAAACGCAGCTAAAAACAGCTGAGCAGCTGTCTGCCTTTGTTGCTGTTGTTGTTAGTGTTGTTGCTGGAGCCGCTCTTGCTGTTATCGCTCTCTCATTTGCTGTACATGCGCATTCTGTTATGTTGGCAGCTGCTGTTGTTGACATCCTAGACAAGTACGCTGTTAACGCCACTGTTAGCGCTCTGTTCGGCAAGGTAAACATGAAAAATTGATTATTGGGTTTCTTCACAAAGCAAACGTTAACAAAAACAAAAACGTATGCATTATAACTGAGTTTGTCCCATTTTGACAGTATGTTTATTTACTTACACAAATATAAACAAAGTTTTTATTAAATTTGGAAAGTTTACTGGTCTCTTTATATTTAAATTATGCCGCAAATTATTGACTTTGTGTGCTGACATATTTTTAATACCTGTCGGAAACTTTTGGCTAACACATCAAAAGCAGACAAGCCTCAGCCTCAGCTAGACTATCAAAGTAAATAAATTAAATGAACCGCTTCGAATTGGATCATAAACTATTTTCTTTTTTCAGCTTTCTATCACAGCACTTTAAAACTTTTAGGCAGCACTTCATTAAATTTCAACTGTTTCAGCTCTTATCCATAATTCATTTCGACTTTATAGGTCATATTGACAGCAAAACTTTAATTGTTCAACAGCTGCATACTTTATTTATAGTGAATACAAAAAAGCAAAGGCAAAAATAATACCATTCCTGACCAGACAACTGCATATAATAAATGACTTTCTATTTCATTAAGTCTTCAAGTGAAAAACCTTACGACAGCAACAAAATGCGATGACTACATACCATATAAACAACAATCAACAAGAGACAGACATTCATTTTGGAATGGAAATAAAAGGAAAAACGCAAAAAGGAATTTCACTCTAAAATTTAATAGCCCTGCATGAATCCCAATAAAATGAGGGTGCAATAGCTGTGCATGTATATAGTATACTATAGTACTCTATATGAAAGCTCTATTATTAGTTATTAACTTGTTTTAGAAAATTAATTAATAACTTCAGAATAACATTTTAAAGGCCCAAAAAAATTCCCCAAAGAAGTTAATATAAACCTTATTTGGTTTTTTCTTTTGTTGAAATTCCAGATGGATTAATTTTGATTTGAATATGGATTTTAATGCTGTATACTTAAGTTTTATGATACACGAAATTTGGTATCATGACACATCGTACAATATTAGTCCCGTTTAGAGATGGGCACAAGTCTGTGCGGGCTTCGTGTCCCGCGGGACTCTTCAAAAAATCCCCGGGATGTGCATGAAAATCGAAAACGGGCTTTTTTTCGTGCGGGCCCGGGCCTAAGCCAAAAGCCCGGAGGCCCGGTAGCCCCGAAAAGTCAAGATTTAAAAAATATTTTAATATCGATTGGTAAAAATAGTTCTATGCTATATTATTTACACATCTCTTTTGTCGATATGACACTTATCGATAAGTTTGTCAAATTTAATTTCACGTGCGTTTATAAGAAAAACAAGGCGACAAAGCGGCAAAATTAATAAGGAAAAAATTAAATTTTTTTTCTGTAGTAATATCGGGTCGGGCCGGGCCGGGCCGGTCCGGTCCGGACCTTCAAAGGGAGTCCCGTGCCCATCTCTAGTCCCGTTTCACCAAAAAGATCAGACTAATTCATTCTCAAGAATCGGTCCAATATGAAGTATATACGAAATTTGCTAAAATTTCTTCAAAGTAAGTTGAAATATTTCTAAGGATATTTTGTTTCATTATATTTTAAGTGGGAATTGACCCACTTGAATGAATATGCAATGAGGCAGAGTGGACTACACAAATTATTTGAAAACATCCATTATCCCCTAGAATTTATGTATAATAGTAAGAAAAAGCATTTAAAAGCTTTAGAAATTACGGATACAAGTTAAGAGCCACGCATTGGCAAAAGTAAATGCTACTTTTGTGTTGATTTGCTCACTGCTTCCACTGACGGATGATGGGTGACCAGCAAATGGCCAAAATACTTAAAGCCAAAATCATGCAGGAACAACAGCAAAGACAACAACAACATCAATAGCTGACGGTAGGCAGAGGCAAAAGCAATAATCGGCACAACAAATGAAACGCCGACAGAGCCAGCCAGCAAAATGTCCTGAAAATGACGGCGACTTTGTCTTCACTCGTTGCTGGCCAAATACACACACACACACGCACACACCAGAACATCAATACACATACACAACTATAGCCGCCGACAAACAAACAAACAATACACGTTACAACAATAGAAAGCCAACAAAGCGTGTGGCAGGAAAACAGCAGGAAAAACAGGCCAGAAGGACATGCGTTTTGCTGGGCCAGGAAATGTGGCCAAGAGGCTTAGAAGAGTGCAGAGGAGTCGCCAGCGTAAAAGCAACCAAGATGACAACAAGAAAGAATTCTTTGAAGCAAAAATAAAAATAATAATAAGCAGCTGCTTGTAATCTAAAATAAAAGAAACAACAGCGAATACGAGGGAGGAGAATACAATATCTGTGCAAGATTTTGCATAAATGGGCTATTGCAGATGAGTAGTACTTCTAATAAGGACAGACATTTGAATAGTAATCCGAGGAAAGTTTATAAACTAAAAGTTGTTGCATACTTAAGAGAGCGTCGCCAAAATGGCCGCGTTCTCTGGTGAAAATCTATCAACTATCAACTATCAACAATCAAACCATTGATGGATTATTTACGCAAAATCGAGAATATCATTTCTTTAACATTTGCTTAAATTTTTGTAAATAATAAAATAATTTGAAGCAAAATCCATCATGAAATGAAAACTAAAGATATAAAAGGCCAGATTATGAAAAATATAACAAGTTGAAATAAAAAATAATTAAGACTTTATTATATGCGCATTTCGTAAACTAAATTAGAAATATTAAAGCAATTTTGCAATTTCATTTCCCTACCAATAAATGAAAAGAATTTTCTCCAGGGCTCTGATGGTATTTATTTCCATACGAAACATACTCCGCCAATCAATATTGTCACAATCAGTAAACATTGTCCTACACTACCATAAAAATTGAAAACAAAAAAAAGAGTGAATAATTTTAAAAATCATTCAGTCAACAAAAGTGCCCAAACTGATATTAAAACTCTTTCACCAAATCGGAAAAAGTATAAAATTTAAATGATTGATAATAATAACTTAACAATTTAAAAAGATAATTCTCGAGGCTCTCTTCGTAAAAATATAGAAAAGTTGAATATGGTAAAGTTTGAGCTTAAGCTTCAGCTTCCAATGATAATTGATGATAAATAACCAAGTGATTAGACAGTTTATTAATCTAAAATTCATATCAATTGTGAATTTGTCTGAAGTCTCTCAGAACTCAAACCAATTAAATGCTGGGTAAATATGTGTAGTTAAACATACATATATGCGCAAACATATACATACAAATATACATACATATAAAAGCATTAAATGTTTAGTTCAAATGCAAAAATTATCAAACAAGCACTAAACGAAAAACTAACTCAACAAAATTAACAGAATTGTTGAACAAAAAGGAAACGCGAAAAGTGTGCGGCGATTAAATTTAGCGAGCAATTGCCTCAACCAAAAGGCCGAGCAACGAAAATGGGCTAGAGTTGGTAGGGGAAAAATGTGTGTGAGGTGTTGGGTAGGTCGGTCGGAAGGTTTGGTAGGAATTGGTTTGTGTCCGG
Organism: Drosophila rellima; assembly: GCA_035043635.1. Classification (NCBI taxonomy): domain Eukaryota; kingdom Metazoa; phylum Arthropoda; class Insecta; order Diptera; family Drosophilidae; genus Drosophila; species Drosophila rellima. The sequence continues at coordinate 179,861 of JAWNMV010000604.1, forward strand.
CTGGGCAATGTTTTACGGGCCGATAATCAATAAATGTTGCGGAAAATGTAATGCTGGGAAATTGTTACACATGCTGCAGCTGATGAAGTGAAATTAACTGAAATCTAAATGGAGCAGACGCGCAAAATTTCAATGTCAGGAGATAAAATTTAAAAACAGACGATTTGTATGTAAATATTATACTAAATAATTAACTTTCCCATTGCACTTTAACGGCTGAAATGCTTCGATTTATTTTTTACACTTACATTGTTTAATTGTTGTTGTTTGTCTTGTTTGTTGGTTGTTTATTAAGATGCTGCTCACGCTGCGTATGGGTAATCTGCTTCGTAAATCGTTTTAATTGACACTTGACAATTTAAGCTGACTATAGCTAATTGTTGGTATTGTAATTGCTGTTTTTTATTTTGTTAGTCACTTATAAACGCACATAGTTACGCGCCATACGCACACACACACACACAAGCATACACACGCGCGCACATACATATATGTATGTACGCTGAGATTTATGTAACCTACAGCTAAACCGCTTAAATCGTTTATGATAAACTTTTCCTTGTGTTGCTACGTATGCATGTATGCGTTAGAAAACTAGCATAGTTTATGCATTCGAGCCAGCCATTTTTATGGCGTTTTTTCTTTGATAAGTTTGTTTTTGTTTTAAGTTTTTATTTTCGGCTCTTTTATCCGTTTTGTTATATTTCTATCCGCTTTCGGTTTGCACAAACTTGAACGGTCTACTGTTCACGACGTACTGCGCTAACGGTATTTACGTGCCAGCCAAAAGAGAGTCCAACAGATGGAGAGAGTTGCACATTGAGAGAGAGAAAGAATAATTGACTGGCCGGGCTGGCAGCTGACAAGGGCACGCGTTGCTCTCTTAATGTTAAGTAAAACAGCTGCTGTTACGAATATAATGTTAACAACATTGTTGTAATTACATATAATCCATTGAAATACATAAGCAATGATAGAAATATTTTTAATACGACACCATTAAAGTAACAAGTTTTCCATATTATTCCTATTACTAATTACTAATTATTGAAGAATGATTGATTTTTAATTAAAAAATACATTTATCATTAGCTAAAATTTTTATTTTATTTTTATTGACATTTGGTATCTTATTTGAAATAACCATTTCGTATTAAAGATTAGAATCAAAAGTTTTACCTACTATAATGCTCTGACTTTGTTAACATCTGTCGATGTCGTTAACAGTGCGCTGTAAACTTCAAAACCACAAACTGCCTATAGTTGTTGCTGCTGCAAATACTTTCACTATCAAAGTTCGACATGTGCAAATTGTACACACACACACACTCATATTCACACAATATTTCACTGAGCCTCTCTCTTCTTGTTACTCTTCGCGATGTTGATGTGCGCTTGGGTATTGTTGTTGTTGCATGCTGCGCACTCTCGCTGAGAACGACATTCACCGTTGGTGTTGTTGTTTTTTTTTTCTGATAGGCATTTTTGCCCTCTTGGGGGCTTGTTTTCAGTTTTCAATGTTAAGTGCGATAAAAGAGAGCGACGCAAAAGAACTGAAAGGAATAAGGAAAAGGAAGGCCAAGCGCACAGAGTATTTGCCAATTGTTGGGCGATGTCTATGTAAATCTCCGTGTCCGCCTACGCAAAATGGTTGGCAAGGAACAAGGCGCACTTACCACCCACTAATAAGACACACAATCAGCTCAATGCAATGCAATTAATTATGCCTTTAGATTTTGTGCACTGTGCGTAATATTGCTCAAGATTCATTTAGAGATGATTATTGTATTATTTTACGATTTTGCGGCTAAAAGATGTTGTTTATGGTCTGACATGTAACTATATTATTATGCTTCTAATAGACTAATATACACACGTTTTTATTTATAAATAATCTGAGTGGAATTGCCTTATCATAGGTCTAGAATTAATTGCAAACAGCTGTTTTATGCTCCTTCATATTTTGGTCTTGTCCACTATGACAGACAGGCTGACTGATACGACACTCATGAATCGCAGGGTTGTGTATGTGCGAGTGCGTAAGTGAGAGAATATGTGATGTAACCGTTTTATTGCTCTTTATGAAAGTTCTTTTTTTTGCTGTGGCCTTGCATGCATGTACTGATGTATTTATTCCCCTTACTTAGAGTATTATAAATATCGTATGGTATGTGAGAATAATCTGCAAGAGTAATTAATCTTCGATGGGGTGAAAATAATAATTTTTTAATTTTTAAACCCTTTGACCATTTAAATTGGCTAAAAAGGGCCATTATTGTTTTGTAAAATGTATGTTAGAGTCAGAAGGAGGCGTGGCAGACATAAAGTATACATATTCTTGATCACTATCAACAGTTGAGACGGTTTAGCCATGTCCGTTGGTCCATTTGCGTGTTTGAGACTAGAAGAGCTAGAGGCTTCAAATTTGGTATGTAGGCTTCTGTTTGGTTGAAAAATGAATATGAATATATGTACATATGTGTATGTATTAGGCTATCAAAGTGCCTGGGCACAGGGTATTCTACAGTACGGAGCCCCCTTGTTTTCTCTTGTAAATGGTTTGGCTGCGTGTGGCTGCGTTAATTGAACATTGAGGAATCTTCTATTTGCCTGATTTCGAGTTATAGCCACAAGCATTAAGATAGCTAACAGGTCAAACCTCTAATGGGGGTAAGCTTAATGAAGTTGGTCGACCTTAAGATGACTTTGTTCGAAATACTTATCTGAGACCTATCTCACCTATCTTTTGTTTATTATTATTGTTTTAAATTAAAATACCTTCATTACTAGATAGAATACCTTAAATATCAAATAAAATTTGTTAATTAGAAGAATTTTAGAATAATATTTACATTCCATATGTTAACATGAATTAATTAAGCTTAATTAAAACTTAATTAATTAAAGTTTTAATTGTTTATTTAGTTAACATCGAAAAAACGAGTTATAATTAGATTTAAATTAATTTTTATTTTGCATTATGGATTAAAAATTGTTCGACAATATATTTAATAAGTTCTTATTAAATAAACTACAATAAACTGTGACTTTATATACATACATACTTAATACCTAGTTAATAACATTTTATGGCGGTTCTAGAATAGGCAATCTTAAATCTATCACTGCATCGATATAAACCTTATTTACTGTTGCATATAACCCTTTGCCGTATACCACATTTCATGCTGATTGAGGTCACAATTAACCGCAATTCAATAGTTCAATCCATATCAAGCAATTTGCATGGCCCACATGTGTTGCAATTATGACACATTTGCACTGTAAATTGCATTTAAGAGCAGCCGTTAATTATTAAAATAGTGTCGAAAGCGCCATGTGCGACTATAGACCAACTTAATGGCTAGACATGTAAAAAAAAACTTTGATTGCTAAATACGTATATATATATATATATATACTTAAAACCAAATATATGCATCTGTTTCAGTTCACTTTTGATGCCAATAAGAAAAAATAAACTGCTAAGCGCTCAAAAGCAGGCAACACTTTTATATTGTTTAGCCATGAATTGAGCATTTGATCAAACACAGAGAGAAACTAAAAGGGAGTGTGAGAGAGAGAGAGAGAGAGTCACGCCCACATACATATATATGTACAAAATAGTATACATTATTGTGACACACACACACACGTGTACATGCACACGCAAAACAAGAACAAACATTCAAACAAAGCACACGTCAAACTGACTGTCCGTCAGTCTGTCAGTCGGTCAGTCTGTCAGCCTGTCAGTCGGTCGTCTGTCAGTCTGTCGTCGTCGTCAATGAGTAGTGAGTTGTGAAGGTTGGTCGCTTCGTTGATAAACAAGAATCGATAAAGCCAAACGAGATGTTTTGGCTCTCGTGGCTTTATAACAAACACAACAAACACACACACACTTTCTCACACCCTCGACCCTGATTCAGATTGGGCTGTTCGTTCAAGTTATCAGTGACTGCATGAGGAAATTTGTACAATACAAAAGAAGGATTCCTGAAGGGTGCGCTGCTAATTCGCTTTCTTTTCTGCCATCAATACGAGGCTTTGGCAAGTGCCAGCATTTTACCGTGTTGACGTCTCCAATTTTCCGATCTTCACCATATGCAAAGAGATACTCTTACTGAGGCGAGACTATCCGACTCATACGCACTTGGTCTATCAAAAGAGAACACCCACAAATTCATATTATCCTTTTAATTTTAATTTACAATTCCTGAAAAGTTCTTTTAAATTAAGATATTTCATTATTTCCCAATCTTCTTAAAAAATCTCTTTACGAGGTAAAAGTCTAGTGACGGAAACATTTCCATGCCCCAAAATTTTTGATAACGATATAAATTGTATACATAACTTATTCTTAAAAAAATAGTTTGGCACTGACACCTGCTTATCTCACGAACCAGGTGAGGTTTCAATAGTCTTAGTATGCACATTTGTTAGTTAGAGCTATACCTTTCGATCGGTATATAACTTGACCTGATCGGACAGTCATAGCTAATTTTCCATTTTTCCTGTGTATATTGCTAGTCGCCTTTCGCACCCTTCGTGATGCTTTCGTCACTAGCGCGGACTGCCGTCCGCAGTGATTAAAAGTTAAACAAATTTTTAAAGGCAAATAAGAAAAAGAATTAGGTTCCTTGAACCAATTTAATTTGCAATCTCTGGAATTGGAAATAACTTAATGATTTTCCTTAAAATCAAACTACTTGAAAAAACAAAAGGTTCTAATTATTGAGAGTTTATTATATGAAAATGCAGTTAGAAATACTTTCGAACGATTTTTTCCTGTATAAATATATTTTATTTAAATTTTAGAAAAAAATCAAAAAATATAATTTTACCAGAAAATAAGCTTCAAATCTAAGAGACGAGAATTGTCAAAATTTATCGTAATTAGACAATAAATTCATACTGACAATTACAATTACATAAAATTTAGTGTAATTGTTTAATGTGCATATTAGCACATTATACTGTACTCGTTTCTAATACCCTTTTAAATCCATCTCTTGGGTATATGATATAATTAAGCTAAATGGAATAGCCTTAAATTCCCCTCATACCCCTCTTATCGTCTTAGAGGAAAAGTAAAGTCTCAAAGATACAATGATAACACAAAGGATTCTCTTCTTGCCAGCTATTTATACTGCAAATGGTTACAAGGACAACGCGATTATGAAAATCTGTGAATGAGTTCGCGGCTTGGGGCTTCTCCTGCTCCTGATGTCAATTTGACCTTACTAATTTCGCAGGCTGGTGTGCTGAGCAAACAAAGCATTGACATAAGCTCTAAACAAAAGAAATGAAACAAAACGACAACAACAACCACAAGTCAGATAACAAACCAGCCAGATAATGGGCAGAAATTTGTATACTTTGTTGCTAGAAAATAATTCTCTATTGTTTAGTGCATGGAAATGCAACAATACAACCGTAAGCGACTTGTAAATCCGTTTATTACATACAAATGTACATGGTACATACGTACATATCTTCTGAAAATCTACACCAGAAGAATTATAAATAAAAATACATACATATATAATTTACACTCATTGCAAGTTTACTTTATATTTCGTTTCAATTAGCGATTTCGAACACGTTTGGCTAATAAACGATAAATAAGTTGTAAAATGTGATCACGAAAATAGTCATGATTGCAATTCAACAATTTTTTAGTGATTACAATAAGACACAAATTTTTCTTCTTACTTGTAACTTTTTTAATATTAATAAGATTTTCAAAACTGGCCTCTTTCCACGGTCAAATTTTCGCAATTAGGGTACTCTCTGTTATATCGATTTATTAAAGCATTTATATTTATCTGTATTTTTCGTCATTAAAAAGCGTTTGCTGGGAACTCTTTTTTGAATTTTTTAAGTGCAAATTTGAGTACCAAAAAAGTAAACTCTACCAAATAATATATTTTATAATCAATTAGTAAGCACCTCTCTCAATTAAAAATATTTTGCATACTATCCTAAATCATACACTACTTATGTTTTGAATAATTGCCTAAATAATAAATAAATAATAATATGCAATTTTAATACAGCTGCTGACCATATAAGAGTTAATTTAAATAACCGTTTAAGTGCGCACAGCTGTTGAGACCACAACATGATTGACTCAGTGAATAAAGGCACGACACAAAAAACATTTTCTTATTTCTTTATATGTATATGTAAGTATCTAATTCAACTTATCAAAACTTAATTGTTAATTACTTACGTTGCTTGCACTTAAAACTGTATATATATAAATACTATATATAATTTAGATCACGAGAGCTGAACAAGCGCGCGCTCAACGCCACGAAATTAACTAAAATGTGTAGCTTGCAGTGGCAGTGCTGGAAAACGTAAAACAGTTTTAATTTTGCAAAAAGTATTTTTTTTTAATTTCGTACATTTGATGGTTTTGGTAGCTGAAATAATTCACAATTCATAAATTCCGCTAAATAATTTATTCAACTAATAGTTAAAACTGTTTCCTGATAGTCTGCGACTCTCTACAGCTCAGTGTGAGCATATTCATCATGCGTTGACTCCTTATCCTTTGGAACAATAAAGAGACCCTCAGATGTGGTCCAACGTGTGCCATGTTGTGGACTGTGCAGACCCACAATTTCCATTTGTCCCGAAATCGGTCGGCCATAGGAGCGTCCCGACATACCCAGGTACATGCCTGTGTCAACATGACGCAGTCGCACATGAGCATCACGCATCCAGCTTTCGTTGGAGCACACGACCTCCCAATTGTCACCAGTATCGCCGACACCATCGACGCCATAAGCAGACACTTCCTGCTCACCAGACAGAGGAGATGAGAAATGATGCGAGTGCAGGTTCTTTTTGGTGGTCAAATGCTCTAGTCTTATGGTCGCTCCACAGGCAATGGGCTCACCACGCTCACACATTTTGTTGGTTTGCGCCTTCACCGTCCAGTGGCTGTTGACATCCTCCTTTTGCTCAACGCCAGTCACCGATTGCTGTCCAGATCCGGAGCCGTACTTCACATCGTGTGAGTGCAGACGGAACGAATAATCGGAATTGAGCAGTTTCATTATGGAGCCACACGTCACGTAGTTGGTCTGGGCAGCTGCATAGATTTTTTTAGATAATCATTATTGATAGGGATCGAACAACTGTAATTCATGGGGCGGCACGCGTGTCGTGGCCAATCACAGAAGACCACATAAACGCCAACTGTAAATACGCACCATTGTTGCTGGGCAGACAGCCAATTAATGCCAATGCAATGAATAGCAGTGTGTGTAGCATTCTGTCTTTATTCTTACGATAACAATTAAGTACTTATAGTAATATTTCTTTAATGTAGAATAGCTTTTAGAAGCCGTGCGGCGAAATGCGAGGCACACGCAAACAAATAATTTTGCCAAGGGCTGCACAAACGTCGAAGTTAAAATTGATAGTATCGATAACCAAAAATGTTATCATTGATTAATTCTTTTAATTTGCAATATTGCTGAAGTCTGTACTTTGGCATTTTTATTTTACTTGAATTACATTAATTTTCAGGAGAATAACACTTAATCGTTTTAACATAATGCCCCTAATATATTTTATTTTGTACCACTTTCTAAGATATTTACAAATATTTATCTACGAATTCTTGATTTATCGATGGGAGTCACTATCGGTGGTCTTGCAGCCCTTTTTAGACAGTGCTGTAAATCAGTGCGAAGTAATGCAAATTGGCAAACGATATTTGAAACTATCGAAGTTGTCTTGGCCATCGATATTAGAGATATCGGCAGCAGCTAAACGATGTTTTGTAAATTTGCAGCACTGCAACTGAAGTACTAATTTTTTTATTGTGAAAATTAGAAAAGATTGCACTTAAACAGAAATTAATGGCACACAAGCGTTTTTTCATCTACCCTGCACTACTGGCGATATGTTATTTACTTGGCGTGACATGGGTAAGGGGTGCAAAATACTCAAGCTGCGCTGTAACCTAAATGTGTGTGTTTTGTTTTTGTTTGCTAACAAAGGCTGAGAATGCAACACAAACGCTGCCAAGCAGCGGTAGCAGCAGCATCAGCAACAGCAACACAAGTCAAGTGAATCCAGCACTGCCACCAGTTAAGGCATCACCTGCAACTGCAGCGCCAACAATCGCAGCGCCAAAAGTCGTAGGCAGCACAGCAGCCAGCGGCAATTCAAGTAACAGCGCTGAATGGTTTGTAGATATTCTCAATACGCAGTTTCAGCTGATCTTTGATGATTGTTGCTTATCCAAATTTAGTGCCTGTGCCGGCGCCCTCTTACCGCAAGTGGATGCCAATGGCAAGGAGCTTCCAATATGCGCCGAGTGTAAATGCGCCCACGTAGCGCGTAATACGACATTAATTAAGGTTGGTTTTAATCTATATCGCTTTCTTTGTGATGATTCACGTTTGTTTATTTTGTAGGTCGTTGTCATCATTGTGATTTGGATAATATCCATTTTAGTGATATACATGCTCTTCCTAATGTGCTTGGAGCCGCTGCTCAATAAACGCGTCAAGGCCAACAATTACCAGGAGCACACCAATGAAGATGTACATAACAAGAATTCTAAATATGCAGGCATTAAATATAGTCGACTAACTGCTGCCACAGCCGCTGATGATGACAGCGTAGATGATGATCATAATAATTATGATGATGATGATGAGGCGCAGCTAGTTGGCAATAAAGAAGCGCACAACGTTTGATGCATTTTGTCAAACGATTTTTTATAGAAAAATTAGTGTTTTTTGTTTTATTTTATATTATGTTTCTAACACGCACGCATTAGCCAACCATACTAACCAAAAAGCTTTTGTTTATTTATAATAACCCTTGATGATGGTCTCCAACTAATTTGCTTAATTTCTCGTTCTCTTTCTGCGGCTGCCAGGACGAGCCGACACCGCCAATGCCCGTGGGCAGCAACAATCAAGAGCTGAGCGCTCGAGCCAATGTCCTGAATCGCGTGGGTCATCAGCAGGACAAATGGAAGCGACAGGTGCGGGAACAACGCAGACACATCTACGATCGCCACACCATGCTGAATTGAGGAGAAAGTCGAAAGGATAGTAAAGGAGTCTTGGCGTTGGCGACTTAACCAATGTATTCCGGCAGCAATTGCATACATAAATACATTTTAATTCGAGCTTTGCACAATTGTTTGACTCGTTAATTGGATCAAAATTACTTTAATACCATTAGTATCAATTTATAATTTAATCTAAAACATGTAACTAAATTACAAATTAGAAAATTAACCAAGCTTGTGATACTTTCAATATTTTTCTGAAATGTGTCACATGTGTCTGCAATTATGATTATTAAACCTGAAATTCACAGACAATGATATACTCCTCTTACTCTAATTTACATATTTTCCAAAAGAACCTCCAGCTTTATTTTATAATTGTGTATCATGTATGTCCTTAATTACATTGTAGATATTTAAATGCCGTTTAGTAGCCCTCAACGGTTTCAGCAAAGGTCCAGTTCTCTTCGACCTTGAAGGGGCCTTTAATGCTGCAATCGGCGGCAGAGCAAATTCCCACTGTGTACCTGGGCATGCTGCGTGTATCGCGATAGTACAAGACCTTCATGGATTCACGTATCTAAACGAAGAATTTCACAGATTAGTTTCAATCATTTACAATGTTGTTTATACCTACCAAATCGCTAGCTTCCTCGAATGTAAAGTCACGATCTTTAGGTTTGCGCTCACGCACTAGCGGAAGGGCCAAATGGCGTGCAAAACCGGTGGCAACCACGTAATCATCATAGGCACGACCACGAAGATCCACTGAGCCCAAAAAGGGAACATTGTTCTCATCGACGCCGCCAACGACAACATCAATGTAGAGAGGATTCATGCGCGAGCGACGATTGTAGAGGACGCGTGTCAGCCAGGTGGCCATAGCCTTGGGCTTCATGATGACTCCATCATTGCAGCACTGATCCTCGATCATCTTCTGATCAATATTACGCTTGATTGACTGTATATCTGCAAAGTCACCGCTGCCGCCAATCAAAATTTTGTCATTGATCTTGAAAACACGATCAATGTTCTGATAACGTGCCAGTGATCCGTAGGAGACCAACGTATCGGCGGCCACCAAGACACCGCCATCGAATTTAATGCCCAGCACCGAGGAGCCAGTGGTTATGGCAGCTCTGCAAGGAATAAGATGCAATGATGAGAGTGCTGCAAGTACGTCGAGTCTGCAGAAACTTACGTGCTGTGCTTGGTGCCATAAGGCCCTGCAGTTGTTAATTCACGGGGCAATTGTGTTGGAGCATTGCCACCAATGAAATTGTAGAATTGGCCAGGTGCCGGTCCGTTTTGCCACATTGGCTGTGCAAAGCTATTGTTCATCATTTTAATTTATATTAATAACAACAGAAATCAAGTTGGAACTGTGCAAAAAAAGTCGCAGAATGAATGAATGACCAGGCACAAATAAAGCCGAAACACAAACACAAGGTGGCACCCCTGACAGCGGCTGCCAAATAATAAAAAAAAACAAGGTGGCGACCCTGGTAACGTTTGCCAAATAAAAAAAACAAGGTGGCAACATTGCAAAAAACACCATTTCACTATTTCTGCGAAACTAGTTAATTGGTGGTTTTTTTTTAATTTGGAAGCTAGATTTTTTTAAATTTAATCTTAATTTTTGTTAAATTTTTCTCGATTTTTAAAATTTGTTACCTAACTTCGTCACGCGAAAGGCTAGGTGCACCAAATGGGTTTTAAAATAAACTTAAGAATTTTAGAAAATTTTAAATTTTAATGCTTTGATGATTTGTTTTTTATTTAATTTAATTATTTAAATTTAAAAAAAATTAAGTAAACTAAAATCCCGATTGTATCGTTGATGTTATCGAAATTGGTTGTATCGATAGTACAGTACTTCGTTATAAATTCCAATCGAAATTAAAGAAGCAACTCTGTTAAAACCACAGGGTGACCGCCCAACGCGCTAAATTCAAAATGAAATTTGTAATATTTGTTTGAAACGAAAAGATAAAATTTTGATTTTGATTGAAAACACATTTACTCACATTATTTATTTATAGAGGTAGTGTGATTCATATAGAATATACAAATATATATATATAATTTTAATGCACACCATTCAGGGGAATGTATGTTAGATTTTGGATCTTATAGATCGCATAATACAGAATGAATATCAAATAATGGTTTTCTAGTTGCGCTAACTACCTACAAAAACTCAATCCATTTAACGTACACAAATATATAACAAATTTTACGAGCTACTGTCACGGCCAATTTCTTAGTGTCTCACTAAATTAAAGCTTTCCAAATTACTGCCCTCTCTTAATCCTTGCAGCAACAATATACATTATCGCTGGAGCTGGCTGGAGTTGTGGGCGTGCTAACGCCTCCTTTTTGTGGCTTGCTATAGGAATGTGGACCACGCATAAAAACATCAATGAGCTGGCAATGCGAACTGCAAAAAGGCAAAAGAAAAGAATTAGTTTCACTTTTAATGTTTTCAAATAAATTGTGCTCACCTCATAGTAACGTCCAGCTCGGTGACAACCTCTCCATCGCAATTCCAGCTGGAAAATTCCGAGTTAACGCCATCGCCGACGTTTTGAGCTATGGGCTGACAAGATCCGGAAAGGCTGTAGTTCTCCTGGGAAGCTGTCAATGTGCGAAAGTTGAACTTTCGGGTGCGATAAACCTCCACAAAGGGCAGATTACGCTGCAATGAAGATGTAAGAATGTATTAGCCCATGTTAGATCCAAATGCTATCCAAGTTTACTTACAATATCGCCACCTCTTCCCGCCGTACTCAGCAGAAATCTCAGATTGTTGAGCAGTGTAGTTTTGCGCACCAAAATCAAATCGAGGCAACCATCGCCAAGATGACTATAGCGTGAGATGCCATTGGGACTGCGGGAACAGGCGCAGGTGATGTTGGCGCCACAGATCATAAAGAAATTGCCTCGTATGATCTTCCATTGCTCGCCGCTGCGCAGACTCAGATCCGAGCCGTAAGAGGCGGCGCCGGGCTGGAGGGACAGACTGTTGGGTCGGGGACGCAACAAGGCCGTCTCGCTGGCACTGAGCTGCAACTCATGATTAAATGCAACACTTGGCTGCAATTTAACATTTGTTGGCTGCTGCTCCTGTTCCTCCTCACCATCATTTTCCGCGGGAAAGAGCGAGGAGCGCTGTTCCTGCAATGAGCTGGCAATGCTGCAGCGTTGACAATTCGCATAGCACACCGAGGGCGGTTCACTGCAAACGCTGACGGGACTCTGGGGCGTCTCTGGCTCCAGCGGTTCCTCGAGCAGATGCAGCTCGGCATCATAGCCCCGATTGCTGATGAATGCCTTGACGCCGCTGTACTCATATCGCTTGGTGCCCATCCAACGATACTGCTCGCTCTCGGCGGCAACATCTCCCAGGTAGCCATAGCTGAGGACGCTGGCACAGAATCGGAGCAGGCTACGACTGTTGCTCACGCTGCAGACGTCGAGGCCACGTCGCTGGCCAAGCAGCACATGGATGGCCGCCGTAGGAACATCGGCTGTGCCGTGCATGCTATAGACAATGGTGTCCGTGCTGCCAGCCGGGATGACGGCCACTGGGAGACTTGGACGTGGTATATAAGCCGGTCGCTGCATATCCAATCCCAGCTCCCGCATGCGTCGAAACACAAGACCGTTGATGACCTCGGCAACGGTGCCATCGCCGCCGACACAGCAGACGGCATCGTAACAGCTCAGATCATGGGTGAGGAGTATGTCGCGGATTTGATTCGCACGCTGAGTCGTTATGCAGGTCGCATCGATGCCGGCCAGCTGGAAAAGTGGACGCACCTGACGCTCATAGGTCTGAGCGCCTGCTTTGCGTCCCCCATAGGGATTGATGAAGACCAACAGTCGGCGCACCCGTTGACCTCCAGCTGGCGAGGATTCTAGGCGAATCCGCAACTGCAATTCCCATTGCCGCACAATATACGGGTCGGAATTGTAGAATGTGATGCGTCGCAGCTGCCAGCGATTGCAATCCGACTTGGATTTGGTCAAGCGTTCCGCATAATTGATGGTCAGAAATTGAGCTGTGGGCTTCACATCCTCCGGCAACGGCTCCACCAGCAACTGCTGCGGCGGCTGTAGACTCTGCGGTTTAGTGTCGCCTCGACGGACGCTAATGATGTCATCCATGTGCAGAATATGACTATTCTCTCCATAGTTGTGCTCCAAGCTATTCCCAAACTGTTGCTCCACAGACGATGCTGCTGCCTCGGGCAGCGGCGTCTTCACAGTTGCATTCGGATTGTGCGATGATTTCGTTGGACGCTGCATGCGCTCCCAGACCAAACGTTGGCCATGGAGCAGCACACGGTAGCTCTTCTTCTTCAGCTGAAAGTTGTTTAGCAGCACATCCGAGGAGCTCGAGGCGGAGGCGGAGGAGGAGACTGGAACTGTTGATTTGCCAAATTCTATGCCGCTGCTCTGCGTCATGTTCAGATCGCGTTGTCTCTGCAAGACAATGGCGTGAAAAAAACAGGTTTCCATTAGAAAACGTACTTATAATCACTTAGCTTAACTTAACAGCAAGGGGGAGAAGTGTGCCGGGGATTTCCCCTCGACCCATTACAGTAAAAAAAAATCGCATTTACGACTTTTGCACCGTTCTCTTTACTTAATATTTTTCTTGAGTTTATTTTTAATGATTTACTTTAAAGGCAATGAATTTCTTGCTGTCTACTCATTGTCTATATATTATTGTCTATATAGTATATAAGTAGTTTACAATGATTTCATCCAATTCATGACAATAGTTTCATCCTCCTAGCTCTTACTGCTCCGCTTTAATTGATAGAGAATCAATTACTCAGTATATCGGAACAAAGAGTCGTATTTATATAGAATTTCAATATACAAAGATAACTCTGTAAATCTGTCGACCTTTGAGCCTTGTCAAAGCTTCAATAAAGCTCAGCAGGTGTCATCAAAATTGTTTTTTGTTGTCATTAACGTGAATATGTTAATTTGTTTTCAGTTCCAGCATCTGATAATGCCAAGGGTTGATGTGGAGAATTACAGGGATTAACAGAGGTCAATGCAGGTTAGAGTGCTTGACTACGAGATACCCATACATTTTTCTTTATTATGAAACATTGTTCAGTTAATGCCTGAACAATTTTTTATAAATTATCATTATTAAAAAGCACAAATCATGTGTAAAACGCAGAAACTTGGCTAATGGGGAAATGTAGCAAATATTCGGAAAATTTTATGGCGTAATCACTTTAGGTTGGTGGCTAATGCAGAATTAATTTTATTTCATGTGGGTGAAATTATTGTAGGTACAAACAAAATTGTCTGCCTATAAAATAAATATTTACGTAATTACGAATTTATTTTAAAAATCTCGTATATGAATATTTTTGAGATATTTGATATTGCAAATTATTTAGAAAGCTACTTTAATAAGATTTCATTTTTGAATACCTTAATTTCGCGCAAAAAAAGTAAAGACAAAGTCATAATATTTAATTTTCAACATTTCGAATGAGTTCAGGTTGTCATCTCAGCAATCGATCCTAGTTTGACTTCTATAAATAAAACTAATCATATATTTCTACATTTATGCCACAACTTAACCAATACTTGATAATCACAAAAAGATGTTGCAATTATTTAAACTAATTGCAAGACCATAAACTACACAATCATAAATAAGTAAAATGTAGTTCCTTATGATGTTCATAAATGGTTTAAAAGTCAACGAAACATTAAAAGTTCAATCAACTTTTGTGAGTGCTTAAATTTACTCGATGCTCACAGTTTTGTGCATTCGTTTTTTAACTGAACACTGCAGAGGAGGGAGAGGCAACAGTTGAAACCGGTTTGTTTGACACACCATGTAAACAAAAAGATGTGGATAATGGGTAGCATAACCGCATTTCTTTGTTGAAATAGATAATGCAATTGAAATAAAGAATTTAAATTTCTGCCTTCTACAGGGTATCTACTAGCCGGGCAATGCAGTAAAATCAATGTGCAATTCTCAATTCTCATTCTACGTTTTAATTCGTTTTCGCATTTGATAAGCGACCAACCGAAGCCGCCAAATGACATTATAAATGTCCGCACTGTCGAGTTTTGCAAATAAAACATAATAAAAGTATATATGTACATATGTATATCTTATATTGTTTAAGGCGGAACGCACGTGACAATGAGGCTGTGAGTAATTGCAGTAAAACCAAAGAAATAGTTGAACAATTTTAAAGCGTTGAACTTGAACTTTCAATAATTTGAAAATAGTTTCAAATAGATATTTAATGGACAAGCTAAGTATATATTCAAATGCAAAATAAAATTGTTTGCCCTTGTAAATAGTTTTCTTTTGTTTGGTGGCGACTGTTCTACTTTGTGGTAGGTGATAAGTTTTATAGTCGATATTGACACAAAATCAATACTCAAAACACTTGCATAAATGCAAGGAGAGAGCTCTGTCTTCAGCTATATCAGTACCGTTGTGCTGACCTGACTTGAACACAACATACTTTAACGGCTCATAGAGTATATTTCTATATATAGCTAGACATTTGCTGCCGCACTTTATGAACTGGTTTTTAAACACTTAACTCAACCCGTTTCTGAGACACGTTGCGGAAAGTTGTCTCTCTTCCGATTGAATCTCTTGCTATCTCAGTTGAATCTTTTCAGTTGCTTCGACTTGGAAAGAACGAATTGTGTCACAAATATGCAAATGGCTAAGCAAACAAATACGTTCGCACAAATATTCAATATTTATTTAGTCGCACCAGCTGATGAATAATCGCAGAGCTAAAGCTTCCACAGAGACCTTAACTCAATTCATGTGCAAAACAACAAAACAAATCAAGTATCAGAAGTACACTTACTTAAAGTGTGGCCGACATTTACTATTGCTAATTACACACAAACATACACTCACACACAGAGCCATAGATACAATACTTTAGCATGCTTGACTTGTAGATACTTGTAAATAACTCTGTGTTTAAGCATTCTTTTGCTAATTAGTTTGAGCTGAATCATGCCTCTTATAGCTCTTCAGTGCATAAGCTATGGAATATTAAGTAAGCTATTGTGGAGTGTACTCGACTCTAAGATGCTCAGCTGCTAATTCTGAACAAGAATATTTACACTTTAAACATTACATTATTAGCCTTTCGAACCAAAACCCGAACCGCACAACAATCTTAAAAAATAGTTTAGTTTTGAAAAAAAATAATATAATTTTAAGAAATTAACACATGCAATAATTTGAAACTTAAAACAATCGGCATAAAGCAGTGAAGGTTATAAAATTAATTTGGGATATTAAGAAATAAAAATTTAGATTTGTTTTGAACCATCGAAACGCAACTTTGCCAAAGGTTAGAATGCTTGTAGTTCTTCCAGCATGCATTAGCACAAAGTTATTACACCCTTTGTGTGCCGGGTATAAAAACCAGAACTTACACTTCACACAAACAAAGCACGTCAGATGCGTCGTATACGCAATATTCAAGGTTAAGCGCAACACCCAAAGCGGCAACTCTGCTGTAGAATCGTTTTGAGCGAGGAGGCTGCGTAGCAACAACAACAATAATAATCATAACAACAGCAACAACAACACTAATTGTGACTCTCAAACGAGTTGCGTGCGGCTTTCTTGACCTTCGCCTTGAATCGCGGAGTAAATTTTGTGTGTGTGTGTGTGTTCATACACACAGTTTTCGAACTGCACGCTTTGAACGACAGACTATAACTAATATCTACTAGTCGACTTAGAAGGTCTCTGAAAAAAAAACAAGTTCTCTATATATTATTTTTTTTTACTTTTTATTCGCTTGATTCTTGGTCGCAATTCCCAGCTGACCAGATGCAATTAAGTGCCGCTGACGATCTTGACATCGCCAGAGGACAACGACTGAGTCAAGTATGTGTTAAGCTTCCTGGAGAGGTGCATGATCTTCGTGAAGGTCAATTTACTTGGGATGTGGAAAGGAATAGGCACAAATATATCAAATATTATATTACATTGTGATTAACAGTAGATTGTTAATAATAAATATTTAACATGGCAACGAATTTTAAAGAGAAACGAATATAAATTCTGCACTTTAAACTAGACTGTTTTACTATGAATAGTGGATAGTGGAAACATTTGAACTAAATATAACTGGTGCAACACTATCCGCTTTAAAGCGAATAAGTAAAGACAATGTTAACTACAGAGGTTTAACATAAGCTGTAAATGTTAATGTGAAACTACTTTAAACACAGTAAAGTTAAATTTGGACTAGTTTGTTGATATAAATATACTTATATATATTTTTTTAGTTTAGACTGCTCGATTGGGAAACACCTACATCTTATATATCTCAAATTTAATTAGATAAATTATAGCAGACTGTAGACTGCTTGATGAGGAAATACCCTATAAACAGCCAGATCGTTTGTAATGTTTTTACTTCAGAGATTTAAGACAACCTAACTTTTATTTTTAACCATTTGCAATCAACGCTATTAATTAAACTTTTCTTCTGCCAAGTGTTTGCTGCAAATCCCATTTAAAACCATTTTAAATTGTTTGCTTATTTTCACTTTCGTCAGTGTTTCTGGCACGCCCTTCGTTAAAGCAAGCCAAAATTTAATTATAATTCAAATTAATGAGCTTTTAAATTGCATTTTTGCAGTAAAATAAAAAAAAAAATGATTCATAATAAAAACACGCGGCACCCAACAGCGAGGGGAATTTACTTACTTATTTCATTCAATCTTAAATCCCTTCAAAGTAGAAAAGCGATTCATAAAAAAACTTCAGCCCGCAAACAAAAAACAAACAACAGCAAAACAATGGTCAAATAATTTAATCATCGAAAGTGGCAGTGACCCGGAAAGTGAAACGGAATACGATAATTTGACGTCAATACATTATTATCGTGACTTTAGGCATGACTTCAATGTACATTTGCTTATAAAAACTATATACTTAAATGGTGCTGTTGAATATCATATTAATTTTTCTTTGTTTGTAATAAACGGTAGTTTATTTAAAATAAATAAATATATTTATTAATAATAGAAACAAGTCCCTTAGATAATAAAAATAATTTACGTGATTCCTTAGCATTTAGATGTTTTTAAAATACATTTGATTGTTTGAATCTACAAATCAAGTCTTTTGTTATTATAAAAGTATATAATTTTGTCACTAATAGAACACGCAAATAATTTAGTTGGATATAATCTCAACACGATTCGTTAACGAGCTGTAAATAAGGCATTTCCACTCAGCAACCCCAGGCAAAATTCCACACGATTCTATATTTATAACCATGTACGTGTAATTATATCAAATCTAATGAAATTATATCGCCCGTAAACAAAAACATTGCAGTTCTTTAGCACTCAATGTTTGCTTATCAATTTTAATGGGAGTGGAACCATAAAATAGTACAACTGATAAGATATGACAAGAGATACTCAGTTCTTCGCCGGGGAATACGTGCTCGACATGTTTAGATTCGTAATACAATAGATATGTATATAAGGCTTTGCGTACATGCTGTGATTGATTCGTTTTTTCCATAATATACATTAGAATAATTGTAGTAATCAATTTTGTGAGTCATATGTTATCAATTAATTAATTGATATTAAGGAACTTTTAATACTAAACAGCTACTGCAGTTGCCTTTGAAGTGAAGCGGGCGCTTTTAATTTCAATTAGATAGTACTCGAAACTTTGTTGGGCTCTGCGAGTGCTTTCAGTGATAGAATTCTGGAATTCTCTTTGTTGCTGCTAAATGATAAGGTGGCAGCATTAGTCTTTCTAATAGATAAGTATGTCTGTTTACAAGTTTGTTTATGGAGAGAGAAATAAAATAGCATATTAAACTGAAACTGCTTTAATTGCCCATTTAGACTGTGTAAAATAGCAATAAATCGATAAAATGATACTCTTTAAAAACTAAATTATTTTTTTTAAGATATAGGCAATTTTTTGATAGGGTATACCAAACTGCAAGATATTTTGATTTCTTAAAATTATAGTGTACACTTATAGGAACTTTAAAGTTCAAACTGCTTAAATTCACTTTCCAGAATAACTGGTATTTTTCACAACAAATGTTTTCGTTTTTGAACTGCTTTAAATTAGAACTTGCCACTGTCAAATGCATCCCTGGTTTATTAGTTCGCTTAAGCAACACAAGAGCCAACATTGCCTTTGTATTGATCGCATAAGCACACACACATATAAGCATTTGACCCGTTTAGCCGACGACAAGTGGAACAGCTGACCTCTGGGTTATACACGCAGCCCATAAATTTCCTATGAACTGACAATATTAGGCGCAAGGAATTCAGCTTGTTGCTACAGAACTGACAAATTGATTAGTAAACAAATGCTCGAGTGTTTGGAAGTCACCTCACAGAATGCAGACAAACGCGAAGATAAAAAAAGAAAACGGGTAAGAATTTACCTCTTATGCCCTTTGCTCATTTGACGCTGCAAGCGTTGTTTAACACAACAACGTTATTAAATTGTGTAGACACACACATAAACAACGACACCCGCTGTCGCAGCAGGAGATACTGAGAATGAGAAACGGGGCAAAAAGCACGCACACACACACTTCAATTACGCCAAGCGCCGTTATCATCAGAACACAGCTGTGTGAGGCAACAACACCACAGCTGTGAATGTGCTATTTATGCGTATACATACACACATACACGTCTGCCAGTGCCTGCATGAACATTCTCAACTTGATTTGCCTACGCATCATCATTGTCTGCTTCAATTCCAATACATAAAATGGGTGTAAGTGTACGTGTAATTTAAGTTCATATGTACCTACTTATTCTAATGATTTCATTAGTTTGATGCCGGCAATTAGTTACTGGCTTAACTGGGCAAATTACCTTGTATATATCCGTTTATCCATACAATCACAAGTGCTGCAATTGCCTTTTACTGTTTGTAATTATGTTGTTGGGAAATCAAGAAAATTCGATACACATTGCAGTTTTTGCACACACATACACACAACGACGACGCATATAAAAGCGCATGCAAGCAGCAATAACGGAACTAAGACAATATGTTCTCCACTTGCATGTATATTATGTTACATACACTTCTCACTGTTCACAAAAACTAACCCAATAAAATGAGAACCAAGTTGATTTTGTATACGTAAATAATTAACTGCACAATAACAAAAACAAAGCCGTTAAAAACGCGAAACGCGGAAATGCGTTCTGCACACGGGAAAAGCAAAACAAAAACTACAAAAAACGTACAACAGTGTGACCAGTAACGGCGGAACTACAAATACCGAAAAAAATTTACCATAGCTGCGGCGAAATGCAACAATTCTTTGCGTCATTATTCAGCACTACTTTTTTTGATTTAAAAAATTTTTTTTTTAATTTTTAAAAACTTAAAAATTTATTAGAAGTACAATTTAAGAAATGAAAAATATTTCAAATTTTTTAAAGTTCTAAAGTTTATTTTAAAATTCATTTGGTGCATTCTAACAAAAATTTTAAAAATCAAAAAAAATCGAGCAAAATTTAACAAAAATTAAGGTAAAATTTAAAAAATTCTAGCTTCCAAATTAAAAAAAAAACACCAATAGTGAAATGGTGTTTTTTTTCAGGGCTGCCACCTTGTTTTTTATTTTGCAGCCGTTGCCAGGGCTGCCACCGTTTTTTTTTATTATTTGGCAGCCGTTCCCAAGATTGCCATCTTGTTTTTCTTTTTTATAACTTGGGCTACCATCTTGTTTTTTTACCGCTAAATTTAAAATTTGTAGAATTGATAAAATTGAATTTATTTTTTTATACCTTACTCTTTTTTATAAACAGCGTTCTGTTAATACTAAAATGCTGTATTTGAAAGTTTAGTTACCAAGCCGTCAAAGTCGAAAGCGTATAAGCATGCTATATTTTTATAGATATATATTTATAAGCATTATTTCGAACGCTTTCCGCTTTGACGCACACAAATTCTCTCGTGTTATACTTAGCCGCCCAAATATGCGTAAGTAATAATTGCATAAACAATTGCACATGTATGCTGACTTGTTTGCACCAGAAACTCCCTGTGGCAAGTGTAGTACCTGCCCGTGCTCCGGCTCCAAGAAGGACAAGCGTCAGGCAGATCAGTCCCAGCCGCAATCGGCGCCAGCACCACCGCCAGCACAAAGGACTCCGAATGTGGAATGCCTCTGTGTCAGTCGACGTCGGCAAGTGCAGCAAACGGCACCGCTGCAGGCCCCTTTGGCTGATACGTACACGTGCACTCGGGCACGAGCGGAGCCGACGAGACAGGTTCCATTGGAGGAGCGTTGCACCTGCCGGCTGAAGCCGACGCCGGCGCAATGCGAGTGTGCGCCGCCAGCTCAGCCCCCGCAGCAGGTCGCCTACAGACAGGATCCCATGCCGCCAACGCATGCGCAGATTGCATGCGGACAACCACTTCCTAATCAGTATAATCAGCGCCCGCAATATGCGCAGAGCGGTCCAAATCAATGTGGACATTGTCAATCGCAGCAGAGGAAAAAGAAGTGCGTCATTCAATGACTGCCTCAATTGAGATTTGGCAATTTAGGGAATTTAGGGAACAAAGCAGGCTTTTTCTGGGACGGCAAGTGAGCACACGTTCTCAACGAAAAATAAATTCTAAATTTGTTAGCATAAAACTTCTTCAAATAATATTTATACAAATTCAGTAAAATGAGAAAAGAAATGTAAATGTTTTGGCCCACAAAAGAGATTTAAAATGCAATTAGCTTTCTTTTAAGTTACCATTGCGAAGAGTTTGTAACAACCAGCTAGTTAAATAATACAACTTTATTTGCTTTCAAATATATTATTTATTTGCAAATCAATTTAGGGAAAGTGAGAACGGAAGAGAAAGAGAGAGAGATCCTCTGCAAAAGGGTTTGGAGCAAGGTGAATTTACTAGCAAGGTAATGTACTTCCCACAAGTGAATGTCCGCTTTTATTTTCATTCTGCCAAGCGTGGGGAAATTTTTATCAAGGAATCGTATTGAGTTTGCCATGGTGAAATTATTAATTTGATTATTAATCATTTATTACTTATTACTTATTTTACTTTACTTATTTCGCTACAATGTTAAAAACATAGTTCTATACTTTTCAATCTGTAAAGGTCGAAATTAAATATGAAACTATGATGAGTAGTTACATTGTCGATGGTTTCACCATGAAGTTAATACGTCACCTGATAAACAGATTTCCCCACATGATGGAATAATGTTTAGTGGCGTATTCGCTTCACCTCGAGCCCACCACAATGAGATAAATAGAGATATATTGGTTCAAAAGACCCAAAATAGAAGCCGTGGGGAGTGAATACTCCACCTTATAATTTGATCATGCCCAAAAAAAATCACACCTGTGGGAAACACGTCACCTAGTTAGTAATTTCACCTAGCCGCAGCACACAACGGAGCTGTGAAGTTAGTTATCCACACCAAAACTGAAAAGTAATTTCACCTTGGCCCCAGGTTAAAGATGGCTGAGAATAACGAGAACTCTCAGCATAGTATGGCTGACAAAGCAAAGTTCTGTGAGAAGACGGCAGCGACGCTCAAAGGAAATCAGAGCTGTCAAATCGCTGAATCGGAATCACATGTCAATAAAGCACCAAAGACTGGACCAGGTTGTCACTGCACGCCCCCAGTGCAGCCAAGTCGTGAGGTGTTATCCTATGGCGGCCCAGTGGGTAATCAATGTGCACCTGCAGCCGTCCCTCGTCCCATCTACAATGTGCCTAAAAACCAAGCCCCGTGCAGTCACTGCCAGCAAAGAAACAAGAAAAGATGCAGCATTCAGTAATTGACGTTCTATCATCTGGCAAGTTTATGTAATCGAAGTAAGCGGTACCGGAAGCACATAAACATTTTTAGTGCTCTCACATCATTTCGAAATTGTGTAACGCCTCAAGCAAGTCAACCGGTTGAAAGAATAATCTCAAATGTCGAAATGTCAATGCTCATCCTCAACCGTGCCTGCAAAAAAGGAGAGGCAAGAGGAGGCCTGTTCAACAAATGTGCCTAGCGCAAGATTGGGCGCTGCATCTAATACGAACTGTCCATGTACGCCAGTTCCAGCAGTACCATCACGCCTGCAGCCCGAGATCATACGAGTTCAATGCGGAAGTCCGGCTCAAGCAGCTGCTCAAGAAAATCAGAACTATGGTTGCCAGCATGGACAACGAAGGCGCTCGAAATGCAACTTACAGTGATTTATCGATAACGAAGGAAGCGGACAGGCAAAACTGCAAATGCGCTCAAAATGATCAACCGATTGCTAAATCGATACGATTATTCGTTTCGAATTCGAAATACTCAACCGAATGACACCAAAGCAGGCGTTACAAACATGAAGTTTTGACAAGAAAATTTCGATTTGCACCCAGAAAACTAACATTTCAGATAAAAATGCAAAACTAAGCTATTTATTGTTCTTTAATAATGAAGTTTACGCTATCAAAATTATCAGTTCATTATTTCGAAGAGCAATAAAACCAAATGTGATTGCTGATGGGCAAGTCAATGCAAACATATAACTATATTTTATTTAATTTTCACAAAATTAGTTTCAATCAGGAAACAGTCCAAGCTGCGGGCAATGTTTACGTGATTCACGAGTTCAGTTCTGGCACGGAAGTCATCGCACCATGTGTAGGAAAAATCGTGGACGACACTGTTTCGTCTATCGCACTCCGCCCATTGCCTCACAGCGTCCCGGAGTCGTGTGTCAACGAGATCGTTTCTCGAACAGCGAGTGCTCTGCCGATTGTCCTGCAGCTCCGCAGCGACGGCGGGCAACGAGTCGATGTTGCTCAAGTACTGATGTCAGCCGCTGTCCATCACCAGAGCCATCACCATCCAATACCAGTGTCAGTGTCGACTGCTGTTGTCCGCCACCCCAGCGGACCTGCTGTTATCCGGTGAGCTTGCGAAAACCGGCACCAAGAGCAGTCTACGAGCAGCGACCGCAGCGACCCCGTTGCCCAGTTACGCAAATAGCTCCCAAAATACCAAGGCCTCAACCAAAATGCCATCCAGCTCCATCTGGCCAAGTTGCGACTTTTGCACCTGTGCTCCAGTCTATGAACGAGTCCATCGAAGAGCCGAACGATCCATACTACAACTATAATCGCTATCAACAAAATCATCTAAATTCTGGAGTAAATCCGATGGCAAACTTCGACATAAATAGATTCGATCGTGATAGCACTGGAAATGCTGGAGGTTTTGGTCGTCGGCGAAATGTCAGCATCCGGACATGCGTGGACTACGATTATGAGCCAGGAAACCAACCCCAGATGCAGTCCTATCAAAATCCACAGATTCCACCTCCGCGGACATATTCAACTCGTACCAATTTCCGACATCCTTCACCATGTACATACCCGGAGTTTATACCCACTCAACGAAATCCTTATCCTCCACCTTACGACCTTGAGGACGATGAGGATGTGAGCTCAACTACAACCAGATATGTTCCATGTCAATACCGCCGATAACAATATTTTGTGTGTTACTAAAAAATCCCAAAATACCAACGACTATCGAAACCTATCGGTCACCAATCAACCATCCACCACAATCGAAAAGAAAACAAAAAAGTAGCGTGGAAACGTTGTGTGTTTTAAGAAAACTCCAAGTGAATTAGTTATATTAAAATATATACATAATGGATGATGGAGATTATGATAACGATGAGTATGTTGCAATGTCTGTACAAATATTTTTACTTTTGCTAATTTACTTACCACTTTGCAGTGTCGGCGGCGGTGATGATTTCGACGATGTCGATGACGACGTTGATGAGGACATTGCACAAGAAGAGGAAGTGGACAACATTGAGATCATTACGCCCGGTATCACCGGAGGAGGTGGTGTGCCAAAATCCAAACGAATTACAACAAAATATATGACGAAATACGAGCGCGCACGCGTCTTGGGCACGCGAGCACTGCAAATTGCCATGTGCGCACCGATTATGGTTGAACTGGATGGCGAGACAGATCCACTGCAAATAGCAATGAAAGAGCTAAAGCAAAAGAAAATTCCAATTATTATACGCCGCTTTCTGCCCGATCACTCGTACGAAGACTGGAGCATAGACGAGCTAATCATGGTGGATAACTAGCCGGGGTAGATATAGGAACACAGATGAATAGATCAGAATAGCTATTAGACATTTATTACTCCTCACAAATATAAATATAATTACAATAAGCTCTTGCAGTTTTGCAATACTCCATACTTAAATATTTGCTGAAAATGTTAACTGAATTCAGCTCCAGGCATAGCCCTCGCCTCGCTGATAGCACACGCGTTCCAGCAGTCCGACTGCATGTTGACCTGTCCTGCAGATGGCACCCACAACAGCGGGCAGTAGTCCGCATTCTGAGAGATTTTGTTCACCGAAAACCTGACCTGATGCTATATCCTCCTCTCCAGGTGCCGTTGACTCCTCGGGCGAGGATTCCAGTAGCTTTTGTGTGGCTTTACTAAAGGACAAGGTGTTAATGCTACTAGCCAAAGTGGCACTGAACATTTGACGCGTCTCGCAGAGCAGCGTCGCAACGCTTGGAAGGAATGTGGGTAGAATCAATCCCTTGATATCGATACTGTGATAATCGACTCCATCAAGACGCACTTTTTTGGATCGCGGCACCAAATGCTGCATTGTGGCTTTGGGAAAGGCAACAGAGGCTAACAATGTTGGCGGTACACCAGCCAAACGACCAACGCTACTGATGGTGCTCTTGGCATTGAGCAAGTAACTGAAGAAGCCTTGGCACTCGACACCTTCGATCAGGAGAAGCGAATTGTCGCTAAAATCCTCGCTCATTTCAGCTGCCTGCAATTTTCTTTCATGTGTGGTTTTAATGCGCCGCAACTCACGCTCATCCACACCCAAGCTCTCCAGCCAGTCATCATCGTCGTCCTCATCATCTTCAGCCGGCTTCAGCTCTTCTGTCGCTTCCTTCGCACAATTATTGTCAACTTTTGTTATCGTTTCGTTTGTGTGCTCCTCTGTTAAGCTGCTGTTTAGACTCCCGCCACTGACTGCATCCTTTTTGAGGGGCATGCTGTACTCAATACCCTCCTGGCGCAGGGCGTTGCGCATGCCGCGAGTGGAAGGCGTGACTAGGGCGTGCATTTCGGCGCGTCCTCCGCAACCCGCTGCGCGAAACAACACCGTAAAGGTATTAGCACACAGATAAAAGTACGGACATTGGCGGGCGCGCAACAATTGAAAAAGTCCACGAAAGCTATAATCCCATTCCTCAGCCAGCGCCTTGCGTTCCCTTTCGCCAATGGTGATGCCATTGTTTTCCTTCGAACTACGAGGGAAAAGCGTTAGCCACGGTAGATGCGGATGTTGCCAATAATATGTGCATTGATTGAAGCGTGTGGCATCTGAGATGTCCAGTGTACTCTCCGTCTGATTTGTGTCGAAGCAGCGCACAAAACTGGTGAGACCGCTGGCCAGCTGTGAGGTCTTTAGTTGTGTGGCGGGCAATTCGGTGGGGCAGAAGAAACGGACACGCGTTTTGAGGCACCAATCCATGGGCAGATGCGAAGTATGCTTCTGTCGAGCGGCCAGCGCCGCATCGTCTTCCTCATCAGCTTGTGCGGCATGTTGTTGGTGCAACAACTTGGCAAACGCTTGTGCATCGAATTTCTGCAACACCAATTTGGCGGGCGGTGGGCGTGTCGGCGTATCACGGACAAAACAACTTGTTGTTGTCGTTTCAAGTTCGCAAATAGATGTTTCTTGCGGATCATCGGTTTTCTGCTTCTTGGCGCCATCTGTGGACCTGTAGATGATGCATTATTGTCAGCCAAACAGCTGATTGCATTAAAAGACTTACTTGGCAAATGGATTCTTTCGCTTTTGTGCTATTTTGGCTTCCAGCAGCTTGCACTTATCATTCTCATCCAACTCGGGCCTCTTATTATTGTTGTTATTGCTGCTCACACGTGCCGCCAATTGTTTCTTCTTCTGTTTCAGTCTTTGTAGCTTGATGAACTGCAAAATTGCAAATTTCTTATCAATTTTAAACTTCTTAAATTCTGAGTTGCTTTTAGTACATCATCGGGACGTGTCCATTTAGAGCTTAAACTTGTTTCGGTTGACATGATTATAAAATCTTTAAGTAATTAAATAAATTAACTAAAATTAATCGGCAATAGAATTCGCTAGACTCCCGCGCAAAATGTATGTTTTAATGGTTGTTGTTATTGTGGTTTTTGATTGCGAAAATGGGCAATCGATTAATTATCAAAGTTAACAGTATATCGAAGCGTTGACAGTTGTCAAAACATCGATAACTGTTCCTTCGATGGCCACAAGCAAAATTTGAATTTGAATTTAAAAATATACAGATACAATAAAATAACAAAATTAATGAATTCATTTATGCAATTAAATAAATTTGTTCTTAACGATTTATTTTTTTTGATCAGCTTCTCAACTTACAAAATTATTGGCCCTCTCTATTTTACAATTTATGTTTTTGTAGTCCAATTCAGCTGTACTATATTTATATTTATACTTTTTATATTAAAATACATATGAGCGTTTTTGAATATACATATTTCTAAAATTTGCTTTTTCAAAACAGAATTTACTCGAGTTGTGCTGTTTGTATATCATTTGGCTATAAACAGCTTTCTGTTAAATAACATTACAGTATTAGTTTACATTTGAATTCATAAACTCTGGTCACACATTATATTAAAAACAAGAACATTCAAGATTTGGTCACGCTACAATCATAAAAACTGAAATAACAAAGTAATATTTAACAAAAATGGATAATGGTAGTTTGGGCGAAGTTTGTCGTGTGTGTGCAAACAAAATAAAAGACAAGAATCGACAGCGTCATATATTCAACTACTTGCGAGGCAAGCTATTGCAGAATCTGAAACTCATAACTGGAGTCGAGGTAAGCACCTTGAATTTGCTGCATCGAAGTCGCAGAATAAACCAAAAACTCTGTTGCCTTTTTTAGTTATTGGCAAATGAAAGTTTGCCCAACTTTATATGCGAGCGATGCAACTCTGAGCTTGATTTGGCTATCAAGTTTCGGGAGCGTTGCATATTTTCGCAGAAGTACCTACAGGATATGCTGAAAAAGAATTTCAACAAATTTGAAACCACTGACAATGAGCTGTCTGAAGAATTGATCGACGAAGATCAGCTGGAGTACAAAGATCAAGACTTGGAATATCAAGATTTAAATGATTGTGTAGAACAAGATGAGGAATGTGAGCCTGATGATGTCGTCGATGATTTAAATGAAGAGGGATTAGTAGAAACGATTGACTTTGAAACTCTCGAGCCGGAGAATTCTCCGAATAATAGGAAAAGTAAGCGGCACTTTGTCCTATTGCAAGACAGTCGTCCCGTTAAGCGGCTTCGCAATTTTTTCATTTGCGAAGAGTGTGGTGAATACTTTAGGAAGGAAAACGAATACAATGATCATTTAGAAGGCCATAAGGAATGCAAGGAATCGAAACAGTTCTTTCCATGCCAGCAATGCTCCTCGTTCTTCAACACCAAGACTATGCTAAATCTGCATCGACGTAATGAACATAACGGAAGTCGACTCTTCAAATGTAACACTTGCGACGAGACATTTCTAGAACATACTGCCAAGCAGCGTCATGAGATGTAAGTAGTATAGGTGCCCTAAGTTTCGAATTATAATTAGAACATAATCACTTAAAACATGTGTTGTGAGTTAATAAGGCCTTATAAGCTTGCAGTCTGTCAGTCTGTAAATAAATATCTTGTGATTTTCTTACAGAGCGCACGTCAATGAAAGACCATATCCTTGCCTAGAATGTGACATGATTTTTAGGAGCGTGTCGGAGCTACGCGAACATTCTAAGCTTCATGCCCAGCGCAAGTTTCGGTAAGAGATTTGTATAAGATTCAAAAACATGTATTTTGTTAAATAACATGAATTTTCTCGTAACAGATGTGAGCCCTGTAATAGAGACTTTTCAACGCGGTATCAACTCGATGCACACTCGAATACAAATCCACACAGACGCACTGTTCAGCAAATGCAGGATGAGATTGACATGCTGTGTGGTGGAAATAATGAAGAAGACGATGAGTTGGATGAGGAGGTGGACGAACTGATTGAATGCAGCTAATGCATATGAGCAGTATTAAAATATGTAATAAATATCATTATTATTAATATTGAGTGATTTGTATGTTAAACTCTGCTTCTTTTAACAGTAAAAGTTGATCAACAGCTGTTGAACAGCGCCCTAATAGAAGCTTTGTTTAACATAACATTAACATTAGGAAGCTTTTCTTAGCAGATAACAGCGCCTGCGCATGCGCATAGAAGCGCACTTCTTATCAACTTGATAACATGCATATGTTTGTATAAATATATAGTTATATGAGAGTCAAAACCGTATGTTGTG
This sequence comes from Drosophila rellima, assembly GCA_035043635.1. Classification (NCBI taxonomy): domain Eukaryota; kingdom Metazoa; phylum Arthropoda; class Insecta; order Diptera; family Drosophilidae; genus Drosophila; species Drosophila rellima. Next base: position 209,414 of record JAWNMV010000604.1, read on the forward strand.
TGTATTCTCTGTATTCAACTGGTTGTCACCACATCACAGTGACCAACCCGATATCGTTATACACACCAGAAACGGAATTTCTTACAGCTGCTGCAGTCAGAAAATCAATATTATTAAGAACACCGACGTAAGCAACGATATCATTTTTATAAATGCGCAATATGTTGGCCCAGGTGAAAGGTAAGCTAAAAGAACGTGCACATACAATGTTGGGGAAAACTCAATATATTGATTTTCCAGCTATTGGAATGTTAATTGGATGCTTCGCTTTGCTCCTTGGCGGCTTTTCTGGAGTGCAAGGCTTTCAGTCCAAGGATAGCATCTTTGCGGATGTCCTGCTGTCTGAGCTATTGAATCGCATGGACAACGACATGCAGGTGGGTTACTATGATGTGGACAATGAGGGAGATTTGGCTGTAGCAGCTGCTGCTGCCGCCGCTGCCGACAAGGACAATGTGGATTTAGTGTCCCGCTCGGAATATGCCAGATTGTGCGACGGTGGCGCTGATTGTGTTCTGCAGCAGGGAAATGGCAATAATCCCTCGCTCCGGGATCAGGAGTTCATGCAGCACAGTTCGCTGTGGGGCCATCAGTATGTGACCGGTGGCATGGGTGAGGGCCAAAATCGTTATAATACCATCGTCAAGACCGATGCCAGTTTGCCCGCCTACTGCAATCCCCCCAATCCCTGTCCCGAAGGCTACGACATGGAAACACAGGGCGGCAATTGTATTAACGATTTCGACAATACGGCAATTTACAGCCGAGAGTTTCAAGCTGCCCAGGATTGCACCTGTGACAATGAGCATATGTTTGATTGCGCCGACCAGGAGAACGGTGCTGGAGCCGGTGGTGAGGCGGACAATGGCGAGATGAACGCCGCCGTTGAGAAATTCCTGATGCAACAGTTTGGTAACGACAACGGACTGAACAATGCCAACGGAGTGGTCAAGAAGGCCGGTCACATGGCCGGACTACGTATGGATGCTATACCCAATCCCTTCCTCCAAGTGGGCCCAGATGATCGTCTGCCAATTGCTGCCAAAAAAGGCAATATGCTGTTCCATTAATCTAAAATACGTTTCACATCACATAACATGAAACTATTGACGACGTTATGTGTCTAGACTCTAGACTCTAGAGAATTATCACAGTTTAATCTATATGTTATTCCTCATGCATAAGTAGAGCTCCTAGTAGCTTCCAAGTACTTAATAATATACGGTCCACTATTACATCTGTGTCTACACCACTAAAGTTATTCAAAATAAACAATGGCTTAAAGTCAAACACACAAAAAAATAAAGAGATTAATCTTTAAACAAAATTATTATGACTCATGTATAAGAATAATTTTCAAGAACTTAATGGATTATACCATTAAAGTTATTCAAAGTAATCAATGGCCAGACAAACTAACAAATAATTAGAATTATCTTTTGGCATTACTTTTTAAAGATACTAGGAGTATTATCGCAGGTTATTCTAAATGTACAGCTAAATGTTCAGCCATGTATTAAATCTAGCTATTAACTAACTACATCTACTCCAGGCCAAATGAAAATAATATTAATCTCTAATCAAAATTATAGGAAAACACTAAGATTCTCGTGTTATCAATTATCTATTTAAACTACTCCATAACTGTCCACTTCTATTATCAAAATATAATGGCCATACAATTAAAAATATATTTAAACTTTAGACATTACTTCTTGTAGACGGTATGTATCTTGTTATATCAATTATCTATATTAAAACTACTACTACTATATCTGTGTCTACACCACAAAAGTTAGTCAAAATAAACAATGGCTTCAAGTCAAACAAAAAAGAGAAAATTTGTTGAACATAAGTCTATGCACATTTATTTCTAGTTTCAAACAAAAGTTTTACACAATAATTGAGTTAATTAATAACTATTAAGTACTATAGCAAGATTCATGTTCTGTCGTTATACAATATAAATAGGTCTTCTTCTTTTCAACTGCTGCACTTTTCAAATCAGCTTTACAATGAGTATTATGTGTCAGCATTCACTGGTATTGTGGTCGGACAATCAGCCCATAAATCGGGGACCGTCAGCATCACAATTTCTTAAACCTAACCTAACAAATGATATAGTACATAAAGTATGAACGATGTAGCCCCGATTAATATTCATTCTATTTTTTCGGGACTAACACGCCACCATTCGATAACATCACTGGCAGTGTGGTTAGCTAAGCATAATATTCGTTGTGTATTGACAAGGATCCTGCAATTTCCTTTCTATACTTATTTACAAATTACAATTACAATTTTCTGTTTTTTTTTTTCTTTTTTTGACTAATAACTCGTGGAATTTGTTGAAAATTTCTAACTTAACATATTGATTTGATATCTGTTTGATCGTAACAGGCATTACATACGCCCCGTATTATTGCCGGTGGTGTTCTGACCCCAGGATACTTGATGCGGATTTCTTGTGGTCAATCGGAGCGAATTCGCCTCGACATCCTCATCAATGACGTGCTCGTAGCCCTGGTTAATGGTACCACCGCCATTGGAGCCATAGATTTGCTGTAAATGTGTCAAATGTTCAAAGTTTAAATTTTAAATATAAATTTAAAGTTCCGCGTGTAAATAGATCAATTTAATGCTAACCTCCCCAGGTCCTCCATTCACATTGAACACATCCTTGATGCTAATGCCGGCATTGGAGACACGTCCGCTACGAGGATTGGGTACGGCGCCATTGTTATTCATCTAGAGATACAAATTTGAATCACTCTAAGTCTAATAAATAATCTTAGTCTATAAGTTGAGATCTTTTACCGGCAATGCTGTTGTAACTCCGTATTCATTTTTGGCGCCCAACGTCTGCATCGCCGACTTGCGTCTTTCGGCCATTACCGAATTCTTTCGCACTTCTAGAGCTCTTATGGTCTCCGCCCGCATCGTCAGACGACGAGTCAAAATGGGCGTGGCCGGATTGTTTTCCGCATCGGCTGTGAGCTTAAGGAATCGCTTCTTGAACGCCACATCCAGGGTGCCAATTTGACGACGTGGCTGTCGAGCCTTCTCCAAGTTTTGAATGGTCTTGCGTCGTGCTATGCGATCGGGTCCAGAACCCGAATCATTATCATAGTCCCCATCGATGCCCTGTAAGCGTTGCAGGTTCTTCACTATTTCCACCGCATGCTAAGGAGTACGAAATGTATCCATATAAGTAAAGTAATCGATAAATAACTATGTTCGATTATAATTACCTTATCTATGAGTTGATCTTGGGTTAGGTCTTCCGATTTCTTCTTGCAGAAGTTCAACTCCGTGGAGGCCAAGATGTGGGATATAGTGCCAAAGCGATGGAACAACATGGCCGTAAATTGTATCACCAAAATTAAGGCAAAGAAGAAGACAAACACGAGACCAATGGGTTCCAATTGTAGATAATCCTTGGAGATGTGCACCTAATGGGGCGTATTATAAACAATAACATTAGATTAAAACATATCTCGAGTGTTATTCTTTTTCGGGTTAGTAACATTTAACGATTGAAGAACATTCGGAATTGATTCGGGTTTTAAGGCATAAGAACATAGTACCAATTGTTGGTGATTGTGCTATGTTTACCATATGTGTGATAACCATATAAGTGTGTTATATGCCGGGTTGTTGTTTTTGTTTTTTGTTTTTTTTTTGGTTTTTGTTTTGATATGAAACATGCTTTGAATTGAACTGTATTTGCAACTCCTGCCTATATCTGGATTTTTAGATATTGAAGGCATATGGTTGACAGTTTACTGTTAGATCTGGTTCATGTTGTTGTTTCTGCATTGATATGATAGAGTTTAAGTTGTTGTTGTTGTTGTGGTTGTTGGTGAATTGCCTGAACCATTAGAGGATGGGTTTCCATTAAGAGGATAAATCAAACGAAACGCCTTATAAACATTTAGGGGTACATAAATACAAATACATAACATATATAACATTAGAAACATTCATTAGATATAATATGTATGTAACTGTGACTGAACATGTGTGACGTGACATGTGTGAGGAGACAGAGAGCGAGAGAGAGAGAGCGATATAAATACAGTGGGAGTGAGAGAGAGAGAGAGAGAAGTTAGAGGTTCCCTTCGAACAGGTTTAGGATTAATTAAAAAACACACATTTTAAAACACAGAACAGAACAGTTTGTTTTTGTTTTTGTTGGTAGTAGAAACCATAAACACAGTTAAGAATTTGATTAGAATTATATTTTGAATTATAAACCTCAGATGTCTCTTCGATATACGTAATGTTCGTTTTGACGCCCAACGGCCAAATAATATGCAATTTGTCCTTGTTCAATTGCAACAAGAACACAATCAATACGAATAAGGCGTTGGCCATGAAAAATGCAAAGACCGACTTATTGCGCAGCTCAATCAGATCGGAGGCTATGCGGGCCTGATACACACCATTATATTATCGAATTGAACATACATATATAAATATATTTAAAGAAAAAAAGAGAGAGAGAGAGAGAGAGAGAGAGAACAAAAGAGAAAAATATGTTAGTCAGGTTTGGAAATATGATCAATTACCTCCTGGGTGGACTCGTCATAGGTAATGTTGGTTCGCACGCCAAAGGGCCACTTGACGTGGATGTTGTCCTTGTTCAACTGCAGCAGGAACACGATCAGCACGAATAGAGCGTTGATCATGAAGAACGCGAATACCGACGAGTCGCGCAGCTCTTTCAGATCTTTAGCTATACGGGCCTATAAATACATTATCGACACACACACACGCACACACACGCACACATATTGGGATTGAGTTTAGGTCCTTTGGAAGCACCTAAAACCATCCCAGTTAAAACCAGTTGGATTAAGAGAATTCTCACCTGCTCCACGGGATCATTGTCAATGGGGTACAGATACTGATCGATCAGATCTTTCCAGAACTGTATTTCCGAGCTGGACAAAAAGTCCACTTCACCCTTGCGCACATCGGGATCCTCAATCCAATAGGGATTCGTGAGGAAGTCGCGTTCCTGCTTGGGCTCCGCAGAGGTATCTGAATCCGATTCATCCGATTCGTCGCCCGACTTCTCAGCCACCGACGACAGCAAATGATGATCCTTGGAGCCACTCGAAGTGGTGCGACGTCTATTGTGCCGGGAGGCATGATGACCATGCGGATCCACAGCACTCTCGATGGTATCAATGCGGTTCTTGATTGTGTCCAGGGATTCGGCAATCGAAGTCAGTTGCTGCTTCTCATCGGAGGTCTTGCCATGAGTGCAGAACACGCAGCGGAAGAGTCCAGCCAGGGAGAACTCAATGGATCCCTCCTCGTCGTCGTTGTCGCCAATGCCACTCTGGAGGAAGCTCAACATGCTCTTTTGCTTCACACGCTTCTTGGCCTCCTCGGCGGCCTTCTTTTCGGCCTCCAGCTCCTTCTTGGTCTTCTTGGCGACCACCTCTCGCGTGCCCCAGGAGACGACATTCAGATTGATGATGGAGTACAGGATGAGCAGCAGGTACATAGAGGGAATGGACAGTAGATAGATTAAGCCGCATGTTATACACCAAAACTCTTGGGGATGCAAACATGCGGCTATGAAGAATGAGCCCACCATCGATATCAAAAAGATGGCCGAGGGCGAACCGATGCCGTCCTCGCCCAGCTGTAGGGCGGTACCGACGATGACGGCCATCATGATCAGGGCATAGCAGGTGGAGAGCACCTGGGCAACGAACAGTTGGATATTCGCCTTGCAGGTGAAACAGATGAGCATGAAGCCGAGAATCGGAACAATGTTGTAATGAAACGAGGTCCAGTTGTCAATGCGAAAGGCGGCGACGAAGGCGCCCACCAACATGAGGAAGATCGTGCCGGGTCCCAGGATGGTGCCACCCATCAACATCATTTGGTAGAAGACATACAGCAATGAGATGTTGTCATTGATCTTGATGGTTCGCTTCGCATCGCCCAGGAGATCCATAATGTTGGCAATGGTTGAAGGCACCCAGCGACGTCGTTGATTGTAGAACTCGTTGAAGCCCTCGGGACAATGGGTATAGGCATCCGAGGCAGCCGAGTACTCGACCCGATAGCCACGTTGCAACAACAAGGTGCACAGCCAACGATCCTCGCCCTGATCGTACTGCACATAGTGACGTGCCTCTGTCGGCTTCGTCGTATACTTCTTCATCACATTGTCATCCATGAGGGCTTTGCCGCGGAACAGGGAGAAACAGCCGGGGGAGCAGAGCACACAGCCAATCATATGCTCGGTGGCCTTTTGCAGCCAATGGCCAATCGCGTACTCGAACAGCTGGTACCACACCATGGGGCCAGAGCCCACGGGATGGATTCGTCCACAGGCAGCGCCCAGATTGCGGTTCTTCTTCATCAGATCCACCAGCAGGGTGACGGCATTCGGCTTGAAATCGATGTCCCCGTCGAGGGTCAGCAAATAGGTGTTCTCCGCAATGGCATCCTTGCGATCCACCGAGATGGGCAGCTCCATGAGCCGGTGTCCCAGCAGGTAGTACATGTACATGACCTGCGACCAACGCTTGCGATGACGTATCCGATCCTTATCCTTGAGATGGGCAATGAACTTGGTCTTTCCCGGCAGAGTCCAGACCAATCTGCCGCCATAGGGTGTGGGGTATTTCTTGGGTGGACGCAGTCGTATCGTGGTCTGATGGATCTCCGAGGCAGCCTCATCCATGGTGCCAATCAGCAGTTTCACGAATCGGTTACACTGAATATCATCGTCGCTGTGATCCGAAATCTCAAAGGCATCGTCGAAGAAGATGTGCGCTAAAAGAAGGTGAGAGGTCAAAGTGGATATGAGTGGGTGAGATCTTGAAGTTTATACAGAAAGACAACCATGTATCGTAATAATGTATTTAAAAATGTTGGATCATTAAAATAATTAAAGTTGTAATCCTTAATCACTGCGGACAGCAGTCCGCGCTAGTGACGAAAGCATCACGAAGGGTGCGAGAGGCGACTAGCAATACATACAGGAAGAATGGAAATTTTGCTATAACTGTCCGATCAGATCGAGTTATATGCCGATTGAAAGGTATAGTTTTAGCTCACAAAAGTGCATACGTTGAATGACACCTCAATCATAAAAATCCGTTTAGAGGTTCAAATGAGATGAAAAGTCAGTTTGTCTGTTTCTTTGTATCAAAGCGTTGAAATAGCTAAAATATGTGAATGTGGAACTATTTTCAATCATAAAATTAGAAACTTTTGTTTTACGACTTTTTTGAAAAACAGCTAGTTTAGCGGGAAAATGCTAAAATTTGCTAAACTTTTTTTTTTAAGAATAAGTTATGTATTCAATTTAATATCGTTCGTCACAAAATTGAATATCTGAAATTTTGGGGCATAGAAATGTTTTCGTCACTAGAATTTTACATCGTAAAAAGGTTTTTTTTAGAAGATCTGAATTACTCTTAAAATTAAAACTAAACTTAATAATTGTGAATTGTTTAATGTTGATAATATGTTAAAGTCGTATAGTAAAATCGTTAAAGTGACTAGTGCCTGAAATAATAAACGTTAACTTGTAGCACTGTGAAAAATAATAATCAAATAAACAAGAATATATATACTTTTAAGAGATATAATTGGAATTAAATCGTTAACTTACTTTCAAACTCATAATAGTCGGGATCGAGAACTCGCAGATACTTTTGGGCCACTCGCCTGGCACATTGATCCTCATCCATTCGCATAATGCTCTTCAAGAACTCGATCATTTCGTCCTTGGTCTCATGCCACATTGTGGCACATGTGTAGATACGAGTGATGTTATCCGATGACTTGATTGAGGGTTTGTTCGGCGCCGAAGATCGATCCGTGTGCACGGAGATGGTCTCATAGTACTCGTCGCCCTTCTCCTTCTCGATCTCAGACAGATCCTAAGTTTAAAGAGAGCTTTAGGACGAGCCGGGTAATTTGTTAGAGTTGAACTTACCTCCGTTTTGACATCGGCCTGATCATCTCGTCTTCGGTTCAACGCCATGGATTGATCAATCAGGAGAGCAGAGTACATGGGACTCACAAAGAGCTTCTCCGTGGTCGCCAATCTCTCGCACTTGGGCGTCCAGACGTGCAGGGCAATCCAGGTTTGGCTGAGCAGCCACAGTATCCAGGCCCAGGCCATTTGTTCAGTGACAAAGTTATTGAATCGGAAATTCGATGGACTGGTAAAGAAGAGATAGTCGGGTATGGTGCCGTGGAAGAAGCAAGGATCATCGATGCGAATGCCACAGGCGGCAATCAGGAACGAGACGGCGATCGGGACAGTTAGGCTCACTGGGAAGGCGTAGCTGAAGCCCTGGATGAGAATCTTGCAGGCAAACTTGCCAAAGATGTAGCACAGATAGGCGCCAAAGATTTGCAGGAGCAGGACATACACCACCGTGTTGTAGGCGGCATCCACGTCCACGGTGTCTATGTTCGCCGATTCCAAGGTGTCGGGCAGAACTCCTCCCAATCCGGCTGGCAGCTCGTAGACGACAATCTTGTGCGGACTGAAGGCGTCGCTGTAGAGAGTGAAGAGATTGCTTGGCTCTTCGCCGTTGGCCCAGTAGATGAGCATCGTGACGCAGATGAACAGCAGAATCTTCCACATCGAGAGGAACATGTGACAGAAGTAGCGAGTATAGTGCATCTCCTCCTTGATGCGTCCCAGGGCGCGCACAATGCCAAGTGGCGATTGCGGTGAGACGTAGTTCTCCCACCAGCCACACGAGATCATCACACAGGCAACCGGAATGACCCAGAGCTCCCGGCGATTCTCCAACAGAGGCCAGATAACCAGACCTGTCACCTGTGCTGCAACTGCCGCCAGATCAATGATCACTTTGATGAAGCGCTTGCCCTCCTTGGAGGTGCGGGAGAGCAGTCCAAAGATGCCGGGTATGACGCACAGGCAGTTGGTCAACATGGCCCCCTGGATGGCATCGATCTGTGGCAGCACCACGAACATCAACAACGCCGTGCCCAACGCACTCAGACTCTCCATCAGCCAGACGAACAGGAAGTGGCCCATCTTGGGCACCGTGAACGTCTTGAAGAAACAAATGCGCACTGATCGGATGAGGGATCCGATTTCCGGCAGCGAATACGCAATCACCAATGCCCAGATCCAGGCAATACGCTCCTCCTCTGGCAGCACCACAACAAAGCTCTTGTCGCGACCCTGTTTAGGAATTATATATACTGGTTATTAGTCTTGATGACTAGTCAGTCTGATTGCCTTACCAGATCCTTGTTGCAGTACTCGATCCTTCGATCCTTGCGCACTTGCGAGGTCATAAAGAGAACTGTGCCCTTGGCTATAACGCCACCGGTTAAAACTATGATAAACGTAAATATATAGGCGAAGATTTTTAAAATCTTAATGGTTAATTCTAGACACTCCTGGTTCGCCGTCGATCCGGTCTCAATTTTAATTGGCGGATCACGGAAAACATCCCAGCCTTTTGTCTCCTGTATGGTGCGTTGGCTGCAAAACATTTAAATGGAAAAATGTTTTGTAAATTAAAAATAGGAGAAGCTACGGAAGTTTAAATCAACTTATCAAATATTTACATTTTGTTAAAAAAATTTAAATTTACTTAAATATTACTTAATAGACTTGATCACATTAAGATCACTGAAATTGATATTAGATAGTAGACGGTTGAAAAGTACATATATATTAAATCATATTCAATCGGATGATCACACTAGCAAATAGAATCCACACAAAGATTGAGAACAGTTCAGTGGATTTTAAATAAAATTGAAATCGATGACTGAACTTTAGTAAAACTCATTTTAGATCAATTATTCATTAGAGAAAATATGATTGTTTAACTGATCTTTTATCTTAAAGATTAAGGAATTTGGAGATACTATTCTTGAATATAATTAAAGTAGATGAGGGATTAAATTAAAGGGTTATCTAACATAAGTAGTTAGAAAAGATTTGATAAGAAACTTTATAAGCAGAAATGCAACTGATTTCTAAATCCTTCTATCTTTTTCACCCTTTATGTTTTACTTGGCTAATAATAATTACAATGAATATTCCTTCGAAATAAATAAATTTTGAACTAGTCTTTAAAGTTCGTACATTTTGCTTAATTGGAATCGGAGTAAATGACAAATAAAACAATCGTATTTTTCCGAACAGCGGTTAAAAATAAGTTAAAGGGTATAACATATTTTTGAACTGATCTAAAATTTGAAGATCCATCGACCTGACTGATGAAAAAGATGATATATTGAACCTTTATTTCACTGGAATAGAATGTCACGAATCTTATTCAATCGGGTGATCACACGAGCTGCCTGGTCTTAACTTCCGGCATTTCAATATGTCTGGTATGACCGCACCTTGTATTGAAAGTGATTGTCAGACAAAACAGCAGTTGCCCAAGATCTTAGAGCAATACAGAGACAATTTCAGCTGTGGGAATGCCAATTAACGTTGTTCAACGTTGGCTCAACGTAAATTTGGTTCCGGTTTAAGAGAGAAAAACATTAGTATACATATTTTGAGACTTGGATATGGATAGTATGGATGGTAGACCCTCATCTTGTTGCTGTCTTGTGGCAAGAAAATCGCAGCTAACAATTTGCATAAATTTTCATGATAAATTGGCCGCAACATACTTGTACAGGTAGTAGATACATACATATAGTAAGTAAGGGACTTACCTGCCGCCATAAATATCGTGTGTCAGTGGCGAGCTCTCGTCGTCGGTGAAGTTGTTGTCATCGCTATCGCCCTGCTCCCCGGTGGCTGGCGGTGCCATCGGGCGATGCCGCACTGCAGCAGACATCTCCCACGGTCGTTGCTAGTGCGCCCCAGCTCCAGCCCCAGGCCCAGCTCCAAGCTCCAAGCTCCAAGCTCAAGTGTTCAGTCTTGGGCTGAAAATATTGTAGCTGCAATGATTTCGAGAAATGGAAATTAATTGTACACCATGTCGATAAGCAGCCGGTTTTAATGTACGGATATTTATAGCCACTCAGCTGAAAAGGTAGCTTTTTTCAAGGACTTGCGTCCTTTGACCTGCCACGTTCTCTATGCGATCAACTAACCGGTTTAGCACATACATTGAAATGAACTTAAGCCTGATCAAGTTTTTACATATTCCTGTATCTCTCTCTTTCTCTTTATACATATATCCCTCTGACTCGCTCTTTTGCTATTTGTGACTCATCTGCAATTTATCTTTTCTCTTTCGACCAGACGTTCATTAATTAACAAGCTTTTCTTCGGCTCATCTTATTTGGTTTTAACTTTTCACTTTCTCTTCACGCAAAGCTCTACGAATTGTGAGCCCAAATATTCACTGCATAATTAATTAATTAAATTGGCTTTTGATTTGTGGATTTATTAAAAGTCAAAAAAATACAGCATATGACGAGCATTAACAATGATACAGATTTTAATATTTATATATTTGGTATTGTCTTCTCTAAGTATTAACAATTTAAATAAATTTTTTTTTTAAATCATTTGAGTATGCTTTAAAAAAGTTTTAAAACTTTTCAAGTGTGCTTAACTATCTGATATAAGCTATTTTAAATATTGTATATTTATAGTATTTACCTCATTTGATCTAAAAAGCTTAAATTGAATTATTTTCTATAAAAAGTTTATTCAATTTGAATGTTTTTGAACTTTTCTTGAATATTTTGGCGTAGAAAGAATCTCTTTTAAAGTTTCCCTTTTACATAACTAATTCAGTTTTGATAATAACTTAATCTCAAACCGTTAATGTTTATAGCATATAATCTGTAAGTGTTTTGAAAAAAAATAAGTAAAATATTCATTAAAGTTAGCTAATAATTATATTCCCTCCAACTTTTAATTTTGAGAAATAGACCTAACTAAAGCTCCACTTTGATAGCCAAATAGCTCGATTTATTAACTTATCTTTATTTGTCTGTGAACGGAACTAAAGCTGTTTCTAGTTTTGGTTTTATGATCATTGCGAATAGAAGCACTGATCAGGCCCGCAACTATTCATGTTGCATTGTTATATTCAAAGACCTTGTGCTACATTTTCACAGCAGCGGATCAGATTGTTATTGAAGTTGTAGAAACTTGGGAAGGCATGAAGAAATTAATAAGCATATGAAGAGTCTAGTTTACTAATAGCGTAAGAATTGCAAGTAAATAGTTTTTTTCCTATTCTGGATTTAGATAAATTTACTTTACAATTTCAATCACTTAAAAGCAGTCAGTACAATGTACAATTGGTCAGAATTCAAGTTGTAGTTTAGATTAAAAGCTTCGACTTGAACTTTCGATGTCGTAGAAAACTTCCTGGTCTTGCTTATCGTGAATGTTAAGAAAAGTCCTTTTATTTCCTCGCAACTTGTCACGGGAATAATCGGGGGGTTGAGATATTCCTCGGGTCCTTATTTTGCAGGGCAAACTGGTGCAATTGTTGGCCTTTAAGGGATAGGGATTGGGATTTGACCTGCGCTTTACTTTAGACTGGAAACAAACTGAATTAGGCCGGCAGAGCTGTAAAGTCGTAGACGAAGAAGGCGGAGGCGAAACATGATCAACACGAGGATCAGCCCGATTTGTTTTGGCCTTAAAAAAGCAACTTTGCGGCTTTGGCTTCGTTGGCTTAGTCTCAATAACTGGCAACACTTGCGGAGGTGGCCGAAACTTTGGCTGCAACACGAAGCTAAGGAGCTCATAGTTGGTTTTGTAGGCCTTCAGATACTTGATCATCTGGGCCCTGGTCATTTGCTTGACTTGATCGTTCTCGCACTTGTCTTTCGTATTAAGATGACAAAACCTTTTGTGGATCAAATTCGGAGGCTCAAAGTCGCAGCTCTGCTTAAATGGAGACTTCTCGAAGTCACCATCGAAGCACAGCTCGCGATTCTTCATCATATCAAAGATATTGGTTGTATTTTTGTGCGAAGTCCTTTTCTGTTTGCTCATGTTGCCGATATCTTCTAAATTTCCCTTTAGCCGGTGACAGTTTTCTTTTTTTGGGTCGTGCAAATTTTGAGCCTGAAATAGTTGTTATTTAGAATATTTTTGAATTTTAATAAATTGAAAGTGTTGAAACAAAGCTAGACAGATGAACGAAAAGGAAGCAATTTAAGCATTTCAATTGAATAAATTAACGGATGCTGTTGGTGTCAGTTTGGAGTCTGCGCAGTTGTTGTTCGCATGTTTTCGATGTCATATGATTACAACCCCCAACTAAATTCTCAGCTGCTGTCGTCGCATCCACCCTCAACGCATTTTTCTGGGGTGGGAGAATAAGGGTAGATTTTCCGTATGTCCTATGTGTTTGTGTGTGTGAGCCAGGATGCTCTAACCAATTTGCGGCCTTGGCGTGCGCGCCTCTTTTTCAGCTTATAAGGGCGATACAAATGTTGGATTTCAACACGACCGTGTGGCCTAATGGATAAGGCGTCGGACTTCGAATCCGAAGATTGCAGGTTCGAGTCCTGTCACGGTCGCAGCTCTTCTGTCCAAGAAAGTTGTCGTTGTATTCTTTTTAAAATCATTTTCTAATTTATTTATATAAAATTTCATTTAATACTGAAGATTAATAGATTTTGATGCAACTTTAAGCATTCTTAAATTTTTTTTTGACTTATTAATTATTTGCAACAATAGAAACTTGTTTTTGTCTTTGCAATTTCATGTGGAAATATTCAGACAACAACAAAAAATTAAATTAAAACTGGTATACCCTGTGAATTGAAGTTGACAACGAAATGTGAGTTCAGATACTGATTTCTATTTCTAATATATTTTTATTAATATCCAACTTTAATAATCAACTTTATTAATTAACTTCTACGCCTACAATATTAACTTTTTCATGCCTAAAAAATGCAGTTGGTGATCTTACAAATGCCTAAACTATAAAATAAACTAATATAGGCATACCCTGTAAACTTACAAGATTAATTATAATTTTAATACCCTAATTATAGAAAATACTCGCATATAAATTATACCATAGAAATACTTTGTGTGCTACAGGGTAACTAACAGTCGATTACTCTCGACTAGTACTCGTACATTCTTTGCTGATTTGTCGTTCTCTATCGATTCATTTTATAACTCAGATGTTGTCTCTAAATGTCAGATGTCCATGAGATCGGACGTAGTCTTAGATTATGAGCCAAGTGCTAATATATTAAGTCGATAATGGGACGGATAATAATTCGACTGAATCAAGCAATTCTGAAACAAGTTAGAGCTGATTTATCAGGCATTGATTTGAAATGAAAATTGATTATTCATGTTGCACAGTTGTAGTTTTTAGCAGAGCAGTTCACGTAGTTAACCCTAGTTAACCTCTAGTTACAAACCCACGACAACTCGAGTACGTGCTATCCATACCAAATGTGAACTGTCCGAAGAGATTTTGAGAGGAAAGAAACTGATTAGACATTCATGACAAGACGCCAAGAAATCGTAGATGTGTGTACATACAGCTAGAAAAGTCGAGTAGTAAAGGATAAAACAACAACAACAACAATTGAGACAACTTATAGATCTGTTGATAAACGACCGGTTCTTGAGACTCGAGTAACAGGAAAATAAAAGCAAAGCTTCAACAGATCAGACCTTGGGCTGGGCAACAGCGCAAACTGGTCTTTTTTTCTTCAGTTATAATTGGATACAATTCATTCATTTATGTGTGGCTTTTAACAATGCCACAGCTGCAGGCACTCTACATTTTTTGGGGTAAGACTCGAGCTCGAGTATTAAATAGTTGTAGCAATAATCAGTGGGTGTTAGCCAAGTGAATGTTTAGGATATGCACAAAATAAATTTTACGCAATTTATTGCTAAATTTTAAAGCATTAGTTTTGTACGAGTACTTGGCTTTATGCCGAAGCAATTAAAAGCCGTCAGCGAGCTGAGCGGGAAGAAAAAGTGAAAGTAACAAAAAAAAATGTTATAATAAATACGAACTATGAATAAGAAACCAGATACAGATACAAAAACAATGCAGTAGTTGCAACTGTTGTTGCTTCAAATTGATTGCCACATTTAAGCCGAGTAGTCGAAACGGGAACGAACAACGAACCTATCGAATCGAATCGACTTGAGTTGAATTGAAGTGAATTGACCGCGCCAAAAGCTGAACGGGCTTGTTCAACCAGTTTTAAGATGGAGTACAGGAAAAGCGATCGACTTAAGAAATATGTACACATCCATGCACAAAACATGCTCGCACAATGGCAAAAAATAATCACAACAATAAATGTGGACAGAACGGTGACATGGACAAGGCACAAACTGGGCTTAGACTGGGCATGGACTGGGTGTGGGTTCAAAGATTGTGTTAGCCATATAAGGCATTGATTTATGTATACCGATTGCTAGTGATCTATTGATTGATAAAAGCTTTTTCCTGTTTCCAAACTTAATATAGTTGAATTCCAATTAATTCAAACACTTTTTGCATGTACTCGTATTTATGTTTGATTTTTTCTGTTTCTCAAATTAATTTAGTTAAGCCCCAATTGATTTCCACTTTTTGCGTATTTGTGTTTGCAGTTAGTTCAATAAACCGACTTCGACTTCCACTCAAGTGTCTGTCAATTGAATGTTCTTTAAAGCTCTTTTTCTTGTTTTGCCAACTCATTAAGTCAAGTTCCAGCAACTTTTGTTTGCCAACCATAATACCGTTATGCACATGCAGAGACATGCACAAACAGGTAAGTGTGCAAAGGTTCAGCTCCAACTGACTCACGAATTGAGAATCGCTCTCTGAAAGACTGACTGGACTCTCATTAGCCATCTTTTATAGATTTAACCAACTCTATAAAGCACCCTAATTGTATATGTATATATGTAGATCCAGAGATATGTTCATTATCCATCATGAGTCACAATACTTGGATTCATAATGCGTAACTTATTTCGAAACTGACATTTAATTGTGGTTTTTTCTCGCTGTTTCACTTCATTTAACTAAGCTGAGATATGAGTTGTCCGTTGTCTTTCAGAGAAGAGTATGACACGTCTTTTATTTAGGGTTTGGTTTTTTTCTTTTTCTTTTTTTGAAACCAGCGATGACTGTGCCTTGCAACTTCGAGGACAAGTTCATTAATTCATATGAATACGAATGCGCTAACGATGCTGTTGCTATTTTATATGGTTTTTAATCTTTGCTAATTTCGCGTTGATTTTTAATATTGACAAGATACTGCAAGAACAACAGTTACTCGTATATGTCATAAATAAGGTAATAAAAAAAAGGTAAATAAACATTGCATACTTGCTAAAGTTTATTTGACAGGCGTTGAGTGAGAAAAATATTGTGTCCAAAATTTAAATAAGCACAACAAATAGTAAGACACATCTAGAGAGAGACAGAGACAGAGAGAGAGAGAGAGAGAGAGAGCGCGCAAGAGAGAGAAAGAGAACGAAAGAGAGAGAGAGCAATGTCTTTGGCTCAGACTCTTATTTTTTTTTGGTGTAGGCGTTAAGGCCAATAAAATTGTACGAAGATCAAGCGACGCTGATTGCAAATGCCAATTGGATGAGACAGCTGGAAAATCCGCTGAATAAAATACTGATACTAATTGACATTTGTTGGAGGGGAGTCTGGATTGGGAATCGGCGAATTTCACTTAATAACTCCAAAGTTTTAAAGTTAACAACACTCTGTTAAATGCCAAAAAAAAAATGGCTCGATAATTAAAGTTTCTTACGATTTTTAGAGAACAGCTTATTTTAAAGGTGTGTTTTTTTGCGTCTTTTCTTTTAATAGTTATCACATTTATTTTTTGCATTTTGGGGAACGGGTTTTGGTAAACAACGCAAAATGATATCGAGTCCGAGAGAAAAAAAAATGCAAAATAGCCCGTTTTACTTAGTCGCTTGCTTATAAAAAGCAAAAGTGTTGCCAAAGTCTTACACAAAACCCGTTAGCTAACAATGAAAATAAGAAGAAGTGAACCAAGAAAAAAAAATGATTCGTAACCAAAACGGAAAGCGACTACTGAAACGGAGACTGAGAATGAGATTGTGTTTTGTATAGTTTATAACTTTCACATAGTATCAAAATGTACCGTTTGATGTGACGCTGAAGTAGCACAAAAAAACAGAAAGAAAGAAATGAAAATGAAAAGGAAAAGAAAAAAGAAAAAGCAAACGCTAAGAGGCTAAGAGAAATTATGTTGGCCTAGTAGCAGCAGCATCAGCAGATTTGTTGAGGTGAATGTTGTTCCAAGAGCTTAATGCTCTATACAATTGTTGTAACACTTTGTCTTTTGTTTTCACTTAAATTTCATTGCACAGAATCGTTAAATATTTTTTTAAACACTTTTCACTTTTCTGTGCTCAGCTAACACTTTATAACTATCTACATTTATTTATGCATATATATACATATATATTTCAATTCGCATGCGTGGCCCACAAAATTTTCAAATTTTATTTAGCATTTGATTTCTTTTCATTAATTTGTTGCTTTTTTCTTCTTTGACGTTGCTCGTTTTTGGCTTACTTATTGTTCGTGTTGTCTTGTTGTTGTTGTTGATATTGCTGCATTAAACTTTTAGCCAGTTATACACAGACACAAACACACACACACATACATACGCATACGCATGCGCGCACGTACCGTTTTATGAGACGGAGACACAGACGGAGACGCAGACGTGATTTTTACTTTCGGCCTTTTCCGCTGTCCGCACAAAGCTCTTTTCGAGTTCGTTGTCTTCGCCAAACTGAATTGAAGTCTTTCGTTTTTGCTTACTGGAAGTGGTCGCCACTGTGGTTGCTTAGCCGACTCTTTTTTTGCTGTTGCCATTGGTGACTGGAAGTGAATTTTTTATGAGCGCGTTTGTATTGTTTTTGTTGTTTTCATTGAGATTCGGCTTGCTTACTTTGTTGTTGGCATCAACAACTTGTTGATGTGGCTATGGAGCTAACGGTTAAACAGGCAATGGTTGGTTCAATACGAGTACTCATATTTGTACATATTTTCTTTTTATTTAAATTTCTATCAATTTGCATTTAATTGATACATGTACATACATATGTATACATATAGTTATATCAAGTATATCTTACATATACTACATTCATTCCAGCATACTCGTACCAATTTTTTTTGCGATATCTTCGTCGAGGTCGTCTGGTTTCTTGTTTCTCATTTCTACGATGCCGTTTTTCTGTCGCGTCTTTCGCTGCTGCTCCAATGCTCCAAATGGCAGGCGAGTGAGAGAGCGATGCAATTGGAAGAGCCAGCTGTTGGAGCCATTGGAAGGAAACGTTGCAGCGCATGCGTAGCATCTGAATCAAATGAAGAGTAAGAGCTTAAAATAAGAGAACATTTTATTAATTCCCTATAATATTTAATTTTTCATTCACTTTTTTGTGCGAAATTAATATCGATCAAACGTAAAATATATTTGAATCTTATTATTTAATTAGATTTAAATTTCATAGGTGGTGCAAAAGAAGAAAAAAAATATTATTTTTTAGGGCATTTTCTCTAAACTTAAAGTAGGGAGTTGAAAAGAATATTTTTAGTTTGGATTTTGTCGTAATTCGAATTTAATTATTATTTTTTAATTAAAATTAAAACAAACTAAACCGCCAAGAGGTACGCAACATCTAATCTAATCTAATTTCGAATAATTTTTAAAATTGTGTTATTAACTGTTTCAATGCTGCCAACTCATTGTTGTGGGTCTGAGAATGTCGCGTAGATGTCAGGACATTCCCATACACGTCCTCACTACGGCTACACAGGCGAAGCGGAAGGCGACGAAGCTGGTGGCAGCCACAACAAAAAAATGCAACAAAGAAACAATTGTGGAACTCCTGCCTCCTACTCGGAGATTTCATATTTGGCATAATATGCAGTTCCTGTGCCCGATCATGTGCTGCAGGACATAACGCTCAACGATAGTTAAGTTAATCTGCATTTAACGATTTTTAAAACTTTATTTTGAATTCCTTACTTAATCTCTTTCCTTCTTTCTTTCTACACCACGCGAAGGGTGACGTGCACCAAACCAATTTTAAAAGCAACTTCATCATTTTAGAAAATTTAAAATTTATTTGGTTTTATTAATTTGTACTATTGCTAAATAAAAAAATAATTTTAAAAATTTAAAAAGTTTCAATTACTTTCCATTTTGACATATAGATGACGCTTTTTTACAATGGTCACAGCATACCATACTTGTACATCTATATATATCGATAGGCAAATTTATCGGTGGCAGTGTTTGCAGGTCTGCTGAAATAATGTAATGACCCTGTTAGTCAGCAGTGGATAAATTTAAATTGAAGACAAGCTTGCTGAGGTTTTTACTGCGCACTAGTCGTCTGAGGAAAGTCAATGCGGTTTAATTATTGTTTTTCGAATCGGTTTAATAAATACATATTTTCTTGCAACTGCAATAATGGGAATGACGAAATAATTTATATATAAAATTGCCCGCTGTTGTAAATAACAGTTTTAAGGTGCAAACAATAATAAGTCAGCAGAAAATGATATGTCTTTTTAAACGAACTAGATGAACGACAAATATGGACTCAGCTCGTTCATTTAGCTAAGTGAGTCATTCGATCGAACTAATTCCCGAACGATACAATACTCACATTGCGTTAAAATTTTGTATGTCGCGTTGTTCGGCTGTTGCTCGTGTAAAAATTGTAAAAATTTACACAAACGCACATACCGCAGCTGTTAACGACTTTTAATGTGAGTAAAAACAAATAGGCAGCAATAATGGGAGCCTGTGTATGTCGCATGAATCCCGACAATGAGACAATGAGCGTTTCTTCGGCGAGCGCTTCACGTCCGGCCAGCGCAGGTGAGTGCCCCTTTCCACATCCCCATCTACATTCACATCCACATTAATTTGCATCCATTATCGATGTGTAATTTGTTTTTATTGTGAGTATAGGCATTCCAATGGGAGGCCCAACGCGCAAAAATCGGCCACTGTGCCATGAGACAATTAAATGGCGCTCGGACGTGCCATTAACCGAAGGACAACTGCGCTCCAAACGGGACGAGTTCTGGGACACGGCTCCCGCATTTGACGGCCGCAAAGAGATTTGGGATGCACTCAGAGCGGCCACAAATGCAGCCGAGGGCCTGGACTTCCAAATGGCCCAGGCCATATTAGATGGCGCCAATGTATCCGTACCTAATGGGTAAGTTTATCCAACGACTCTTATCAAACAAACCAAAACCAAGCCAGAAATAACTTTAATGACGAGCGTGCAGCACTAAACACTAATTACTTTTGACGCTTGAAACCGGGCCAAAGAAAATCAATAACATTTAGTGATTTTAGGTGGCCATAACTCCAGTAATGCTTGCCCACAGCAATTTGTAAATGTCCTGACTGAACTAAGCAACCAGGCCTATTGGCAGTCTAATGGGATATGTCACATAGTCAGATATGTCATATAGTCCGAATTCCTTACTTGCCATAAAAGTTATATCGACTCATGGCTTTGATATTTGTCATAAACAATCTGTTAAGGATATTCTATAGTTAGACTACATTTTTATTTGATTAAAACT
Organism: Drosophila rellima; assembly: GCA_035043635.1. NCBI lineage: Eukaryota > Metazoa > Arthropoda > Insecta > Diptera > Drosophilidae > Drosophila > Drosophila rellima. The sequence goes on from JAWNMV010000604.1 coordinate 229,975, forward strand.
AATCAGTTCTACTGATAACAAGCGAAGCAAAGATTAGAAATATAAATTTAGTTTTCAGCTGTTTTTTAAATGTTTTTTTTTTCCTTTTTCTCTCTATCAACTTTTTGTAGTAAATTTGACAAATTAAACTTTCTGTCACAAGTAAAAGTTAGGGCATACACTATTCGACTAAGTTCACTCTGTTTTGTTTTTGTATGCTTATTAGAAATCGATTTTTGACTGACGGCCAAACAATGCAGTCCATAATTCTCGCAATGTGCGATATTTTATTTAAATATAGTGCTGACCTTTCCACATCCGTTCACATTATTTGAATGTTTTAGCAGATGTCCTTGCTGCTTGGTGCTGTGTGCTGATTGTCACCACATTCATGTTTATCAGTCGTTATCTGTCGCCAGGCAGCGACAACAACCTGTACTTGGCATTGCCAATATGTATTAGCGTTAGAGCGACGTATTGTCTAATGTGTTTTAGGGAATTGCTGATAAGATAGTGCAGCGTTCACTTGGTTACATATATTCATTGAACATTCTTATTGCAGGTACCTCACAGAATGTTACGATGAGCTCGGTACACAGTATAAGGTGCCAATTTATTGTCTATCTTATCCCATAAACATTGTTAAGGAGGAGAACGGACGCGATTCACCAGCTGAATACTCAGAGCCCGTTGATGGGGGCACCGAAATCATTCTCAAGCTGCGCATATCATCTACCATGACTGATGTTAAACTGCCGGTATACTCAAAGGATGCAGTGGGACAGTGCAAGAAAAAGCTGCAGGTGAGTTTTTCATTGTAATAAATAATATAAATACGACTTGCTAATCATTGGTTTGTAAATTTTTAGGCCATGGAGGGCGTCGATGCATGCTGCCAGCGTTGGTTCTACAGCGGCAAGCTGCTGGGCGACAAGGTGCCCATCGAGGAGTGCAGCATACACCAAGGATATGTGGTACAGGTCATTGTTAATACGGAGCACTACAATCACGACAACAGCACGAGTATCGTTCATATGTCACTTGCGAGCTAGCAACGCACCAACTCTAGTAAACTAGTCAGCATAGGTAACAACAACAGCAACAATAACAGCAGCAACAAGCTATATCAACGGCAGCAACAAAAACTGGCTAAAAGCAGCAACAAATACACAAAAATTAATAGTAACAACAACAATGTCATATACTCAGGCAACAGCACAAGGAACTTTATTGTAAAGCACAAAAAGCCACAGCAACAAGAAAGTCAACGACAGCAACTGCTAACGTATTGCATTTATAGAAATGTACAATTGCAACAAAAAAACAAACAAAAAAAATATTGCTGTCATTTGCACAATGCTGATTGTTGACCGACATTGTTGTTTTTGTGGCTGCTCGCCCTTTTGTTGTTGTGGTTATTGTTGCAATGCTTTTGTAATATATACAATTCAGAGCAAAAAACAAATTAAATGAGGAATGCTTATAAATATAAAATTATTTATACATACATACATATATACATATATATTTTTTTGATAATTTAGCAGTCCTTATAAAGCATTATTTATATATAAGCAGCTGTATTGAGTATAAAAATATTCAAAATACGCGCATGAAATTCACAGTTGGAAATTGAATAAACAAAATGTACATTATTTCATGGAATCAAAAACGTAACATAATAACAAAAAATGCAAAATAATTACAAACTGTTTATTAACTAATTATAAGTGAATCTTGCGAAACATTTGTATGTATTGTAAAAACATAAACAAAGAACTGTAGTATTTGTTAGTAATTGAACAACAACAAGAAGCAAAAATTATTTGAGTTAAGAATTTGAAATACTATCATCATCTTTTGATACTTGTACAATGGAAGCATAAGTGTAAGAATGCCAAGCACAAATTGAAACTGAATAACTTTTTATAATCAAATGCAACAAAAACGAAAACAAAGGTAACAAAAATATTTGTTAAACATTTTTCTTGCTCAACGTAGTTAACATAACAATAGTAGAATGTGATTGGAGAGGGAAACGTTAATATCGCATAGAGTAAACCCAAGTACCTTATAATTGTATATGATTTTTGCTTATATTTTTATAGCCATAACAGAAATATAATGAAGTGCTTATTTATTAAACAAATCATCTAATTTCATATGATTTAAAAAAAAAACAAACATTATTTATTGCAATATTGCGAGTCGAAGTAGAAGAGCGAACGCAGCAAATGGAATAGAATTAATATTAGTTCATATTGTTTAAAACATAATTGAAAGCACGTGCATACAATTTATATTTATATGGCATAAGCAAAGAGAAATCAGAGCCATTTTTTTAACCAATACTAAACAAGTACTATACAACAATATCAAGGTGTTGTGTTTGAGGCACTACCATGTCATCGATGTGTTTTTGCCTTTTAACTATTTGTATGTTAAATTTTTATTCTAATTTTTTTAAAATTATAATAATTGTATAATATCAAATAAAAAGGAAATGCGAAACAATGAATGTTTTATCCACGCGAATCCATTTTCTGCAGAAGCGTCAGGAAAGAAAAGGCCGTTGTAATTGTCTGTAAAAAGACCATAATAAATTAAATAGATTCATTTATGAATGTTTATGTCACAAAGAAACTACTTACGCCCCTAAAGCGATCCACGTTAAGATTGTATATTTTACCAGCAGTCAGGCGAAACTGTCGACGCGAATTCATCAGGAAAAATAGATATTCGCTTCGCACCTGTCGCACGTGAAGGTGCCAAGGACTCCGCCAGAGAGCATCTCCACACCGCCGACTGTTCTGGTAAATCAGCTCGGCAAAGTAACAGATGATAAAGAGCTCGTAGGCCACCAGCAACAGATACTGACCTAACGAGACCATGCGCATAAATGAATTGGCCGTAGTGCTCTTGGTCGAAACGAAGGCCACCAGGCACATGAGAAAAGTCACCTCCCCAATCTTGAATATCCAAATGGGATTATAAAAGCGTTCCATTGCATATAGAGTTTTTATAATATAGCGATGTTGTTCCAAGCAGCGTCTAAATGAGTGCTTAAAAGCGCCGGCAAAGTCCCTGCTGTGACTCGGCATTTGCTGCTCCATGAGTTTTTCGAGTGGAGTGCAAAATTCTTGGCAGTAACTAAACTGATTCACTTCGGCGTCCGCCACGGATTGAGCTTCCATCAGGTTTCTGAATAATCAAATTATGTAAGAAGCTTGATAATTTAATAGAGGATATATAGACAACTTGATTTTTGTTACACTGCAGAGACCTGTATTAAATTTCTGATTGATGACTGAGATATTATATAACAGTCCGATTAGTAAGGACGGGCAGACACTCTCAAAAGTCGAGTAGCTATTTAGACATCTTGACCAAAATAAATAAAATTCTAACAATTATAAGAAACTTTAAACATTGTCTTTTTTGCATATTTTTCTCTACTGTCTAAAGTTGAATATTTAATTTACATTTGCTTAAACTTTAATTATAGCGTGATTAGCAAACGAATTAACATTTATTTAATCTTTAATTCTCTCGCCCTTTTTACTTTGCCTCGGAGTTACTTAACCTTCTATACCAACTATTTTATACAATTTTAAATTTGTGCTAACTATAGTTACATATATCTTGGAGTTTTTGCAAAACAAATTAATTAATATTAGACCAAATTTTTTACAATTTGACCATTTTCAAAAAATTAAAGTTTTAATTCCAATATTATATATTTAACTAAGCTGTAGAATTTTAATCTTTTTTTCTCGTCAGTATAACTGAATTATATTATTAATTATACATTTACAAATATATTTTATTAAGATGTTATTTCAAATCTAACACGCGTTGCGAGGGTATCAGCTGTTCGGCGTGCCAAGATAATTATATGTTAGATTTGCTTTCTTTTGTGTTTTATATTAATTTACCTCAATTCAGCTCTAGTTGCACCAATTTTCAAATAACTTGTGGACAGCACATTTTTCAAGCTGCAAAATAAGACATCGTATTGTCCAGACATAAGAATACTCAACACCATGTGAAAGCCACTAGAAGAAGCAAATGAGGCAGCCACTTGGATCTGTCCCATGGCCTGGAGAAAGAATATCAGCTCGTAGACAATCGGTTGCTTTGAGGAAAAAAATAAAAAATCAAATGGAGTTGCTTATATATAGTTTGATTTTCAATGATTAAACCTACGGTATAGTCAAAGGGATACCAACAGCCCAAAGGCAGACTGCGATCTCTGTAGACTATGGGAAGCATCAGCCAGAATATGGTGCCCACGAAGCAGCAGTAAACATAAGTCTTGATCCACAGATTCGATTGGTGCAATGCTCCCAAAATGGTCACATAGGAAAATCCAGGTGCCGAGCGTGTCTGATGCTTCTCATTGATAGACTTGATTATCTCATTTAAGAGCTTCGGTCGGAAGCGTCGAAAGTACAATTTCATTAAGATGGCCCATAAATAGATGATGGTTTGAATTAGACAATTAACCAGAAACTCCAGATCGCCTTGGCCGTAATAAATGTAGATCGTACAGATATATAATACCACCAAATGCACACACACAAAGTAGTTAAAGATTTCATATACCCAATCAAGTCTTATCAGACAGTTGAGATAATCGCGTCTGTTGTCTAAACTCCATGGATACATCGCCGCCACCCGCATTGTAGATCGTATAAATCCGAATAGATCGCGACGTTCCCATTGTTCTTCAATTAAAATATCGGAGTTCTCGGCACGTTTCATCCCGTTGTTCTTAGTGTTTGCGTCAAAGGACCCATTTTGAAACCCTTTATATAGGCTCTAAGTCGGAAATGACCAAATTGTTGGTTGCGAACTGGTTCCCAGTCCCCAAATAGTTTAAATAATTAATTATTTTAAGAATTCAATTAGTGAAGCCCTTTTATTGATTGTGTCCGCCAATTAAAAACCCATTAAACAGAAATATATATTTAGTAGATAGGGTGAGATATTCTAATTATATATATTATCTATGAAGTCAATTAGCTATATCCATTTCCTTTATACTCTTAATTCCTTTAATTACTTTATGTATATTGTTGTGATTTTCAGACACAGAGACACTTTAAACACTCTTATTAAATTACTTATTTGTTTTATAGGGATCTGAGCTTGTAAATATTTTTACTAATATTCTAAGAAAAATAATTCTTAGTTAAAATTACAACAATCTATGAAAAACCTGATATATTTGTTATTTATCTCCACATATTTTTAAGTTTGGCAAAAAGAGTTTTCAGCCACGCGCATCCATTTTTCTCAGGAGCGTAAGAACTGAAAAAGCTGTTGTAATAATCTAATAAAAAATACAAAAACCTTAGATCATATTTGACATGTCAATATTCTCCCGTTTCTACTTACGCTCCTAAAGCGTTCCACATTCAGGTTGTATATCTTGCCGGCAGTGAGCTGAAAGTGCTTTTGGCCATTCATAGTGAAGAACAGGTAATGACTGCGCACCTGTTTCAGGCACAGTTGCCAAGGACTCCGCCAGAGAGCATCTCCACAACGCTGACTGTTCTGATAGACCAGTTCGGCAAAGTAACAGATGACGAACATCTCGAATAGCACCAAGACCAGATATTGACCAAGGACGATCGTACGCATGAATGAATTGGCCGCTGTACTCTTGGTCCAGACAAAGGCCACGAGACAGACCAAAAAGGTCACCTCGCCCGTCTTCAAAAGCCACACGGGATTGAAGAATCTTTCAATTTCCCTTAGAACCGAAATTATATATCTATGTTGGGCTAGACAACTCGTAAAGGCACGGTTGAAAGACTTGGGAAAATCTCGAATATTTCCGGAATCCCGTTGCCTAACGAGAACTTCCAGTGGAGTGAGCTCTTCTACGGCATAACTATATTGATTGACCTCTGCATCTGCCACGGACTGTGCCTCTTGTAGCATTCTGTGGCAAAGGAATTAATTATAATATTTATAGTAGGGTACTATATATGAATGTAACCTCAGCTCCGACAGCGTTGCACCCATTTCCAAATAGCTCGTGGCTAGCACATTCTTTAAGCTACAAAATAAGATATCGTATTGGCCCGATATCAGAATACCCATCACCATATATAAACCACTGCCAGCAGTAAAGGCAGCTGATATTTGAATCTGTCCCATGCCCTGAAGAAGGAAAACAATCTCATAGACAACTGGTTGCTGTGGAAATATATTTAAATATAGAAAGATTAGAGCCAGAAATTGTTAGACAACTCACCTTGTAATCAAAGGGATACCAGCAGGCTAGGGGCAAACTTTTATCCCTGTAGGCAATGGGCAGTGCTAGCCAAAATAGAGCAGCTATTTGACAGCTATAAATCAAACCCTTGGCCCAAAAATTCGAATATCGCAAAGGTCCTGCCATAGTCACGAATGTGAAGCCGCGGGCAGAGCGCGTCTGATGTTTCTCATTGATTAAGTTGATGGTATCATATAAGAGATTGAAATTGAATCGTCGAAAGTACAATTTCATGAATATAGCCCAAATGTAGATGATCGTTTGTATTAAACAATTGACGATTAGTTCCAAATCCCCCTTGTCATAGTTGATGCAGATGGTACAGATGAATAATACTGCAATATGCGCACAGACAAAGTAGTTGAAGATCTCATAACACAAATCGAAGAATATAAAAAAATATTTCTGAAATATATTTCTGTGATTTCCTGTATTCCATGGATACATTGCTGCCACCCGCAATGTAGCTCGAATAAATCCGAAAAGATCACGACGTTTCCATTGCTCCTCCATGAATATATCTGAGTTTTCAACACGCTTCATTCTGAATGCTTGAGGCAAAAGACCCGAATTTGTTGCCCTTTTATAGCCTAGGCTAATAAGTGTGAGTTCAAAGTTGTGATGATGCCCTTTTTCAGAAAAGTTTTCGTTGAACGTGAAATTGAATTTAATTTTAATAAATAATGAGTTAGTTGCTGTATGAAATCCATTGCTCGGTTTACTTGTAATTGACGTCATTTGCATGCTACTTATTTAAATAACATATATTTATTCTCAGTCAAACTTTTGCAAACAACTATTAACTCTTTTCAACTTTAATTTGGTATCCTTAATCATTGAGGCGTTGAACTAGTTAATTTTCTTAGATATTTAAAAGAGTATTCATTTAGAATTTTTATTATCAAACCTTAAATATTTAAGCTAAATTTACACTTAAACACCTTCAAACATGGCTATAAAACGTTCTTTAGATTTGGAAACAGCGATTCTTGATATTGCAATTCCACTTACATAAACTTAATTTAAATAGCTTACAACTCATTGTGTAATATCAAAGCTATGAGCAATCGAATATCACAGTGAACTCAGGTAGAATGGAAAAGCTTCTTAGGTTATTACGAAGACAAAGGTAACGTAAAATTTAAGGGATTGCAGCGAATGGAGGTGATAAAGCTTTTGGGTAGAATTTGGGTTGAGAGTCCCCCGATCATCCAAAGTCAGTTTGCTTGTTTATCTGCCTGTGTTATACCAGAAACTATTCCCTATCAGAAACCTACACTGGTCGGCATATTTATTTTGATAACACTTAAAGTTAAATGTACTCATAATTTAAACTTCATATAAATTTTGGCCTCAATGGAAAGATCATTTAAATTCCGTTTAAATAATACAAAACTTTCCTTAAACCATTAAGTACCCATTCTAATAGAAAATTGCTAAAAATTACTATTTAGTATAAAAAGGAGAAAAATGGCTAAAATAGTAATTTTTAGCAATATTTAAAAACTAAATAATACTAGCGAAAATATTTTTTTTGCAGTCAATATCAGATATGATTGGAGAAACTTTTCGCATCAAAACATTTTTTGATTGAAACCGAGGAAAAAAGGAAACAAAAATGACCTTTTAAAAATTCTAAATTTTCAATGGGTACTTAATGGGTTAAGAAAAGTTTTGTATTTATCTATTTATTTAATATCAACTAAGTAAAAGTTAAATTAAAATTAAACAATATAAAAGATTAATTTATCTTTCAAACGGGAAGACGCAAATATGCTAGATAAATTGAAACTATCTAAAATATTGGGACTTGAATAATTTTTCGTCACTAGACGTTTATCTCGTGAACAGTTTTTGTTTATTTATTTAATGAAGTGAAATGTATTCTTGCACAACTATAAATTTTAGTTAAATATAAATGGTAAACATGTATTGTGGAGTCTGGCAACAGCAACTACAATTTCAAAGTACCTTACCATACTTATAGTTACTATAATTATAACTATAATATCTGCCATAATTGTTCAGCTACAAAGTGTGGCAAGAACGCTGTGCAATCGATAGTGCAATTTGGCAACAGCGCACGGATATCATTAAAGCCACCTGAGCGTCAAGTGATGACTGCGCAGTGCAGTGCAGGACAATTAGTTGCAATTAAATATTGCGAAATGAAAAAAATGAGAATGCTTTATAGATAACCAACTGACCATGGTCAAGTCGTGTGGGCGATGTTTCAAAAGTACTTGAGCGAAGTGAACACACAACAATACTATAAAGCAATATATCGTACGTGCAGTCAATTGGTAAGAGGAGGCAGAAAGATGGTAACAGAAATGCGACGAGTTTCCGCTTCCTTTGCAATGACGACGATGCATGTTGCACGCAGAACCGAGCCGAGAAAAGACCCAACAATGGCCCAAACAAGAAGCAGAAGCAATCATCAGTCGAGTGGAGAGCTGGACATCAGCAACTTCGTGTACTGCTGGCTTTTATTCTGTCTCATCCATTTAATGGCAGTCATTGAATCATGTAGGACACTTCGGAGAATGGGAAAGTGGATAGTGGAAAATGGATAAATGTTGAATGTTGAATGTGAAAAGGACACATGTGATTGTGATTTATTCATTCCTTAATATGCTGCGGCTTCTTTATTGTAATTACTGCAATGCGGAGACATCATGGAATAGATAGAAGATGAAGCGTAAAAGCGAACAAAACAAATGATTGGTTAACATGAATATAAGATACATATGAAAAAACGCATTGATTGAATGTACAACATGTAATAATTAAATGGTAATCTCAATCGATGTTCAATTGGCGGAAGGTTCCCTCCATGCCAAACAGATCATCGCTGGTCTTTGGTGCACCCGGGCGCAACGATTCGTTGGCCTTCTTATCCTCCTGCTCCTGGAACCATTTGGTGTTGTCGGCGAGCTTCTGCTTCCACCACTGGTTCAGCTCGACAATGGGTCCCGCCTTGCCGCCGTATTCGTTGGGCAGCAGATCACGGGGCACCACCTTGTAGAGGCTCTCCACGTCGTTGTGGAAGGTGATGCGGCTGCGGATCTTCTCCTTGACGAAGGGCTTCACAAAGTTGAAGATGGTGTCCACCAACGGGGAGATATTGATCACATGCACCTCCTTCACCTTAACGGGATACGCCTCCTGGACGGCGATCAAGAACTTCTTGACCACCGTCGGCGAGAATTTGGCAAAATGCGAGGCACTGGCCACCGCGGCGTCCAAGATGAACACATCGCCGGCAATGCCCACAGACTCCTCCGCCAGACGCACATCGCCGATCATCAGGGCCACCTTCATGGCATCCAGAATATGATGGGGCTGGAAGTCGCAGTCAATGCCGCGGATGAACGTAATCCGGCGTCCATTGGGCGTGATGCCCGGCAGTGTGGGACAGTGCCTAATTTTATAGTATTGCAATTAATAATTCATGGAATTGTTTACGATTCAATTCCCACACTTACACATAGTCGAGCACAATGTTGAGCTCCTCGCGGTTGATGTCGCGATTGGAGAAGAACTCGGGAACGGCATTGCGCATCGTGTAGTACATGTCCAGCTTCTTCTTCACCTTCTCCAGGCTGAACTTGCAGCCGCGCAAGAACGTCGTCAGGCGCATATCGTCCATGCCCTTGGGCAGATGAGGCTGCGTCTCCAGCCACTCGCGGATCAGCTTGATGTCCCGCTCAATGTCTGCTGGATCCTCGGGCTCGCGCAGCTCCTCGCGTATGCTCACGCGCTGTGCTGGTGTGGGATGTAGCATCATCATCTTTGAATTGATTGAGAGAAGAAGATCAGCAAAAGATTATAATACAGATCTCAAATTGAAATGAAAGAATTGCTCGAATGTAAACTGTTTTACAATAACTAAGAATTTGATAAGAATATTTACTATCACTATACACAATTTTTATATTTTTAAAATAATTTATTTTTTCATATTTATAAATAATTAAAAAGTGTTTTTCAAATTTTAACTGGTTGTCAGTAATCTATAAAATGATTTGCATCGTAAATATAATAATTTTGATCAGAAGTAAAGCCGTTTAGTATTAAATATTTAAATTATATATATTTTCAAATACGAACTAAAATATATGGCCATAAAATTATTCCGTTTATTATTATTCACTTGATTTTTATATTTTCTAAAATGTTTATTTATTCAAAGATTATACTGGAGTCGTTATTGAAATGGAAACTGGTCCACACTATACTTAGAATTGTAGAAAAATTGCATTTCTACAAACTTAAAAAGGAATTTTAAACTTCATTAAATTATTTATATTCTGTAAAATTAGCACGTTAATAATATAACTAAAAGAGGTGTAAATATGGAAAGAAGTTTACTACTACTAAATAAATTGGCTTCGAATATTAATACTTTCACTAGAGATGATGTTAAACTTCAATTAAATTTTTATATTTAAATGAACTTTTGTTTATATTTTGAATCAGTTGTATTCAATTTACTATAGAACAGTAACAAGCTCAAGTTTAAGTTTCTTAAATCTTTTTTTATTTTGTGCTAAATTCAGCTCTACTGTCTAATTATTTAAAATCAGCATGCGTTTTGATCAGAAATATTCAAAATTACCTACTATATTATTTCTAGTTAAATATGCCAAGCCCAACTAAGTGCATCTCATATTTATGGCCTTCAGTTGCCAAACCATTATTATTTTTTGACGTCTTATCTAGTATCTTTCATTACTTAAAAAAATAGAGATAAAACAAAGTTTTAATTGTACAACTTTGAAATGTCGAGTTGAAGTCACACGTGACTGCGTCGTTTCATTAACATGGCCAGAGCCCCTTATTTGAGTTCATATTGTCAAAAAATAATTTTGGCCAGACAGTTGCGAGCTGTACTTTGAGACCCAGACCCAGGCATAGTCACGCCCACTTGCGTAAGGCTGTCTTAACTGGGCCCAAATCAGCCGCGAAGTGACCTCAAAATATATAAGACATTGTTTTGGCTTTCGCGCTCATTCGGCAATTTCATTTGACTCTTTCGATGTGCTATCAGCGGTTGAATTATAAGACAATAAAGCAATTGCAAAGTAAGAAACATAAACACTCGTAATAATAGTAAAACTAATAATTAAAATAAACAAATAATTTGCGCTTATGCAAATTGCACTGAATCAACAACAATTAAAATATTCGCTAAGCTAAGAAAAATTTGAGCAGAGAGAAAGGTCAGAGGGGATATGGAACAAATAGAGAGAGAAAGAGAGAGAGAGATTAGGAAAGGCAGCTGGAAAGGGTAAGGCAAGGAACAAGTAAATGGAGAAGAGAAGGTTGTTAACATTTTAAATAGTTGCTTTAATTACTTGGCTTTAAGTACAAGTCTGTGTTTATTTTGTAATCTTTTTCTAGGTTTTGACCAGCTCGCACTTTGGCTATTTCTAAATACTTTTGTTGTTATTGTTGTTGACTCTAGTTATTATTTTCTTTGCCTATTTTGCTGCTTGGCAATGCGTAAATATTATTTTTGGTTGCTTTGAACCAAAACTATTATGTGCTAAGAGCTGATGTGTTCACCGATTGTAACAGCCATGGCCAGCTGCAATATGTTCCGGCCACAATTCACTTTTCATAGCCGAAACTTTAATATTAATTGGAAAGCGCAATCAGACATAATTATAAGTTATATTAGACACGTATTTTCGGCTAAATTTGCAACACCTTTAGCCGCAATGTGCAATAGGCAAAAGTGTGGCTCATTGAGGCCAGGCAGCATATTGGCATATTGGTTGCAATGCGATAGCCAGGCCAGAACAACCTGCAACAGCAATCAAGCTAGCCACAGCTACAACAATTACTATCGATTGCAGATCCAACTCATGTTGGAAGTGGATTTGGATGTGGATGTGGCATGTGGACACCAAGAGGCAACCTCACACAAATTGCGCTATGCACACTCATGTGGCTTTTTTGTTGTTGTTGTTGTTGTCGGTGTTGTTTTTGTTGTTAATGGCCATTGCGTTTATTGCAAATGTTGCCTGCAACTACTTCAAATATTGCGAAAATCTTCGCGAAAACCAAAAGGCGGTTAAAACAGAAACGAGTTTATGGCCTGCCTTTTGGTCTTTAGCTTTAGTTGAAACTTTGCCTCTCTCTCTCTCTCGCTCTCCTTGTCTCGTTCTGTCAACATATGTATGTATATGCCATTATTGTTATGACTTTAATGTTGTTTGTGTTGCTTTTGTAATTGTACGGAATTTCGGCACATTTGTGGCCAGAGATTTTCCAGTTATTGTGGTTGGGGAAATGACTTGTAAATTGCTATTGCTGTTGTTGTGGTTCTTGATTGTAAAACTGAAAGCGAATATTTAGATAGAGCTAAGCTGTAACTCAAGTTATTGATATTCTGAAATCTGCATACATTTTCAGGCACTGTCGATTCACACAAGGAATTTCAATTGATCAAAAGAATTTGTTTGAAAAGTTATTGTTATCAATTATTGCAATAAATTAGGTAACATTGCTACCTGCATATTATTACAATTGATCTTCGTTGGGCACAATTTATCTGCACACATTTTTGAATCACAATAACAATGGTTTTCGCACTCATTTAAATTCCATGCTGCAATTGTAAATTCTTCTCTGACAATTGTCATAAAATTCAATGAATTAAATGCCGAATTTCTGGACAGGCACAGTAGATTAACCGACATGTGTGCGTGTATATATATTTATATTTTGAGAACGGCAGCTCACCTTGTTGTTGTTGTAGAGTGTTAATTGGTTAGTCAGCTAATAATCCTTAAAAGGTTTTCGGAGGTTTTGATTTTGGATATCCAATGGTCAGCGCAGGAATGGAATGAAATGGTTAAAATGTTGGCACTAAACACAACCGAAACGCTGAAGACGTTAACTAAATCTGACTGTCTGGAAACAAGTTACGGCGCATATAAATACTCAACGAGCGACGACGACGTCGGCAGCGAAGCAGCTGACGAGCAACCAGCAACTAGCAACGAGCAACGAACAACGCTGACGATTGCAACAACAACAACTTGCAGCTTGAGCGAAAGAAAACCGAAAGCCGTTAAACAGATCATGCCATGGAAATCGGTCAAAGAGAAAAATCCGCACGATACCAGCGACTGTCTACGTCTGCGTAAGTTTTCATGGTTTCGGGACTTGTGCTTTAAGGCTGAGAGCGGGTAGGGGGAAAGGGGAAGGTGTTTGCGCTGTCATTTGCGCAAGATAAGTTCAATGAGCGCACACTGGCCACAGACCTGTTAGACACGCTCCACTGCCAGCCAGCCAGTCCGTCAAACGAACTGCAGTCCAACAATAGTCAGAGTTCCAGTTCTACATTAGCCAAGACTCAAACCATTCTGAAGGTAAGCGCCGGTCAAGTTCGTGTCTTAAGTCTTTCGTTTTAGTTCTACTCGTCTGTGAATATGCATTGCAGTTGTGTTTGCTATTAGTCACAGTAATAGAGCGGCGTGCAAGTTGCCAAAACATAGCATAAAATATATATGTATTTTCTTTACTTTCCATCAGACAGAAGCGCATGCACAGACATGTCTGTTGCAAACGAGGGGTCAGCGGGGTGTCTTAGCCATGGCGAAAACTGTGCTGCACAACCGAATGTGTAGCAAAGTAGCTACCAATCGTTGAATATAACCGACCGACACGCCTTGGCGTGCACATTATTTCTTTTTTTTACTCAAATCACTTTTGCCATAATTATTTTAGTTTTTCTTTTTCGACATTTTTCAATTAAGCAATTTAGTGCAGCAATCCGTAATATCTACTACGATTGTCTACCTTTTGCCCATATGAATATACTCTACACGTACTATGGGATTTTAACTAAACATTTCATTCAAATGAAAAACGTTTTCCATAATGCATAGCGATCATAACTTTGCCTCAAGTTGCGTTTGCCTTTATTTCACGTTTACTTTTCGTTTTTTTATTATTGTTCCACTTGTTGATTACCAACAATTATTAACGCTCTTAAAAGGAGCTGCAGTTAAGGGCCAGGTATTAGGGGGAAGAACGATTTACATTTGATTTCACCAATCGCTACATTTTCAATGTCTATCCAAAGAAAATATGGCATAAATATTAAAAATTGAAGAATAGAACGGAGGGTTGAGCAATAAATTAAAAATAAAATAAAGAAATATGGTTCTAATTCCAAAGTAATATTAAATATTTATTAAATATAATTTATAGGAGACACTCTCAATGAAGAATAAATGAAAATTTATTGGAATACAGTAACTCGAAACACCATTATCCAAAGAAAAAGTTCGAAAAAAAGTTTCGCTATTGCCACACGACTTAGTTCGAGTTAGAGAGAATTCGAGTTATAGAGGTTCGAGTTATGAAAGTTCGACTCTATATTCAATACCAGAACACAATATGTAGATGGTCAGATGCTTTTTTTTAGAAATAATCTAATTGTTAGACTTTAGGCAATTGAGCATTTCTTACTTTAGGTAAGATGGCTCAAGTTAAGAGTGCAATAAATTTTAGACACTTGCTGCAAAAAAAAAAAAATTAATATAATATGTATGTACATACATACGTGTGTTATTGGTGCACATTTTATATTTTACATCTGTGCAATATTAATAATAGCAAAATATATATCTAAAATAATTCTAGCATTATGTCTGAGTAATAAACATTATTATTTTAGGTAATACGAAGATACTAAAGGTGATATTTGAGATGTCATTGTCTATGTCTAAACATAACCTTTACTCTCGCCAGAGGATGATGTAATCTAATAAGCATCGTCCGAAGCTTAAAAAATGAAGTCAACAATAAAAGCAAAATTAAAAAACTACTTTAATTCCTTTCAACAGTCATGTAATGTTTTGACAGATTGATAAAATGTTCAAAATGTGTTAAAAACTCAAAAGAAATTGGCTGAGACTGCAGTTTAAAACAAAGTGCAAAAAACAGACAAATGACAAATCGAGCGAAAAATTCGCATAAATAAGAAATTAAGTACGTAAAAAATGTTGATGCGCCACCACTTTAGGGTTTTTCGAGCAACAACAATAACAACAACAAAAAAAAAGCTACAACTATCAGTTGGCAACAACAGTGATAAAGACAAGAAAACTAATTAAACAGTAGACTAATAAATTAAGCAGCTGCTGCTGGCCAAGTCAAGAAACTTTCATTGCCAGACGAAAGTCTCTGCCATAAAGAAATTAACAGCAACTACTCGCATAGAAAGACGATGATGAGGAAGCGAAGAAGAGAGTGGAGGACAAGTCAAAGAGGAAGGTAACGTGTTGTTGCTAGCATAAGAATAACTACATATTTCGTATTTCCTGGCGCGCAGTTTTAGTGTCAAGCATATGAAAGCTAGAAGAAGATATAAAATTCCAGCCTCAACCCTATACAACACACACACACATACAAACATACATATACAGATACAGACAAATACATTTGTACAAGCGTGGCCGCGTTTACGCAAAGTGCGAGTTGCTTTGAGTTCAACTCGGTTGCAGTTGAAATCGGACTTGGAGTTGGAGCTGAAGTTGGGCAATTCGAGAAATCATAAAGCACGCTTTCAAAATGTATCATTGTGTGTATCATAGCAAATGTATGCGTGTGTGTGTGTGTGTGTGATTTTTAAATTACATTTTTGCCACATTTCGCTTAAAACACTCAACACACTTTAATTGCTTACTTCAATTGTTGTTGCCGTAACTGACTTGGCTAACAGTTACCTTATGTTTGCTTTTTAATGCGACTGCCAAAAATTTCAAAAAAATAAAAACAGAAAGAAAAAAGAAGCAGAAATAAAGCAACTAAATGGTAGACTAGAAATCGGCATTAACAATTTACATTCAATTAAGAGCGCTCTGCGCATCTGCCCGGCAAAATTAAATACAATTATTTGGCATGCAACGAGCCGTGCAATGCCCAAGAGTTAAGCATTTGCACGTGTGGGCGATCGATGATGATAATAATGATGATGATGATAATCATGATGATGATGGGCGAAAGGATGACTTGTCTGCAACTGACGCCTATATCGTGATGGTCATGAGCAGTCAGAAGCAGTCAAAAAACGAAGTAAACATAGTCATAACTAATGCCAAATTAATATTGATTCCCGACTATTTGGTTTTCCATTAATAATATTTAATAATTATAATAATATTAACATGTCTAATTCTAGAAATATATGTACATGCACGAGAATAATATTGATCATCAACAGCAGCCATGTCAATAAATTCCTTTCAGATAATTTCTATACCATCCTGTGTTAATTTAATATTATAGATAATTGTCAGAATTATTTTAAAAATACAATCATAGGCAAATTAAATTGCTTCTCTTTTTTAATTATTTTATTTATTTTATTTTGTAGAAATGTGTTTAAAAAAATCTAAATAAATTTTTTTTATTTTTACCGGCAGTAACAAGAACAGAAGTTTACTCACTTTAAACGATTCGATTTTGCAGTTACTAAATTTGAAAGCAGTATCTCCAACTGCTGGCAGCATATTTATCACACAGATTGTTCTTTTATTAAACAGCTAGAATAAGTAATTGTCTTGGTTACCCCTAAGCTGCAAATAAGGGTGAACTTTGCGGAAACAAATTTGTCACTTTGCAGTTTAACAAAGATTTTCAGACTATTTTTGCTCCTTTTGAATTTTGTACTTACCATTGGAAATAGTCACTGTTTATTAACTTATTGCCATCTTATCTGGTTTTGGAGTTTTTCTTATTTTATAAATACAAAATAAGTATGAATAAAGTGATGGTTTTTTTTTTATATTTTCCACGCGTTTAGTAAAATCTAAAACAGAAACACAACTGAAAGTGTTTAAGTGAGCATCTTTCACCTTGATAATACATAAAGTATTTCGCTTTGAAATTGTTCTACACATTCATTTATTTATTTAGCGTCTTGAGTTTACAATCAAAGCTATAAAATTGAAGTGCATAAATCAATTAAGATGTGTACAAACTGAATAACTGATAACTAATTGTTTGCTGTTAAAATACGATAATATGTCAATAATGCTATTTAAGCCGGTCTTGTCTCTAATTGTGGGCTATAATTGGATTAATAAGATTATGTGTTCTTATTGTTGATGTGAGGCTAACATAAAGCATAAACTTTGACACATTTTTGTGGTACGGACAACAAGCAATATAATTTATAAAATTTATTATTATTGCACTTGTTTCATTTTCATATTTATTGTTGCTGTTCTTTATTGTTGTTGCTGTTGGCCTTTACTTGAGCTGCACCAGCACCATGAAGTAGGTGACAACAGCTCCAAGCACCTGAAAAAGTTCAGAATTTGTAAACTTGGTAGTCAAAGACTTCGAGGAGAAACGAAAAACAGGAAGCGGAAAACTCACCGAGGCAAATAAATCAAGCGAGACAGTAAAGAATTTAGCACCCGATATGCTCATGGCCTTTTGGCATTGCTGACAAACGATCTGGACAAAAGTTTTGGCTTCCTCGGAGCCATCGTACCAATGGCAGGAGTAGGCAGCCTCCATGACAGATGAGCTCTGTGTGCGATTTAAAGACAAGTTAGTTGCACTCGAACAATTGGCACTTACCTCTTCAATCAGACGGTTCCCGAAAATGCAAAAGTGAAACACCTGGGCCAGCGCATAGCCGAGATATCCAATCACCGTAAAGGCATACACATTAACACCGTTGATTTTGGTTGCCTGATAGGCCAGCAGGGTCAGCATGATGGTCGAGATCAGCATGTGCAATAGCAGAGCTGCTCCATAGGTATCCCCAATGGCAGCCACCAATCTGTATAAAAAAAAAAATATATACATATATATATATGGTATGTACAAGAGTTGAGTTAAAAGGTCACAGTGAGAGGTCAACAAGTGCGTTGTGTCGCATTGAAAATGTAAAAGGTTGATCAATAATAAATCAAAACAAATAAGTTAACCAATTGCCTGACAATCTCAATTCCGAGCTCGGGCACAAGGGAAAACTCATGAAATCTTTCATGAAGCAAACGCAACAATGCAATTGGATAAATAAATAAACGAGTAGTGAGAAGTCTTTGATGTTAAAAAAGAAGTTTTAATATTTGAAAACTTTAAGTAAACAAAAATAAAATGATTCAATATAAGAATTTCGGCAATTAAAAAAATTAAGAACACCTAAGTCTTATTAGGAAACCAAAGTAAGGAATAATGTATTCGAAAAATGAAGTGGGAAAATTTAAATTAAAAAGGCAACAATTCTGAATTTATATTAAGAAGGCAACAATTATCAAAAGAAAAAAATATTATATTAATTTTGGCTTCGTTCTTATGCATATTGAGAATTATTTATAATTTATTTCAAAATTTTTTAATAATCATGAAAGAAAATATGTAGTCTTGTTTTTCCAGATATTGTTGTTGAAAACATTAGTATTTTTCAGCATTTTCTCTGCGATCCCATAATGTTCATAATTCATAATGTTCTTTATTTTTCTTCATTTTTTAAATGCAGTTGTTTTTTTTTCTCCCATTGTCATTTGTTAAAAAATAAAAACAATTAATTTATAGGCCAACTAAAGGACTGCACCAATTATTCTGTCTCACTCAAAAACATATTAGTTGATGACAGCTCGAGTTGGACGATGAGATTGATGTAATAAGTGACTTCAGACTTCCATTTAGTTATCGCAGGTGTCGTAGTATTATCTGTTGGGGAACGTGAATTGGTTCTCAGTGTACAATTGCGTCGATACTTATAGTATATTTGCTTTCAAATTCTCGAAGCCCTTTGACAGACTCAGCTGTTGAGCTGTTGCAAATAAATCGAATCGGTCGCTGATATGAAAATCACTTATACATACGAGTATTATTCGTGATTTCATTATTTATTCAAATATTCGCGCTAATCAAGGGCATTTCACATCTCAGTACCAGACGCGGCACTTGGTCCAACTCGGAATCATTGGACTGCCAGACGGACAGCTGAAGGACTTAGCGACAGTCCACTCCTCCCAATAGTCCTTCTCCTCGTAGGCGGCACAGAAGAGCTGCGCGAATCCCACGTAGAACAGCTGCTCCGGTGATAAATCCAAGCCGGGCATCTGTTCGCTTTTCAGCACAGACTCGAATGAGAAATGACTGTCGTTGATCTGCTGAAGCTGCTTCATGTGGCTTCGATAGGCCCTCATTGCCTCGCGTAATCCACCACTGTTCGCAATATTCTCATCCTTGGTCCGATCCCCGTCGATCTTGCGATTGATCTCTGGTATTATATAGTTATTGAAATGCTTCACGTAGCAACGGGCGCCATCGGTGAATCCATTGCTGGATTCCGTTGACCACAAGTCGCGCCTTTTGTCATGCTGTCGAGCATGACACCAACGCTGTCAAATGCATGGGTCAACTCGTAGCCGATGGTGCCGAACTTGAGGGAGTTGGGCCAGGCCTGATGGTAGACCGAAAGATGCAGTATTCCAGCCATGACATTGATCGAATTCTCCATAATAAAATAGAACGCGTTCACCGAAATTCCCATCAGAAGCTGAAGCGGCTTCGTTTCCTTGGACAGCTCTTTGTGACGAAATCCGTTGTAACGGCTTTGGGATACACAAAACTTCCTCAAGTTGATTTGGTTTGTGGCGTAAATATCTGGGACGAAGTTCAAATTGTTCATCTCGCGTATTAGGATATCGGTGAGATTGTCGTCTTTTAATGCTCCTATCCGCGATTCGATCGTTGATTCCTTGTGCAACGCCTCCCTTCGAGTTTCCTCGTCCAGCCAATTGGCATTTTCCAGAAGCAGCACCAAACTCTTTCGCAACTCGAGGATAATATACGCAATATCCTTATGGGTTTCATGCGTCCAGTGTTTCTGAACTCAAAAATGTTTCAATTAAGTATCATTTATAAATGTGTATAAATATATATCAAAACCCACCAATAAGTAAAGTTTGTTAAAGATATAAGGCACCGAGGTTTGTAGATTGATCATGCAAAGATCGCGCTTGAACTTGGGCGACTTCAGTTTAAGGTCCATGCTGTAAATGAGCTTCATGGCCAGATAGGTGGCAACTGCCGGCTTGTGCTTGGCACACACCTTATCCAGTTCATGGTAGTAAAAGTCGCAGAAGCGATGTGACTTTTTACCCAATTCGAGACCGCCCCACGCAATTTCATAGTAGTTTTTCCACAAAGGGAAAGGCTTCAACTGATCAATCCGGGACAAGACATTACACTTCTCTAAGTTCTCATCAAAGCGATCGCCGATCTGCAGCACATCACGCCAGAAGGCGAACACTCCAGCGATCACATTGGTCACCTGTTGATCGTTCATAAGTCCTCAGATAATAAGCATAATAAGCAGCCCAGAAGATAAGCATTCGCTTCTCGTTCAGCTTGTATCCCTGGGTCTCGTTGGTGGCTATGTTGTCGCTGTGGACGATGTAATCAAAGCCGAGCTCAGGCAGCTTAAAATATGGCACGAAAGGATATTGGGGCAGGAGATGCTTATTGATTAGCCCGTCTGCCCCGTAGTTAGTCAAGTGCGAGGTCATGTTGAACCAACTAAAGTTCGAAGGTTGCCACGCGTCGCCGTCCACAGCGGGGAATCCACCGATCGAACTGATAAGGGCCAGATAAGCGGGATCCGCTGCTGGCATCGGATAGAGATCAGCACTGAGGCAGGCGTTGTAGAACTGTTGGGCGATTCTCAGCTCATTAGCGTCGCCCAGATCCCTTGCCAGCGTGGAGTTCGACAACAGCAGCTCCCCTGTTTTATCGATCAGTGTATATACAATTTCTGGGAAATTACTACGTTTGTTTGGTGTTTGCCTTTCCGGCATCACCAGGCATCACCATACGTATCCATAGAAATCGGCGCAGGGCGCCACAGTGTGGTTCATATAGCTCAACATCTCTGAGGCGTAGGTTTTGAGGTATTCGGAACTATCGTTCGATATAAGGGTTTCATTGCTGTCCGTCTTTTCATCTGGCTCTATCGCTGGCTTGGACAGACATGTTGCCAATAAAGCAATCAACACTAAAGCACCACATAGACTATACATACTATGTGACTATAGTTATTGATAGTCTTAAATTAAAGAAAATTGTTGCAGTCCCTTCGCACGACTGATTTATTCAAAACCCGAATCAAAACTGCCTGACTTGGCGGAAACTCAGAACTGTTAACATTTAGCACTAAAAGCGATCTCACTGGCAAGCTGGAATTAGTAGACTTGCTGATAACGATTTTATTATGTTAAAATCTAACCATGACCTATCCCAAGTACCATAGATAAGGTTATTTCGCAACTCACACTTTTAAAAATTCAAATGTATTATGTATGTATGTATGCATGTATGTATGTATATATGTATGTATGAATGAATGAATGAATGTATGTATGAATGAATGTATGTATGTATGTATATATGTATGTATGCATGAATGTATATTTGTATGTATGTATGTATGTATGTATGTATGTATGTATGTATCTATGTATATATGTATGTATGTATGTATGTATGTATGTATGTATGTATGTATGTATGTATGTATGTATGTATGTATGTATGTATGTATGTATGTATGTATGTATGTATGTATGTATGTATGTATGTATGTATGTATGTATGTATGTATGTATGAATGTATGTATGTATGTATCTATGTATGAATGTATGTATGATTGTATGTATGTATGTATGTATGTATGTATGTATGTATGTATGTATGTATGTATGTATGTATGTATGTATGTATGTATGTATGTATGTATGTATGTATGCATGAATGTATGAATGTATGAATGTATGAATGTATGAATGTATGAATGTATGAATGTATGTATGTATGTATGTATGAATGAATGAATGTATGAAAGTATGCATGCATGAATGTATGAATGTATGAATGTATGAATGTATGAATGTATGAATGTATGAATGTATGAATGTATGTATGTATGTATGGATGTATGTATGTATGTATGTATGTATGTAAGTATGTATGTATGAATGTATGAATGTATGAATGTATGAATGTATGAATGTATGAATGTATGAATGAATGTGTGTATGAATGTATGATGTATGTAAGTATGTATGTATGGGCGCGGGGTTTACTACACTTGAGTTGACTCGACTGCAGCTGTACCTTGTTTTGTTTATGGCTTAGTAAAAAGGGGAGAAATTCCCTTACTTACTTCCAAAACTTAAGTGTTGAAATATAACACCCACATCCTGTTCTTTGGTGGTTGAATTCGCTTTATGTTAGACTTTTCATGGAAAAGACTTCAAACAATGAAATATATTTTGGTTTCAAATCACAATAAAATTTTTGATAATGATATTAGCTTATTAATAATATTTTTAAGTCTTTGCAATATAATTTTAATAATAAATATTAAACAACTTATAACCCAAATTAAAGCTAAATGTGAATGGCGAAAGAAATGAATAATGCGATAAAGTAAAGACTTTGAAAGATTAGATTAGCAAATAAACCTCGGTGAGTAAGTAACTTATAATAAACATGTCTCAGTTACTTTCAAGCCAAGATACTTGTGATTTTATGTAAATATCCATTCGAATTGAAGCTGCATGATTTTGAAATTGAGCGTCAAGATGGTTTTGTTGTGGTTTAAAGTCAAACACTTTACATGTGTATTGATTAAAAGCACGCTGTGAATTGCATAGCAAACACACAGATTCAACTTGAATAATATTCCGTGCTTCAGAATCTAGTTGTTGTAATTGAAGCTGGATTCAAATCAGGGCAATGAAATTTACTAACCGGACAACGTGCTTGTGCCTCTCCACCCAATACTTGATGGCGCTGCGAACCATCATTTCCTGTTTTTTGGTGAGTCCATTGGGATTAGAGACGGGGCCGCCATTCGAGCCAGCGTTGAAGGACTGGAGCGTGGAGGGCGCTCGGAACTGGGCGCCCCAATCCGCTTTGGTGCTGTATATCCCTGTCATGTCCATGTCGGTGGTGGGATCCTTTTCTGCAATTAAATTTAAGCTGGACATGCAATTAGTTGACTCACAGCCAAGTGCGGCGTGTACGCACCCTCGTGGTGTATCAGCTCCGACTTGGAATTGGCCGACAGAGATCGGAACAGTGCCGCCGAATTGGGTCTATAAGTGTCCAGAGATGCGGATAGTTCCATGAGCGGTTTCATGATACCCTTCAGATGCTGCAGCTGTTCACAGGCGAAAATCAACCAGGAGCAGAACATGACATCGCACAAATTGGAATGGACCATCGAGAAGAGCACATAGTAGATCTGGAGTGCGAAGCTGATCATATAGAACATGCCATGGCTGGCATCCCACGGATAGAAGGCTTTGATTGGCAGCCGGGGTATCTCGACGGTGATGGTGGCATTCGTTTCCTTATCGACGGCGAATTTGACACTCTCGCCAAAGAACGTAATCGTTGTCCAGGCCGTGGCCGAGGCAAAGGTCGTTAGCATGACCAGAAAGAAGAGTTTTCGCATTTTGGCCAGAGCTATCGAGTGGTAACGTGCATCCGACTCGGCAAAAAGTGGATGTGAATTGGCCTGATTCCAAATATTTAAGGTTCTACACAATTCAAATTCAACTAATCACTGTTTTGTTTTAAATTGCATCTTAATATTCGCTCACCTGTAAAAGTTCTTCTGATTGATGGCCAGATAAACGAACTTGACAATACAGTGGGTAAAGAACAACGTGGTTATTGTATTCCCCGACAACTCATTGACCTCCTCGGCATTCAGTGCCATATTGACCAAAATCAAACTCATGTGTATCACAACCACCACCATGTGCACCGACGAATAGACCCTCTTCATGAACAGACTGCCTCCAGTGAAGTTATGCATAAAGAGTCCAGAGTACCTCATCGCCCGAATATTGGGCATCAGATCGGCCACCAGGCCCGTGTACTTGCTCGGCTGCATTGACGAGGTCATCTGTCCGTTAAATCAAATCCGTAACAAATTAATTGGTTTTCTTTCGCTTTTCTTGTTGGCAATTATTGGAAATGGCTAAGAGGCTCGCACGAATAGCGATAGCAAATGCTTGTCGCTTACAAATAACTACAAACATCTTTTATTCATCAGATGTTGCTATTCAATGGGCTCAATTAAAATATGTCCAAGTTATGTTAATGTAAAAGATACGTACTTTGGATTAATTGGATATATTCTCTCTCTATATTAAAACCCATTTTTGTATTGTATTAAAATAGTTAAAAGTAGTCATAGTTTCCAATCTAATAGTTTAAATATTTAGAAATTTCATTCTAGTTCAAACTTATTTAATTTTTTGATACCTATTCTAAATGATATCTTTTTTAGTTTCTAAGATTACTCATTATATATTGTAAATCTTTAAATTTATAAAATAGAGTCATTATACAAATAAAATAAATATAATAAACATTATAAATATTGTGAATCTTTTTTGAAAATATACTTTAAATTAATTGCTATTAAATAATTAATTGCTACTCAAAAATAAATAAAATAAGTAAACAAACAATGTATAGTTATTTTATTATAAACGGTAAAAAAAAAATGTTACGTATTAAAAGTTAAAAATGTAAATCCAAATGCTTTTATTTCCCTATTACTTTAAATATATGTGATACAATAAAAGAAAACAAAAATATTTTGCTTATTATAAAAATATACATACATTTTTTCGTTTATATAGTTAACCTAAATAATTTACATAAACACAAATATCTTTTTTAGTTTATGTTACGAAAGTTATCAGAATTGAAAAATATACCGATGATGATTTATTATTGAATCAAATAAAGTTTAACTCTTACTTTAACATCAGAAATATATTAATAAATCTTTTGTTATTATTTTATCTTTCGATTTAAACAGTCTTTCTGTTACTTTTTCTTTATTTTAACACCATTTTGTTCATTCTAATAAAATGTTAAAATTCGCGGAGTTTAATTAATAAATTTTTTTAATAAGAATTTAAATAAATAAAGAAATTAAACAAAAAACAATAATTTTAAATCTTAAATCTTAAATCTCATTTTTAGAGAATATTGCAATCTCAAAACAACACAAAACGAAGTTTATTATGATAATTTAATGGATTTAGAAAAGTTATTTTAATTTAGTTTATATTCTTCATTTTAAATCGTAAGTATTGTTAACTTTTACCTTATCGATAGCTGTTAAATGCACTCAAATATAATTATTGATTAAAACAGTTTTTGACTTTATGTTAAATTGGTTCGTTATTCACGCACAGTTCAATGCACTTTTAAGATGAATTAACTGTCATCTTAAAAAAAATTTTCAAGCTCCCGAGTGTTTGATTTTGGACTTATCAAAACTGGCTTTAATAATTTTGAATAAGTTCAAGACTTGGAATATTTATCTTAATCGCTCCGACGAAAATCTAGTTAACTTGCCGCCTTCGAGTCGTCAACGCTAATGAAAATAGGAATCTTCAAGCATTACAAGTTTTACTGGAAAATCCACTTATCGACTGTACTTTGAACCTAGACCTAGGTGGACTTTGAAGACCAAATTCACACGCAACGCCCCCAACGGTACCAGGGGCCAAGTACATAAGACAAGGACACGTCCGGTCTACGATGTAAACGAAATATGTATTCATTGGTCCTCATCGGGCAGGTCCTCAGACTTTGACCGACCAGCCGTGCACGTTAATGTAAAGCGAAAAACTCGCTTTCGAATTCAAATTCCCATTCATATAATTTTAATGTTCGTTCGTCCGGCTGCTGATTTCCCACAATTAAATCGAACGCCACGAACTTGATGTGTCTCCGTCCTATCTCGTCTCCTCGCCGTAGCTTTTCATGCATGTACGTGGCGTATACGTAATGTGCAATTCTAAAAGTATGTCAATAAAATTATTAGTTTACATTAGTTTAGGAGCATCTGTGCAATCTGTGCGATCCGTGCACATACAAATTACAAAAGTATCAATTATTATTTTGAAATGCATTCGTGTGTATGGATTAGCGCACTAGGCAACTAGGCTCAAAAAGGATTCAATTGCATGATAAGTTTTACTGGTATATACACTCGTATTTACATTGAAATATTTCATTTATTTTCGAAATTATCGAATTATTTATACTACATTCGATGTAGCCTTTAATCCTTAATATACAAATTTTAATAAAATTTTAATTGGACACCATGAAGAGAAGGCAATTCCAACCGACAGCCGTCCATTTATTATTAATTTTATGTAAACCAATTTCAAAAGTATATAAAAGTTTCGACTGGTTTAATTAAACGTAAGGGGTTTGTACACTACGTCACAGAGCTTGTCATTCCTGGTATTCCTTTATGAATGACATAAGCCAAATTTTATTTCTTAGAAATGATACCATTTAAATCGTGCTCTTATTAAAAGTTTACCGATTGCATGAAACAATTCCGACCTTGCTCCAATTCACCTAGGTTTTGTTATAATAAGTTTATTCACCTACTTTAATATTATTATAATATTTTTGATACTCGGTATTCCTTCATGAACGACATATGCAAGCTCTCACAAATAAATTCACCTCATCGTCGAGAAGTCTTCTGATAGGTACTCACATAAATATTTAAAATTCAAACTGATTACAGTATGTTTGTAAAAATAGAACGTGTTCATTAGCTGACTCGACAAACGTTAAACCTTTATGATTTATTCAAGATTACAAAATTTATTTCTTACAAAATTTAACTTATTTGCCAGAACATACTAGTCGTTTTATACACTAGTAGTTGGATTTAAAATAATTGAATGAAATAGTTTCTGAAATAATTTATGTTTACGCAAAACAAAATTTACAGATATGTATATTCTACTTACTGAATTGCTTTTTATTATACAAATTTGTTCATTAAAGTTTAAACCAAACTAAACTATTACAATTAAAAGTTTAATTACTGCTCACAACATAAATAAATGTTAGTAAATACTTTTGTTAAGCACGTACCCAGCTGTGGTTTGTTCGCCAAATTCAATTCGTTTATTCATATGATATTTACAGACATATCCACATAAATCTGTGTGTGGGAGCGTTTGTGAATGGCTGAAGTTTAATTTAATTTTAAATTGGATTGACAAGTGCATTTAGCGTTAAACTTAAAATGAATTGGTAAGTTTTTTTTTATCAATTGACAAGTGTTTTTTCACCTGAAAATTAATTCGACGGTTATTCTCGATATTTAATATGCAAATGAAGTATCAGCCACGCTATGACAATTAATTTAATTGTTATTTCAATAAAACTGTTGATTTACACCTTATCTAAATATGACGGCTCTCTGAAATCGATAGATACATAGACAACTATTCACATACCTACAATAGAATTATGTATTACAATCACAAACCAATCCATGTAATGAATTGTTACCGTAAATGGCTTGAATATAATCAAACAATTATTTTAAAAAAATCAACTGTGAATGTATTATACTCGTACTATCCTCTCATTTAATCAACTTAAATATTTCGAATATCAATGCTTTCGTTATAAATGCACTGTCACAATGTCATTTAATTCATCTACTTAAGAATTACATTGTTATGATTTTAGGCATCTATTTTTATTGTATAAGCTCTAATTTTTATTATTTATTTAGAAATTTGTTTTTTTTTTTTTTTATATTGTTATGTATCTCATGTATAATAGCTTGCTGTCCCCGTTTCTGAATGTAAAAGTCATTAAAATAGTTTGGAAACATTCTTTTAGGCTTTAAATTTAACCGTCTTGCCTAACATTTTCTTTGAAAACAGTTTTATACTCATGTTCCCACAAATATTCTTGTACTTAATTTATGTATGTATTTTCGCAGTGATGTAGGCAATACTTTTTTGTTTAGTCATATTTAACTTAATAAGATTAAATGAAAGCAAAGTTTTTTAATATAAGCAGACAACAAAAGCCGCAACCGCAACAATATTTATAAACACATAACATGCTACACACACACACACACACACACACACACACACACACACACACAAATATCTCACAGCCACAACAACCGAAGCTTCAACCACAAAAGGCACCACAATAAGCAGCAAAACACCAAAAATGATTTGCGTAATTCATCAAATCGCTCGTAAATTGCGAAATCAACGCACAACAAATACACATACACACCCAAGCGTATGTGGCAATTTTTATTAAGGACCCCACGAAAAATTAGAAATCAATAACAAAATCCTATTAAATGACAAACAAAAACAGAACAGCTTTGGCCACTTTATGGCGCCACATGTGTACAATCGTCTACAGATTTGTATATGTGGGATTGTGAGTGAGTGTGGGTGTGTGTGTCCACATAAAATCAGAAATTATTCGCAAAAGTCTCCGATTCAACGTGGCCTTCGCAATACAAGGCTCAAACAAATTTATAACCCGAGCCAAGCAACAACAACAAACTGATTGAAAATACATGTACGAATTTATCTGTCTGAATACCCATTCAGTGCGTGTGTGTGTGTATGTGTGATTCCATTAGTGACGCTAAAGAAATGTTGACGCTGTCATAAGAAAAGTGAGAAACAGATGAGAAATAAACCAAAGAACGCAAATGGCATAAAAAGCGCAAGAAACTTATTATTATTTATTTCGAAGCGTTGCGAAAGATTTCTAAAAATACAACACCAAAATAATGGGAGATCATAAATTCGAGCTGTGTTATAGAAATCGTGTATGTAAAGGCATGCGTGTGTGTGTGTGATATTCCTTTTGTTGTCGCTGACAGTCAGACCGGAAGTGGAGGAAAGTGCCTTCATGGCTCCATGCCGAGACAGTGTCAAAAGTTTAACATTAGATTTATATGCCATTCATTGTTGTTCTTGTTCTTGTTCTTGTTCCTGTTCTTGTTATTGTTCTTGTTGTTGTTGATATTGCTGCTGCCGTTGTTGTACGTCAAGACATTCACTGTCCAGCATAAATCTTCCCCGTGTCTTTGTGTGCGTGTGTATGTGTGTGTGTATGAGTACTTGGGTGGATAACCAGGTCAATGCTTTTGCCAAATGCTTGGTCCAACTTCTTAACAACGAAGTTTTCGTTGCTTCTCCATCCGCATTACCCATACGCCCCGTGCTTCAAAACATATGTATTGCGTGTGTGTGCCGTATGTGTGTAACTGATGTGCATGCATGTGTGTGTGTTTTGTTGTCTGCCACAAAGTTGTCAACGCGGCAACTAAACGCGTTTTGGTCCTGCGGTTACCTATATAAGTAGATTATGGGCTCTGTAGACGATAGGGGTGTTGATGTTGTTGTTCCCAGTTCTAGTTTCGAAGTTGTTCAGCTGTAAGGTGCGCATGTCCTCTATGAGAGCGCAAGAGAGCATTGGAGTATAAGAGTACGAGTACTTTGCATATAAGAGAGAGCTAACAGATAAAAGAGATGCCAGACGATAAGAACTTACATAAGCCTAGCGCTAAGAAAACATTCAAATGGGAGAGAGAAATCATTGCAAATGAGCTCGCATAACAATAGAAGGAAATTATGATATATTTATATAATAAAAAATAAAAATAAAACAAGTTGTTAATTTATCTCAGACTGCAATTAAGCATTGAATACTAATCGAGGTAGACTGATATTAAGCTGAATTTTTATATAAATCAAAGACATTCTTCTTTTTTTGCAACGCTTAAATGAAAATCAGCTTAATATTTATTACTTTTTTTTATTGGTAATCTTATGATAAATATACATTAGAATTATTTTTATTTAAAATGTGCTCATTATATTTAATAATTTATTAAATTATTCATGTGCCTACTTATATTAGTGAAATGACTTGCATCAACAATCTGGCAGCTCTGGCAACCGCTGAAATTCCTCACGTGCCTAATGCCATGACGAAAAAAAAGAACGGCATATGCAACAAGGGTCACGCTCTCACGTTTTAGACTCTTTTTTTTTTGCCAAGCTCTCTCTCAAGGCGCGTTGACACTCTCAGGCGCGCGCTCTCTCTCTCTCTCTCTCTCTTGTTTTGCATGGCTGCCACATAAGAACAGCAGCAGCAAGAACAACAACAATAACAGCAGCAGAGGCAGCAGCCGCAACTGTTATAAGATCTCTGCGCTGCTTTCAAATAACTTCGATTTGAAGCCAGTCAAAAATGGTCCATCGACGTGACATGAACATCGTGCAGCATTCGCATCCGCAGCCGCAGCCCTTTTGGTCCCGTTGAACTCAACTCGCAAAACGTGCGCGCGTGTGCGTGTGTATGTGGTTGTGTTCGTGTCCGTGTCCGTGTCTGTGCTTCTGTGTGTGTGCGATGCCAACAAAATCAGACCAAATGTGAAGTGTGCAGCGTGTCTTGTAGCAAAGTGAGTGCCCGTCGTGTTCTTGTTGTTGCTGCTGCTGCTGCTGTCCTGCCGCTAGTTAGTGGTAAAAGCAAAGCAGCAAAAGGATGTAAAAGAAATCTAGCAAAATACACCAATGAGAATTTGTGCCAAATCTTAACAAACACACACACTAACGCAAATACAACGAGCCAAAAAATAGCAGCATAGTCGAAAGAAATGGAATTTAAATAGATAGGCAAGAAAAAACTTGCTACGCCGTCTGTGTGTGTAGGTGTGTGTGTGAGCGGGAGTGTATGGATGTATGGATGTTTGGATGTATGGATGTGTGAGTGTGTGTCTATGTGCTTGTGTGTGCACGGATTTATGCAGCGTTAGTTACATAAGTTATCATCATCATCAGCAGCAATGCAGACAGACTGACAATAAGACAGTGGGACAGAGGGACAGAAGGATAGGGGGACAGGGGGACAGACCGACAGCATCGTTAGCATCAACGCCGCCTGTTGGCGCGCACAAGTTGCCAGTTGATGTTGCCGTTGGGTGTGCATGTTGCCGACGTCGACGCCTCGGGATGCCACCAATAAGCAACAAGAACAGCTATGAAAATCGCATTAGTATCATCACTTCACGACAACAAAAACAACAACAACAACAACAACAGTAACAGTAACGACAACAGCAATAATAAGTATAATGAAAATAATAATACGAGTATAACAACAACAGCAGTAGCAAATGTTTCTCTCAGTCCAATTACCAAGGCAACAATTGTTTCAGTTACATTTTAATAACACACATACGCACTGTTGCACGTCTGAAGACAGACTGAAATGCTGATGTTTGCGTGTAGTGAATTCGCCTTTGCAGTGTCTTAATGTCATAATGCTCATTTTGTTGTTATTATCTGAGCTATGAAGATTATTATGCAAATTTCAGTTTGAAGTCCTTGAGATAACATTAACTGTATATTGACTAAATGTATCTTATGAGTTTTGGTTTGACAATAAATTTATAAATTTGTTAATTAAGAATACTTCCTTTTGTATTATAAACTTTTGTGAGAGAATATTGATACTTGCTTTATTTGCCAAAAACTCTGCGCCCAGTCAAGGGTTTTTAACTTTAATTGTATTAAATATTTAACTAAACTTTTTTATTTGCTCTATTCCATTCACAACTTAATAAAAAGAAGAATTTGACTTATTAACAATTCTTAGTTATAGAATTTATAGGAGTTGTTATTTTAATTACTGTCGAATGGGGAGTCACCATTACTCTCTAATGTCAGTAAAGTATTAAAAGGAAATATTAAAGTAATTTCAGTTAAGTTTAGACTCACAAAAAGTTTTTCATTACTTGGTCAAATTTCAAGTTGTAAAAGTTCAATAAAAATAATTTTTATTTTTTGGTGAAGAAAGCAATTGTGCAGAATTTAAACACTTGAGTTAAGATTTTAAGCCGTAACGCGAGTAGATTAACAGTTTAGGACATTTGAAAAGTTGCTACTTTTGAAAATCTCCTTATGCGATCAGCATTATGAAACTAGCTGACCAGAAACCAATAAGCAACTAAATAACGCTGACGTTGATGCTAATTTTGAAGGTGACGGTAACTGCTGCCCAGACATTTCCAGTGGCTGTTGGGTTTTCACAATTTTCCATGGCAAAGCTCATTAACAGCAGCAACCGACAACCGACAACAACACCAGCTGTGCCAAAGAAGTTCGCCATGGGATCGTTGAGGGCGTGTGAGCGTTTGGGCAAAAGGGCGTAAGGACGGTCTTTAGTGTGTGGGCGTGACGATGCGCAAATAACATCAAGTTAAAGTTAATTTGGAGCACAAAACATTAAGTGGAAAGTAAAAACATGGCCCACTGCAAATGTGGCCGAAAGTATGCCATGAAATTGGTGATGGTTGAAGTCGTTGAGGCGTGAAAAGCGCAGAGGAGAAACAGAAACAAACTGCAATTAAAATTTAATTAAATTTGCATTAGGTAAATTGATAATATTTTTAAAAGCAACAGAAAATAGCAGAATAAACATATTTGTTAATGTATTTGGTTGTTATTATTTTTGGATGTCCGCTAATTTTATAATTCCATAGACGGCCGGGTTAAAAGATTGAGGCAAAACACATGTAACAACAGCAATAAACCGACGTGCAACCTTTGATCCAAAAAGCATCCGCCAAACAAACCAAGTGGCAGCAGCTGCGTTGTCACGTTTTGTTTCGTTGTTTAAGCGTTAAAAAAGGATATTATGTTGCTGCCAACATGAGCAGCAGCAACAACAGCAACATCAACGACAACAACAATAAACAGCATAAAGCAACAAACTCAAACAACAACAACAAAGGCAAACGGGCAACATAAAAACATAAACGTAAAAAAAGAGGGAAAAGAAAAACAAGAGCCAAATTCATAATGATGATGGATTAACTGTTTTGTTGCAAACTGTGGCAAGTGTGGACTGAGCGGCGAACGACAGCGGAAACTAAAGTCACAACAGCAACAGCAACATCTACAGCAGCTGCGGTGCAAGTGGCAAGTAGCAAGTGGCAAGTGGCAAGCAGCAAATGGCAGCAGCACTAACAACAAAAGGTTCGTTCCTGTTCTCTTCATATTCTTTGCTTTCCTGTTCCTTTTCCATTTTCTTATTCTTCATTTGCCTTTACTAGCTGTCAGTTGTTTGTATATTATTTCTTGGTTTCAACTTGGTCAGCTGCCTGACCGCAGCCATTGCCAGACTTTGCATAAATCATTATTTATACATTAATTATGAAAATGTATGCAACCAAAGCGAACCCAACCCCAAGGTGCATAGAAGAGCAAGCGACAATGGAAATCATTAATCTTGGCCAACCTGCGTGCTGTGCAGCACAGCGTATCCTGTACACAAAGGACAGCAGACACTAAGATTGTACTTGTAATGCGGAAATGAGGCAGAATGCGACCAAGTCACTGCCACATGAAAAACTTCGACACAATTGCTCAGCTTGCAACTTGATGTTTTATTTATCGAGACATAGACAATTCATCATGTCTAGCACTCGTAGACAATAAATATGTAAATGTTGGATACAGCTGATAGACTAGCTGAATTACATTATCCGATTACAAAGACTGCAAATTTGTAACTCACAATTTTGAGATCATGCTCCAAATCTTGTTTAGTTTAAAAGTTTAGCGAACTCGAGTTCTATTGTCGATTTTATATAAGCAACCCACATAAGGAACACATTTTTTTTAAGGAAACCATCATTTAATGAATTTGATTTACAATTTTTATCTACTAATATTTAATAAACCAATTAATTTAAATAATTTCATTATCCTTTTATCTGCTTAAAAGAAACAATTTTTGAGTTACTCCACATCATCATCAGCTGCCGTTTTACTGCCTTGATTAAAAAACTAAATTTAAAATCAATAAAAATATTATCATAAAAGTTCGCTCTGCATATTTTAATAAATGTTATTAGCTTATAATTTCATAAACTTTTAATGCCTTGGCATGTTTACATTTTTTGTTTAAATGTCAATCACTATATAAATAAATATACACATAATTGCTGTCTGACTAAATGACTGGACGGTCAGAACTTTACGAGCTAAAATAAAATGAAGGTTGCGAAAATGCTAAGATCAAACAAATGTTCATAGATATTAACAAATTAAAATTTTCGAAAAATATTTGAGTCTAAAATTTGCGAAAAACGAAATATATCAAATGTCCTATTTGCATTAATTTTATTTTCAGAGCTCCATCCAGAATACAAAAGTTAAATTTTCTTTCGATTGATTTCTAATCAACTCACAATAAGATCTTCTAAATATGATAATTTCAACTTAATATACATGTACTTAGCATTCCGTAACCATACATTATTTCATATGATGGAGAAGTAAATAAAGACTTGATACTTTTGAAGTAAATGAGAAATTGATAGAGTTTCTAGCTAGCATTATGTTAATCTTAATTATGCTTTAAACTGTTGTAATTTTAATTCTATAATCCGATTCATATATCTAGAAATGTTATATGCATTTGCCTTTCTGTTTCCGAGAAGTTTTCTTGCAAGTTTGTCGGCAATGCAAGACAATTGAAACTTTCCGAGGGAGATTGTAGGCATAACTTTTTGAGCATTTAAAAATGTTGAAATGCATGTTGAGTAGTTTATCCACTCGACTGGCAAAAGTTACACACAAAGCATTAAAATAAAATAGATTAAAAACGAAAGAAAAAAATTGGCAAGACAACAAAACTAATATAAACATGGGAGAAGTTGTTTCAATAAACAATTTAAGTAGATACAAACAGAGATCTGAAATTGCTATAACAATTTCGAGCACAAAAAACCAACAATAAACAAGATAGAAAAGGTTGCTACTGTGTCTGCCACATACACTTGAAACCGGAAACGGCGCACACACAAACATATACAGAAAGAGAGAGAGAGAGAGAGAGAGAGTGGGCAAGAGGGGCACACACACATGCAATGTGAATGCAACTGTTGGTTAAGTTTGCCAAGGATGCATGAAATAAAACTGCTGAACTGGGCATTGGCAAACAATTTTCACATCTTCTTGCAGTTGTTGTAGTTTTATCAGCTGCTTCTCTACACGATTCTCACGAGAGAACCAGGGGACCAGCTCCATCTCTTTGTATGCCGCTTTAAAGATGAGTTTGCTTGGCTTCGTGCCCGGCATTAAATGAATTTCCCAATGAAGTCATCGTCAACTTTTTACAATATCCTTTGTATACCATTAACAGAGTCTGTCGTTTGCGTGTTTCTTTATTTAATACTCGTAGTTATCTCGTAAATAACAGTTCTTGTCACTTTATCTGTATCTGTATCTGTTTCTGTTTCTGTTTTTTCTTTTGTTTTCACATATCATGCACCAGTTCAAATTGGGAATGGACATGCTAAATTATTGTTTCTCTTTCATGTTCTCCTCGTTTGCTTAAGCATACATATTTTAGCACATGAAATGGCTTTCTTTTTTTTGCCGCTACACAGACAAATAAAAAGTGTGTGTTCATATTACTAACTCCGAACTTCCATTACTCGAACTTCAACAACTCGAATTTTCTCTAAATCGAACTAAATCGAGTGGCATATAAGTTTACTAAACTTAAAAGATTGTTTATTTATAAAGGTTGTCAAAGTGTACTGTACTAAACTTTTTATCTATATATGTATTACTTTCGCCATCTCAAATCCTTAAAGTAATACATAATTTGTTAAGATTAACAGTTCATAATTGAAACCAACAATTGAGAGGAATATTTCTGAAATTCCCAATATACATATATCTGCTAAGCCACTGTAAAGTCAATATATTTTTTGGTTGCTGTAAATACTTTTGTTAATATGCGATAATCCGCAAGGATACTCGAATCGCAAGATTTTGTCATCCTTTAAATTTTAGCTACAAAATCATTAGAGTAAACGTACAACGAAAGAAGTACAAAATTGACCACTGCAGCTGAGTTCTCGTAAATCTGAGCAGCTCTTGTCCTAAGCTGATGTAATTCCCTTGCTGCATTTAAGTTATACTCAGATTTTATATCTACTGTTTCTTGAAAGTGGACAAAACGAGTAAAATAGTTTGTATATGACTGACAAAAGGAGGCACAGCTGGCTCCATAAATTATATATATATAAATATATAAAATCAGTATCACTTACTAAATTTGGAAATAACTTTTGGATCCATTACCCGCAACTATCCAATGTAAAATTTTTACGACATTTAATTTTCAATGCAAATTTATTCCATCATATTTAAGGTTGACACATAAACCTAATCCAAGCAAAAACCACAAAATAAAATATAAATTAAATTTTATTTAAAGTTGTTTTTTCTTTATAAAGTAAAATAAAATAAAAAATCAAGTTTTAATTTGTTGTCATGATATTTAATGGTAACTAGAAGGCTCCGCCCCCTGCTCGCTGGTTAAATAATATAAATCGTTAAAATAATATAAATCGCTACAAATATTTAATATAATGATGTATTAATTGTCGCGAGTTATAACTCTAGCAGTACTGATCAGCTAGTCAAGTATGTTACATCCGATATAGCAATCTGTAAGTATATGTAGAAAATTAATATTTGAATTAATGACTACAAAATATGCTAACAACTTACTTGCTCTAGTGTTAGACATACAAAGAGCGGAATACGAAGTTGAAGAGCTCCTTGTACTTGGGGATTTCTCACCTTTTTGAGAATTTTTATAGCTTCGCCCATGAACTCAAATCCGGCGAATCGGCTTACATATTATTGGGATTTCAATAACATTTAGCTTATGACATTTTTGTAGGATACTAAGCAGAGTTTGAGAAATGTAATAAAATGTATGGCATAATTTTATATTCAACACTTCAAGATTTGTTAGATCTGACAAACACTCATAGAATTTGCCCTCTATAAATCCACACTGGAGTCTTCTCAGTGTTTTCAATTGTGCTAACGCATCTATTTCGGTTGGACCTAAGTAATTTCCAGATACGATCAAGCTTTGTAGAATCGGATCTGATCTTGATGAAAATTGCTTAAAAAGTCCTGTCAGAGTGCCACGTGTAGGTGTTTTGATTTCCAAAGCAGTTAATTTTTTTAACTGCGCCAAGATTTCATTGCCCTCAGCATCATATTCAGATAGCTCTATAGACAGTTCGGTTAGCTCTGGTAATTGATCCAATAGCTTAAAACCTTCTTTGTCGACTAACCTCCAGCATAATTGTCGTAAGGCTTTTATTTTGGGAACGATCGTCATCTCGTCGAGTGATATAGCTCGACCTGTTATTGTCAAGTACTGAAGAGTTTTTGACTCTGTTGAAGACAATGCGTGGAATAGTGTGACCAAAAAATCACATTCATCAGCTCTTACGATGAGTTCTTCCAGTTGACTTAAGTTCGCCAATCGATGAATATTCTCCCCATCTACAAGTGCACACTCTAATCTTTTCAAAGAATTAACTCTGGCAACTCCAGCAATATCTTCACATGTAAGTGAGTTACCCGATAAGGTCAGAGATTGTAGATTAGAAAGTCCTCCTGCCGCCAGCTCTGGAAGAAACTGTTTTAGAGAGCTTTCTGGATAGCTGGTTATGGCTGCTTTTGCAGATAATTTCTTCAAGGCTTTGATTATTATTCAAGGCTAATACTCCGAAAAGATCTTTAAATGATCCGAGCTTGTACTCTCCGATTAAAAGCAGAGATCTCAATTGTGGCAATTGAGCTAGTGGAGCATATTCCCGAGCATTAATGATTTTACCGTCGTAAGATCCATTTAACATTGTAAGTTTGCTCAAGCTTTTGTTGAGTGTGATCTCTTGAGAATCTCGAATAACTCTTATTTCATTTGAGCATCCCATTAGTACAGACAAAACTCCATCAGCAATGTCCGGGAAATTATGCGATGATGTAATCCTCAATGATTCAAGTTTGGGCAAATGTTTTAAATGCTGCAAACTTTGAGAATCAGAGAATCCACACTCTAAATATCTCAATGTCTTAAGTTGAGCAATTTGCTCAGCTTCTCTGGGATGATTTTGAAGATCAGTAGATATTCTACTCGCAAACGCTTTGAATAGTGATGTCAGTGAGTTGAAACGATGTCTTCCATAGATTACAAGATTGGGTAAATTTGGTAAGCTGGCCAGAGGTACCAGATCGGTTGAATTTATATCTGGTGTCATTGTTATGGCTAGTACTCTTTCATTTGGATCTATAATTATACAATTTTCTTTACTTATTATCCTCACATTTTCTTTGGAGACGACGAAAAACCATAAAGCCGCTTTGGAGAAGTCGAGTAGCGGATGTTTCGAGGTTATTGTAAGCAGATCGAGCTGGGCGAGTTGGGCAAGATGGTACATGGTATTGACATCGACAAATCCACAAGTTAGCCCTTTCAATTTCTCAATTTGACGAATTTCTTTTAGGTCTTCCAAACTCATTGGGGATCCATTTATCGTCAAGGTATCAAGTTTGGAATTTGTCGGTTGGGCAAATCCTTCGAAAAGGTTTCGCAATGTTTCACTCCCATTCGACTCAATTGTAATATTACTGACTGACAACTGTATTGGGAATTCCATAGGTTGTCTAACAAAATAGCCACAATGTAAAGTTTTCAAAGATTTAATTTTTAAAACTTCTAAAATTTCATCGTTGTTTAACATATTTGCACTTATATCTTCTTTAAACTCAGATTTTTTTACGGTTAAGCTTTCCAACTTTGGTGCTTCCCTCTCAGCAATCGCTTTAAAGAAAGGTTTCAATGTACCTGCCTTATGTCTTCCAAGAATGTAAAGTGATGTGATTTTTGTCAGATTAGATAAACAAGCTGAATCAGTAGCATCTGTTTCTTTTTCAAAGTAGAAAGTAAGACTTTCGTTTCCTTTCGAAAAATGTATGGCTAAACGAAAATCCTTCACGTTATTCAATATGCAATTGAATCCCCTAAGCGATTCGATTCTACACGCTTCCAAAATCTCAGCAATACCCATGGGAGCTTCATCTATATTCAATTCCTTGAGAGTCTTCGGTTCTTTTGTCGTCAATGACTTTAGTAGGGGGCAAAGCGTACCGCTCTCATAGACACCCAAGATCCGTAAACTTTTTAATCTTGGCAATTTGGCGAGCTGTGTGTAATCCGAATCATTAAAATGTTCATTGACCATAAAGGTGAGAAATTTTAGATTCTCCCAATGCGGTACAATATTAGTGAGCTTTCCATAAATCTTATTATTTTTAAAATCTAATGCGACTAAAATCAACTAAATCGCTGGCATCCATCTTTGCATTTACAGAAAGGTAATTCAGGTGTCGAAGCTGAGGTAATCTATTAAGAGAGCAATCGAAAGACAAATAAATAAGTTAGGCTTTCATTATCGAGATACTCGAAATCGTGGATTACTCACTCTCCATATTAATGTCTAATGTCGTTATACATTGCTTATTTTGAATCGCACTCATGAGCATATCCAGTATTTCTACATGATCTCTGTTGTATATCTTACAATCATATTTTAATTCGATCCTATTTAAGAGCTTTCATATAAATCTTCCAGATCACATTCTTATCTTTCTGCGTTGATTTCTGAAGCCGCTTATAAAGTTGATCAAAATTCACTAGAAGACTGTCCGAACGGCTTAAATAAGTTTGCTCAATCTCAAGTCTGTCATAAAGATAAGGATCCCATTCACAAAGCACATAGCGAAACCATTCACACGTTAACGCGAAACTAATGAGATCCGCATATTTAACTATATCCAAAATAGGTCTTTTATTGCCTTCACAGTTCTTTTTAATCTGTTTCAGTACTTCAACAAGACAGTAAAAATTCAATTGCATAACATTTGTATCAGCCATACTGACAAATTGTATTTGTGTATAATTTTTTAACAAAAGTTTCGATTGTATTTAAAAATGAGCATGACACATTCTTTTACACTGATAACTGAGATAGACGTATATATAAATATATATAACCACTTATTTCCAGCCTTCAAGTTCAAGATAAAGAGAGCGATAATCGCATTGGACCTGGATTCTCTATCTCTCTCTTAAAATATATTACCAACCGGCGATTATTTTGTTGCAAGTGAGAGAGTAAAGCAGATGATCTCATTGCTAAAATGACGAAGAAGTGAGTGTTCACAACAAGGGCGTAGATCGATATGAGCTTAAAGGGGGAAAGCTGAAATTAAATTGTAGTTATAGCAGTATTGATCAAGTCGATTTAATGAAGATAACAAACAATATGGTTTTAAGAAAACAGACTATGATTTATTTTTATACCAACTGACAGAATACGCGTATGGTATGGTATCATATATCCTGACCAATTCTGGTTGAGATCAGACCACTATGTTATGTAGCTGCCATAGGAACGATCAGTCGAAAATCAAGTTTTAGTATGAAAAAGTCTTTTGTTGGTTGCGATATCTCGACCAAACTGACAGAATATGCATATGCGATGGTTTCATATATCCTGGCCATATTTGGTTGAAATCGGACCACAAATCTAAAAAGAACTCTTTACTAGGTAAAATTCGAGTGACAAAACATTTTCCTGCCCCAAAACTTCTGATATCCAATTTTGTGACGAATGGCATTAAATTGTATATATTACTTAATCTTAAAAAAAAAATTTGGGATAAGTAATTGCCCAATTAGTAATCAATATCTTTTAAATTGTCCTAATAATATAGATATTAAAATTTTAATTTTTATTTTGAGGCCGTTAAAAGGGTTGGTGCTTAAATCAAAAACAACAAACTTAATGGGCTTGCAATATAGTCGAAACTACATACCAAGTTTGGAGTCTCAGCTTTTATTGTCTCTGATATCTATGTGTTCATACAGACGGACGGACAGACGGACAGACGGACAGTTGATCGGATGATGCTGATCAAGAATGGGATCTGTCACGCCTCCATCTGCCTGTCTAATAAACTATCACGCACAAAAGTCAAGGAATATAAAGTAAAATAATAATAAACTGAACCTTGCTCTCTCTGCCTCTTGAATGATTGATCATTCTATTACCTATGATCATTCTCCAAACTGTTTGCACCTTAAAACCTCTTTTAATAGTAGTGTAAGTAATAAAATTTTTCAGCAAAACCTCAACCAATAATTATTGGTCAATTAAAAAGCAGCACCTGAAAAGTAGGCAACAGTTTTTAGGTGGGGAACTGCAAAGTGGTTCATTCATATTTTGCGGTCATTTAACCAAGACAAGTGAATGCACAGCCAACACGCATAACTAATTAGAGACACGTCAATGGCTACGAGTCAGAAACAGACAGCGAGAGAGAGAGGGATAGACAGATAGAAAGAGAAAGCGAAAGCGAAAGAGAGGGAAGGATAGCTTACAAAATGTAGCCAGGCTTTATTCTAAAAATTTAGCCAACTATCGTTTGCATGTGATTGACTATTCCATGTATTATTAATGCAGCCTGTGAAGTTGCCACAGCTGTCGCAACAGCAACAGCAACAACAGCAAAAAGTGATACTAATTAATGACCTTGAGGATAACTTTGAAAATTGTTAATGCGTCGTGGCACAACGCTGAAAAGGGGTCAAAGTCTCAGTCCCTAATAAGGGTGGCAATCGAAGCAATTAAGACAAAAGACACAAAGTGCCTTAAGTAGATGCCTCATTGCCTTCCTTCATTCTTGCTAATTTCAGATGCTAGCGACAATACACTCCGCGCAAATGCTCGAGCGATAAAAAAAGGGTTGACAGTTGTCAAAGTGGGCGTGGCAACGGCAACGAAAAACAATGAAAAATTCAACGAACAAAAAAAGCTTCTCACAATAGCCAGCGATGTTTTCCCACTTTGCATTTTTTTCGCTGGGTACCTCAAAATTGGCTTAATAGCCAAAGGCTTTGGCCAAAACACACACACACACACACACACACCAACACACAAACATTGTTGGCAGTTGATGGCAAGCATCGTCGCTGTCGTTAAAACCTAAAAAAAACTAAAACAACAATGAAAGTTTAGACAAACTTTTGGACTCGTTATTTTGTTTTTGTAGTAGTTATTGTGGTTGTCGATTTGTTGTTGACGTTTTCTTGTTGCTGTTGCTGTTGTTGTTGTTGTTGTTGTTTTTGCTTCTGTTTGAGTTAATGGCTTCGATAGACGAGTATGTCAATAAAATCAATATTTGCTTTGCCTTTGCGACTAAACGTTCAATTAGCGCATCAATCAAAGCCTTATTAGATTAAATATGGGCACATCCAATTGTTTAGTTTAAGCCTTGGGCTAAATGGCCTTACCAATCTCAACTACCCTTGGCCTGGTTGACAAATATTTGTCTAATTAGCAAATAAGTTGGGCACACGCACACAAACGCACAACAGCTCGACTAAATTAAGCGTTAAATTGTGGGAGCTTGTATTATCTTAAGAAATTGACACAAAGTCAAAGTCAGCGAGAAGTGAGTTTACTCTATAGATACAGTATTTACTGGATATATTTACTGTATACCCAGTGGAAATTAGGGTAACTGCCCTTACATCCAAACAAAGAATTATAAAAATAATGATACAAATTTATTACCTTTAAAAATTAAAAAAACTCGTAATTAAATATTTATTTAACAAAACAATAAATGTAAATAAAATTGAAACTAGGCTGGCACTTAAAGTTTGGGCTTTGGGGAATTCATGCTCAGGACTTGAATTGTGACAGCTTGCAGCTTTTCTGGTAACTGTCTCAAATTCGTATTCAACTCAATCATTGTGCTTAAACTGATTGCCATTGCCGTTGTCCTTTTGACCCAAAATCCAATTGTAGAGGGGACAGAGCTTCATTTGCCTTGATGAGCTGCCGGCAAAGAGGCTAAATTTGCACTCAAATTGCAATGCATTGGCAATGGGCAAATCGTCCTTCTATTGCACTTGCAATCTCACCACATGCTGCACAGCTAATCAAATAACAGGCGTCGTTGCACGCACACACGCACACACACACACACACACACACACACACACACACACACGTTCAAAGTGCATTAAGAACTTGAGGCAATGCCAAATGCCCAATTGCGAATCATTTATGCGTATTTAAAAGCATTAAGCTCTGTGTGCAGACACATTAATCATACGCCGCGTGTAACGTGCGACGCGACGTCTGCTTATCGACTCTTTACACTTACCACCGCACTATGGGCAAAACGGCAAAGTTATCAAAAAATAATGATTGATATAGTGTCAATATAAACTATTAGTCTAGAGCTCCAGTAGGTTAACTTACCCATTCCAACATAAAAAGCTCGCCAACCATTTTAAATAGTATATAACAATTTTTTATTTTGCAAAAATAAGGATAAGATTTGGTATTTGTAAGGTACGCCAAAATTGTTTTATATAGCGACAGGAAAACTGCCTTTGATAATTTTAGTAACTATAGTCCTTGTCATAGTAAAATAGAGAATAGGTAGTATACATATATATAATAGTAAAATCTTGTAAAATTTGTTGAAATATGTCTCAAAACAACAAGATTTCCATACCAAAAACTCATATTCTCACCGATCATTCCCATTGGATTGAATGATTGGTTTATCTGATTTAAGTATTAATTTGGAATATCTGTAGATTCACATTTGCCTAATTCAGCTATTTCACCCACCATACAGCAACTGCAATTTCCAATGCTGCAGGACAACGAATTCTGCCTTGTTGACAGATTTAAAGTAGCAGCAGCTGCTGCTGTTACTGTTTCTGATTCTGTTTCTGTATTGTGCATCTTTTATTACAATGGCAACACCGAAAACAACAACAACAACAGATGCCACAAAGTTATGCAATTAAAACTGTAATTGTATTTGCCTGAGTAATTGTGTGTGTATATGTGTGTGTGTGTGTGATGCTTCCATCTTGAGTGGAAACTTATGACATTTTTTAAATGACGTTAGCAGTTATAAAAAAGGGAATAAAGTGCAGGACTAGTAGATACCCTGTGGGAATAAATTCAAAAAAGTTTACGATGAAACTCGACTCGAATTTCATTTAATGTAGAAAAACAAAAGAGCTCATTCATATTGGATATGTAAAGTAATTGGACTAACACGGGTCATAATTTTGTTTAAAAAAAAAACGTATCCAAAAATGGTCCATGGTAGGTTCATGGTTAAAATACATATATATTATTTCATTATGATTTCAGATCTTAAAAAAATCATCATTGCATATTTGTAAGAAATGAACGACACGAGAGGGGAAAGATTCTCCAAGGCATTCAATTATAAACCGACAAAAACACAGTCTACTTTTAGGCTGACATTGAAAATGGCACGAATGGCATCAGCATAATATTTTAATTAACACATCAACACATTTCGTATTTAATGTGAAACATGACTTTAATTACCAAGTTTCTTATACCATTTTCGAATTATGTTTATACATTTTAAATAATGAAATATGCAATAATTTGCTTTGAGCAACAACAAACCAAAGTGACAAAGAGAATTGATGTCTATATCCATTTCGAACTGAAGTGTTTCGAGGTCTCTA
The DNA here is from genome assembly GCA_035043635.1 of Drosophila rellima. NCBI lineage: Eukaryota > Metazoa > Arthropoda > Insecta > Diptera > Drosophilidae > Drosophila > Drosophila rellima. Next base: position 274,629 of record JAWNMV010000604.1, read on the forward strand.
ATGGATAGATTCTATCTAAAAGTCGTCTAATTTGATAATCAAAGCTCATGCCTCCGACTAAATGATGTACATTTATCTACTAAGGCCAATCGTTTGTCCATCTTTAGCCAGCTGAAATCGTTATTGACCTGTAAATCATTCGAATTTCGATAAGTGACCAATCTGAGTGTCCCCAAGTTCATACACAAATGGACCCATCATTCCTTCGGAATATGCTTGGTCATTGCTCGCTGCTCAGCTTATAAATAAAATACAAATTTGCTGCCATTTCGTTGAGCGGACTTTGGGGGATCAAAATAACGACAAAGAAGAAGCGGGAAAAAATCTTAATTTCAAATGGTTTACCAAAAAACCAAAACCAAAATCGAAACCAAATATTATTATGCTTCAGCGCACTGTATGCCTGTGTGTGTGTGGGTGTTTGTGGGTGTTTGTGGGTGGATGTGGGTGTGTGTGTGTGTGTGCTTGCAACGGTTGCCATTAGGCATGCATCAGCACGCGGCAAGTTTGCGGATCCTAGAATGCGGCATCTGTGGGGACTTGGTTTCGGGTCTGTCCCAAGTCGCTGCTCAGCCAGGCGCAAACACACACACACAGACATACATACACACATACATACACACATACATACATACATACATACATACAGACACAAAGGAAGACCTAGGAGGAGGAGTTGTGGCAGTACGTGCGACTAGGCAAGCTATTTATAGATTTATACACACCCACAAACAGAAACGCACACACACAAGACTTATGAAAAGAGCTCATATAAATCGCTTTGGGCCAGCCAACATATGTAAGTGTGTGTGTGTGTGTGTATGTATGTATGTGTATGCTCCATTTCGCATTATTGCAGCGCAACTAAGCATACTACCATCTATGTACGTCTTGCCAAAGATCTTTGGCTGACCCTTTTTTTCTCTCTCGCCTAAGCCAGCGCCACCTAGCGGTGGGCGGATGTGGCTTCAATAACACGCCCTGACTTGCCTTCTAATTAACCCTTTTATTAACAAGTTCTGACAATCTCGCTCACATGTGTGTTTGTGGGATGCCCATGAGTTGGCACTACTTAGTCGAGCAACATTCAAATACCCTTCTAAATAAGGAGAATGCAGCATTTCCAATAACATTTGGCATTGCTACTCAGAAAATGATTTTTATACTTAAGAAATTATCATACAAATTTAAATTGGTCTTTAAGTGTCAGAGATTTTATTTTGCTACTCAGAAAATTATTTCTATACTTAAGGAAATTATCATTTAAAATTAAATTGTTCTTTAAATGTAAAAGATTTTAATAAGCTACTCGGAAAATGATTTTTATACTTAAGGAAATCAGCATACAAATTTAAATTGTTCTTTAAATGTCAGAGTTTTTATTTTCAACATTTTTCAACATATTTTTGAAGCCACAAAAATCAACTGCCCCATTTTGACCAATCGCTCAAAAGATTTTTCTTGGAATTTTAGGTATAGCATTTGTTGCTTGGTTTCAGGAACTCTCACACTTGCTTTTAGGTCGCTTATACACAACAAGAGATTTGCGAAAATTGCCAGCATATTTAAACTAAGTTTTCCCTATGTTAAAATAAAAAGAAAGCTGCAAAAAAAAAAGTTAATCAGACTATGATGAATGTCTGTTTTAAGAGTAATGCTATTTTTTTTTTTATTTTCTAAACGTATTAATGTACAGAATTAAAGTGGAATGCGCTGATATATTTAAACATTTAAAGATTCACTTTTTCTAAAATTGCATTTCTTTTGTTTTTTGGTCGATCCCTTTACAAGTCTAAAATTAACTATTTTATCCGATTTATGGAACAAATTTTTAAGTATGCAAAATAAATTAAAATCTCTCAGGCAGAGCATTATATTTAAGAAATATGAAATGAGACAAAAGTTTATTCTTATAGCTGCAAAAGTTAATAACAATTTGCAATATTTATGAGTTTTATCTTTTTTTCTTTTGCCATACAAATGAAATGAAATAAAAGACCAACTATCAACAGAAGTCCTCTAGGGCAGGAGCCTCACTTTTTGAAAACCAAGGGTATTTGGAGTTCGTTGTGGCCAAATGACAACTTGCACTTCTAAACATAATCATTGTCTGGTTACCCGATGATGAGCCAAAAAGTTGCAAGTTCGTTGAATCGCAGCCAATTATGGGAGCAGCTTTAGACTTGATAAACAAAGGAAACACGCACTCACACCAACACACGAACAACACACACATTGAACGGATAATGGATAATGGATAATGGATAAAAGCATGCCAAACATAGTTAAGTTGCAGTTAATTAAAAGTGGCAACTCGCTGCGTCTCCCCCTTCGCCTCTTTCTTATCTAGCGGCTTTATGTGATGTTGACGTGTCTTCGATTTGCGTTCCTTCTTCGAGCTTCGATCCTTATCACATTGCTTGGCATTTGGGCCTCTATTGTGGGCCATCTCCAGTTTAATGTCCACCCAATCGTACAGATAGTCGTAAAGCAGAAAGTGACTGCGGAATAGTTTCTTGAAGAGCTGACGCAAAAAGACGTAGTCCGGTTGCTCGGTGAAGTGAAGACTGCGACAGTATTTCATGTACATGTAGAACTCCGAGGGAATCCCCGCACAGAGTACATTCAATGCCAGCGTGGACTTGCTCTCCGCAATCTTCTCATACTTCTGCACTCGCGTCTCGGCATTAATGCCCTGCCAAGGCAGGCGACCTCGCAGGAAATAGAGCAGCAGATATCCGACGGACTCCAGGTCATCCCGACGACCCTGCTCCGCATAATGGGCGTGGACGGAGGCGTAGCGGGCAGTGCCGATCAGCTCGTGCCGTTCGTTGTAGGTGATGTGCTTCCGAGTGCTCGGACGATAGTATCGCTTGGCCAGACCAAAGTCTATCATGAAAACCCGCGTCCGCTGACTGCCCAGACCCATTAGGAAGTTCTCCGGCTTGATGTCGCGATGCAGCAAGCAATTCATGTGCAAATACTCCACACGTGCCAGAATCTGATCCGCCAGCATTAGCGTCGTCTTCAAACTAAAGTTGCGTGCACAAAAGTTCAGCAGATCCTCCAGGGTCGGGCCCAGGAGATCCACAACCAGCACATTGTAGGCTCCCTCGGTGCCAAAGTATCGAATGCGTGGAAATCCAACGCCACCACGTAGAATATTATAGATCTTGGCCTCACGCGGCAGCTGCGGATACTTGACCCTGCAGTTCTCCAGCTTCACGGCCACCTCCTCGCCACACTTGAGCCCCAGGGCGCGATACAGCTCCCCGAAGGATCCACAGCCAATGGGACTCAGCAGCCGATACTTGCCCCCCACGATTATATTCGGGGGCACTTGTTTGCCCAGCTTAATCGGCGGTTCCTCCAACTGAGACTGCTTTGCCGGCTTCTGGTATTCGCCTTGTAAACATGCCTGCTGCTGAGGATGAGGATGAGGATGTTGATATCGTTGACGTTGAGTTCGTGGTCCGTGCGGATCGGTGGGAAATTCATTCGGATATCTCTCTTGTGCCATGTTCGATCTTTCTGTGTTAAGGATAAGTATTTAAAGTGTTGCTAGGCATGACTAGCATGAATTGTGTGGCAATTGTGTATTGTGTATTGATTTCTGTAAGCTACAAACTCAAGGAAATAAATTCAACAAAAAATCCATTCATTTGATTTTCATTCGCTAAAATCAGACATGTCATCAAAGCCCATTCAATTAAACCAGTTTATTATATGCCATCTGATTTCGATCTTCTGATGATGTTCAATTGAGTGCAAAATAAACAAGAAAATTAAATAACAGCATTTATTTTTTTGTGAAATTTTTCAATTTTCAATGGTAAATCGAACAAATTAAATTTTAGCTCACATCAAATTGCATTCGATGAATGGCAAAACATTTTACATGCGCTTCCCTTAAATCATTTTCACACTCGGCTTGTGGAGATTTGCCAATTTCCAGCAGCGCATATTGTTATACCCTGCACACATCTGAGTGGCAAAGGGTATATCAAAGAGCAACAAAGAAATTCAATTTACAAGAAAGAAAATCAATGGTTGAATTTAAGATATTTATATGGTTTCAATATATATTTTTTTTAATAGAGAGTATTTCCTAGTCAGGCATATTCTCTATGTTGGACTAGTTTTCAATAAAGTTCAGCTGAGCCATCACTGCAGGGCTCTCCATCGCACACGTCACTCATACGCCCCGTCTGCCCGACTTGCTTTAAAGTTGATTAATTTTTCAAATTGATTATGCAACCTGGCAGGTTGCTCCTTGTGGCTCATGCTGCACCTTACGGGGCTGCCACTCAATTGACTTGACTTCGTGTTTGCTGCTGCACTCGCAATTAAGTTTATTTGCCATTTTGTGTGGTCTTGTTTGCCACATAATAACCCACTCCATGTTGTACAGTTGTTGCTGCCACAACATTTCGACCGTTTTTCACCCTTTGCTGTAACTGTAACTATACTCGGTATAGGCCATGTTTACTGGAATCCTGCCTGACTCTTATCTCTAGTTCTTTATTGTTCTTGTGCTGTTGCACAATCGCTTCCAAGTTTATTAGATTTATGACCAAACTATTATTAAGTTGCCTGCAAATATGTGGCAGCAAAGAATTACGATTTAGTTTAAGCATTGGGAATGATCTTATGGACATATTGACTAGCAGATACCTTGTCTGCAAGTCCTGTTCACAGTTAGTACTGAGCATAATTATAAAAAATTAAAATGTTTAAAAATAAAAGTCAAATATCGCCTCTCAATTTACATAAATTTAATGTAATATAACTCATAGCCATTAAAATTGAAAATTAACAATTAAGTTGACTAAATACAGGAGGACAACAGCAGTTTTTATTACATATCTTTCAATACAATACATGTATATATTTACATATATTACCTTATATGTACAGAAGTTACAGGGTATAGGGTATTTATTTATTTATTTAATGTCAACTAAGAACAGTTGACCAAAATTAAAGTAAAAATTAAACTAAATTTAAACAATATAAACAATTTAAAGAAAATTTAGTAATTATATTAATATTTATATATTAACTGAAATATTAAAAGAGTAAAATTAAAGACTAAGTAGTTGTTGAGCAGCTGCTAGCATTTTAGTAGTCCAACAGTTTTAATAATGTTACATAATCTAAAAAGAAATAAGAAATAAAACATAAATTCAAAGGATACCACATACATATGTAGTGTACTTGTACTTGTATGCTTCATTTGCGTTTTCTACCCTATAAAATACAAAATTTAAGTACGTTTTCAGCCATTTTATTGTGCTTACTTATTCAAGTGCCAACTGATTGCTTGCGCATATGAAAACGTATACTTATAAAGCCTCGAAAATTAATTCGCTGCTTATAAATTGCAATAAATTAAAACAAACTGCCGCCTCGATTCGCTGCCAACCCCTAATTCATTAGCAGATGGGGGATGTGAAAGGGTAGTGTATGTGAAAGTGTATGTTAACTGTGCGCTTATTTATGAGGCAGGCATAGGAAACCTCAGCAACAACAAGAACTTATTGCAGCAATGACTATACACATAAGTATAAATATATGTACATATATGTATATTAGACTTATGTGTGTTAGTTATAGTCACACACACACATACACACCCACACACAGTCATGCTCGGTTTATGAGCATTTTCAGAGGCGGTTTATGAGCACTTTTAAGCTTATGGCACATTAAATTTTATTAAAAATGCTGCGAGAACAACAGGAAAAGGATTAGCAGTTACTTTGCCAACAGAAGTTTCCCTCTTTTGTGTCAGGGTACAAGCAGAGCAGAGAGCCGAACAATTAGCTGGCTGCTGCCACTAATGAATACAAGTTGTTGGCCAACTTGAGCTAGTTTTCTGCGACACGTTTTTATGGGAACAAGGACTCCTTGTCATTGTTGTCAACCCGTCTGATTTGTCGCCTGCAACTTGCTGCATTTCATTTGTCTCGCATTTCGTCAGGCTGCCAATTTTCACGTATCCTTTCAGTTTCGACAATTGAAAAGTTGTGTCCTGTCAAAGCTTATCGCTTCCATTTGCCAGTCGCTGAGCTGAACTGAGCGAAGTGGAGCGGAGCTGATGCATTGTCAAAGGTTATGACCAAATTGCTGGCACATGCTGCGAATATTTCATATGAAGTTGCCATGGCCATTCCACTTGTCTATTTATGTATGCAACTTTGTTATAGCCATACAGAAAGTTTCACCACTCACAAGTATGCCACATCATTTACATGCTGTCACACACACCCACACACACAAACACGCACATTCGAATAGCCAAAAAGTGCTTGCAAACTGAAACTGTTGGCACACGCGTCGTATGAGCGATGTGCAGACAGAAAAGTCTCAAATTGAGATGTATCGAATTTATTTTCAATTTATCAACATCTACGTTGTTAACTCTTGTCAAGTGTGAACTTTTTCTTTTCACTAATTAAAACTACACTGCACTACACAACCCATGGATGCAGGTTTATCTTCACTTCAGCTGAAAGCAGTAAACTTTGTAAGATACGGGCTCTGAATCTTTTTTTGCATCATACTTTAAATTTATTTACTTTATAGCTCTGCCGTCTGTCTTCCCTGCAAGGACATACAGAGAACTCTGCCTCGGCACACACACGCACACTGTCCTACTTACAAACTGTGGTTTGGCTGTGTGTGTTTGAATCGTGGTTTATGCCGCACAGATTCTGACCCAGGCCAAGCAACTCTCAGACATTTAACCAAATTTGCGGCTTGAGCTTTTGGCTCTGAGTGTGCGTGTGAGTGTGAGTGCGATTGTGTGAATAAAGCTCCCTTCGAGATGTAAATTAGTTGAGCATTCACGAGTATGAGTTGCTTAGGTTTCCAAATCATCAGAGTCCTCAAGGCAGCTGCCAATTTGCAGCTCAACATTGTTGGCGTAATAAAATTTATAATCATCATAGCGCCAAGCTGACAAGCAGACATCCAGCATTCATTTGATAGGCATGACCTGATTATCCAAGAGGCGCTGACAATGTTGCCAACAAATTGCCAAAAGGCAAGAATTCCTACACAAAAAGTCATTAAAAGCGACATGCAAATAGATGGGGCCAAGGCAAGTGAGCAGTCAACTCGGTAAGGGTATTTATACAACAAAAGAAAAGCAAACAGAAATGAAAAAAAATATTTAAAAAAAAATGAAAAATCATTCAGGAGAAAGCTAAATTAATAAACACAACAAAAATATGAGTATAAATAATTATCAGTATATTACGCTTCAATGTACTTTATCAATTAGACTTAATTCAAATCTTAAGCCTTAAATGCCAGGCCTGCCATAATTTAAAAATATAGTTACATATTTTCATAAACTATTTAATTTACAATCGACCAGTATTTTTTCAAACTCTCTATATTGAGATTTACTATGTATTTTCTTAATCTAAAAATCAGTGATTGCTGACATTTATTCATTTACATGGGCATTTGTGGGTTAATAGAAAACTTATGGGCCTTGTTTTTAAAGCTGCGGCCAATTCTAGGCTACTTTTTGCTCAATACTCGTAGCTTAAATACTCGTACGTATTCAATTTGTAGATCCATCGATATCGAGTCACGTACAACATCAACATAATTTTGAGGCATTTCGGCAATTTGGACACGTTCAAAGTTCGTGTCACGCCTACGACTTGCTAACCGCCTCAATCACGCTTTTTTTCCTTTCCTTTCCTTTCCTTTCCTTTCCTTTCCTTTCCTTTCCTTTCCTTTCCTTTCCTTTCCTTTCCTTTAAATTCCATAAGCGTAAGTTGAATTTAATTTCTTAGCCATGAAACACGTAGACTTGCGAGTATGTTGGCCTTATTGAGAGGACGTCTGCCACTCCTACGCTTGGATAAACATAACAGGAAATGCATAGAGCGAGTTTTGTTAAGGCAAACACGGCCACTTTCATGTTGAGCACATCCCCAAGCAAAGAGGCCAGCATCCCTTTCTTCAAGCCATAGCGTAAGAAGCCATTGATAAATAAAATAAAAAAGGAATGTGGAAAGTAGGGTATCTGCGACATATTAATAAAGGATATGAGCAACTTACATATTCTGAGTGCATAGGTATTTGTTATTGCCACTCGTGTTGCCGTAAATAATATTTACATGTTTTTTCCATTAAGTATACGCACAGTTGCCCAGGAAACTCTATCACTTACATCAAATTATCGATTACTCGTGTCGATGACCTCTTCAGGCAGGTCTATCTACTCTATCTTTTACACTTGCTTTCACTTTGAGGACAGTTGTTAAATATTCAATTTTTCCTTTTGGATTTCAGCAAATTAATTCACAACTTATATTTGTGCTTACATATTTCATTTGGGAAATTATCTCTGAACTGCGCTTAAAAAAATATATATTAATTATCGAAATCAATAGCTTTTAACTCTTATATTAACATTTGTATTTATTTTGCTTTTCAATTTTCTTTGTTAGTTCCTTAAGAAAAAGTGACTAAAAATAATTTGAATTAAAACAATTAGTTATTTAATTATTAATTGAATATAACTATATTTAAAATAATTTTAATATTGGATTACAAAGTTTCTATGAGACTTTCCTTGTCACTTTGTTAATATTTTTTTATAAATAAATTTATTTCAAATAAAATAAAAAAATTGCATGCCATTTTAAATGATTTGTTGGTTAGCGACCTTTCTACTTGTTTGTAGGTGAGTTTAGCTGACTAAAAAAATATAAAATTAATTGGAAAATCTATTATGATTAATTTGGTGCTTAGTGTAGATGCGGAAGTGTATTTAACTTTGAGTTCGAAAGCAAACCGGATTATGGCGGCTTAAATTTGTATGCCCTACGCTGCTTATGAATATGTACTCGTATATATATATATATTTAAAAATATATATATGTATTTATGAGTGGGAGTAGCTATTTATGCGTGTAGGTTGAGTGGATGCATGTGCGTGTGTGTGTGTGTGTGTATGTGTGTGTTCGGGGTTTTTTCAAGTCGTTGGCGCTGTGATGTCAACCAAGACTAAACGCGACCCTTTGCCGTATAGCTTAAAACGTTTTAAATTTCTGTTGCCATGTTTTTTTTTATCTCTTTTTCTATGAGAATTCGCTGAAATATCTACTTAGGCACAAGCACGCCAGATATCATGTGTGTGTTTGGGTGTGGGTGTGTGTGTGGGTGTTTGATACGTGTGTGTGTATATATCAAGTCGTGCGCAAAACAGTTTAAGAAAAAACTCATCTGTCTTGCATTTTAATGATTTAATTTTGCATAAGCTTATTTCTCAGCGCTTCCTTAGCCAACGTCTGAGTGTCTTTCTGTCTGTCTATCTGTCTATCTGTCTGTCTGTCTGTCTGTCTGTCTGTCTGTCTGTCTGTGTGTGTGCTGCTATCTGGTATCTTTAGTCAGCCGAGTTGACAGCCGCAGCTGTGCACAGTTAAGTGACATTCCATTTGTTGACATTAGCACAAGCCTCGTTGATTTTGTGATATGGGCGCGGCTCTTACGCCCTTAATAGAAAGCATTTCACCTTTCACTACACATGCGAGTACGTGTATCTAACAATACAACGATAGATATGTAGTTGGAAACTTTCGACTGCCATCTGATTTTGTAAAGGGCAAAGTTTTGCAAGTGTTTGTCATAAGTTGCGAATTGTTGACACTTTTCACTTTGGGCTTCATTTGCTGCATTATTTCACTTTCCGTTTGCAATTTCTCAAAGGATATGCGTAATTTCCGACCGAAACACGCTGCCATGCAGGGACATAACTTTATGACTGCTGCTGTAGTTTAGGCCAAACTAAGTCTGCGACAATTATGCGCCTTGGGCTAACTCCTGTTCACACCAATCACGGACTCACCGGCTCAGAGGATCTACGGCACGCATTCCCAATCAATGTGGTTCATCAAGGAGCAAAACTCAACACTATTGATTTTGTATTCTAGCATTCACATACGAACACGTAATTCGCATTGCAATGTGTTTGTCATCGAGATAAGTTCCGAGCTCTGTTGTATTCCTATTTGAGTTCCATAATACGTGCCATTTTGACATTTGCTAACCTGTTTGCTTCGGCCATATCCTCACTGGCTATTGCCTCAGTCTTCACTTTAACCACCGACACTTGCAATTTGTTGCCCAGTTGTCCTGTTGCCTTCACCTGTTCCCTCTTCGAGGGTATTAACAAGGATTGCTCCTAATGACCTCCAGGCATGAAAGTTGCCCTACTTTTATGGCTTGGCGCAAATTCTCTGCCAGCTAACGGAATAATTGTGCGAAAATTATAGTTTTATTATGGAATGGAAGATTAGCATAATTACGAGAGTGTCAAGACAATGCGTAATGAGTTAAAATAAATATGAGGATATAGCTATGAGCATTTTATTCATTTTTTTATTTTTTTTTCAATTATAAGTTCATCACCATATATCTAAAATCTTTTGTAAAGCTTAAAGTTTTGGCTTTGCTATTGAAATTTGATTGTAAATCGATTGACATCTTTTTTTATTCTTTTATAAAATTTAAATTTAAATTCAGAGCTTCATCTTATTCAATTCAATTTATCTTACTTTATTCCTCTCACCCATTCAATACCTGTAACACCTTCGAAAGCAACCAGAAATCTTCCAAAAAAAAGAAAAAGTTAACGATGTTGGACTGAAGAGGTTGCCACGCCCACTTCGCCAGACTCGCCAACTACCTCGGTTAACTCGTGCGGTTAAAGCTGCTTCCTTCCACTCAATTATATTGAGCTTCAGAAGAAAAAATGAAATGAAAGCAGCAAATATTATGAAAAAACACGACCAGTTAAATTTCTTGAAATATTGCAAAAGTTTTAAGCGGACGGGAGAAAAGTATTCGTATTCGGTTAAGTAAATGTTAAGCAAAACGTTTAACTTTTCGTTTGTCTTGCCAGATACTCGACTGCAAGTCGAGTCCGTTTTGTATTCAGCGGATGTCAAGGTGCTAAGTCACCCTTGGTCCTTTCACACTCCCCACACTAAAAACTATACGATGATGAGTTAAAGTTATCAACCTCAATCCTGAATCATCGAGCGCCATGGCACGTGCTCAAGTTTCCCAGTGATAAACCGACAGAGGTAGCTTTCATTTTGAGCTCCGACTCCTTTTTGACTGCTCCCAAACTCCGTCGCCAGCTCTTACGGCCGCGGTAAGCCACGGGAAGTAAATGTTCTCGTATTTGCTAAGCACTCAAGACGGGGACACTCGAGTGATACGAGCCGCTTACGAGAACGAGAATCTTATGCAAAATGGGAATAAAACGTTTTGTATCGCGGCAACAGCTGCTTCCTTATGAGTACTCGTTTGCTCGGTAGTTCGCCAGGCTCCCCTATATTCACATCCGTTCCATTGTGCAAGTAAAATCAACGAAATCCAAACACATTGACAGTGCTTAAGTGTTTTGTCTGGAGCAAAAAGGACTCGATTTGGCTGTCGGCCCAGTCCTCAGCCAGCTTTAGGCCGTGTCAGCTGCACAGCAGGTGGCCCATAGCACCGCACAGCAAATTACAATAATCAAAAGTTTTCACAAAAAATTTTGAGATAATAACATTTGCATATGTATAATAGAAATTTACCTTGAATTATACGCAGCTTGATATGTTAATATCATTGATTTTATACCCTAGATACGCCTTATTTGATTGGGTATAAAACTTACATACTTTTTATACCGTATATACGCCTTTTTTATTGGGTATAAAATCTCAATAACGACTAGAATTGTATTTAGTATTAAATTATGTAAACCTTTACAATATATATTATTCATTGCCAAATGGCAAATTGTTGAGTCATCTTCTTGTCCTGTATAATGTTGTACAGTGTAATTGGTGCAGAAATGGCCTGCCAGTTGACAAAATCCGAGTCAGCAGGATACTTGGGGACATTCCACTGAATGATGCCTTTGCTTTGTGTAATCTTCGGCTCCCCCAACGAGCAGTTAACAGAGCACGTGTCATTTTCCTGTGTCTTGTTACCGTTATGTAATGCTCCCCGTCGAGTTCTCCACGGGCACATTTATTAGGACCATATAATCGTAAAAAATTATCTTATATCAAACATGCACTAAGACTGTGACACAGATATAGAGATTAGCTATAAATATACGTACATATGTATGTAATCAGATATACAGATGTATATAGAAGAGCTTCTTGAATTTGTAAGGCATAAAAAGCAGAAGGAGGAACTGGCGGCAACAAATCAAAATAAAATTCGCATAACGGTACACGTCGATCTCAATTACACAAGTGTCATTTATTCTCTCTCTCACTCTCTCTCTCGAATACTATGTACATTATTATTCTGCTGAGAGCCAGAGAGAGTATTTTAATTAGCAGTTGTATGTAAACCACTCTCAATGACTGTATAACTTTATGTTACTTAACATAACATATTTGAACTAACATAATCCATAATCTAATCTCTATCTTATTTTAAAACAGATTTGACAACAATTTAAATAAATGTTACGAAATGAGAAGAAAATTATTTTATCTGGGAAGAATGAATACTTTGGTGAAACAGCAACAAATGAATTCTAAGTTGATCAGATAATCGATTATTACAATCTTCTCACCAAAATATACCTTGAATATCATAGCAAGCGAATTATTCAACAAGGCTTCTGTCGCATTGTAAAGCTGATTGAAATTGTTTCGGCAACTGCGCTTAAGTTGCATATCAAGCAGCTTGACTGACAGCCATTACAAAGCTAATTAATATATTCACAGCGTACAAGTTGAGCAGCTGCGCTTGAGTTTCATAGCCAGCAGCTTGAGAAACATTTCGTAATGGATCACAGGCAATCAGCCGACAAGGAAGCTGTCTTATTTCGTTCGGTCTATAACATGTATTTCTTCTTCTTCTTTGTGAATTGCTCGAGTTGGGGGATTCGTATTAGCATTCACGCCGGTCGTGGGACTACAGACTACTCGTACAGTAAAATCAATATCCATTTTAGAGTAGAACGCTATGGCAGCAAAAGTCACACATTTCATTTCCGTTTCTGTCGTCATCCTGTGCGCAACCCAAACGTAGATTTACATAACAGCAGATCCCTTTACGGACTCCGTTGCCGTTTGCCACTTTTTGCATATCACAAGCCAAAATAGTTTGCCTGCACACACACACACACACTCACACACTCACACTCGCACACTGAAAGAATCATACCAGGACTCTTTGATTTGCATGCAAAAATTCCACCTAAGCTCCTTTGACAGTCGACATCGCTAACAAGAAATCCTTGCCAAGTTACCAAGTTGTGCAATTGCAGTCGGCAAATGAAAGCTCGGAACTGGTAGTTAAATCCTGGCTAAAGCAGTTCTTAATACCCAAAGACTGTCATTGTCAAAGGCAATTACAGGCCGAGGCCTACGCAATTAAAATCGGCAAAAACTTTTAATTGATTGTCGACCGTTAAGTGCTTACGGCAGAATACAGAATGATGAAGCTCTTGCCATTCAAGGCAAGGAACAACAAAAGACAAATAATAAGCAACAACAACAATGGCTTAAGCAACTGGCTCTAAAAACAATAAATAAACCAATAAAATTTTAGTGGCGCGTAGCATGAAAAAAGTTCAACCCAAATAAAAACAACAAGAAAAACAAAGACAAGCAAAGCAAGATTATTTTTATCGGGAGGAATCGACTTACACATACCCTAAATTCGGTACTAAAGAACGACAGGACTCTCAAAATGTATTTTCAAGGCTGTAAGCCTTCAACATACCGAAATGTTCGAAATGTTTTTAATTTTACTATAATAAAGATTTTGTATTTTCTCAATAGTTTTCTATTTTTCCTTCACTTTTCAAGATTAAAAGCTAAACCAATTTCTTGTTATTTAAGGAATTCATAATAATTCAATATAATGATTTTACTATTATTTATTAACAATATACTTTTGATTAAATACATAGAGTAAAGAAAAAACGTGGTGGCTTAAAGCAACAACAAATAATGCCAAGACTCGCTAGCAGACAGGCCATAAAATGCTTAGCATGGGGCAGGATGAGGGCTGAACAAGAAATTTTACTTGGAACTGAGCCCAGGATTGTAGGAGAGTGTATATGTTAAGTGTAAACATTCTTGTATATTTGTTGTATGTCGGGGAATAAAAATAAAACGAGGAACGGGAATCCGAGTACAGCAGAATAAGTAACCGAGCAGCGATTGTCCGATTTTGGTTGCGATTTCAATGCTCTGCTCAATGCTGAGTGCTTTCGAGGGTTGCTGAAAATACGCCGAGAAGAAAAAGGAAAAGTTGCAAGTTTTCAATTGCCGGATTTATGGTAACACACACACACACACACATTCGCACTTTACATACTTTCAATCAATTGTGCCACGGGGCGTATGCGCAATGCGTGAAGGGAAGACCATTTAAAGCAGGCCGTCGGCTTTGGTTATAAAATATTTGTATAAAAAATGTGAAAATGAAGCACTAAAGTAGAAAATAATTTCCAAGTAAATATAATTTTCCAGTTGTCTTTATTTTCTTCATTTACATTATCCATATGAACTTCGTACTCTATTGCTTAACCAATTTTGGGGCAAGTCGCGTAGTCAAAGCAATTGCTAACTCCATCAACTCAAAAAAAAGTATTCTTTTTGCCTCACTCACGACTGAAAGCAAATAAAATTTGATACCCTTGTAAAGCCCTGCAATTTTGGTTGAGATGACTAAAAAAAAACCAAAGGAGTTTCTATACAAAAATTTGATGCCATATCATGCGTCCATTCATGCGTTACTCAATGCGTGACAAAAATCAAATACCTTCAGCAAGGGTATGAAATACACAAAGGCTAACCAAACACTTTACAACTCACAGTTTCCTCAACTGTTCACGCACATGTGGAGAAGTTATCCACGCCCATGGCCATATCAAATCAAATCAAATAAGCAGCATCGAGCTTCAGGCATCCGGCTAATACCGTAGGTGTTGGCCTTCTCTGAAGACGTATGCTCATCTATGTGTGTTAACTAAAGGGGGTGTTGTTTTAGTAACCTTTGCTATAAATAGCCCACGGATTTTATGGGTGTCTGACATTTTTGGCAGCCACTTCAATTCCTCTTCCATCTAAGCATCCGCCCTTGCGGTTATTTCATTTCGAAAAAGAACAAGAATTGAACGAAAGTCTGAGCTTTAGTGACGATGATAGATGAAGTTTTTGGCATTTTCGGTGGTCGACTCGACTAATTAATTGAGGTGCGGTTTTGGGGGTTACACTCAATAATTTATTAGCCACCTTTCAGATCGAATGCATTTGAAAATATATAAATCTTAAATAAATAATCATATCTACGAGTACGTAAACATCATTGGTGTCTATTTAAACTCTGTGTTAAATTTAAAGCGACATTCGATTAGCATTTTGTAAATAAAATCCAATTACTTTCTTCGATTCTCCTTTTTATTTTTTTTTTTTTTTACTGCCAAAAGTTTTCTAATTATAAGGACACTTTCATAATATTTACATATAGATGTAGACTTTACAAAGCTGATAAATTTTGGCACTCATATTTAATGCTTCACTGATTTCTTTGTGTTATTCTCCCACCCCACATCCGAAGTATTGGGTGATATTATAAAATTGTTCAATAGCGTACGATTGATATTGAGATAAAATTCCATAATAATTGTACTATATAAAAACGTTATTTTATTGATATATTACAATAATATTTCATATTCTCTCATTTCAAGCTTTCACATAAAAGATATTTAAAAGAGCAAAGGAAAGTTTCCTTCCTATATTCAATATTCAATATAGGATATCTCCCTGTCGCGTATACAATGATTTATACGATTTCTTTTTCAATATTATTTGGGCCGGTCTAAAGAAAAAGGCAAAAAGAAAATATGACTCCAGCCTCTGTGAGACCCAGAAATCAACTTCCGTTGTTCAGCGGAAGTAAAATGTGAAATTTGAAATTTAATATAGGCAATATTGGCAAAAGAGGCGAGAGAAAGAAAATGAGAGCAATAAAATGTTTATTTCAATAAAGCGAAATCAGAAAATCAATGTGCAATATCCGTTGGCACTTCGATAAATTTAGTAAACAACATAATGCTAATTGATAACTGTTCAAACCATTGCAGCAAAAAAAAAATGGTTAGTACACTCGTTACCAATAATAAAAAATAATGGTAAATAGATCCTACAAGCTCGAAGCATAAATAATTGAAAATTAATTGTTGATATACTTAATATTACTTAGTACTTAATCATAGACGAAAAGAAAATTGTGACACTAATTTAGATAAAATAAAAGTTCCATACCAACTTACTTTAAGGCTGCACACGCCTCTTTCCAAGCGCACCAAATATCAAGAAAATATTAAATTTCTGTGAAATACGTGTGAAACTGCGAGATGTAACCACATAAATATTTTAGGTTGAAAAGCAGCTTGACTCCAGTTAAAAATTCCAGCATTCAAACAAAATATGTTTAAGTTAATTAAAAGTATTTTTATGAAGTTCATTTGAAACTTTTGAATGCAAAAATTCTAGGTAAACAAACCAGTAAATGTGCGAATAGAATAAATATTTGTGTTTAATATCAAACTTTACAATAGAAAAGGAAGTAAAATTTAATAAAAAATAGTTCGAATAATTTAAAAGCAAAATGTTGAAGCTTAAAATAAAATATTGGCTAGGTAAAAGTAATGTACAATAAACCATTCTTAGAAAAATTGTTAAGTACAAATTTTATGTTTATATTTAGATTATTTATTATTTTTTACTTTCATGATGTATTATCCATCAACGAATTTATATATATTATATAATATTCTCTTAATGTTCTCTTCTTACAGCACCTGGATTAATAATCGACAAAACATTTAATCGTATCATGCCTTGTTTTAACCAATAACAACTCCGAGAACACAAATTCCACCTAAATTCGTACTTAGAATAACTAAAAATTTGTTCTCTACATTAATATATTGGAAAATCAGTCAAGCTGGCGTCGTTAAAGAGAAATAACAATAATATAAGCAATTATAATAATAATATAATGTGGAGTAGTACAATATCGCCAACAAACTCTAAGAAACTGTTGATCGGTAGTACACGAAGCGTTGATTATGTCGGTGATAGTGCAAAAACAACAACAACAACAGCAACAGCAGCCAATATTAAAGCAGGTGCAGGAGCAATCAAAGGATCAACGGCAAAAGGACAACAACAAAAAGGGGCAACAAAAATCTCAATTGAAATGGAGCTACATATACAAAATAAGTGCATCTCAGCATAGCGTATCACTCTGGAGGGTGGTGCAGAGCCGCCATGGCTTCAGGGCCCCCTTAAAGCTGCATTTTTGGGGGCTACTGGCGTCGGCAAAACAAGCATATTACAGGTGAGTGGGGCAGTATATATATATACAACATATTTCACGATTTATATTTCCAAGTATCTCTTGATTGGCAATCAATCAAACCTTTTTTCGGAGTACTCGCAGTTTCCTTTGATCACTTTTTTATTAAACATAACCAAGGGCAAAAACTGATCGGAAATTGTTTTCTCTGATTTACTTCATTTCCAAGGTCGGAAAACGCGTGTACCCATTTTGCATGGGCGCAATTCTAATTTATGTTTGATGCTATTTTTAAAGCTCCACTTGAATAATAAATCAATATTTTTTCAACACAATTCTGCCGCACCTAAAAAATTAGTAAAAATGTGTCATATTTATTTGTTCCTGTTTTCTCATAAACTTGATTAAATTTTCCTTGATATAATCCAGGCAATGAATTTTATTCCAAACGGTTTTATATCTTTAAAATCACGGAATATTTTGTATTTTTTTCTTTTTTTAGATGTTAATTACTAATATTTAAATTTTTATCTATTTATCTTTTTACACAACATTCTATTCTATCATATTCAAAATATTAATGAGCCTTAAATACGGTCGTTTAGCTACATGAATAATGTTTCAATTTGCAAATGAACCGTCGACCTATAAATTCAAGTAATTAAAAGTGAACTGTTATTGTCATATTTAATTTTTATTAAGGACTCAGCTGCTTAAATCGCAATTAAATTAATTTTACGCTCGTGGGTGTCAATTGTAATCATCATCGTTTTGGCGTCGAATTGAACGCGTTGGCCATTAATAATACAGTTTTCAACAATATGTACGGTCCAATTTAGCTTTAAGTTTTTACAGGTGTTGCTAGGCAGTGCCACGCCCATCGACGGGCTGCCGCCTTCGACACAGTTGCACTTTTTGCATCCGACATGGCCTTAAGTTATTAATAGCGTCCCATTGAAGCTAAAAAGTTTAGCAGCAGGTTGGCGTCAAACTTTTAATGGCCCTGTCCCTCAGCAGACCTCCTCCCGCCCCATTTATATTCCCATTCCCCTGCCCACTGGCAACTCTTCTCTCCCTTCTCTAACAGCAAATATGTAGAAGCACCGTTAATTTGATTTCCGCCTCGCAGCTTTTGTGGCTTATCTTTTGTAATTAGACAATGGAAATGCGTCGGCAAATGCAGAACTCATGTGCACTCATTTAGAAGAATGCCGAATACCCTACTCAAAGGTAACTCAACTTGTTGGCATCACTAAGATCTTAACATGATAAGACTATGATATAATTATGAATGATAGAAATTCAATATGTGACAATTTAATGTTTTGTTACTGCTTCTAAGGCATAAGGATGTAGAAATTTAATCTCTCAGTACCTAAAATGTAAAGGGTAAATCGTGAATTGTAAGATTCTTCATTCCATTAGGAGTCGCATTCATTAGTCGCAAATGATATGATCCCAATATCATTAAGTGAATTGATAAAAGAATTAACATATGAGTATTTTATTGAATTCATTCGCATTTTCTGTAATTCCATAATTAACTCCGCTACTTTCTCTTAATCTTGTTCCTTCTTATTGATCTGATTCAATTCAATTTAAAATGTAGTACTTTAAATAATTCCTAATATGCATTTTTAAATGTAATATTGAATTCAGAAAGAGTAAGCAACATTAAAGTAATGCTTATATCATTATTAGGTCTGCCACTGGTAAGGATATGGGAATAGAAGTAGCTAAATATAGTTGATCCTTGTTGATGCTCCTTATACCAACCAGTGGGACTCGTGCCGTTCTGCAAATTCAATTAACTGTAGTGGGCAGCTGGGAGTTTGCTATTTGCTATTTGCCATTTGCCATTTGTTGTTTGCCATTTTCCAGTTTGCAATTTTCTGCTCACTCTTCATTATTTCGCTTTCTGCGTTTAATGTCTATGGCGGTCAATATACAAGTATTCAGTGTGCATGTGTATGTGTGATTGTGTGTATATATGTGTGAGTGTATTAACTTGATTCGTGTTTATGCTTTTAGCTGCCTCCATAGCCCCTTCATACCATTTGAGTGCTGTGGCCATCGTCAGGCATCGCATCGCGGCTTTTATTGTGCGTAATGCGAGATTTTCGCATTTTTATGGCATTTTAAGCGCTGCAAAATCAATTACGTCCTGTTTAATGGTTATTTGTGGTCAAAAAGAGCTGTTGTCCTATCGCTGGCTAGATTCCAAATGTTTTTGTGGTCGAATGGAGTAGACAAAATCAGAGCTGGCATGTTAAACTCGAGCAGAGAAGAAAGATTTAATTCAACTTTTACAACTGGTCGCTTGAATTTAATGATTTGACAATACGAGTAAATGGATAACTATCTCGATTCATAATAATATATACAGTATTTATTTCAAAATTTCTAATACCGAAAAAAAAATTACTTGCTTCAAGTAAGGCTTTTTATTTAGCTTTTAGTTAATATTTTTATCATCAGTGGTATTAAAAGAATTTTGTACTTGATTAAATTACTTTTGGTATATTTTCTAATTTGTATACCACGACTAAGACTAGTCGGTTAAGTGTAAATTAAATATTTAAATTGTAACAAAAACGTAAACAGCAAATAAATTCATAAATTAATATTAAACTATAAATTACAAACTGATAGGAAAACATTTTAAAACTCTGAGCTACAACTTTTTTTAAATTCATATGCTAAAATCAAGTATGTATTTATGCTTGAATTTCAAAAGGTTTTTATTTCTTCTAATTATCTATCTAGAAACTAGATCAATCTTCATTTGGGATGTATGTATATCAAGTTCGTCGCCCCGTTTTCTATACGAAATCATTTTGATATTTGAAAAAACACTTCCACATTCTGCATGGCAGTTTTCAATGCAACTTTGCATAAAACAAACTCTACTTAGTGCCAAAAAAAAAAAAAAAAAAAAAAAAAGACACCCTCTACCTTCCGTCACTCAAAGCCAGCCTCATAATTTTCAGCAGCTAAAGCCTAATAGAAGCAACTTCAAAAAAACGTGGCCGAAACGATGCCATTAACCCGGCAGCAGTTTGCTGGGTTCAGTTGCTTTACAGCCAGGTTATGTAATTTTCGACTAAAGGCATTTCACAAAGTCGGCAGGCAAAGTGAATCGCAGTCAATGGAAAAAAGCGCTCACCCAAAAAATAAAGGACACGCCGGCAAAGTCATAAAATAAATTTTACCAAAAAAAAAAAATACGATGAAATCTTTCAGGCTTGCCCAAAAAAAGACTATTATGCATACGCGTGTCCAAAGTGATCGATATAAAAGATACCCTGCACAAGTATCCGTAATTTTTAGTAGGTCCGTTTTTTAGGACAGCATGCACAGTGTGTTTGTATGGGGTATGTGTGTGTGTGTATTGGGTTGTTTCCTTCCTTTTGTGTACGCCCACACAGGGGGCATAAATACATGAGCCCGAAATGAGCGACAGGCTCAAAGGATATTTTACGTCTGATTGCATTTTAAAGTGATGCGTTGTTATTGGCCCGGTTTGAAGGCATTCATCGAACAGATTGGCAATTGTCGAGTGTGTGGTGCGATAAGCATAGGCTATCCCTTGTCACATTGAAGACAGAGTCACGCCTCCGAATCTCGCCCAAAACATTGGTTAATAATAAAGCCGAAATCATTTGGGAGTCATCTTGATACGATGTCGCGTCTTTCATCGCCTATCATTCCATTTAAATGCAAATGCGGCTTGGCAATCAGTTGTTACATTGTCGACACAATGAAATCAAGTGCAATTTATGCTCGCTGCGATTCAATTATACCACGGTCAACGATTGCCGATTGCCGGAAACGGAAGTGGCCAGCGAGTGGCAGCGACGTCTGCCTTGGCAGATGCTTAAAAGCGGAAATGCTTTTAGAGCTCAGACCAAGTCGCTGAGCAATTTTCAATTATATGCAGCACACACTCACACATAGATGTTTTCATAGAGGGAGTGTGTTGGCCAAGGGGAAAGCGATGGGGGGGGAGAGGAGGAAGAAGAAGAAGCCAGTGTGCAGCTGGCCGCATCTCGTCGCTTTTATGTGCCATCGCATATCATTGAGTTTTATTTTTATTGAACTGGTAATTGAATAAGAAATGACGTTGATGGCCTTCGCGACTCCTTCGTCCTTATTGTCGGACGCACGGACGGCTTTTCGCCTTTTTATATGAGTCTGCAATGCCATAAAATGCTCTACTTTATCTGACACATACATAAATGCGCCAAGGATAAAGCTCTGCATATTTGAGCACTTTTAGTTTAGTTTACTTCTCTTTCGAAATTTACACAAATGGTTATTCTGGGCGTATGCGTAATTTTTATTATACCTCAGTCACATTTGATTTGAATTTTATTTCATTAGCCCAGTTGATTGGCAGCCATCGCAGTGTCCATGTCAAATTAAATGATGGAAGGCAGAAAGGGAGACTTGAAGAGAACGATAGAAAGAAAAAATGATGAGTTATAGTATACCCTGCTAAATAAGCACTTAACATTCTCAATGTGGATTCCACCTATTACAGAGTAATTCGATTTGCTTTAAAATATTTTTTGTTTTTAACAAAGTTATCCTGACATATTGTTTTTTTTTTATAAATTAATGACAATTAATATAATTTAAAATAAATGCTATTTTTATTTTTATTCACATGTGCACTTTTATTTAATTTCAGTCCAATCCCTGTAATCAATTTCAACCCATATGAAAAAAAAAACATTTTAAAATATCGTAGCATACTTTTGTGCACTTACCATTTTAATATGCTTAAAATGTCCATGAAATGAACATCACACAACTGCGACCACACAAAAAACACGCTCACACACACACATACATAAAACACATACACACAGACGCATTTGTAAAATGTGTGCGTGCCTTAGCGTAAATCTGGATTAAAAAATGTACTGAGCAGAAAAATGAAGGAAAAAAAATGTTGTCGTAAATAAATAAAGCAAAGATATATTTGAAATGCCTTCCCAACGCTTTAAAAAAAAATATAGAAAAAATTTTACGTCATAAATGACTGCAATTATTTTAAATTTATATATATTTTGCAGCAATTTTTTTACCATGACTTTCCCAAGACTCATCAGACGACAACGCATCGGAAAATTTATAAAAACTGTTTGGTCTGCGATGCCTGCATTCGGGAGCTGATGGTACTGGACGTTCCACCCCAGGTGAGTTCAACGCAAAACTTTCTAACTATTTTGTAATTGAATTTAGAACTTATGCTGCGCCAGCGGTTTTCACTCGTTCTCTTCAAAATATTTGGGAATTTTCTAGAGAAATTTCACAAAAATATCAATTTATGCTTAAACAAGTATTTTCGATACGGTTGAACAATTTTCCACTGCACTTTACCTGGCTCCATTTTTTTTACGAGTCTCTCTGTCTGTCTGGGTGGGTATAAGTAATGGGAACATCTGCAAACATTTTCCGCTCCGTTGTATTTTATTTAATCCATTTAAATGAATTTATGCACAACGTCCTCAGACGCGGATCACAGCGAGACACAGCTGCAATATAGCGCATTTTGACACATGATGCATAAATATTCACTAGCAGATGCCTTGGATCAGATTTCTATACCCTATACCCATAAAATGTCCAAGTAGGCTGTGATGTATGTGATGTGTTGACCTGATCTATAAGTGTTGATTTGCATTCATAAACGTACCTTAATGTTTTCTTTGCATAAAGAGTATTTCTTGTAGGGTATCTACTAGTTGACCACTCTCAAATACTGCTTCCTTTTGTTGCGATTCCAGCTGTCGGCCGTCGGCTATCTGTGGTGTCTAAAGTTAAGACGCTGCTGCTGCTGCTGCTGCTGCGCTTTTATTACTGCCATAGATTTCATATTTTCATATTTTTTAATACAGCAGAACAGCTTGCCACAACCAGACAGCAGCTTACCACAAGCAGACTGGCCAAGACCGTTGGCCCCCAAAGTATTCGTTATGCATTTCGGGCTTTATCTAAGTAATTTGTGGAATTGTCGTGTTTACAGCACTCTGTCGTAAATTCAATTTTTCTTATCTGCTCTTTAAGTTAAAATTTTTGTTATCTGTAATTATTTAGTAGTAGTTATTTTTATATTATTTTGTATAATATAATAACTTTGTATATAAGCTTTAAGATGGTGTATTGGGTAAATTGGAGTAGGTCAACTATTTGTCTTCCACTTCCACTTAAACATTATATAATATAATTTTCTATAATCCAATGTAACTCTGAAAATTGAAAAATCTAACATAAATTTGCCACTTAAGTGTTGGCTTATTTGCCTATTCGACTAACAACTTCGTTTATTAATTTTACAAATCTTTAGGCAATAAAATGTCAAAATATTTAATGAAAAATATGATAAAATATATGGTTTATTGAATTAAACCAAATTATATTATATTTTATATAATACACAAATAATTTAATTTTTTCAAAATATCTAAAAATTCGTAGAACTCACCTGCAGATATAGCAATCAACTTCCACCATAGGGTATTTTCTATTAGATCATTTTATAAGATATTTTCGCTCAAGTGGTGAACATTACTAAATTCTTAGCTAATGGCTTAAAAATGAGTACAGGCACGGGTTTTCTTTTATTAATTTTTAATTGCCCTAAAATGGCAGCATTTGTTTTTTGGGTGTTCGTTCCTGCCATTTAAGAGCACTATTATTCGCATGAAAGCTCAATTATAGCCAGCTATAAACTTTGCGCCTGAGTGCCACACTTTATATTCATGTATTTCTCTCCGTGTGTATGTACATATATGTGTCTGTGTGTGTGTGCAGCTTACAGGACTAAGTTGTGGCCACTTTATTGCGCATATACAAAGCGTACATACATACAAAAGGTTCCAGGCATTTTATGAGTATAAACTGAAGCTTAATTCTACTTAGTACGGCAATGACAAACGTTTCGTCGGTCCAGCAATTAGCAAGCACTTTTTGGTAACCGCACATCAGAAGTTAACACCAAAATGTTACCCAACTTAAGATGAGGCCAAGTTACGACAAGAGATTCTGTGGCTTTGTCGGTGGCTTGGCTTGCATTTCCCTGCATTTCCCAGCACAGAGATGAGCATCATAAAGTATTTATAGAACGTACAGCTAAAACTTCGACCTTTTTGCATAGTTTTCGGACAGCCTCCGGCTGTGATTTTCCGTACAATGCCACATCACACAAAAGCAAAAAAAAACGATGTACTCATATACTATGTAAGTTGATCTTATTCATTAGATTAACGAATTTTATATACTCTAATTCATCTAAATAATATAGGATGATTTTGTATATTTCATTAAAGAATTCACAGGCTTAAATGACAGAAATTTGTTTATAAGTTAAGATCTAAATCATATTTAAATTGTTTTGGAAATTCAACACGGTTAAAATAAAGATATTTTCCATCAAGTTTTTCTGCATAAAAGCTTTCTTGACGATATAAATTTATTAATTTTTTTAGGATTTTTATTTCTTTGAAAAAGTATTCATGCCCTGAGTTGACAAAAAAAGTGAACAAGTTTCTGTCGCCAGGCACAACAAAAGGCAGGCGAATCAGAGGACAATGTTTAAGGACATATCTCTATAGTCGCCAAGCTATAAATATCAACGTTTGCCACAACAAGAACAAAGCGAAAAAAAAACATGATAAAAAACAAAAGACAAACCGTAAAAGTAGAACAAGAAATTTGTATTGAAAGAGTTGACAGGCCGGATAGAGCATTCGAGCAACCTCCATTGTCATATTAACTACGGATAGAGAATGCATCTGCCCCAACCCCCTCAACAGTTGCACCCCTTGTGCTACACCGTCGTCTTTCAGTGCCTTTCAATTTATTCATGTCCATTTTGGCGTGAATTTGTTGTCAATACCCTGTACACAATAAATTTGCGAATTGGGGTATCATAATCATGCAAGTATTTGTAGAAATTAATGCATAAAGAGACTTCTTTAAAATCATTTTGATTGAAACTTTTATTGAATCTCATCAATTTTATAATATAGAATAATCAACACACTCATTAGTCATTCTTTTTGCTTTTTAGCTTAAAAATATTAATGGTCAAATGTATTAATTATTTAATTGAATTAGAGGGCATACAATTATTTTAACTGAATTTATTAATAATATAAAATATAATTTGAAGCAAATTATTAGAAGTCGATTATTGAGACATCGAAAAATTAATACTCCGTAAAATGCATGCTTTCATAATTCAGAAAGATCCAACGTTCGTTTGGCGTTTCCGATAAAAGTTATCATTAAAATATCTAAAGATTTAAGATACAAGCCGTAAAAATTAAAATATTTAAGGATATCAAAGTAATAAAATTGGAATATTTGCTACACAAAAATTGTCACTTCTGCTCATTAAAGAGTATCTCCAAGTCAAGCATTTGCGACCAGAGCTTACTTACTTGTTGAGTAAACGTTTTCTGTGTAATGTTTGCTGTGATTTTTTGTCAGCAATTGTGTTGACCAAATAGCTGCCACTTTGCGATCTAAGGTGAGGGCCAAAATGTTGTACGACACACATAAAACAAGTCTGGGAACTGAGCTTCGTTTATTGTGATAAATTTTTCAACGTCAAGTGGAATGCCTGCCAGTTATAACTCAAAGTCCACTGTAATGATTTCCACTTCTGCGATTTTGTTCGCCAACAGATTTTCGCATACACAATTCACACACATTTAGCAATTGTTCTGTGTGTTTCAGGCCATCACGTTGGTCATTGTATATTTTAAGTGGCCACCACAAGTAGAACAACTTCAAATGACAATTTATAGAGTGCACACACATAAGTGTTGAATGTGAAAGTCTCTTTGTCTGCCTGTGTGTGTGTGTGTGTGTGTGTGGGCTTCACAGCGGCCATTTTGTTTCATTTATTGGAGCGTTTTGTCCAAACCCAAACAGCAAAGCCAAAAAAAAAGTTGTAATATACGGCAACAAATTAATCAAAGTCAAGATAAGTAGTGCAATTTCCTGAGTTTTTCTTGATTTGGTCGGTGGCTTATTGCCATAATATTGTGCGGTTTGCGTAAAGTTTGATTAGATCGTCGAGTTGAGTTGACAAAGTCATGGCCAGAAAAATTGCCTCTCAGTTTAGAAGCCATTTTAATGAAACTTGACACAGTTTCGGGCATAACTCATTGACACGATCAGTTAAAAATCAGAAGAAAGAAAAATTGGCTGTTTCTTTAAATTATATTACCAATCTTATAGATTGACCAATCTTACTAAAAGTTGACTACTTTATCACAAAGATCTCATAGGGACAATCGAGTTTGTATGAAAAAACTCTTTCGATTTTTTACTTATTTTAAATTAGAAAAAAATAACTTAATATAAGGGGTATTCAAATAACGTACTAACGTTGTAGTTTATCACAATTAAAAAATCCTAGGGAAATGTTTCACACAAATTTAAATATTTTTAAATGAAATAAAGATACAATAGAAAAAAGCCAAGAGGAAGAACTAATCAAATATAAAATTTAATATTCCACAAAAGTTGTTACAATTGAAGTGCAATTAATTAATGCTTACACACAAAATTGATCTGCATGTTTCGTGTTTGTCTTGGCCCAAGTATAAGAAAACTAGGAAATTTGTTTTGCTGTCGCAGAAGACCAACAAAAATAACAGGACAACATTACGAATAGCTCAAAGGCACAAGAATCTCAACAAATATCAGGGGCATAATATAATAAATACAAGCACAATTTCCGTGGAGCAGCAACAATTATAGCAACAATCAAACAGACAGACAGACAGATAGACAGATTGGACACATTGCCATTGGCTAACGAGCTGCTCGCATTTCCAGGCTAACACAGCCGTTAATTAAGAAAACAGTAGCAACAACAGAGGAAAGCGCAAATTAAATGAAATTTAATCAAAAACGTAAATCTAGCTAACTTACTGCCCACGAAGACGACGTCGACAGCGACGTCGACAGAGATGGCGACGTCGACTGGCTGGCTGCCAGAATGACACAAGCAGACAAATAGCGGTAAGTGGATGGTGCCAGGAATTCGAAGTGGAAGCAATCGGAGGTATTGGGTGGAGGGGAGGAGAGTGGGGGAAGGCACTGAAGGACAGACGGAACGGTGCCAAGGCGCATGGACTCTTAAGCTCTCGGCCAACATTTTTAATAGCGAGGTTGAGCTCTTCTATTCCAGCTTCTGCTCGTATTTTCTATTTGTTGGCCCGGCCTTGTCTGGCTTTTGTTTGCGCCTAAAATGCTGCAGCGTAAATTTAATTATAACGTTTATTTACGGTCTTCACTCGTACAGCTCCATTGCCATTTCCATGAGCGTTTTCCTTGTCCCGAGCCCCAACTCGCGCAATAACAAAGCTGAAAACAGTATCTTAATACAACTCGCAAGTCAAAAGGCTTTTAACTCGATGTAAACGAAAGCAAAAGCGGAGCACGCAACTGCCACATTTTCCAGTTACTTAAGTTTATAAGGCTAATGCATGCCAACTGCACGTTATAACTTGTTACTACGTACTTACAGCTTTAGCCGTAAATAAGCTGAAGCTGAAGCTGAAGCTGCAACTGCATTAAATAACGAATGGCATCTCCCGGACTAAACTACTTGGGATATTGTCTAAGTGGGAGCGACAGCGTTACCCGTAGTAGCAGTCTAAAATTTGATTATGCAATCTAATTTGATACACTTCGACTTGAATGCCGCTAATTATAATCTCTTAACTGCTGAATTGCAACTCTTTTTATTCGGCATCACGCACAGATTGACGCTTAGTTTAGTTATTAAATTAATTTAGATTTTCTATCTTTTCAGTTGAAATAATTGAATTGTTAATTTCACATTCTTATGTTATAACTCTATTTAAGTTCCAATTAATTTATTTTCTCTCTGTCGATGTTAAATAAATAAATAAACTTACAGATTGCTGTATCGGATAAATCTTATTTGACTTTTTGCAGATTAGAGAATATTTGCAAATTAGCGGATAATCAGTACTTCTTGAAGTTACCGTATAATTATAATATCCTTAAACTCGTTTATTTCCTACAATCACCTAAATATAATCATGGAATAAAGAACAAGAAAAATGTTTCCTACAATCACCTAAATATAATCATGGAATAAAGAATAACAAAATAAATATAGAAAATTACACCAAAATGTAAAATATTATATTGTAAGGGCTGATTCACTTGAGGTTAAACATTTACAAATAACTATAGAAAATGAACAATACACCTTCACAATATTATCGGTAATATATTTAAGCTCAATTTCATATTTGGTGTCTCTAATTAAAATAGTCGCTTGAGTAGTTCCTTTATATATCAAGTTAGACTTCACAGTTATTTTGTGGCATTATAATTAAAATATACTTGCATTTGAATAAACAACATGGTGTCAAATAGAATAATATTTGCAAAATTTCCATAAAACATGCTGGAAATGTTGTATCTTGCCACATAAGAGACTAACAGAAGCCGCAGTAAATCAAATAACTACCTCTGATGTAACTGCAACTGTCATATTTACAAATTCCAACCGCAATACTCAGGGCACGTAAATCCATTACGAGTAATGTAACAGGCAGTGGCATCCCGAGCTTCAGTTGCAGCTACTACTAATTATTATTTACTGCCACTAGATACACGTATAGTACACGTTCTGTAACCGCACTCTGTGCAGCTCGCAATGGTTTCAGCATTTAATGACATAACGAAAATTGAGTTAAATAAAAGTCATAACATTTTGCAGCATAAAAAACTGGAAAAATCCTTTTTGAAAAAAAACGTAAAATTGTTTCCAAGAAAATGAAAAAAAACTAAACGCATATTTTTCTCTTTTATTTGCTTTTCATATGTGTGGCCAAATAAAACGCAACAAAAATAATACATACCAACGACAACGTTGACACACGTAACACACACGCACACACACACACACACACACGCACATGCATGCACACATATACACGCTGATGAAAAACAAACACTCAACAAATTGGCATGGCAATCTTGCCAGAAGCGATTTCCGGCTGATAACTTTGCTGAATGGAATAATGGACATCCGCTGGGGCTGCGAACGGTGCACGCCTATGTGCTAGTCTACGACATGGGCAATTTGGAAACGTTTCAGGTAGGTCAAGCTTACTTTAACCCCCCTCCCACCCTCTGATATCCACAGTGCTAACGTATCTATACATATTTTTATATTTATGTGATTTGCAGTACTGCCGCTCCATAAGAGATCAAATCTTAGACAGTTTCAGTCATCGTGATTTTAGCATAATTGTGGTTGGCAATAAATTTGACAATGTGACTGAGGCGCAGGCCAACTCGCAGGTGTGTATTTGATTTGATTTATTGATTTTGAAACAACTTGTTTGGCAATTTGTAGAAATAACAAACCGCTTGCAGAACACCATTCGGTTTATTTTGTTAAATTATCTTAAATTGCTAAATTTAATGAGGAATTATTTATTATCTTAGAGCCCAGTTTTTCAATGACTAGTTAATGGATTATGAAAACTTATAACTCATAAAGAAATTTATAGCAAATTTAAAAATATTTCTTTAATAAATTTAAAATTAACATTGAGAAAATTATACTTAATCTCAAAACTTATGAGTTTGAATCAGAATTTTCTAAACTAGTAAAACTAGAAATTTTTTTATTATAACTAAGATTAAAAAACCAAAAAAAAAAAGAAAAATTTTAGTTTAAAAAAACAGTTAGACACAAATTCTAGAATCATTTGAATATGTATTAAATTGAAAAGAAAAAAAATATATATGGTTAATTGCAAAGAATATTCAAACGAAGTCGCAAAAATCATAGTTATTTATTCTAATATTGAATAATTACAAATTAGATTTTTCCTATTTTTGTGCTCTAAATATTTTCTAGTTATTGCTTGCTATTTTTTCATCCTTATTTTGGTTTTTTCTGTAATTCCTTTGGCGTTTGTATTAACCAAAAAAGTTTTAATGCAATAACTTTAGAGACTTTTCCTTTACCAACAATTTGTTATAGATAAAACTCCGAGCTCTGTTTAAAAGCAATATTTTAATGATAATTAATTCTGTTAAGCATTCTCTTTAATCTATTGAAATCATTTTAGGAACTCAAGGACATTTCCACGCTTGTGCGCAAACATTGGCGCTGTGGATATGTGGAGTGTTCGGCGCAGTGAGTAGCACCCCATTCAATTTATGCACTCCTAAACATTTGAGAGGGAATTGATGTTTCCATTTCCATTTAAATTTTTTTTTTATTTTTTGCTAGATACAACTACAAAATTGGCGACGTTTTTCGTGAGCTAATGGGTTGCAGCAGCGGAGGCGTCACTGGGACCACGGGCGGAGGTCTCGTTGGCACTGACTACTCACAATCAACTAGGAATAAAGGACGCTGTACAATACTCTAGCAAATGCTGCATAAGTTTTTTAAGCAAACATTTTGATCTCTCGCGCATAAAACGCCGGCAAACATTTTCAGTTGTTCTTTGAATTGGGACAATGGGGCGTATGCGTATTCTCCTTAGAAGCTACGACTAAGAACGGCAAAATTCTTGTCCCCTGCGAGCGCTTGCTGTTGCATATTTTAGCATATACTTGTACTTATATAAGTATTCATACTAGTGCATACAAACATACATACACATTATATTTAGTAGTCGACACACTTTGCAGGTTGGCTTTCAGTTCTTTTATATATATATATATATATAGCTTCTTCTTCTGTCTCCCACATACTGCAACTCTCCCTTGGTCTCCGTTTCCCTTGTTGGTCATTTTCGTTGCTGCCTTTGTTTTCCATTATTAGAACATTTAGCTCGCCGCTTTCTTTGAGCCAACAGCCAGTGCAGCTGAATTGGTCCACAGAAACCAGCAGCTGCAACATTTTAATACGCATTCACATTTGCAATTCAATGCCTCAAAGCTGTTCATTGCAGCTATGAATATGCAACAATAATAATAGCAACAACAACAGCAACAGCAACTTAAACTTAGTCAAAAAATAAATACATTTTTAACATGCTGCCATTGCAAAATTGTTGATTTTCTTAGATTCGTCTTGTCTCTTCTTTTTCTGTAAGTAATAGGCAATTAATCCCACCATAATTTACAATACATTTTATGAATAAAAGATAAACTTGTTATTAACAATAATAAAAAAACAGAATTCATTAGCATAAATGGTATACTTATACGGTAGCTATCTTTAAGAGATTTAATAGTTATACATATAAAAGATTCATTAACGTTGTGATCATTTCAAGAATTAGTCGTTAAGCAGATGACGGATAGAAACGTCAGTTGAGGTCAAGTATTAATAGCCCGATAATGGTTAAGGATTATCAAGTATGAGTATATGATACCAATTTTTAAGCTTATCCAAGACAAGGGTTGGACAAATAAATAATATTGGAATGCAATTGAAATTTAATGACGCTGTGGAAATTGTTTAAATGCAGCAATCCATAAATCAAAACTGCCTAAAAGCCTGAAAATTACAAGTATTACGAGAACTATTTTAAAAAATATTGAAACCTTAATATTGCTTTTCATTTTAATTGTAGGCCTCAATAGGAATTTAGAATTCTTAGATAACATTTAGATGAATGCAAGAAAACCAACAATTGTTGCTTTTAAACAATTTCTATGTCATTGAACTTTCGTTGACATTTCAACTAAATATTCGACTCTTGAATATTTACAATAAATAAAGCCTTAAATCAATGCAACCCCAAAAGATATTCAGAATAAAATACTAACAAACCGATTAATACTAAACTTAAGGTGGAAAATACTTGATAAAGCGCACAAAAAACAATTGTGTTATTATTTTTAGTGTTGTTTTAATATATATTGAACAAAATAATTAGTATCCAGATTCGGATAATATAATTTGTAGAATTAAACGAATAACGAGATTAGATCATTAGATATGTGTGACATACAAACAAGCAAACATATGTATATTTCAATAGTAAAATGCTGACATAGACACTCTGAATAGAACTTACAATACTTATACACTATTTTCACAACAACAAATCTACGTAACTCTATACCGAACTCTTTCTTTACCTCAACAACACTCGAAAGATAAGCAATCAAGTCTGACTTTGTACATAAAGATTTCAAGAACTTAATTAAACTGCAAGCT
The DNA here is from genome assembly GCA_035043635.1 of Drosophila rellima. NCBI lineage: Eukaryota > Metazoa > Arthropoda > Insecta > Diptera > Drosophilidae > Drosophila > Drosophila rellima. The sequence continues at coordinate 307,198 of JAWNMV010000604.1, forward strand.
ATAAAACAATACATGTATGTATTATCAACAATTACAGCAATATGTGTACATTTATGAAAACATAAAACACACACAAGAGAACTAATCATTCTGCATTCCTAGAATTATATTTAAATGCTGCAGACAACTGGGCGGACTGCCAAAATCTGAACAACAGACAAATCCATTGAAGTTGAGTGCTCATTTAAGATATCTCAACAAAAGAAAATTTGAAATGGATATGCAATTTTTTGGAATTTATTAAAGGGTAAATAAAATGCGTAGGCAATAATAATAATGCAATTAAAAGGATATAATATAATTATTATACATACATACATATATAAATATATATATTGTTGAACATAAAGTTAAATATCAAATTGTAGCATTGGGGCTTTGATAAAAATATACTTATATAATGTTTAATGAAACCATAAAATAAACTAAATATAAATACATACATATTTTAGAAATGTGCAGCCAATTTCATTGACTTGTTGAAGTGTGTTCATTAGATTCCAATTTTTGAAATATTCATAAAATTTTGAAACTTTTATTTCCTCTGTGCTCATCATAAATTCAGAGTAAACAAGCTAAAAAATAATTCAAAAATACGCTGACATCGCGACATATGAAATATGCATAATTACATACTGTATTGTATATATGTATTAGACTACGTCTATATGTGTTTGGTTTTAATTTTCTTTTATGATTTTGAACATTTACGGATTCGTCAAAATGGCTGTTAATTTTTGGACAAAATAATTAAAAATCGCTAAATGCTATAAACAATACACAATATACACAAAAAATTTAAACAAAATACAATTTGCTGTTGAATTATATTTAAGCAACGCATTGCCTGCAACAGTAAAACTAAAAAATAAGTATTCGTAGATATGTATTTGCAAATAAACGTTTAAATGAAGGAAACAAAAATAATTCAGATTTATGAATCAAATGCAGTATGCTTCAATCGCTTATTGTTTACTCAACGCGTTCAAAAAAAAAGATCCATTAAAATTAAGTGACATCAATTAACCTTAAGAACGTACTAATTATACATATACATAAGTACTTTAATTGTAGGCCACAGATGATCTCTTTTTTAAGCGAAATGCAAAGAGCGCCAATGCAATAGAGAGAAAATAATTAAAATGCTGATATTGACAAGAGCTACCCACAAACAAAATAATGGCTAGAAAAGCACACCGCAAATAACTATTAAGCAATGCAAAACGAAGCCTCAACATAAAAAATCGTTATACTAGTACTTATACTAATGTATGTATGTACTTATATTGTGCCACAAAGTATGTAACGACTAATCCGTTAGCAACGTAGAGAACGTTTTTGGAACACCCGCGAAATGCAGTTATAAATTAATGAAATAGAATAAAGTGATACAAAATTCAAAATTTCGTTTCTTTTCTATCCTTTTTTTTAGCAATATGTAAGTATGGCATGTGTGGTAAAAATTGACAAAAAGAAGTGAGTGTGTGGAAAGCAAGACTAAAATATATGTAAAGTTGGAGGACTTAAAAGCATTACATTTTTAAAAGGGAATTTAACTTTATAGGCCAATTTGATAAACAAAGAACAATTTTGAAAAAAAAATACTTTCAAGGCTTTGAGATATTTATATGAACACACTGGAGATGGAAACAGTTGATTAAAAAATCCATACTTTCTTTTATAGAGAGAAGAGAAGTTATGAAAGCCCGAAATGAACGCCCAAACATATTTTTTTACTTTTTCCTTTTTTATTTAACTTATAGTATACTAAAAACAAAAATTTTATGGGATGGAGCTTCTAAGGTTATTAAAAAATAAGCACAATCAATTTTGGGCATATAAATCAGTTTGTATATTAAACTAACGATTTCTTTTAGAGTAAATCAATGTACATACGTATCCTATGTACATGTCATAACTTTAGGTATGTTATTATATAATTTCTACAATTAAGTCTTTTAAACAAAACACACATTTGTTTTGTTTTACAGCAGGCGTCGCTCAAGATTTAAAATCTAATCTAATGTATAACTTAAGCATAAGTACATATTAATGATTAAAATGATTAACTTAATGTTAACTGACTGTTATAGGAGCATGTCAGGGTCAGAGCAGATAAGGCGTAGCCAGGGTGCCATGAGTAATTGTTGCAGTTGGATATTATATCATCTAAACACATGCCGATTTTGGACTTGATGTGCCTTAACGCATTATAACCGTGATTCTTATTACTGAGGATGTTCGCTGCTGCTGCTAAAAGTGCGACTGCGACTCAAACGTCGTGTGGCCGCCGCCATTGCAGCCAGCTCACTGTGGCCATCCACCAGATGATCGGGAAGCGCCAGAATTTCATGCAGTTGCTGTTTCAGCTGCTTCGTTTGCGGCCTCTGCGTCGGCTGTGAGGAGAGCATCCGTTGCAACAACTCGTATTGCTCAGGATACTGACTGGCAAAATCAGCTGGATACAGACCATCCCTTAAAGCACGCAAAGTCTTAATACGTTCCATTTCGGTTGAGAAGTAAACGTGCAGCTCGAAAAAGATTAGGCCTAGCGAATAGATATCCACCTTATAGTCATAATGCTGGCCACGTAGCTGCTCTGGCGACATGTACAGATGTGTGCCCACCTGTTGCGTATGCCGAACGCTGGAGGGCAGTCCGGAATGATCACCACAATCATTCGATACATTGGGTATATCCACAGTGTCCGTAACAAGCCCAAAGTCACCAATCTTGATCTGACCATCCTGTGAGAAGAATATGTTGCTAGGCTTCAGGTCGCGATGAATGAGACCCTTCAGATGCACATAGTCCACGGCATCCACAATCTGATGAAAGATGTGAGCAATGTGCGCGGCCCGGGCTTCGGTTCGATTGTCGCGCAACCAATCGCGAAGACTCTCCTTGCGGCACAGTTGCATCTGTATATAGAGGTAGACCTTGTTGGGCTTAACAGTTAATCCATTCTGAATTGTGGCATTTGGCAATGCTAATTGGCTACTATTAGAGGCGTGTGGTTGTATCGCCAATGTCAGCGGCTTCCGCCTGGGCGCCGCATCGGAATCATCGTCCGTTTCGCTGGTATTGCTTTTAGAGCGTACAGATTCGATTTGAAATGAATTGGACAGTTGGTGTTGCGTGTAGTTTATGTTCTTTAAATCAAACGAGGCCGAATGTATATCGATTGAGACGGATCCACGATGCACTTGACGCTTTGCATCATTCTGCACTGGCTTTTGCTCCTCATCCTCCTTGTCGGCCTCATCGGCATGCAAGGCAGCCGACTGCGATTCACTGCGAAACTCTATGAGCGAATCATCGTCTTCATCGTCGTAGTTTTCGCTAATGTGATTCAGCGCCTTTTCATCATGTTCAGAGGTGCAAGCGGTGCTGTTAGCCGGATCCGAGACCCAAGACATCAACTGATGACGCTTATTCTGTGTATGATCCAAAAACGAAGGCAACGAGCTGCCATCGGGCGTCTCGATTTGTATAGACGTGGACATCTCATGGGCCAGTAGCTTGCGATCCTCCTCCTCCTGCCAACCCACTGGCGGTGTTTCTACCCACGACTGCAATTCAAAATATACATTTAAAATATTTAAAAATTCAATAAATGCAAGATTCTTACATGGAAGTAGCGCACAATGTTGTGGTGCTCACAGCTGGCCAGAGTCCGAGCCTCGCGCAGCACACGCTTCCGTGATGACTCCTTGTTGGGCAACGTAATGCGTTTGATGGCGTAACGATTCTCATCGAGCTTGTTTTTGGCCTCAAACACCACGCCAAAGCCACCGCGGCCAAGACACTGCATTAATTCAAAGTCCGTTTGGAAGCGTGACGTGAAATGTTCACCAGAGTGTGTTGTCGACTCTGAAATGGAACGCTGTGTTCCGCCGATGGCACCCGTAAAAACAGAGTGATTGCCGCCGCGTTGATGAATCCCCGACAATGGTACCACAGGCCCCAACAGCGCCTGTGTGGAAGCCTCTGTTGCCTCAATGGCCGTTTGCACGGGCACATGCCGTTCAATGACCAGATACTCACGTTCCACGCGCTGATTACGATGCCCCATGAACATGTTGAGCAGCACCGCTGAAGTAAACGCAATCACCACAATCTCTTTCCACCAGAACCACAGCGATAGAATGACTACCTTGACGGGAGCATCGATGTCGTCCAAGCTGAAGCTGAGATCATCATTAATGCTGTGATTTCCACCAGCAGCAGCAGCCGTCTCGTTGCCGTCCGATGTTGTCTCAATGCCCAGTTCGCTGGCCGTGTCATTAGCACCACACTCCAAGGCGCCACCTGACTTATCCCATTTTGTGTCCGTGTAAAAATAGAAGCCATTGCCATTTACAAACTCGGAGGCATTCAGCACGGACTGCGCAGCAACGGCAAAGCTCTGATCATCATATGGCACAAGTTGGCTGCTCTCATGATCCTCGCCAATCACCACGGGATCTTGCTCGCCCTGGAATAGCACCAGCGAATTGCTGCTGGCTGCAATTGGTCGCCAGGGTATTTTCGGCATGAGGCTTGTATCTCCAGTCAGCTGTAGGAAGAGCTGTGTCTGATCCATGATCTCTTGACGCAAACGTATCGATTCCTGTATGTACAACTGTTTATCGTACATCCCAAGATAGATGGAGGGAGTAGTACTTGGCGGTCTGTGTTCCCCTCGCTGCTGTCGCTCGTTCTCCTCCCAGAGCCACTGCGCCGAGCTGAATAGATCAATGGACTGCAGCTCATCGGCCGCGTTTGTATGCCAAGCACTCACAATCGGATGATTGAACTGCAAGCAATAATTCAAATCCATTAAAACTTATACAATTCTTCTCTATTTCATCATCTCTCACTTTATACTTCCAGAGCAGGAGCTGTGGATTACTCTTGCTGAAGGCACAGATGATACCCTCGGGCACCACAACTCTGATGTCCACATCCAGCACGGCCAGCTCCAGTTCGTTGCGTGGTTGCTCATGGCAATCAGCGGCACGCATGAGATCCAACTCATGCTGTCCCACACTGAAGTTCCAACGCTCTATTCCCGTACGCGATTCCACGGCGCGCACTGTTTGCGTTTGGCGCCGCACTACGATAACATCATCGAGAAGCGAATCGTGCGGTAGAATGTAACCATCCTTATCCCTCAACTGCTCATCGTCCTGCTCCCGCTCTCGCTCCCGGTCCCGCTGCTGCTGTTGTTGCTGATGATCCTCGTCTTGATCCAACTCTTCAATGGTATCGTTAATGGCTTGTCGGTCACTTGTGGCATTTATACAACCATTGATGGAGCACTCATAGAGCAGTTGTCCGGTTCGCACAGACACTCCATAATTGCGTGTCTCCTTGCCGCCCGAGATGACAAGATCATCACTGAATTTGGCACTAGAACTAAGCAAATGCTCAGCTGTAATTGGAATCGGATCTATGGAATCGCCATCAAACTTGTAAATGCCGCCACTTAGCGATGGAATCATGCGCACAAATTGCCCATTGTTGGTCAGCTCCAGACGGTGTATGCTCGATGAGATGAGTGGTCCGGGTCCAGTTTCTATGCTCCAACGCATCTTACCGGACTTGGCAATGTCCAAAGCACTGAGTCGGCCATCGAGTGTCGTTATGTACAGCAATCTGCGGCAAGAGATCACAAAGACAATGGTTAATGGTTAAGCCTTAAGATATTGTGTTAGACATAAGACCATGACCATGATCAATATAATTCGCTTATCAGTGCCGACGGTCGATTACTACACTTGATATGTATATCTCTATACACATACATATATATGTACGTACATACCCACGACCGAGTCATCAACACATTTATAAGCAAATAATTACTAATACTAATCACAAATTATAAAACTTATTTACGCAATTTCTAGTGAGGTTTCAAAGAACAAATGATATGATATGTTTATTAATAAAGTTAACTTTAACTTTTTCTATCGTACATAAGTTTTTGCGTGCTCATACGATATGTTTAGGTAGGTATCAGTTTTAGTTCTTTGACTTATTAAAATAAACAAAATAAAAGCAAACATTAAAAATAGACGGACATGACTTAATTAACTCTGCTCACTAAAATTTAAAACTTAATTGAATACAATGCATAGTCGAGTTCAGATAAAATTAACTGCTTTTTTGCATGACCTTAAATTAAATTGATTTTAAAAAATCTTAAAAAATAAATGAACACATTTTTACCAACTGCTTGAAATTGCACTCAAAATTATGTTCGAATTTTAATTCAAAATTTAAATGTTTAATATTTCTAATTGGGTGTTCACCATGTCCAGACTTGACTGTATTTCAATTGTAAATAACGTTTCATTTATAAAATTTAAAACTGCAACTAAAGCAGCTGTTTAAAAACAATTTAAAAAAAAAAGCGTAATGTAAAATGAAAAAACCAGGGTAACACTACCACCAGCAAGTGCTGGTCGCACCAATGATAAAAGCACACATCATTGCTGCAACTGTGGGCAAGAAGGAAGATCTGGAAGACGAGCGACAACAGCTGATTTGGTTTTCTTATGCAAGTAAAAAACGCGCGCAAGCTCAGAAGTTGAATCAACAAGTGTTCGACTCCTCTCACAAAACAAACAAACAAACACACATACACACAGACAATGCCAGTCTCACATTAATATACATATGAACACCGGCGAAGATGGCACCGAAGCAAGTCCAACAGCTACACGTAAAGAAGGGCAAAGCAAAATCGACAAGAATGGTGAAATTCGAAATTGGTTTAAGCTCGTAAGGTATACTGAAACCTAAATATGTAAATACACACATGTGTGTGTATTTAAAACAAACGTGTTTCAATCATATTAAAAACTAAGAAAAATAAACCATTTCACGCATTTTGTCTGATATGGCATGGACACGTTATTGTTGTCATTTCTGTTGTGGGCAAGTAGCACAGTTAACAGTAAAAGTCTTGCACATGACTCACCGTCGCTTTGATAAGCGCAAACAAGTATCTAATTTATACTTGGCACCTTTTGGCATAATTTGTAGACAAAGTTTAAAATAGACACATTTAAGAGTTGCTTGAACCACTTGAACTTGTGCCGCTTTCAAATTTGATTCGATTTATATAATTACACACAAGATGCTTGATATACTGTTTACATTACAAATTGCAAAGCATTATTGCAGCACTTTAAAAAATTTTCCAACGATAAGTCCAAACTCTAAGCAGGGAGTTATTTTTTTATTTAACTGAGTTCTCTTTTCACTTGTATTCAATTGGAGCGAACTTTCCAGAACACTTTCCTCACGTGCATTTCATGCTTTGTTCTTATGTGTAGATGTGCACATACCTACATATGCATGCGTACATGCTTCTTCTACTTACCGCCGACCAATGTGTCGCTCCTGTTGCTCAACGCAATAGGGAATGGCGGGCTGAGACGGAGCAGCAGGCTGTAGATTTGATTCGGTTGCAGAGTCGGGATGTATTGATGGTGACGCTGCTGCTGTTGGAGTACCTACAACGGCTGCCACGATGGATGTGATCATGGTATACAGGATAAGGTGACGGCGACGTAATTTGATGCCTTTCAAATCATTTTTTATGCCCATTATACGTGCGTGACGTATGTTTTGTTTTCTTTTTTTGGTTTTTTAAAGGGGGCTCGGGATGTCGAATTAGCTATTAATTGGTTTTTGTGACGACGTCGGCGGCGGCCGCGACGACGGCGCTATTGAGTTTACTTTGGTAACAGCAGCAGCAGGAGCGCCCATCAAAGCTAAGGCACATTGCCGCATTACTTGGACACGAATACGACAATAAAAACGATTTAAAATTGCAAAATTAAATTTCTTAGGGACTATCACAACACACTGCGTGGTGCAATTTCGCAACAGCGGTGTAAATGCGAGACCATACAAAAATGTGTGACCAGATCTATGTTATGTGAGCCAGGGCTACCAGCCACGGGAAGATCTGGCAACACCATATTCTGTGCCACCTGGCGCCAAAAGCGAATGAATAATGAAACTATTCAAAACAATTTCATCATTCTTTTTAGCAAGTTTCATAACTTAATTAATACATATAGTTCGTTTCATTTGTTTATTTTCTTTAATTTATTCATACGATGCACCCAGTTTAGACCTTCTTAAGTTTGTTTTTCATTCTAACATTTTGTATAGTTAACGCTAGCAAAATATATATATAAATATACATAAATTGCAAAATACATTTAGCATCTAGCCAAGGTATGTAATCAAAAATATCTGTAAGGATCAGTAAATCTACTTTTTGGATAAAAGAAACATTAAATTATGTTTACATATTTTAAGGTAGTACAATAAATTTAAATTAGAATTAATTGCAGGCTAAAAACTTGAACTGTTTGTTTTCTCTTATGTTGTGTTTTGTTTGGGGAATTACAAATAAATTGCATGTAAAAATAAATATATAATTAATCAAGAAATTAGTTAAACAATAAACAATGCTTTGCACAAATCGCCGCACGACAACTCAATAATTAGTTAAATCAAAAGATAAACGAATACCTATACTCGTACAAACAAAATCCCATGCGATGCTGAATGTAATGAACGAAATCAAAATGAATGCAAATGTTGCTGTTGCTGTTGTTGTTTACATGAATTTGTTTGGGCTTGGTTTGTTACTCAAATTTCGATTTAACTTCCTAGTAATCCTCAACTGCTATGATCTGCGGTGGTTTAGCGCTGACCGTCGACGTCCCCGCTCCTCCTACCATTGACGATGAGTTATCGCTAGTTGTTGCATTAGCCGCTGCAGCTGCTGCTGTTGTTGTTGTTGCTGCTGCTGCGCCTGCTCCTGCTGTTGTTGTCGCTTGTGTGTCCGGCGTTTGTGCGGCTAATTGTCACTTTGAGTTGCCACCGATTGTGGCGGCGCCCGCAGTCTCGTTGACTCTCTGATATCGAGGCTTATTGCGGGTGAATGGCAAGTACTTGTACTTGATCATATGCTTGATTTGGCGCTTCATAGTTATACAGAAGAGCGTGATAAAGTACATGACTAAAATGGGCCAAAATACGGGCACATTGAAGAAGTCAAAGAACGTGCAGAACAGTCCAATGGCCGTGCTCTTTGCCACTGACAGCCAAAATTTGAACTCAGGCAGACGTCGTATAAATGGCCGAAACTCCTCATTGCTGTGCGTCGGCAAATTGGGGCCATCGTCCTCATCATCCGCCGCATATGGATCAAATTCCGGATCAATCTTTGGCGTCAGAAATGCAATAAACAGATTCAGATGATAGATGCCCAGGGCGTAGCACACAATGTACCAGCCCTGGTAAATGAATATGCGCAAAACGAACAGGAACATCAGGAATCCAGCAAATACCCAACGCATACGTGTATGTGGCGTGGAGCGATCAAGTGTCGATTGGTAGGTCTATATAAATAAGAAAACATTGGTTCTCAATAAGTTCAATAAAATTATCTAAATTACTTTATGCTCACTTGTGATAAACGCAGAAAGAACTTTTTAACGCCCCCGCCGCCGCTGGACGACGCCGAGCCACTGTCTTCGTTCATCATTGTTGTTGTTGTTTTTGTTTTTGCAGCGTGCTTTAGCGCCCGCTACCCCTCCAACCCTTACAGCTGTCTCTTTCGCGTTGACGATGTCGATGTCGACGTCGACGTTGTTCTTGGTTTTGTCAGTATCGATGCTTGAGACGCAACCACGTCGACTATTGATTTAATGTAAATAACAGAAGCAAACACAAAATGGGCAAGCACACGTTTACGTTGAAATTATTTCATTGCCTTGGTCAGACGTTCTCCGCCTGATCGACCTTCTTCCTCTTGCTCATAGAAAATGTCCGTTTCGTGTCAACCGAGTTGTCAACGTGTAATTCAAATATCAAAGCCTGCTCCTAATGATTTGTACTTTGCGAAAGTTTGTTGTTTGTAAATATGAACTGACTATTAATTTAGATTATTGAATGTGTCGGCATCGGTAAATTTATTGTTCTTTTTTTTCACGCACAGTTCACCACGTCATTATGTCAAATATAGTGAACCCTCTCTCTCTCCCTCTCTCATGCGAAGCATCTGTCAAACTTGTGTGTTAAAAAATGTTCTACAAAACAGTGCTGTTAAGGTCAAATGAATAGCAGTGCTGTGTAACGTAACCATTTGTAATGATGCCAGACCGTTTGATTTTGATGTAACGGCAACTAACCGAATAATAATTAGTTTCATATTTATTTCAATTGAATCTTAGCAACAATTAATTAGCTTATATTTAGTGTGATTTAGTATTAACTTCAGTTTCGACGAACAACTCCTTTGGCTGGGGCACTCCTTCAGACTCTTTGGCTTCCTTTCTGCACGTATTAATGGTTTCGAAGAATTTGTCGGCAATCTCTTGCTTCTTGAAGCGGCACGCAAGTCGTTCTAAATCCCCGGCGCTGGACTCGGCATAGTTTACGCTGGCCCAGATAAAACTCTTCTTTTGCTCGTTCATATATTCCATTGTGAAGCTCGAACCGATGCCCATGTTAAGCACCAATTTGTGAATTTGCTCACGACGCATGACCAATCGAGAACTATTTATCGTCTTGTGCTTTAGAATCTTCAATTCGCCTACACCTGTATACACATAAAGAAAGATGATGCATTAATTTGATCATGTATTAAATAGGTTTCAATATTTACCTCGCTCCTTCCATTCCTTGGTTTCACTAACGTAGCGATAGAGTGTTGCCCGCTCGCCAAATAATTTCGTTTCTTCTTCCTCGCCGGTGCTCAGGACAATCTCGTTGGGTAGCTCAATGATGGGTTCATAGTGCGGATCATAATTTTCATCGGTCACGACAACTTCGCTGTCCTCGGCTGTTGCTGTTGCCGATTCCGTCAGTTTTGTATTGCTCGGGGACTTGAAGTTCTTAAAGTCATCCTGATGCGTTAGGCCAAAGAAACCGCCAGTTTCGGACTTTTGAAAGCCAATGGGATTACCACCGGCCTTGGCCGCCAAACTGGCAAAATCATCGCCAACTTTGGCTGCCAAATCGGAGAAACTGTTGCCGCCTTTATTTTCAGTCGTTGCAAACAACGGAGCTGTCGTCGATCCAATATTCTCTTTGTTGTCCTGTACAGGGGTCGTACTATTCGCAGCGAGAGGGGAGCCGAATGTGAATCCGGGACTGGAGAAGACATTTCCAGGCAATGTTGAGGAACCAAAGATAGATTTGCCTCCCTCATCTTGTTTGTCCGTCTGTGGTTTGAATGTGCCGCCAAATATCGAGACCTTCTGATTATCTACCTTGTCCGTTGAAGGATTGCCTCCAAAAATAGATCCCTGCGGCTTGGCGACGCTGTTGCCACCAAATATCGACTGGCCAAATACTGCTTTCTCTGCAATAATCGAATGAAAGCTAATTAACAAATATCAATAGAGATTAGGTGAGCAACACTTACCGGGATTGCCAAAAACGAAGCCACTTTTTAAAGGAACACTTTGTTCCTCCTTTTTGACAGTGGGGGCTGTTGTGACCGTGGAATTGGCAGAGACAGCACTGCTGAATCCGCCAAAGCTACCGAAGTTGTTAGCAGCGGAGTTGGCCTCCAATGTGCTCGCCTTTAGCAGAGTTCGATTGGATGTCGGGGTTACGGCAACTTTATTGGATGACTCTTTTTGGTTGGGCGCTGGCATCGTCAAGGCGGGCAGAGTTAATGGCAGTGGTTCAATTTGTGGTTCGACCTTTGCCGGTTGCCCGTAGCCAAAACTATCCGGATCACAGCCGCGACAGCCGCTGCACTTCGAATCGCTGGTTAGGAATTCGCAGCTAAGGCTTAGCTTATCTGCCAACATCTTAATCTCACTGCTTACGACGGGTTCCGCAACTGGCTTGGAGGGTGTAGAATTGCTAGGTACATTTGGTTGATTCTCCTCCACAGTTATGGGCTCAGCGGTGCCGTTGATTGCGCTATTCACAGCATTGAGGAATGATTGAGCAATGTCTGCACTCTTAAAGCGCAAAGCAAGGCGCTCCAATACAGATTCACCCTCGCTGAAGTCGTGGACAACAAACAACCAGGACTTTTCGTCCTTTGGTTTGTAAGCAACACTCGAATTGAGCACATGGTTAAGACAGATCTTCAGAACTTGTTCGCGGCGCATAACAACGCGTAGATTTTTGGTCTGCTTGTGGCGCAGGATCTTAACATTTCCCAGGCCGCGTTCCTTCCACTCTCCCTCCTCAGCCAGACGATAGAGCTTTGCACGTTGTATATAGAGCAGATCTTCATCCTCTTCACCGGTCTTCACATCAATCTGCGCAGATTTAAAAAGGGTTACAATCAATTTATTGCCTTATTGTAAGTTACTGACCTTGTCCGGCAATGGAATAACAGGTGCAAAGTATGCATTGTTCTCCTCCTCCTCCACGTGGCCTTCATCGTCATTGTTGGTATCGACAGTTGGACTATTGGGCTGTTGCTGTTGTTGTTGCTGCTGCTGCTGCTGTACCTTTGGCATGGAGAAACTGAACGTATTGGAAACTAGACTCGCTGCTGCAGTTGTCGTTGTTGTTGTTGCTGCTGTGGCTGTTGTTGTTGGCTTAAAGTTGAAGCTGGTTGATCCAAACAAACCACCATCGATCTTCTCTCTCTGATCATTGATCTTGAAGACAAAGGAATCGCTTGTGGTTGCAGCTGGAACTGGAGCTGCCGTTGGAGTACCAAAGCCAAATGTAAACTTGCTGTTGGTTGCTGGGAAGCTGGCAATCAGTTTATTATCCTTCTTGGGCACAGTATCATCCTTGGGCGCCTGACAGGCCAAACAGTACAACTCTGCGCCATCGTTACTTGTATAGCAATCCTTGCAGTTCCAGCTGCCAGCCTTCGGCTTAAAGGCATCACCAAAGCCCACTGGATTGGTTGGAGCAACAACAGCAGGAGCCACTTTGTTTGCACTTAGGTTGACAACCGGAGTGGGTGTGGGAGTGCTCTTGGCCACAGGTGGATCCACCTTATTTTCTGTCGTGGGTTTGGCACCAAAAGTGAAACCAGCTGTCGATGCTGGAAATCCAAAATTGAATTTACCAGCGCTGCTGCTAAGATTTAAAGCTCCGCTCTGATCCAGAGTTGGCGGCTTGGGTGCAACAGTGTCATCCTTGGGCGCCTCACAGGCCAGACAATAGAGCTGGCCCGATCCGTTGTTGGTATAACATCCCTTGCAGCTCCAGCTGCCCAGCTTGGGCTTGAATGCATCACCAAAGCCTTGAGTAATGGGTTTGGCATCCTTATCGACCTTGTTGTCTTTTTGTGCCTTCTGCCCCTGTGGCTTCTCTTTGGGTTTCTCCTGCCCCATATTCGCCTGTGCCTTGAGCACTGCATCGTAAAACTCTTTGCAAATGTCAGCGGTCTTGAAGCGCACACATAACATCTCAACTGTTAGCTCCTCCTCGGCATAATCCTGTCCTGCCCAAGTGAGCGATTTATCGGAGTTTTTGGCATAGCTAAACTTTGTGTCCGCCAGCAGACGTTGATTGCAGCACAGTTTGAAGATCTGTTCGCGTCGCATCAGCAGACGCACCTGAGTTGGATCGGATTTTTGTTGCAGCATCTTCATGATGCCCAAACCACGCTCCTTCCACTCATTGGCGGCTTTGTCGTAGCGCAACAATTTGGCGCGATGCTCAAATAGCACAATCTCATTCTCCTCGCCAGTGACGACCTCAATCAGTTCCGGCAAGGGAATAACTGGCTGAAACTGCGCGGTGGGCTCATATTCATCCTCATCCTCAGCCTGGGCGTCAGCTTTGCTTGCCAGCGATTGTTGTGGCTGCTGATCTTGCAGTGTGCTATCAGCTTTGCTGGTCAGATTGCTGCCAAAATTGAAGGCTGTGGTATAGCCCAAGTTGCTGTTGTCTGGCCCAGCTGAGAAGCTACTAAAGGACAAATTGCTGGCATTTGTTGGTTTGTTGGCAGTGCCAATGGAACCAAAGCTGAAATTGGAAAAGGGCGAGCTGGAAACCGTGCTTGTTGTGCTGGTCGTCACGCTGGACGATTTGCTGGACTGGCTGCCAAACAAGGATTTGGACACAACAGACTCGATTGTTGAGCCAATGGTATCAATTTTAGTCACTGGTTCAGTTAGTTTGGGAAGCGCAGTTGCGGCGGGCGTGCTGGTCACAAAGCTGCTAATGGCGCTAGTCTTTACATTGCCAAATGCCATCGTCGGCACATCGCTCTTGGCACTCTTGGCCGCCTCCTCGAAAGCCAACTTGAACTGCTTGGCCGTCTCGGGCAGCTTGAAGCGAACAAGGAACTTCTCCAGCTGCAACTTCTCATCGGCAAAATCGTTAGCGGCCCACAACAATGATTTTGCATCCTTGTCCTGTTCGGGTGTGGTTAGAACCATGCCGGCTGTAATCTTATGATTGGCACAAATCTTATGGGTTTGCTCGCGTCGCATTAAAATGCGAGTACATCCGGTTGATTGGTTCTTCAATATTTTAATATCGCCAATGCCACGCTCCTTCCATTCCTTGTCCACGTGTCGGAAGAGCTTGGCACGATGACTGAACTTGATGATCTCATCTTCCTCGCCGGTGCGCACCTCCACCTCGTCTGGAAGGGGTATAATACCCTGGAAATCTGGCCGTGGATCATAGTCCAACTCAGCGGATGCATCTAGGTTGCCCTCACTGTGGACGCTCTCATTATTAGCTGCTGCCTCGGCTGCCAGTTCCTTTTGCTTCTCTACTGCCGCCTGGGCCACCTGCGTCTTGAAGGAGAAGCCACCCGTTGAGCCCAAGCCCTTGAAGATGTTGTTGCCATCGCTGCTGTCCTTGTTGTTGTTGCTCAGACTGAACTTGAAGTCATTGCTGGCCATGGCTGGCGGCTCTGCGGTCGGTACGAGACTGGGTTTAATATGCTGTGCCGGAATGGTGACACTAAGAGTGAGCTGAGGAGTTGAAACCGCCGGTTTGGGCAACGGATCGGAGCTGGTGATGACCACATTGGCTGGCGGCTCCTTTTCCACGGGCTGATTGTTGAGTGCGCGATTGAAGATCGCTGGAGCAGCGGCAGCAACCGGAGCAGCAGCCAGAACAGGAGGAGCAGGGGGTACAACGGATGCAGCTACTGAAACAATAGTCGGAGCTGGAGCTTGGGCAATCGCTGGCGCTGAGATGGGCTTATGCTGCACCAATGGCAACTGTTGTGGCACTTGTGGCAACTGTTGTGGCACTTGCGGCAACTGTTGCGGCACTTGTGGCACCTGTGGCACAAAAGGCGGATTATTAAAGAAGCCACCAGCAGGAGTTACCGGCAAATTGGATTGCACTGGCGGCTGATTCAGTGGCAAAGCCGTCGGCTGTGCCTGGGAAACTTGTGGCATTACAAGGCTCGGCGGCGGCACTCCATAATTAATGCCTTCTATAAAGGGTGCTCCTCCTGCATTTGGATACATGTTGGGCGGCATGCTGTAGTTAGCAGGTCCACGTTGTCCTGAAAAAGAAAATGCAATAGTTAGAGAAAGCGCTCAAATATCTATAGATAAATAAAAAAAAAACTCTTTGTATCTACTAACTGGCAAACTTCTTCTTGAGCCCAAACCGCAAGACCTAGGAGTATGTTATTATAAGACAACGTAGCTTAAATGGTATAAGCGACTTTTGGAAAAATTCGTTTTCAAAGTTTGCACTACAAAATATATGTTTAGTAAACAAAAAATGTTTCTTTTTTGTGATATTTTGATTGAATGCTTGACAGTATCATTTACATTATAAAAAAAAACTTTTGTTAGATTCAAATTTTAACGTCATACAATAAATTTCATATTTATTCCGAACATAACATTTATAAAAATGTTTCTGCGATATTGCAATTTGTGCCGGAGAATAATTTCGACTGAAGTCATTCTCGTGTTAAAGGTCAAAAGCAAAAGGCAGCTATGGAAAGAGCATACATTGTTGACGGACTTTTATTGTGTATCCCAAAATGCATTCAAAACCAAAAGCGACTGAAGTCAAATGAAACTAAAACTGCAGGTCAAGAAGGTGGATACAGAGCAGAAATCATCAGCTTTTCTGACCAAAATCCTAAGTCTGGAATACATTTGGCAGGTATTCATTGGAAAACTTATTTGCCTAATGCTAAGGATTTTCTTTTAAATGCTGAAAAAATTCCAAATAAATTTTAAATTAAAGCAGTGAGTGAATTTAATTATGTAACTCACTAAATCTGAATACGTCAAATTATATAATTACACCTTTGAGAATCTTATCTTATCAAAATATTCGGATAAAATCGAAAATAATTTTTAACCTTGCTTTATCAACAGTATCACATTTGTCTACTTTAAGCAATAACTAACGTCCCTTAATCTTAAATGTTTTCGCAAATTCAAAAGGTATTTGACTAAATATACATTTCAATAGGTCTAGAATTACATACCATAGAAATTGGGTTGCGATGGTGGAGTTCGCATGAACTGAGCTTGATTCGCATAGTAATTGTACATCTGATTCTGGTTAAACATTGGACTGCCATATGCAGCATTGGGATGTGGAGGAACATTAGAGCCGGGTGGAAAGAAGCGATCCGGGGCACTAAGAGCTGGATTCAAGAAATTGGATTGCTGAGCCTCTTCCATGTTGAAGAACTCGTCCAGACCAAGTGCAGCAGCTGCTGCAGCTGCGTCCACATCTCGTGTTGGCGTTTCCCGACTTACTGCGCCGCTAATCTTTACTTTTTTGAGCAACTCCTCGACCTTTTCGGTTAGAGTTTTCATTTCTTGATGCAATTCATCGACGTTATTGACCTTTTCGGTTAAAGTTTTAATTTCTTGACGCATGCCCTCCATTCCACCGTCGACATTATCCTTGAGAGCACAAATATGTTTGCTTAACTGCTTGACCGTCTGATCGAGTTCCAAGGTGGCCGCTCCCTGCATTTCCGCCTGGCGTCTCGAGCGATTTAGAGTGGCTGCCGTTTGCGCATAGAAGTCATCCTCGGCATCCTCGTAGGTGCTCGAATTGTTATGCATATCTAATGAATTTGGTGAGGCAAATGTCTCGTCAGCCAGAGAAGTTACTAATTCCCGCTGGATCACCGCGTTAAGAGGATGATCCGCTTGATTGGCGAGCAAGTGTTTCGTTTGCTTCAGACATTCGATACGTCGCTCCTGGAAGTTTTGGCGTGATACACGCGAGGCGCGATTTGACTCGGCCATTTGACGATAGGCTTCTGCCTGCAGATACACAGCCACAGGCAATTGAAGACCGCGAATCTCCGATAAGAACTCTTCATAAAGGCCATTCTTAAAGCAGAGTGTGCTAAGATATCTCACTGCATCCTCGGCCATTCGTTGGGTCTGTAGCCAGATGTCGCTTGCCTGTATATTCTCATACTTAAAGTATCTGTAGAACGGCTCAAGCTGCTGATGATGATGACGACGCAGCATATTGATGCCCAATTTATAGAGTGCCTCGATGCGCGCTTCCATCGTAGACTTATCGGAACGACTTGCCAGCAACTTAGCCACATGGAAAAGTGCAATTATTTCAGCCTGTGGACCGCCAACGCCACGAAGTGCCTCAAGCCCGCGTTTGAGCTTGTCGCGTTGATCCATACGATTGCCTTCGTTCAACTGAGAATTGATTTGCAGACGCTGAACAAGTGACCACCAGTTGCATTGATCTTGTGTTAGCAAATCATTGCATTCCATAATGTTTGCATATGGCAACATCTGCGGACGTGCTGTCGCTTTAAGGTTGCCCACATGGTAGCAATTGTGGCTCTCGTGCTGCACCTGGAGTTTACGCTGTGCTTGCAACACCACAAAGTACAGGAAAACCTCGACATCCACTTGACAAAGGGAGTCAACACCGCAATAGGTTAGTCCCAGCAGACACTCGTGTCGCAAGTTCTTCAGGAAAAGCACTCGTGGAGCCTCTGCCAAATTGTTGGCGCCCAGTGCTAGATAGACATGATGTTCCAGCGTGTGTGGTTCGAGAAGCAATGCCACCTGCTCGTATTCCTCAATCTCGGCTACCGTTGGGCATTCATAGAGCGGCTGTTGCAGACGATGATCACGCATTAGATACGACGTCTGCTCCTTTAACTTATGCTCCGAATGTGTATATAGCTGTTGATACAGCTTAGAACGCCATTCATTGTCGGCACAATACTGGCGTGCCTCAGACAATAACTTATCGGTGGTCTGCCAGAGACCCGGCTGTTCATTATCCTTCCACATGTCCATGTCCTCAACATCTACGGGTGTCTGCAGGCAGCCGTAAAGCGTGCGCCCCAACTGGGCACATCGAAAGGCGGCCTGACGACGCCACAGCTGGAGCAGCTTATGTTGCTCGGCATTGCAGCGACGCTCCCAGAAAGATTCTTCATTCCTTAGCGAATTCTTTTGATAGCCTAGAAGCAACAGCGGCAGAGCTGAACGCACAGTAGTTGACCATTTGTTTTTCTTGCCAATCAGCTCCCGCTTGAAGAGCAACGATGCGGCATGCAACAGTAGCTGGCCAATGTAATGATCCAGGCAGGACTGATGCAGTTCTCGGTTGTCAGTAGCCGACAGTTGATCGATGAGAAGACTGAATTTATATATATACTGGTCCAGTTTAAAGAGCTGACCGATGCTATCCGTCAGGCTGCTGTTGGACTCGGATTGCAGGGTCAGCTGGATGAGACGATCGAGAGTGATGAGCAGTAATTGCCAGAAGGACCAATCCTTTGCAAGCTCCTTGGACTGTTCACGTTTGAGCAGCACTTTCCAAATAAGTTCATACCAATCACTCGACTGGCATTGAGCCGGCTTCTCCAGTTCAATTTTGTTGGCATAGTTGAAGGCTTCATCGAAGCGTTTGGTTTCCAGATAATGGCGTAGCAGACGCACATGCAATATGATATCATTTGGACGGGCAAGAAGCTCTTTGTGTATAAACATTTCTATTGAATTCTCCTCCTCAATTCCCTCCAATTTGCCCTTTGCTCGCAATTTCAATGCTAGCATCAGCTCAGTGTCTTTGAGGTCTTCGATAGGAGCGGCCAACTCAAGCCAGTAGGCAGCCCTCTCTGGCGTGCAAAGTGAGTTATTTTCAAACAGCATTTGGCAGCCTTCCTTAATCACTTCTTGTTGGCTGGGAAGTAGCTGAATCGAGCGTTGGAAGTGCTCCAAGGCCTTTCGTTTATCCGGCGTCTTTTGCAGTTGGTAACACCGGGCAATGAGCGAATGGCAGCCGGCCTCATCGACAATCTTCGCAAATGCATTCAAATACTCAATGGCCTTGGCATATTCTTTTATCTTAAAGTACATGCGGCCAATCGTATAACCCTTCCTGTCGCGCTGCGTGCGAAAGGAAAAGAAAATGAAACATAACCTCAAATAGCAATGCACAAAGTTTCAATTGTGTAAATAATGCAACGAGCCAAAACATTGCATGCATTTCAAATAAATGCTGATGTGTTGGAGGTACAACAACAACATAACACAACGCACGCGCATTTATTTTATCGTCGAGCGGCTTCTTGACACACACACACACACCCGCCTAAGAAGACGCCGACACACACACATAGAAATTAATGGCGGGCGCCCATTATTTCGCAAGCGTTGCTGAAAAATTTCAATGCACGCAACAGCCCATCCATCAAAGAAAGATGCGTTCAACTTACCTCCGGCCCAGGCGGCAGTTTACTCAACATTTTGTGGACATGCTCGTCCAATGCTTTGCGATTGGAAAACATATCGCGTTTATTAACTTCCTGTAGCTAAAATTATTCACTTATTCTTCAGCAAAAATGTGATTTCCTTTTCGCGTGTCATGTACTCGGCGACGACGACAGAATATATAGACTTTATGATGTCGGATAGAGAAAATGCACTAGAATTGCAGTCAAAACTAATTTGTTTATTGACAGTACCGTCTTGATGCCAATTATTATTTATTAAAAGTAATTTATTTTCTCAGTCTACGAAGTTTGGAAGCGAAAAAAACTATGCTGCCACACTGGCCCAAGTTTGGAAGCGAAAATCACAAGGTTGCCACCCGGTGCTACTTTGGGAGCGAAAAAACAAGGTGGTAGCCCTGGTCCAAGGGCTGCCACATAAAAAGCAAGGCGGCAACGGTGTCCATTAAAAAAACCACAATTTATCTCCTTTTATAAAAGGAGTTAAATGGCGTTATTTTTGTTCTTAATTTTGAGCTAGAATTTTTTAAATTTTACCTTAATTTTTTTTACATTTTTCTAGATTTTATTTTAGAATTTGTTACCTAACTTCGCCACGCGAAGGGTGAGGTGCACCAAATCAATTTAAAAATAAACTTTATATTTTTTTGGTTTAGTGATTAATCTTTTAATTAATTAATTATTTAAATTTAAATAAATTTAAATTCTTTGGACGCGACATGGAAATCGATATTTCAATTCTCGACAAAAATTATCGATAGGTTTGCGTAAGCGCAGCCAACTTAACCCAAAATGTAGTGTAAAGAAGTAGAAAAATCGTATATTGATGGAATAAAAGTTGAAAATAAACATAAATACATGAAAATCCAGGCATATAATACTCTGCGCACGTTAAAAACACAGGGGCGACAATTGTACATAAATTTAAAGTCGGTATAAGAACACACATACACATATACAGAGTTGCATCAGCATGCCCGATTCCGGCGACTGCAGTGATGCAGAGATGAATCAGCCGTCTTGCAGCAGGAAGTCTGTGCACAATAAAAATCAAAATAATGATCGCGAAAAGAGAAATCGACGAATTATTATGCGAATTGAATTTAACGATTCCGATGACACGGACGCGGACGACGGCAATGATGCCTCTGCCGTTGCATCTACTGGTGTTGGTGCAAATGTTGACCTTGATACGCGGCCATCGTGTTCATCGGCGTCTCAACTACGCCGGAGTGGCCGTTCAAGACAACTTCCCCACGTCAACGCCAACTCAAATGGAGCAACAAGGAGATCTGCTCGGCAATTCCGAAGACGTCGTGGTAACAACCGTTACCAAATTAACAATGATGTGGAGCCTGAAGAAGGCTGCTTCTCATCCAGCGGTAGTGAGGTATGTTATCACCTTATTTTGTTTATCTATTCATATTTGTGTGAAAATAAGTTTCTTTTAATTTCGTTTAATTATGAAATTGTAATTGATTATTAATAAAATGTTTTGTTTATATTTTATGTTTCGCTTAGATCGATGAACGAATAACTAGAGTGCGGGATCGCGGCAAACGAATAAAAGTAAACGTTTCTGAGGATGAACAAATTGAAGGAAGAGAAGTGGAGAATGATAATTCCAGGACAAGTGTTACAGCGGATTGCGATGTCGGTGCAATATCCGATAGCAGCAACAGCAGCAGCAATGAACTGCTTGAGAAATGTCCCATTTGCCTGCTAACGTTCCGGCAACAGGAGATCGGCAGACCCGTCACATGTGAGCACTCGTTTTGTGCGGCCTGCATTGAGGCCTGGGCTAGAAATGTTCAAACCTGTCCCATCGATCGGCTTGAGTTTGATAAAATCATTGTGCTCGACAATTTTGAGAGACGCAACGTGGTTCGCGAAGTTCGCGTTGATCTGAGCAGCTCCAAAAAGGAACTCGTCTTGGATGACGAAGACAATATTGCTGGTGTGGCGGCCATTTCCGATGAAGTAACCAATTGTGAGATATGCAACAGTCCGGACCGCGAAGATATTATGCTACTGTGCGATAGTTGTAACCAGGGATATCACATGGACTGCTTGGATCCGCCTCTGTTTGAAATACCTGAGGGTTCCTGGTACTGTGACAATTGCATTGATTCCAATGACGAGGATGAGGACGAAGCTTTGGAGCTTGCCGAGGACTTGAATATGCTTTACGAAGATCTACGCGGAATGGGACTACCAGAGACCAGATTGCGTGTCCGCCAAGTCCAACAGCCGCGCATTCTTCGCACAAGTCAAAACGAGCGAATACGGGCAGCGGTCCTGCGTCACACACGTACGAGATCCGCAGCTGGAGCGCAGACGGAAACGACAACCACAACGCGTACGACAACTCAACGTAACCGGAGTAGCACAACAACGCGAACGACACGCACCAGCACGAGCACCACAACAACTAGACGTGGACGCTCCAGACGAACCCGTCATCGCACCTATGTGGTGGAGTATGATCTCAATAATTTCGATGAAAAGTTTGCCGTTAAGACTAGTAAAAAGGTCATACGACGTCGACGCAGACGAAAGGCGACTCGACGAACACGTTCTCAGGCAGGCGCCCGTAGCTCTAATGATGGCGTCCGGATGACGGCCAGCAAACGACTGGCGGAACAACTTGGCGTTAAGATTGACGGCGTGCGTGGCTCCCATATAAGTGGTGGCAGTGCGTCCAGTTTTACGCTATTCGGCAATGCCAACGATTTGGAATACTTTTCGGATAACGATGATGTGCGCGAAGATATTGGAGCAGATATTACGGCTGGACACTCGGGAGCGATGGCAGTCCAAACATCGGTTCGCATCGGCAGCATTGGAACGCAAAGGAATCGAAAGGCGCTGCTTGCGGGCAAAGCGAGAACGGCGGCCACAACACACGGGGCTGCCAGTGATATTCTATCGAGCATAATGGATATGCAGGATCGTTGGCATGGCGCATCGCGTAATCTGAGCGAGGTGCATATCAATGCCGATGGCAGTCTCAATTTACCACAGCGCAAGCCAACAGATGTGACCAAGTCCACTACAGAGCATATCACTCAGGCTCCACTCTATCAACGCGGTGGCGCTGGACCTAACTTTGGACGAGGTGGCGGTGGTAACTACAACAATCGCTATAGCGGTAACAACAGCAACAACAATAACAACTATCGTGGTGGTGGTGGCGGAGGTGGAAGTAGTAGTGGAAACTCTGCTAATCAGTATCAAAGGCATTCAACTGGCGGCATTGATAATACATCCAATCATTCGTTCAATAGCAACAATAATAACAATAACAATGCATCAAATACAAACTTTACACCGTTCAACATGCGCTTCAATGCTCCCAACCAACAACAACAAAAACAGCAGCAGCAGCAACAACAACAGCGTAATCAAAACATGCAACAATCCCGCCAATCATCTTCATATTCCGCCTCCCCGTCAACTGCCACGCCGTCAACGAGCTTTGCACACAGCAGCTTTCCACAGCAGCCACAGAGGCAACTCTTTAGCGGATTGCCCGCACCGGTGAATGCTCCAGCGTTGAGTTCTCGCATGTCAATGCCACCGGTTTTGACTGTGCCACCGCCACCGACACCGCCGCCCAGTTTATCTTGGAATAACTCGTTGTTTAAACTGAACACAGATTATGGCAATAAGCCTAATGCGGATAAGGAAGATGAGGACGATGATGACAACTGCCCGAATTTCTCAATTTACTCGCAAGAATCACAAGCGGTGGCCACCGAATTGTTTGCACCACAACCAGCCGACAGGAGTTCGGAAAAGGTATTTATTAGTTATATACAAATCCAATTGTTTTGGGATATGGCAAAAATCTAGAAAGCTATCCGAAAGAGAAGATATTAACTAGGTAGTTAGGTAAAAGCCAGATTCCAATTTTCACCAAGCCCCCATTTGTTATACATATCGGACCCCAGTTAAAAAAAAGAAATAAAATAAACTTTTTTAATTTTTGATAATTTTATAATGAGTAATATCTCAAACGACGCCTAATTAATGAGGTTTTATAAATACCTTGTCAATATAAAGATTCAATTTATTTCCCCAACTTTTCTAGAATTTAAACGTAAAAAATGTTGTTAAATAATACCGTAAAAACATTATCTTCTTACTTCAAAATTTGTTGATCCTTAACGCTATCGATTTTCAAATTATTAGAAAGAAATTATTTGTGCCATAAGCATAATTATAATGTAGGTTTGTTTTTTTTTTATCTGGGTCTCCATATGTATTATTGAAAGTGGGTTTAGAGAAAAAGTGCAATTTTGTTGCCTAGTACTGTTGCAGGTTGGGGATCCTTATTGAAAAAAAAAAAGTGTTCTCCTGGCATTATAAAACACGTGCATCATTGTCTATTTGCAAAAGTCTTGAGCAGAAGTCCTAAATAGGTGCTATACCTATTGAAAACTAAAGAATCTTTGGCATACTAACCGTGGTTTGTTATTTTCTTTCTTTCAATTTCACAAATATTTTACTTACTCAGGATGACGACGAAATGAACGAAGATTTAGTACAATTAGACGATGATGAAGACATACCATTGCCGCCAGAGCCCCAAGCTGAGCACAAGGTGGCCGATGTGAATGAGGATCTTAACGCCGGTAGCGATCTCTACGAGCCAGAGAATCCGACCGAAGAGCAAGACGAAGACCAGAATGAAATAGTTGCAAAACCAGTCGAAAAAGATGAAGGAGATACTCGGGAAGCTAGTAACCCAACTAGAGAGCCGAGTCCAACTCGCACACCAGCTGGCAAGGAACCTGACGATGATGATGAGACCAAAACGCGAAGCACACCAAGTCCCACGTTAAAGGATGCACGCACAGTGGACAGGGGCAAGGGGGTATTGGAACTATACGATGACAGTGATTGGGAGGAGCTGGACATCGATAAGCCCAAGGAGTTTGAGAAGGCACTCGTTGAAGAAACAACCGAGCCGTCACCCGTTGCAACCAATAACAAAGCCACAGAAGGCGGACAAACGTCATCAAAGACCTCAGGTAGCGAACCGGATCCCGAACGTTCCTATACGCCGTGTCTCGATGAGAAAACGCTGGAAGAAGAAGCCGCAGGCGGGCAACAAGCCGATAAACCGGAAAGCAATGCCAAGAAACACGATGCGAAAAAAGCAGCCGCGGTCAGCGGAGATAAAGATGAGGACCAAGACGAAGAGAAGCGAGTGGAGGGCATAGGCACCGAGCTAATCTCTGAGGATGAAAATTTGACTAATGAAAACGAATCAAAGCGACGCAGTCGTAGTCGCAGCCGTAGTCGTAGTCGCAGTCGTCATCGCAAAGACGGCGACTCCACAGCTGGACACAAATCCAGGCGCAGTTCGAAGCGTGGCAAGGAGAATGCCGAGACATTTAAGAAAGTGGGCAAGCGTCGCAAGGATCGGAACTATCGTGGTGACAAGCAACAGCGACGAAGTCGCTCTCGAAAAAGTCACTCCAGGACGCCACGTTCTGGAACACGCAGCTTAAGTCGCAGCCGTAGTCGCAGTCGTATTCGCAGCCGTAGCCGTAGTGCAAATCCCCGTCGCAGTCGTAGTCTTAGCAAATCACCACGCAACCGAAGGCGTAACAGTCGCTCTAGATCGTATTCCCGATCAAGATCAAAGTCAGCTGGACGTCAGCGTTCATCGTTTCGCGGTCGCGAACATGGTCGAGGATTTGTGCGTGGTCGGGGAGGAGGTGGTGCTGGTGGTGGTGGTGGTAGCGGTAGGTTCAGTTATCGCAATCAGCAGCAGTTCCAAGGTAGATCGTATCAGCACTCGTACCATAATCAACAGCAGTATCCGCAACAACAGTATCCAAATTCGAATCAACAGCAACAAAATCAATACAATTCACAGCAATTTTATCAGCGTCCCAAGCGCCGTGAACTGCCACGTTATGATGTCCGGAATGTGGTGAGCGCGTCGCGTCATCAGCAGAAGGATCGATATGGACGGGATGCAGCGCGATCTGGCCGAAGTCGATCGATAACCTTTGAACGGCGACAACCATCTCGTAGTTTCTCCCGTGCCTCATCACGTGGCTCACACAGTCGTTCAGCGTCTCCAAAGCGTTTCCGCAGTTTCAGCATATCGCCGTCACCGCCCGCGGGCATTGCCGGCCATCATCATCAGCATCATCATCATGAGCCAGGGATTCGTCGAAGGTCTGTGTCGCCAATTGGTCGGCGATTTAATCGCTCACCATCCACATCGCAGCTACCACAGAATCCGCGTCGCAACAGTCCTCTCCATCAACTGCAACGGAGTCACAGCCCAATATCATTGCGGTCCCGATCGAATACTCCGACCCGTATGAATGGCGGGCGCAATTTGTTGGGGGGAAAGCATTCGCCAGTGTATTCGCCACGTTATACGCCGCGCTTGAGTCGCAGTCGATCAAAGAGTCCCAGGAAGAAGAAGAAAAAGAAGGGTGACAAGAAGAAGAAGAGCAAGAAGCGTCCTGCCAGTAGCAGTCCAGTTGGCCGCCATCGTCGAATCTCACGGCAACGGGATCCTTTCGATGATGATGATGATGATTTCCTCGCTCCACAGCTGAGCAAGAAGTCCAAGAAGTCATCGGGTGGCATGGTAACCACTCATTGGTCGCCATCGCCCACGCCAAGTCTGACTGGGGAACACATGAATTTTCTTCATGGGAGTGCACCTGGCGGTGGTGGTGGTGGCGATAAGCCCGGCTCATGGACACCGCCATTGACATCGCCACGAGCGCCCGGTGCGCACTACACGGAGAATCCGCGACATAGCCTGACCCCAGTACTTATTGGCAAGAAGGTGAAGACGAAGCGGGACAAGGGCAAGAAGAAGAAGAAGCCGCTGGAAAAGCAACGCAAGGAGAAGAAACGCAAACGTCACACATTGACGCCGGAACCGATACCATCGAAAGAAGTCTTTGCATCGGGCAATAATATTCTGGTTAGCGTCAGTTTCAACAAGGAGGCGAACAGCAATGCTTTAGCCGGAACGGCACAGCAACAGACGGTGGTGACGTTGCCCCCAACACGAGATGAGTTCCTCATTGGCCGACGCACATCCATCGATCGGCTGACGAACAACAGCAGCGGCAAGAAATCGAAGCGCAAACGAAAGAAACTTGATGCAAAGCCCGTGGCAATCATTGACCTGGAACGTTCGCCATTCCAGGTGCATCAGGAGCCGGCCGATGTTATTGTTCTGACCGACAGCGAGGATGCCAATGAGAATCAATTGCTAATGCGACGCGAGCGTCGACGCAGTAGCGTCGCCTCGGTCACGGATCATCAGCTGATGCGCGAGAATGGACAGCGTGAGAAGACGCCGACGGCAGATTTGGAAACTATCATGGAGACTTCATATGAGAATCTGACTCAAACTACGGGGCCAAAGACGCCGCCAGAGCCGCATCTTGTAAAGTTCAATTTACCCGCCAAAAAGCAGCACAAGGTGCGTAATAATCCACTGCACGACGATGCCGACGATATTCATTCTGCGGACGACATGGACACGGTGTGCTCCATGCGGAATCCAGTTGATGGGGAGCCACAGCAGCCGCATGTCAATGATGGCCTCATTTCTGCCCAGAAGATTGGCCCCAATACGCCACCCGAGTCGGGTCCATGCTCCCCCGATGCCTATGATCCATTTGAGCCGACAAAATCGCCCTCCCTATCACCGCGCTCTCCAACCCCAACGCCAGCCCAGAACCTAGAGCCAATGATGTTGCAGACCAGCACGGACAGCGGTGGTTCTGGGGACAAAATCGATTCGCTGAGCAGCAGCCAGAAGCACAACAGCCACAGCGATGAGCTGGCGGATGCCAATGCAAGCACATCGAATTTATCTGGCTCTAGCAATGCCAATGCGCAAACGAATGCGAATGTCATTAATCCAGTGGGTCTGGTCATGGCGCTAATGAGTAAATCCAGCAACAGCATTCAACAGGAATTGGCCAACAAGTCGTGCGATGCCTCGTCAACTCAGTATCTCAACAGCACCGCAATGAGCACCTCAATGGCGGCGGTGTCCTGTGCAGATGATAAACCTGCTGATAATTCCAATACGATAACTGTTCTCTCCAATGTCCTGCTCTCGAGTAGTACTGTTGTGTCCGCATCCCAGCATATACCAGTTATCTCAAGTCCCCCGACAACGCTGGCAAGGAAGCTAACAACACTACCCAAAACTGGAGGCAGTGTGGCCAGCAGCAGCAGTGGAATTGGCAATATGCCAACGGGTAGTGGAACTTTACGTAATGGCAACACTGCCGGTGCCGGAGGTGGATCTGGAGGAGCTGCAGGCGGAGCTGGCGGGCTGGATGACTCATTTAATATGGACATTGAGAGTCCATATTCACCAGGCTCGGCTGACTATGAAGATTTATTCGAGCCACCGCCAGATGGCAATGCAGTTGGCGGCATGAGACGTTCCAAAGGCAGCGGAAAAACTGAAATGTTTGATAATCTCTTTGGCAGCAGTTCTCCAGTTGGACAAATTCGTTTATCATCGCGATTCAATAATGCGGGAGGAAGAAAGCAACAACGTGCTAATAACAAAAATGAACGTAAATCGAAAGCCAAAGGTGGGTTTCATATTTACTATATCAACGCATTTTCGCAGATTTATCGTATTTTACAAAAAACAAACAATTTTACAACTTACAGTAGTTTCTTAAATGTCTCTTAACGTGACAACTTTAACAAGATATTAGTTTATAATTTGGCGGAAATGCGTCGAATTAAAATCCTTCTGTAACTCTTCAACTATAATTCATATCTTAAATCACTTCTACAAACTGGGCAATGTATGTAAAGATATAATGCTAGATGGGAACGCAAGTAGACCTAATTTAATTCAACTTTGCCAGAATTTTTTATTTTATTTATAGTGTAGGCGAAATCAAAAATTTCAAATCTCTCCGATTTTTCGCTGTTTCTATTTATGATCGAATTTTGTCAAGATATTTTTTTCAACTAATAAGAACTTCGATTTTCCCAATTTGAAAAGTAAAAACAATTACACATTCTCACATGTCATTCACATTTTTACTTTCTTTTTGATTACAGGTAGCAAAGTGGTCGAGGACCATGGCAAACTATACGACGATGTACCCAATTCGGCGGTTGATTTACAAAACAAGGATAGGGTGAGTCCAGACGATTGTTTTACTATTCACGCACATTTTACTCCACACTAACACATTTTTATTGATTTTATTAACAAACACTATAGCTGAATGGAGCAAAGCATTTTTCTGCCAGCATGTGCTACAAATTTAAACCGAATGCTTATTACTATATTTTTTGTTTATGTTCTTACTGATTCTCTTTTTGCTCTCAGCTGCTGATAAATTCAAACATGTTTGGTTGATCAAACAAAACTAAGTTTCTATTAAAAAACATTTCGCCCGGCAGTGTGTTTTTTAAATGTTAAAGCTTAGATTTCAGTTCCGCATCAGCTATAGTGCGTGCATTGAGTTACTAAAAATCAAACCGAAAAAAAATTATCGGAATGAATGAAATATTCAAAATATTCGTAAATTTGAATACATGTAATAATAAGAGTTGTATTCAATTTTATAATTAATTTAAATTATTGTAGAATCATTTTTTTTAACTTTTAAAGAAAAAATGAAAAATAGTGAAAAATTCTATAAGGATGTTTATAAACTTTTTAGTGGATAGAGAATATGAACAATATTTAACCACACAATAAATTTTTATCAATCTTTTTACAGTTTTTGCGTAAATTGAATCGCCAGGAACGAGTCGTCGAGGAAGTGAAATTGGTATTGAAACCGCATTTCAATAAAAAAGTGATTACGAAAGAAGATTACAAGGATATTATGCGAAAGGCTGTACCAAAAGTATGTGTTGTCATTCTATCGTTATCAATAACAACTTAATTGATTATTGAATTAAATTTACAGATCTGTCACAGTCGGTCTGGGGAAATAAATCCACACAAAATCAAAAATTTGATTGATGCCTACGTAAAGAAATTCCGCGCTAAGCACAAGAACTTAAGTCTGCTGAATACGGGTCAAGTAAGCAGCGCTGTCAAATGTGCCGCCTATTTAAAGAAGCTATAAGCAAACGTAGGGTGAGGGTGGGGCGCGGTAAGTATCTGAAGAATATATTGAATTACTCTCAGCAATAAAAATAAAAATAATGAATTTGTTATATTGACAGCGTTTTCTTTACAAATCACGCAACATCGTTTAACGGCCGCATGCATTCCTACGCCTCCATCGAAATCACAATCGCCGCCCGTAAGCGCAAATACATAAATTGTCATTGCTACATTGAAGTTTAGTTGTTAAGTCAATTTTAGGTTACGTTACGAATGATTTTAGTGTTTAAGCCAATACAGAAGTGAAAATAGTTATTAAGAACTAAATTTGTCTTCATCTCCTTCTTTTTACCCCTCGCCCCATTCAATGCACCAATAACAAGTAAACAGTTAAAATATACGAAAATTAGTTGATTAGTTTGTTTATTCATATGACTCCTTTAATGATTTTAAATAATGTTTCGCTTAAAAAATGTTAGTAAGTGTAGATCAACGCAGGCAGGCAAAACATATAAAATGTATTTTAATTCTGATAAGTTAATCAATTCAATGAAAATTAAATTATTACTTCAATTAAACACCACCTATACTTTACCTAATGCAGCAATTAATTAAAGCTTAACAATTAATTTATATTGACCACTTTATTGAATTTGTTTGTTAAATATTTTACGCAAATGGTCTGTTCAAGCAGATAGCATAGGTGTATTTTATTTGGAACGGAATGATAAATGTATATTATTAAACAAATAAATACAAAACAAAAGATTGTAATTATGTATCCAGCATAAATAAATGTATATTATAATAATTATATTGATTTGATATATATACTTGAAAGAAACACTTGATTTTTCATAGTTTGTCAATCATAATTTCTAAATAAAGAGTGCATACCTACAACGTAAAATTAAATTAAAACAATTGATTTCATTTTCATCATTATAAATTTTATAAACATTCAACCATATAATGGGAAATTTGATTTAGTTATTCATTTGAAAACTTCAAAAAAGGGCAAACAATCTTTCCTTAAATGATTGCCTTACAATATAGTTTGTGATTTCATGACATTTCGGTGGATTTTTTTTAAAGAGATTGTAGAAAATTTTGGTTTCTAAAATTTACTAGGAATTACTTCTGACATTCTTGTTTTTTGTCAAAATTATTCAGAATGCAAACCGAATAAAATGAAATGTATTAAGATCTTAAATTCAACAGTTGTTGTTTCCAACAATACACTTGAAACGAAATCAATATAATCAACGAATGACCCAAGTAAAGGTATTCACTTGGAAATCGTGTAAGTCTTAACAATAGAAAGTCTAGAGCGCAGATTTCTCCACTTTTGAAACTACGTAAATATAGAAATTCGACTAATTCAGTGCGATTAAACTATTTTTAACAACAAAATAATGACAAACATTAATAAAATTAAATAATACATATTGTGGCTAATTGATGAGTACTATATAAATCCAAATGCAAATGAGCGCTGATTTTGGCTGAAATCGTCCGCTTTGTGCGACTTGCAGCTTCGATAATGTCGTCTACCAAAATCCAGATGATTTGCCGCCAGGAGGATTCTTTACTTTGATGCACGATCGCACACCTATAGTATCCAGTTCCTCTGCAATAAAGAAAACAGTTCAACGATATAACAAAAAGGGTTAAAAGAGAGTTCGCTTTAACTCACCGCTAATCGAAAAGGATGACTCCTGCATATCCCGTTTGCCATCAACCCGACCGCGGACAGAGGGTGTGCTACAGATGGAACCCTCTGCTGGCATGGGTAAATTGCCAGCGAGCATTGCAGACATTGGCTCATGGGCCGGAATTTGAATGTCCAACTCGGCAAATTTCTTGGTCATGCTGCCGTTTTGATATTCCTCATGCGGCTCCTCAGATGATTGCACCTTTCCCTCGATAATGTCATAGACGAAGGGCGGTCGCACGGACATGGGAATAAAACGGCCAAATCCTTCGGCGACACGCACAACGCCATTCTCGGCACAGACTCGGCCACGCACCAATACATATTCAGGCACACCATGCACGGTCATGCCCTCGAATATGTTATAGTCGCTAGCATGATGATGGGTGTCCTTGGAAATGGTGCGAGTGGCCTGTGGATTCCAGATGACGATATCAGCATCCGAGCCGACAGCTAAAAATATTCAAGAGCTTGCTTAATGTATATATATTTTTAAGCTTATCAGGTGAAACTTTATAAACTGAATTAAAGGTGTTTTAACTAACTATTAAGTGCATCTTAAAGTTACTTAAATCTAGCTTATCTAAGTCTACATTATATATTTTGTGTTTCTAAGCGTACCAATTCTTCCTTTTTGTGGGTAAATATTAAAGATTTTTGCAGCATTTGTGCTAGTCACGGCCACAAAGCGACACGGATCGAGCAGACCCTGATGCACTCCCTTCTCCCACACCAGCGACATACGATCCTCAGCTCCGTTAACGCCATTCGGGATTTTCGTAAAGTCGTTGGAGCCAATTTCCTTTTGATTCCTATTAAAGCTGCAGTTATCACTTCCTGTCACCTGCAGATCATCGCTGTTGAAGCAAAGGAAATTAATCGTTATCCAGAAATAGTTGAACCTTATATTCAGCTTACTATGCCAAGGATTTCATCAGTTGTCTTGGTGTTTCTGGCGACATGCGGATTGGCGGGCTAGTAATATAATATATACGCTCCGATTTTCGCACACCACTCAAACTAAGGCCAATGGATCTCGCCAGAGTTTCCCCAAACACGCAGAACCCACTGCGACGAGCACGGCCCAGAATTTCTGCAGAGGATTTGCTTGTGATGCTGACCACATATAGAGGTGTCTTCATCTAAACATTTATTATTGGACATTGGGTAAATGAGTCAAAATTTAGCTGCAAGTTTTCTTCTTTTTTTTAATAAAATATATGATGATTAACAGAGATATGGAAAGCTGAAGTTAAATGCGTTAATGCTTTAAGTCAAATCAAAGGACAAGTTTTCTGGGCAACTTACTTTGCCAGAAGCTTGATCAGGAACACGGATGCCATCAAAAGATCGATCGACCATCGGATTTAAATCTATCTCAATGGATTTGCTCACAATATAAGACAATCAAACTAAGTACATAGCAGTTATCTTCAGGATCAGAAGATATATATTGATTGAAGTACACATTTCGCATTTGTACAGGATAATTATAATAAATTTAAAAACAAACACTCGTATATTCTTAGACAATTACAGATTAATAACATTTCCTAAGATTACTTAGCATATGCTCTTACAAAGATTTGAACTAACCTGATGAGCCAGAGTGCAAGCTCTTTGGACAGCCTCGGCTTCAACTTCCTCCTGCCGGGAGAGCTCATGGCCCTCGGGTCCGCGAATTCCCTCGGCCAACAAACGACTAGAGTTCTTGGCGATAATATCACCATTCTCAGCATGCACCTAGAAATATAGGAAAAAAACTGAAAATTGAATATGATATGATAAAATTGCCATCTTACCATTGCCACACCATTAAGGCTTCGAATTCGTTCGAACACATCTAAAAGTTCGGCGTCGTTCAACATATAAGCGCCTTTGTGGGACATGTACATTTTGAGCGAATTGACGCCCAGTTCTTTGCATAGTATGGCAATCTCCTCAGATACCGACTTGGACCACCAAGTAATGCCCACATGGAGACCATAGTCACAGCAGACCTTTGGATCTGCCCAGCTGCGCCACTTGTCATAGGCCTCGACCAACGATTCATGTTTCTTGGGTAGAACACAGTCAACTAATTTAAAAAATATAAATATTAACTTAAAAATATCCAAATTTTAAGCTGATCTTGAGGCTACTCACTTATCATAGTCGTGCCTCCAGCTACTGCTGCCTTGGTTCCACGATAGAAGCTGTTGAGCAATCGATTAAATACATTATAATTTCCAATTTGTAGGGTAAATTTTTAATAAATTATTTTATATTCTCAAACGGTTTTTGTATATATTTAATTTTTTTTTGAGTTTTATTTTTTAAATATTAATATTAATATTGCGAGACTTTAAGTGACTCTAAATTAAGATTGTAATTTCACTATTACTTTTCTACCTTTTCAAAATCAACAAATACTAAAACAAAGACGAGCCCGCCGCAGTTAAAGATTGCAATAACATTTGTTCGGGATTTAGGACCGCTTCGCAGCCTTGACTAGTTCCGTATAGGAAAAGATTTGAGGGATGTACTTACTCATCAACGGCGACGGTGTCACCCAAAGGGCGTTGCATGCTTGTATGGGGGTCAATACCCCCGGGCATAATCATTTTTCCTGTTGCATCGATGGTGCGCACGCCTCCGGGTATTGTAATTTCGCTAGCCGGTCCAACAAATCTGCGTAAAGCCCATACAAATTGAATTCCATTAATGTATGATTAGAAAATTGACGAGTTTTTCATACTTAATAATGCCATCCTCAATATAAACGTCTGCCTTGAAGCTCTTATCGTGATTAACAACCTCCCCGTTTCGAATGTAAACGCGATTCTGGGCGCTCTGCAAGTGTATAGGCACTTTCTTAACGGGCTTCGGGCTCTCTGACATCGTTATACCGTTAGATCTCGTATCGAATAACTGTATTGAACAAATAACTATAGAGAATACGCATTACTTTAGTACAACAACATATTTCGAATAAGTAAATTAGTTCTGCTTTTTTCATACATTGATTTTTTAATCTTGTAAATCCGCAGATATTAAGGAACCGTTTAGTTGTAAAACACTTTTCCGTTTGCTTGAACTGTGTGTGGCCCGACCCAAAAAAAAAACGTTTGAAAACAACCCTTAACCACACCTCAATTAAGCATCTCTTTTATACCCTCTGCGCATCAAATAAATGCAAAGGGGTATAACAAACTAAAAGTAACTCTCGCCAAGAACCAAAATTTCCCTTGCACTTGATTTAAAGTTATCGTATTTATTGCTTTAAGTGTTTTAATTTTTCTCTGGACAGTTATGAGATTTGAATTAACTAGTGCAAAGTAAAGTTTGCAGTATTTAATTTTCTTATTTTATTTAGTATTAATTATATTTCGCAAAAGAGCTGTGTCGAATCGCTCATATTAAATTCCACTGAACGAACTAATTCCCAGATTGAAGGTCAATAGTTCAGTTGCTTTATTCTTTCGCTTGAGTCCATTTATTGCATGTACTCGAGGAGTTCTGAGGGGTTTAATTAATAATTATATTATTGCAAAAATTAAACAATTTTTACAAATTAAATGTTTTAATTTAAATTGCGCGCCGTTAGAAAAGTGCGGTGGTCGGGCGATAGTATAATGGATTGATTAAACTTGAATATATGATGACCGATTCGTTCGCTCATGAAATATTTAATAAACAAATTAATTAAACTATGATTAATTAATTAAATTTAATAACAGCTCTACGCAAATGTGGTGCAGAATGTTATCGATTGGCTCAAGTATTTTAAAGTGACAATTTATTAAATCGGTTCCGAATCTAAAAATGGCCCTGGCTCTCCCAGGGCGGGACTCAAGTTTGAACGTGCGAACGAAACGAACAATCGCCGTTCACTTTAGTGAATAGTTCATTTGAACTTAATCAGAAGTTTGACATAATTCGAGCGTTTATGTTTATTGAATTTGCTGGTTGAATATGGATATTGGGGAACTGTTGGCATTTAAGGCAAGTATAATAAATTAAATAAGACCTAAACCCGTTAACAATATCATCATGCATACCCACAGCCGGAGCAGACACCAAAGCGACCGCATGAAGACGACGATGATTTCGCGCTGCCGGAGTCGGCGAGTAGTGATATTGGAAAACGGGGCGGCGGCGATGAAAAGTCAAAGCGAATGCGTCGCATTGCGGACGCCAAGGAAACGGCAAACTACAGAAAGTCACATGATGGCAATGCGGCGGGGTCGGGGTCAGCAGGCGCCAGTTCATTTGAGTTTGATCCTGAGCTAACGGAGGAGGAGCGTCTCAATATATTGAAATATGTAGAGAGCGAAGAAGCCGAAGGTGATGTTCTGGATGAGCAGGGTCTTAAGAAGCTGATACTTGTGTTTGAAAAGCGAAATCTGAAAAATCAAGAGATGCGCATCAAATTCTCGGATAATCCGGAGAAGTTTATGGAATCAGAACTTGATTTACACACAGTAATACAGGAGCTGAAAGCAGTTGCCACAGTACCAGATCTTTATCCCCTGCTCGTGGAGCTGCACGGCCTGCACAGTCTGCTGGAGCTGTTGGCACATCAAAATACAGACATTGCGGTTGCCGTCGTTGATCTGCTGCAAGAAGTCACTGATGTCGATATTCTGGGTGAGAGCAACGAGGGAGCTGAGGCGTTAATCGAGGCCTTGCGAAAGGAGCAAATCTGTGCATTGTTGGTCCAGAATCTGGAGCGCCTAAACGAACAGGTGAAAGAAGAGTCAGATGGCGTGCACAATACACTGGCCATTGTCGAGAATCTAACAGAGATTGATGGCGAATTCGTGCACGAGGCGGCTACTCAAGGTCTGCTGGCATGGATATTGAAGCGTCTCAAGGGCAAATCGCCCTTTGATCCAAACAAATTATATTGCAGCGAGATATTGTCCATATTGATACAAACAGAGAACGAAAATCGCCTGCTCCTTGGAACACTGGAGGGTGTGGATGTGCTGCTACAACAATTGGCTGTCTACAAGCGTCACGATCCGGCCAGCAACGAGGAACAGGAGTACATGTCCAATTTATTCAACTGCATGTGCTCTGCGTTAATGGCACGCGAGAATCGCGATCGTTTTCTCAACGGCGAAGGTCTACAGCTAATGAATCTGATGCTCAGAGAGAAGAAAATGTCGCGAAATGGATCTCTAAAGGTGCTGGATCATGCCATGGCTGGCCAGGATGGGCGGGAGAACTGCAATAAATTTGTGGAGATTCTCGGACTACGCACCATATTCCCGTTGTTCATGAAGACGCCAAAGCGCAACAAGCAGCGTCTACTCTCCATCGACGAGCACGAGGAGCATGTGTGTTCCGTGATTGCATCCATGCTGCGCAACTGTAAAGGGACACAACGCCAGCGGATGCTGGCCAAATTCTCGGAGAACGATTACGAGAAGGTTGATCGTCTGCTAGAGCTGCATCTCAAGTATTTGGCCAAAGTGGAGGCCATTGACAGGGAAATTGATCAGCAGCCAAAGGTAATTGTCGACTAATAATATATGAAGTTATGATAGATGAACTTATCGAATTTGCTTAGCAGGATATTGGCATCGATGAGGATGAGGAGGCGGAGAATAATTACATTAAGCGCTTGACTGGCGGTCTATTTACGCTGCAGCGGATCGACTATATTCTGTTGGAGGTTAGTGCCACTACGGAGCCGGTCAAGCAGCGCGTGCTACAAATTCTAAATTTACGCAGCGCTTCCATGAAAACCATCAGAAGCATCATGCGTGGTAAGTGCCTAACAAATGTCAAATCCAAGTCGTGGTAAATGTCTACCTAATTTCAGAGTACGCTGGAAACTTGGGAGACGGCGATACCGACTGGCGGGAACAGGAGCAGACGCATATACTATCTCTAGTCGATCGTTTCTGAAGCAGCTCCAAACTTTCTCCCTACAATAACTAGCTACATACATCCATATAGCTAAATAAATTAAAACGTCCATTGGCGAAACTCTGATCCATTTTGATTATTTCAAACTAAACTGGTTTATTATTTTATGTAATTTTGATTGATATAGGAAAAATTAGTATTACGGTTATTGGCATTGGATCTTCTTCAATGTGTCGCATTTGACTGTCACTTCTGGAAAAATTTATGATTGCATTATTGCTCCAACTTAAACTTGCATAAGCCAAAAAATTGTCTGGTAATTCTTTAATTTTCGTCTAGTTCTCTGGATCCTTCTCTTTACGCTTTCTTTTTGCATTTGTCGTCCCTAGAGAAATGTGAATTAATAAATATATTGCAAATGAAGATTTTACCACCATTCGTTTGCAATTCATGTTTTAAAATATATATTAGCTTGTAAATTATATTTTAAATTTGTAAATGGATCAAATAATGAAATTTTAAAATTGTGAATGTCCAACGAATGGATATTTAATGCAATTTTGTAAAAATAAATAAGGCAGCAAATAATAATGAAGCATTTTCTATATGTTGTATCGTTGGATTTTAATTTAAAGCAAACCAATTCAAATAGCATAATACACGTAGTCTTACTACTTTAAAAGCAGTTTGCAGTTTCAATAAATTAAATAAGTTTTGCAAAAATCACGTTGACATTAGACCAGTTTTTTGATTTTGTTTTAGGCTTTTGCTATTATTTATAAGTTTCGTGCTAATAACAATACAATTTGTTTTTACGCTTACAATGTTTTACAGGTGCAAGAAACTCGCAACTCTTAGGATTATTCGAAATTATAATATTATAGGCTTGTTAGACTCTGGTTTGACCAACAAACACACAACAATAATAATGCTACTCCATCTTAAAGGTCGTAAAATTTTTGCAAAAATATTTTTCAATTCTTTGAAATCGATCAATCGAAAGCGAATACGAATATTTCTAACTACGAAGCAATGAGTTGTAGTTGTAGAGTATGTAAATTGTATCTAATTTGCTGAGTAAATGTTTGTGTATTTTTGTTTGTTTGTGTTGTTCTCTTGTCTGTGTTCTAAGTGGGCTCTATGGTTGACTTAGCCGTTTATTAGATTGTTGATCTACTTCTGGGCATCGGGAATTTCAAAGTTAACATCCATATTCATTTCACGAGCCAGCTTAACAATTTGTGCCAAATGCACAGCCATATCGGCGGCCTTATCCAAGTCATCGCGTGCCAAAATCTTCAAACCCGATGACCGAATCAAATCGCGGGCTTCCTTCACCTTGGTGCCCTGTAATCAAATTTAATTTGGTTGACTTAAATCGTGATTATTTAATAGGACAATAATAACTCACCTGCAGACGCACAACGATGGGCAAGTTCAGGTTCAGATCCTTGGCAGCTGAAATAATACCCTCGGCAATGACATCACAACGCATAATACCGCCGAAGATGTTAACCAATAAGCACATGACTTTCTTGTCCGATGTAATAATTTTGAATGCCGCCTTGACTGCTTCAGCGGTGGCACCACCTCCGACATCAAGGAAATTGGCCGGCTCACCACCGTATAATTTAATGATATCCATGGTAGCCATAGCCAGACCAGCACCATTCACCATGCAGCCGATGGTACCATCCAGCGCAATATAATTCAAGTTGTACTTGGCAGCCTCAACCTCCTTGGGATCTTCCTGGGTCCAGTCCCGCATACTAAACAGTTCCTTTTGACGAAACTCGGCATTGTCGTCGAATCGCAGTTTGGCATCGAGGGCAAAGACTACAATTGACAATAGATGGGAATAATTACATAATTAATTGATTAATAATTAAAACAATTAACCTACAATAGACCCCTTGAACTTTTAAAGTACTGGGATTGCATTTAGCATACTAGAGTGTAATTAGTTAGTAAACGTTTTTCAGTTAGTACTTACAGCCTTTAAATATTCACATCATTCAAGATTAAATGCAGCATTAGTTTGAAAGACACACAAATGAAGTCGAGTAAAATGAATCAAGGATTAGTACATGATAGGATGACGAGTTAGTAAATTAGAAAATATCATAAAGAGTTAGAGAGAGGGAAAACTTACAGCCACTCATGGCATCTTCAGCATAGGGATTGATCTCAACTAATAGGGCATCCTTTTCGACGAACAGCTTGTACATGTTAAGCAGCATTTGGACATGCTCCTCGGGATTGTCGTTTAATCCAACCTTTTCAATTATTTTGCACGCCTGCTCCTTGGTGAGTCCCTTGGCAATATCAATTGGCTCGTATAGAATTGCTTCTGGACTCGTTGCGGCAACTTCCTCAATGTCAACGCCACCCTCACTTGAAGCAATCAGAACTGGACCCTATCCATTACAAGAGACAAATCACTTAATACTTTGGATAGTCAGTCTATCAAAGTTCCTTTGAACTTACATTGAACGCTCGCTCCATCATGACGGCAAAGTAGAATTCACGACGTGGGAATTTTCGCTCGGCAACCATTACCTTCTTGCAGATTCGGCCAGCTGCTCCAGTTTGCTTGGTAATCAGCAGCTGATCGATCATCTTGCTGGCCAAATCTTCTGCAGACTCCGGACTACGTAAGTAAAATTGTTTTTATAAATATGTAAATAAATGGAGTTTCATTCAAATTTACCTATAGACGACACGAACGCCGCCCTTGAGTCCATTCTTAAATGTACCCTTGCCACGTCCACCGGCAAGAACTTGCGCTTTCAGCACCAGGTTATCTGTTTTCAGCTTTTGGGCAATTTCACCCGCCTCCTTTCCATTCTTCGCAACGCCAAATCTACAACAAAATAAAGAGTTGAGTCATCATTGAATTCGGGAAACATTTAAAGTCAATTTTGTTTTTATGGCCTAGTGAACCAAAGCAAGAGTTAATTAATGATAACAGGTCATACGTCGGCACTTCTTATCAATCCAATAATTCAAAGTCTCATTTGAAACATCAGACGAGTCTGTGAATTTTTGTTTAACTTGAAGATTATTCGGAAGTATTTTTTAAGATAGTATAATTAAATAGATTTATGAAACAACATTTGCACCTTTTATCTTTAAGGAATTTATCCTTAACTTAAAGATTATTCAGACGAATTTTTATAGAAAGTATAATTAAATATTTTTATGAAACATCATTTGCACTTTTTATCTTTAAGGAATTTATCCTTAATTTTAAGACAGGGTATTAAACCGAAACGAATATCGGAATCAGTTAAGGTTTCGGTTAAGTTACTGGTTGACCGGTTTTGATTTGTTGGGTTTCGAATTACCGGTATAATATTGGTTTACAGAAAATAAAAATTTCAAGAATATGTTAACATATAATCCAAAATTCTTATATTCAAATTCAATATAAATATAAAGTTTTAAAAATGACGATTACGAATTAACAATAAGATTAATCAGTTGCAAACCCGTTATTACGGTTTGAATAATTAAAGTTTTTCTGTTTAGGTATAATACAAAAGTAACCGTTTCAGTTTCGGTTACCAATCAGTTAAGACAGGTTAACGGTTAAGCTTTCGGTTACGTATATTCCGAGTTCCAATGTATACGAATATGATCTGTATATGGCATAAATACATATTTATTTAAATCTAAATTATATTTTAATTTTTATAGTGAACCGACTGTAGGAAAATCACCTTATCTTATTAGTGTTATCATCAGCTCTCGCTCTGTTTACCAGAACTTGCAGCAAAATAAAAATGCAAATCAATCGCTGATTTATTTATACAACTTATTTTTAATTGATAGAGACACTAAGCCCAAAGTCCATTAAAAGCCGCCGGATGAGCTTCTGATGAACTTTGGACCCACTGTAGGGCACTTACTTAGGAGTTCCGATGTTGCCTTCGTTGAGCAGTGTGTACGATACATGTTCCTGCACATTGAGGTTTCTCACTTGCTGAAGACCAATGGGAGCATAGTTGAGGATCTGTGGCCAATGTTTACAAAATATTTCCAGTTAACAAAAAGTCACGAGTTACGTTCAAATAACTTGAGCAAAAACAATGACGCATAAGCATTCGTATATACGTATGTATTATTTGTAGGTCATAAAAAACAAACGAGATTTGCAATCGAAAAAGGTGGATGAAAATCGACGCGTCGCATAACGGCATATCAAAATGATAATCAAATCTAAGCCGCATAGATTTAGTTCTTAATTAGTGGGCTCGACAGCCGCGTTCCCAACGACAGCAACAGTTGACATTGCCCATTGATAAAAGAAACCCACATAGCGGCTTTCAAGGTCTTATTTTTATCATCTCAGTTGCGTCACACACATTCTCACACACACACACATGTATAAAAAAACAAATTGATCGAAAAGACCGCCAGTCAGGTGGCTGCTCTGAATGTTCACTTGCCCTCTCATTTGAGAGCGCGAGCGCACCATTATTCACCTTGTCAATTTGTTGTTGCCTTTTGCAGCTTTTTGCAATTATGTAAATGTACCACGAATATTTGTACATTTAAAAACGTTGCATGGCACTTACCTTTGCAACTGTCTTGGGTTTTACTGATTCGATGAGTGTACTGCCAGTACGTGCCAAAAAAGAAGCCATTTCGAACTGTAAATGTATCAAACTAATCTAAAATTTGTTGGCACTTTTTTCTACACAAATAAATTTATACTCACTCACTCGCCAGCTAAAATACAATTGTCAAAATGTTATCGATATTGTGTTCAGTTGAATTTGGTTTTGTGTCTGAATATCGATGGTGACTTTGCACTATCGATAATGCGTCGAATTTATGTTTCGCAAAATGGACAAAAGGTGGCGTTTCAGTTTGAAACGTTGTGCTTTTAAATTTTGCTTGAATTTTTGTAAAATTATAACCGAGTTTATAAACTTCTTATGTTTTTATATAAAACTATTTTATTTTTTAATTCCAACTTTGTGGGGTGGGGCATATTTCAACAATTTAACAACATAGTCTAATATTTATTTCAATTATATATAATTTAATTAAATTTTTAATTTTATGTTTCGATAGGTTTTCAGGTAATTAGAGACCAAATCCATTACAAGAATCAATGTACTGGTATTCCACTGTTTTCTCATCTCTAGATTGATAAATTATCGATAGTTCAAGTTATTAGCGCCGAAACAATAAATGAAATTGTGGATAAATTGAAAACATTCCGAAAAAGTATGTTACATTTTAAAACCTGCGTGCAAATCTTTATAATTGCATTTGTGCATGTTTCGATACGAATAAAAGTTTGGAGAATATATATACATACATCAATCTATATTTTCTTTCAGCTAAAAGGAGTTTGGGATTAATATGTCTTCCCAATTTTGCAAGCAACGTCCAGTGCGTCAGCCTCTGTTACAGAGTCCGGGGATGTATCATGCTCCACAATCTCAGAGGTTTCCGTATTCTGCATCGCCAGCTATGGTCGGCTATGGTGCTGGGTATTATCCCTATCTGCAATGGACACTTACTGCGGAAAGCTTTATGCTTGCTTTACATGTCGAGAGACTAGAAAATCAAAGGCTTCGCGGTTGCCTTTCCAATTTACAGAAACAGTTGATAGAAGAAAAGAAATTGAAATTAATTCGTCCATGTGAGCGGCAAACTGTTATCCACATTAATGAGGTGCTGTCTGATGACAACAAAAAGCTAATGGCGGAAAATGCCGAGAAAGAAGAAGAAATTAAAAGTTTAAAGCTGCAAATAACAAAGGTAATTATTAACCCGAGTGTAATTATTAAGTGTTTTATAACTTGCTCCTCTTTTTTTTTAAAGCTGGAAGCTGAACTGAACAAACTCAAATGTGATCTTGAGGATCGGGATGAAAAAGTGAAAGCTTTAAATGTAATCAATGAATTACTTATGTCTGGCAATGAAAAGCGGGATGAAACTATTGTTCAGTATAAGAAGAAGCTAAAGAATTACAATAGCTCCAGCTTTTCATCCGATAGTGAAATAGGAATGCGAGAACTTTCGTTCGTCTCGGTCAGCGACAATGAATCTCTCATTCCTTCAACTTTGACTAAAACATCGATGTCACCAGTTTCGGTGGAAAACTGGAAATTGGACAACAAAGCGTTCCTTTCGTTCAGCGAAAGTGAATCCTACATTCCTTTAACTGATACGTCCTTGACTGATACGTCGATGTCACCAGTTGCAGCTGAGCAGCAACAAGAGGATAGCGACAATGAATCTAACTATCTTTTAAGTTTAAGTGATGAATCGATATCACCAGTTCCGGCGGACCACCTGAAATTGGGCAACAACAAGTCCCACCCGGAAAGCGACAATGAATCCAACATTTCTTCAAGTTTGACTAAAATATCACTGTCACCAGTTCCGGCGGACCACCTGAAATTGGGCAACAAAAAGTCCCACCCGGAAAGCGACAATGAATCTAT
Organism: Drosophila rellima; assembly: GCA_035043635.1. Lineage (NCBI taxonomy): Eukaryota > Metazoa > Arthropoda > Insecta > Diptera > Drosophilidae > Drosophila > Drosophila rellima. The sequence goes on from JAWNMV010000604.1 coordinate 351,021, forward strand.
TCTTCCCTTAAGCTTGACTGAAACGTCGGGGACACCAGACATGGCGGATCATCAACAACTGGACAGCAAGGCGCTGAACGCCCTGATTGCACTTGGAGCGGAGAATACCAAGGGTAAATATCTTGTCCCATCTATAAAGTACATATATACTAATTAAATGGTTTATTTTTAAGGGCCCTGGTTTTGTTTGCTATGCGGCACGGAAGGACATCCCATGAGCTTACCATCGTATCCCGAGTTCCGTCGACATTTAATTGATGTCCACCAGACGGTCATTGATCCCGCTCTGTGTGAGAAGTGTGGATGGCGATCTCACAACGATCGCGAACTAGATTTCCACATGTTCGAGACCCATCAAATTCAATCGTACTTCTATTCATTTTCAAAGAGTGCGATCTCAAAATTGTTAAAAAATTATTAACTTGTTTCAACATCTTTTTTTATGTTAGTTATTGATTAACAATAATCATAATTGAAAAATGTAATTTACTTTGAAAGTGAAAAATATTGTTAATTTGTTGATTTTGACTTTGAGCAGACTTTACTTACAAAAATATTGTTAATTTGTTGACTTTGAAAAGACTTTTACTTACAAAATTTTGCGATTTTCATAATACAGAAATTCGCTTTAATCAAAAACTTTTTTTGTACAAGAATAAATTTGCTTATAATTTTTCCCTTTTGTTTTTATTTTTATCATTTTTTTTTTTTGGATTTTACATTGCTTGTTATGGTTGGACATACAAAAAAAAAAATATTACATCATCACATACATTTAACATACATACAAGAAAATAAATTAGTTTATAATTAGATAGTTTAGTTTTCGCAAAGAAGAAATATTTAACTTAAATTGGAAATTTTAATAATTTGTGTCGTACACTGTAAGAAAACATGCTAACATGGCGCGCACTTGGTATTAGCATGTTAAATATACAGCGTACAATTTATATAAACTTTAGGACAAAAAACACGAAAATTGCACAAATGTTTCACTTAATTTAATGGCCTAAACACAAATATTAAATCAGCCGCGGCATTGATTTTGTGCAAGCGAATCATTAAGTGAAGCAAATACATTTTCATTAGGCCAAAATTACACATGTCTCAAATGTATATATATCCTGTGCACAGAGAGAGTCAGTTAATATACATGAGCATGGGCAAAGTTGGCCAGAAGAACGGACAGAATGAATACAGTCTATAACATTGCAATGCTTTAGTTGCGATCGCATTTCTCATTAAGCTCTGTGCTCAAATCTCAATGAAAAATGCCAGGGAAAATAAATTTGAATAACTCAATTTTGGTTATAGATCGAATTTTAAACAGAGTTTTTGGGATAGCAGCAAAAACACTGAACAAAGATTCGATGTACAACAAAAGAGAGTAATTACAAGTGACAGAAGTAGAACATAGAATATACAGATAACATTTAACATTTATCACATATAACTTAAATCACTAATGGGACTAACACATGACAAAACTAACATAAAACACAGTAAAATTAAACATTTGAAATTGAATTTCGTTTTAAAAACAGCATGCCGTCATTTGAATAATTGTAAAACCTTGTACAAGCTTTATGACCGGTGCCGGACCGGCAAATCGGCAGATCAACCGATTGTCCCTGTCTCAACTTTAGTTATATTCCAAATTTTGTTCGATCATCTGCAACACTCGCTGCCGTCCGATTTTGTTCCAGAATACATGTGGCTCTGGTGAGCCGGTCACACTACGTGGCCCGCTGCAAAGATGAATTGATAGACATATATAGATATAAACTAAAATATCTGATGGCTCACTTCTGGAAGCAATCGAAACGCACAACTCCACTTTCGCTGATGAGACACGAGTGTATATCAATAACTGTGAGGTGTCGTCCCTCGCTGCGTATAAACTTGTTGAATCGCAATATCTTGTCGCTCGTCTGCTGGTCGTGGCGTCTGTTGGCCAGCGGTGCCAACGTGGTCAGCACAGGCACGAATCTGCGGTTGTGCATCTCCTTGATTAGCTGACGGAAATCATGTTCGATTTGAACCAACGGCTTGCCGCGCATTATGTCAACGGAACCGATGTTAACAATGATCTGTGTCATTTCCGGTAGTTCCACATGTTGCAGTCGCTGACGTGCGGCAGTTATGGTTTGGCCAGAGATGCACAGACCAGACTGTAGCACCCTCTCATCTATGGATTATGGCGAGATGTAAATAAAATTTTTTAATCCATGGCAGCCAATTCGACTTACACTTCTTGAAACGGCATTTGAGCTCCATGCGTGCCAAGTATAAGAAGAAATCATCGCCCAACAGTGGAAAGTCTAATAGATATGCATCATAGTCCGAGTTGATGGTGAACATGGAGTCATGTTGCGATGGACATGACAACGTTGTTGGCGTAGGCGTAAATTCATGACGCTGCTTGTGTGTATACTCTCCAACCTGATGCTGTTCCAGCTGCTGTTGCTCTGCCGGCGGTGGTGCTATCTGTAACTGTGCAGGATCCGAACGAATGGAGTAGATGTTGTTCTTGTTGTTGATGTTGTTGATGTTTTGAGCTGCCACCTGCGATAGCTGATACTGATTGTTGCTGCAAATATAAAGAGATCGATTATGCACGCTATTTAGACACTCCTGTTTGGATGTAGCACACTCCGCCACTTACAGATGCTTCCAGTTGTCCTGATAGACACAAAAGGGTTCCATTGCAGCCGTGGCCAGGGACTGCACTGGATTCATCTTTATAGCTGGCGGTTTCTCGTTCACGTTCAGATTGTTGTTGTTCAGCTTTGGCGGATATCGACGCTTGTATTGGGAGCGCCACAAACGTGGCGGCTCCTGTGCGTACATGTTGTTGTTGTTGTTGTTGTTATTGCTACCATTTTCGCGTTGCCGTTGATGCAGTATCATATCGTGCAGGTGTCGGGTATCTTCGGTGGGCTTGATGTTAAAGATGAGTTTGCCAGACTTGCAGCATTCCGCCGTGACGTGCGGTATGGTGAGCAAAAAGTCTGTGATGTTATCGTGTAGCGGAAATGCATTGCCCGTCAAATGTCGATATTCATCTGTAATTAAACTCAGATTAAATTCACTTTGAACAAAACAAAGGAGTTTCTTCGAAATAACGGAATCGATTTCGAATAAATCGATTTATTTAACGAAGTCAACTGAATTCTGGGCTGCCACATTTATACTAAAAATGGTAACATTTTTTCGTTGGTACATTAGATAACTTTGATATAAAATGATACATTTCATGTAGGCTTAGGGTTTATTTGATATCACATTGTTGCATTGGAAGAATATTAAATATTTTACGCATATATGATACCAAGTAAATCAGAATATTTAAGAAAACATATTAACATATTATTTTTAAATTCTTTAAAAGCAAAATAATTAATTTTGCTTTCATAATGTTTTGCTTTGTTTAAGGCATCACATAAAGGTTTTTGAATTTAATATTTGCTTTTCATAAATTTAATAAGAGAAATATTATATTATATAATATTATAAAAAATAATTTATGCATAAAAAAGTTTTTTTAAGTACATATAAGACGTTGGTACATGTAAATGCAAGATTGCTACTTGAAAAATAAAACAAATTTGTGCAGCTTTTAAAAGTTCCATTTTCGCTAAAGGTGTACCGGCTCACGCTATTTTTATATAATAGAGTACAGTTTTGTGAAAATCTAGGGACGATAAATACAAATGTACCAGTTTTGCTGATATTTGCTTAGATCAGAAATATCGATGATATTTGATGCTCGATATCGTGCATGGGCGATAACATTATGACAATTTAAATCTGAATTTTTCTTTGTTAATTAGCAATAAACTTAAATTTCATAAACCCAAAAATTTTATAAATTAAATAAAATAAAGCAGTTTACTTTAAAGAATGTTAGGTGCACGTCACCTTTCTCGTGGTAAAGTTGGTATATTAATTCTAAATTAAATTTTCTAGCTTCAAAATTAAGCAAAATGCCAAAGAAAGGTAGAAAAAAATGCCAACAAATTGTAGCTATCAGAATTATTGATTAAAGTTGCACTTACTTTTGATGCTCGATATCGTGATACCATTCTGGGCATGGGCGAGCAGTATGGCGCGAACTTCGGCATCAATTTCGGGGTGCTCGTCGCGCACTCCCATGTATGTGTCTTCGATGATGGTCATGTCGGAGCTGATGGAGTTTTTGGATGTATATTTAGATATTAATGTCGATGAGAAGAGCGTGGCCACAATTTGTAGCTGCTGCTCCTGTTCCTCCTCCTGGCTGATAAGCTTTACTCGCTCTGCTTGACACTCTGCTGCTGTTCGAGTTTCCGCAAAATGTTGGCGTGCTGCGAAAACTTTTTTGAATTTCTGCAAATAAGTTACTTTCTCGCCCAATATAGAGCAGTCCGCGCGCAAAAAGATCTTATAGAATTGTCCACTGCCACGTTGCTTCGGTGGATGGTGATGTTTATGCAGCTGATGGCGCCACTGCTGGAAACACGTGGTCAGCTTTTTCTTCAATGCCGTCAGGCGGTCGGTGTAAGTGTTCGGCACGCTGTTAAAATCACTTCTGAATGTCGCCATCGCTATGACGAAAATGAGTTCGCCATTCCCTTGACCACTTTCAAGTCTCCCCCATTCATCTATGCGCGTGTGTGGGAATTATTTGGAGACTTGTGTGCTTGTATTGGTATTGGCATTGATCAATGCCAGTTGGCAAGTGTAAGAGTGGGAGTAAAAGTAAGTAACTGTAGTTCATCTGCTTATGCGCTTTATTCGCGAACGTGCGTTACATATAATTGATTAGGGTGTGTCACTATTCAAAGATAATAAAAAAAAGAAAAGAAAATTAATCTATTTGATTAGGGAAGAGTGTAAAGGTGGAAGTTAAAATATGTAATTATAAACTTTAACATAGAATAGAATTTATTTAAAATTTAAATTTCGTTTTCCATTATAGCCTTTGTCTAAATTTTTCTTGATAAGTGTTATTTTTTAATAATAAAAAATTAAAATAATTTATATATGTATGTATGTAAATAGTGAAAATAGAACATAAAACATGTACCAGGTGCTAAAAATTCCTTAAATTAATTTAATTAGGCTACTTTTTACTTATCTTAAAGCAAACAATTTCACATAGCAGTTGAGTTATAATTTTCTGGAAACGTTTTATGCCTGAGATAAGGTCCAAATTAAAAGCAATTACCGCCTTTAAGGCTTTAAATAGCTGTGGATTAAATTTAATGCGTTTTCCTCTGGTCAAGATCAAATGGCAGTTGGGTTTTTTTTGCTGATATGCAATGCCTAATAAGTAATTACGAAATAAGAAAAGTTGTACGGTAACTCAAGCAGATCCAGGGAGAATTACCACGTGCAACGGCAATCTCGAAATTGACTACCGAATAATAAGATGTTTCAACTCCCCAGATGATTATCGAACAATTTCACCTGCCAGGAGTGAGGCAGACGCAACGTTCATTCACTGGAGGGTTAACCAACACCAACATTGATGGATGGACCGACAACGAAACACCCTCTCGGTGGTTGGAGATAATCACAAACCAGGAAAAGGAAATGCAGCAGACAGAGTGTTAGCCGAATGTTAACCGAGCTTTAAGCCCATCGACCAAATCTCTTAATTGCAGAGGAAGCTCAAGCGACGTGACGAGCAATACTGTAATACAACTCGCATAACGGGCATCGAACATGATTAAACATGTGGCGTATTTGACTCCCCCTGTCCTCAAAGCGCAAAACTTGTATTTGTGAATATAATCTCTGATTTTTTGTATACTTGACTTGGGAATTTCAAGTCTAAGATGAAACTTAACTCTATTTTTCATTCGAATGTAGAACATAAAATGTTTTTTTTCTCAATTTATCCCAACTACAAACTGACCTACTAGAAACCTAAAAAAAATTATAAGCATATTTAATAGTACCTATGCCCATACTTAAATAATAAATAACTTCGAGCAAATTACTAAGCTACCAAAGAAATTCAGAATCTTTGCAAAAGTATCAACATTTTCCCAAAATTTTACATTTCTGCAATTACGATAAAGAGAATTCTATTGTAACACATGTAACCCTGTATTAACTTGGAAAATGTTTGAAGGAACCTCTAAAACAGAATTCTCTAATTCAACATCTTAGTTAAAGTACATATTGGCTAAGTTATTAAATTATTATGCATTGTAAATATTAAATTATGCTTTATATTACACATTTAAAAAAATCATATTTAATGAATTTATTTTAGACTTGGATTCTTTGAGTTGAAATGTAGGCCGTTAACCGGGGCATAGTTATATCGTGGAAAATAGTTGGCACTTTGTCCGTTCATTTGTTACAAGTGACAGATTTGCGGGTGTGTGTGGAGGTTCAGCAATTCTCCGCCTAGAATTATGGAGTCGTCGCATATTCGCATAAATTATGAAGCTACCCAACTTGTTGTTCGACTAGGTATTTGCCAAGAAGGCGGCATATTACACATATTTTCCATCGATTACAAAATCAACTGACTGGCATTGCTCGTGTTACAACTGGAGCAATTGCTCTAATCAATTTATGCATTATCGAAATATTTCTGGTCATGTTGTGGGTGTCCACCTGCTAATTTGCTAATTGACGGTCGATAGTTCAAAAATAAATTCAAAACATGCCCGGAATGCTGTTACGAATTCTATTTAGCGAGTTTTTCTTTGGACTTCCTTTTAACTTTGCCGTCGACAGGTAAACACAATTTTTCTTCATATTACGAGTATCTTGTTTAGAGGATAAAAAGACGATAGAGCACGCCTAAGACGTGTTCGATTCAAAACATTATTAGCTCAGTGGATTTGAACGTGACAATTTAGTCAATTTGTCAATTTCAGATAACGATGGTTTACATTTTACAAAACATAACTTTGAGTCTGTGTTGAAAGCTATATTATAGCTAAGTAAAAATAAAAACATAATAAAAAATTTAAAAAAATTATATTTAAAAAAAGCTGAAACTGAAAATTATTGGTAATCTTTGGAATATTTCGAAAATAAACACTTTTCAATTAAATATTGTATACGAATTGTATGTTTCCCTTTTATTTAATATTTTTGAAACTATTACTCATCTATGTCAATTTAGCAGAATAAATCAAAAGTTATATTAGTAATGCTAGGATGTTAAATAAATGAATAACATTTTGTAGAGCTTAGTAACCTTATAAAACTAAAGTTGTATACCAATATCTGTTAATATAACAGCAGTATCAGTAAAGATTAACTTTGCGATACAAATCATATAATACTTTTCATGTTTTCTGTTTGACAAAATTTGATTTATTGTAGTATTCCAATATTGATGTTTTTTTAAAAGGGTTATTTTCTGCTTTAAAACATTTTTCCGTTTCTCAGTTCGATCTTTTCTTTTCTTTAATTATTCTTATCCGTTCATGTGGCGGCTGTTCCAACATCTGTTACAATTCTGTGTGGACCAAGGCAAAAGACCTAATCAGGCCAGAAACGAACTCAAATACATGTAATTAGAGCCCTTTGTGGTATTTGGCTGACTGTAAACATGTATGCATGTATGTATGTATGTTAGTTGGCAAATCACTTCAGATAAATCGTTAATCATGTACATATGCATGTACATATGTATGTGTATATTGTGTGTGGTCTGCAATTAACTGGCTGCTGGCGATTGCTAATAAAATCGAACACAGTTACTACAGCTCAGATAGTTAAAATGGAGCAGACACTAAAAATTGTTTTAAAAATTCTGGCCTCTGTCGAACTTAACATAAGCCCGTATTGAGTTTACGATATGGTTTTACGATATTCGAATATAACAGAGCAAAAGCAAATTTCTCTGTTTACACAATAACAGAGAGTGAGAGACGCGAAGCAAATGCAATTACATTTTGTTTGCCTTTGTTATTTCACACTCGCTCGCACACACGCAAATGCACATATACAGAGTTTGCAAACGCACACAACAAGCATCCACTGTTATCGCTTACAATTGCAGCTGCACGTACAATGCAAGAGAAGCAATGTACGATGGTGCATGCATCCGAAACAGGCAGCTAAAAATGAATTACTAATCAGTCTATGTCAAACTTTAATGTTTGTGTATGAGTGATACACATCTATTAGTAAATTAATGCTATCAAGCTTCAACATTTTACAATTAAATACAACATTTATAATAATAATATAATACTGTTATAAATACAAGTGCTTAAAATAAGAAAAATCAAAACTACTGTTCCATCTATTAGGCTGTTGTGAGCGAACAGTTTAATTTGACAACGAACTTATACACAATGATCCACTGTGTGTTGCTCTCTGCAAACTGTGCGGGCGGTTAGCTCACTCTCTCTTTTTCTCTCTCAGGTTAGGTCTGTGTGAGACACTGCGTCGCTGTTTTAAGCCGAGCCGGTTTTTCAGTTATTTTCTGACTTTGTTGAACGAACGTTGTCCGAGCGGAGCAACGAATAAAACGGCGTAAACGCCAATAAATGGCGCGCGTTTGTGTATTTTGCGTATCGAGTAACAATAATCCGTATAATAAATAAATTTCAATAATAATACGAATATGCACGTTAGCTATGTATTTTAAATAACAACGACAACAACATCAACAAATGTGTGTGCAAGTGGAATAAAGAGTGCAATCAATTAAAGTGAATTGTAAACAACATCAAATAAGAAGTAATTTAAACGAAAAGAAAAGAAAAGACGTCAAAATGACGCGCGAAGAAGAGGAAGAAGTGCGCTTGTTGCTCTCGCGTCATCAGGAGCGTATTATGCTCGATCTTGGCAGCACTGATCTTTTAGCAGTGCTCGTCAAGAACTCTGTGCTCAGCCAATCGGAAGAGGATCTGCTGCTGAAGCCATACGCCGCAGCAGCAGCTGCTGCATCAGCAGTAGCAACTGTTGCCGAAACGGGCAGCGCACCCTCTAGCGTGGGTGCATTGACAAAGCGAAAGCTCAGCGCTGTCGCGAGCAGCAGCAGCGGCAGCGGTAGCGGGGGCAGTGCCAGTGTCAGCGGTGTGGGCGGCGATTATAGCTCAAGTTTAGCGGGCTCCTCGCGCAGTGCCAGTGTCAATGGTGATCATGCTCAGAGCGACAACCGCTCACTAACGCCCTCTGTCGGGGGCAGTGGCGGTGGCGCTGTTTCCGAAACTCTCAACGATGCCGAAATTTTGCGATTACAATGCGCCAATCTTATCGACATCATTGCCAAGAGCGGTTTCGAGAAATTTAAACAGTTCTGTTATGCCATCGAATGCGAGTGTCCGCAGCTGATTGAGGATTTAATTAACGATCGTCTCAAAAGTGGTAAGTAACGAAATTTCCACTCAAATCGAAAGCCAAACTCTAACGCAAAACTGCAGAAACCTGTTCTGGCCGCCTGGTAATCGCGTTGGCAGATTTAGCATCGCGATATCGCCACTAAATTATGCGCGTAATTGTGCTCGATCGGTTCTTAAATTTCTCGTCTCTGCTAATTGGATTTTTGCATACGGAATGTTAAGTTGCAGGCAAACGTAGGCGTAGGCGTGCCCATTTATAGAGGCGCGACTGTAATAATTGCTATTATCTCTGATTATAAGCTTCATCATTTATGTATGTTCTGTGCTAATCTTTATGATGTGAGACAGGTGACATTTCTCACTATTTTATAGACTTTGAAAAATCTGAAAATGGCAACAATACGTTTTGTTTATTTATTTATTTATTGATATCTGGTATTACTGAACTGATTTGAATAAAATCAAATAAAGGGAAGTAATTAGTTGAATATATCAAAGCATTGTCTTTATTCTTAAGATATACCAAAGATAATATATTCAATGTTTTGTTATCTTTAATACAAATTTGTTTTTACTTAGCATACATATTTATTAGTATGCACTGTTTAACAAAAACTAAAAGCTGTCACGTCATGCGCAGAAAGCGACAGAGAGAACTAAAAGTTTTTTGACACTTGTTTTGCATAACCTGTAGATAACTCTACTCAAAGGAAAATTGAGAACTTGTGATCTAGAGGAAGTCCCAAAAAAAATTTAATTAATATTGATTTAAAATTATCTTACCTTGAATCTTTTTAGAGTAGGCTTAAGCTTTTGTCTATCATAATTATGTTGATTTAATGTGATTTTTGTATGCTGATTCATTTTGTTTGTTTATATGAAAATTATCTGTATTAAACACTGCCTCAATTTATGACATACAGAGTATTCACTAGTCGAATCATTAAAGTGTTTTCGCTAGCATGGGTGTATTCGTGAAATCTGGCGATTATTGAGTATTAATGGAGATTAAATGCCCCATAACTTTTTCTTAATGTAATTTTTTTACGATGTGACTAATGATACTTGCTGCTTAGTTACAAATCCGGTAGCTGAATACCTAATTTAACTAGAGGATTGAGAACTTTTGTTGGCCGAAGAGGAAATTCTCGAGAACTCTTATCAGTGAATGTTTGTTTTGGAAATTAAATGATAAGAAAATACTATTCTTATGTCAAGCCCTTGTATGTTGACCCGTTTAGGATGATAAACAACGTCAACTTGTTTTTGTTAGAGCAAACACAGATTGTTGTGGACTGAAAACATAAGCGACGAAATGATAACAGATAAATCGTAAAGTTGTTTTCTCAAACAAAAACTATCAACAAATCAAAGGATCACTCTTATTAGCATATTCATTTCTGAATATCTTGAATAAATGACAAAAATTTTGGATTATTAGCACATAAAGTCTAAATAGTGTGAATTAAAAATGTATCTGAATTATTTTAGAATGTGGCATTAAGCAATAGAAAATAACTTGTCAAATATTTCGAAGATCTTAATTTTAAAATGCAAAAATTGGAGTTTTAACAATAAGGAGGAAACGTTTCTTATCTTATCGCTAAATCACTGAAAATATATATGTAGATAGATAGATTCGATATACTTTGAGTCTTATATTTAGAACTCAATAATCCCCACTGATCATATTCGAAATAATTATTCGTGTTCATTTAAAATTCGCACAGATGTTGAAAGAACATGATCGCGTTGATTCATTGATTCATTGACCCACAACTTATAGTTCAACCAACCAAACAATCCCAGACCGAACATGTTGTCCGTCCGCATGTAAATCTTTCTCTCTCTCTCTCTGCCCCAGACTTGTAAATTACCCCAACGATGACAGGGAACAGGCGGAAGGTAGATAAAGAGAACACAACAGAACAGAACCGAATTGAGAGCGAATCGCGCAGCTAGAAAAATAAAAACATTCTACTAGCTATATATATGTAAGCTATTGTTGTTATTCCTCTAGTTGTTGTTGTTTTTGTTCCCGTAGTCGAGCATATGTATTTTCCTAATGAAATAGCTGTTGGCTCGAACAGAAAACAAAATAATCATACTACATATTGCAGATACCAATCCCAAAAAAAGAATTAAACTAAACAAGGGCAAAAAAATTACTAAAACTGCGCAATGGGAAAATGCTGAAGAGAAGAATGCCCTGTATATTTAATATGATTAAATAGTGAAGATGAGCAACTACAGTGGCTCCCAGCTTACTTAAATAAGTATCTATAAAATTATTTGATCAGACAAAACAACTAAGCTAAAGATATCAAAATTATATAATTAATATATGTAAATAAATTATTTGTCAGCAATATCATCTGATCTAAGGATCTAAGTCAGATATGTATACCCTTTTTTAAACATTTTGTGTTAACTGAGTATTCAAAGTGGCAGCAAAAACGACAACAACAACAGCGAAAACTACAACTACAACTGCCCATGGCCAATGTATTGTACATAAGGCACTCGATCACGTTTTACGATTCTGGCCACGATTACAAGAAACGCGTTACGCGTGGTCCAATGTCCATGGGGCCAGCATGTGTATGTGTGTGTATCCGTGTAACTCCGTTTGTACAACTGCCACAGGGTTTCTTTTTATTTAGGTTTTATTTTTTTTTCCTTCACATTTTTATTCTTATTTCATCTATACGCTACACGTCTGGCTGCTGGCCATTCATCATTATGATCAGCAGCTCAGCATCATAATCATAATGTGTATGGGGTTGACGTTTCGCTTTTCCTTCTTCTTTCTTCTCTATGTACAGAGTTTTGTTTGCTAATTTCTTGTACGTGCTGTTCTTGTTTGCTATTGCGCTGCTGTTGCTTCTTCTTATTTCTTCTTGTTCTTGTTCATTATCATCCTCTCTTTGCTCAGGTAGGCAGACAGTTGATGATGCAGAGTCAGTCCCAGTCACAGTCACAGTCAGTTTCCCTGTTCCCTGTTCGTAAATTACAATTATTTACAGAGCGTAATGTTTGCCTGCACAGCTCTTGACTCTCTTGGCTCTCTTTCTCTCTATCTCTGTCTGTCTACCTGGTCTTGTTGTCTTTGTCCATCTATGACGCTCCCTTTTGGCACTGTCTTTTTGCCTTTGATAATTTATGCAGCATAATCTGCTCGATGACGTTTATCGTTTGCCATTCCCCTCGATTCTGCGCACCGATGACGTTTATCGTTTGCCATTCCCCTTTTGTTGCTGCTGCCCGCTTAACGTTTCCTTTGCTTTGTATGCCGCTCTTATCGTTCTTGTTCTTTGCTTCTTCGTTTGCTTTGTGTGTCTGCTCGAAGATACGTTTCCTTTTATGTTTATTTGTTGATTTCTTTGATTTCGCTTTTTATTTTTATATTTTTATTTTTTATGTGTTCTCGTATTTATTCTACCTCCAGTCAGCGTCATCATGATGTTCGGGTTTCACCTTTGGTTTTGTTTCTGCTGCGCATGCGCATCCTGTTGTTATTATTGTTGTTGATGTTGTTGTTGTCAGAGTCCTACTTACTACTTTTTCTCTCTCTCTCTCTTTCTCTCTGACTCTGACTCTGCCTCTGTTAAGTAGGTTTTCATGACGCGTTCTCGTTGCACTGTCGGGTTTTGATTTTCCAACGATTCTGTGCGTTCCAGTTACAAACTCAGGATGTGTCTGGCGCCATTAAAGTATTGGCCTTATGTCCACTGTCCATTCGAAATAGTAGGTCGTTGTCTTGGCCACTTGTAAGTTCGCTGTTGTTGTCTTGAACTTCATACGACAGATTCAGTTCTGATCTCTCTCTTTTTCTTTCTGCTCTATCTTAATAGACTTCATAGCCATTTTGCAACAAATTGAATTGTGTTGTCTCGTAAAAAGTTAAATGAACGGGTTGTTTCGTTTCTTACCTGTAGACGTTTTTTAATAGAACTACTGCGATATGACATTTTTATAGTTCTTATCCATTTCGAAAAAATTGAACTAAACGGTGGTGTTACGAGATTTTATGTGAAGACCACCTATTCAGATACATATAGAATACCTCTGGGTGGCAAGTAGATCAGTTACAGAATAAATAGCTATTCCCCTGATTACAACTCAACTTCATTAGATATTCTTTCTAAAATCTTTATTAATTTCGGTTAAAGTCAAAGGCAAAGGCTGTTTTTGAGTACTCCCTCTGTACAAATGGATTGTAGGCAGTAACTTCCAATATTTCTGACGATCTCTTAAGCTGCTTACCCACACAACTGTCACGCTATTGGAGTTGCCCCGACTCCAGGTAACTTGTTTGCGTCTCTTTTACCAATTCATCGTTTCTACGCTTTTTCTTTACAACAAATCCCCCCAGAAAGGTGTGACTCATGCTAAGCAACGTTTCGGTTCTCCAGTTGTAAAGCCGTTCTCCAACACGGACTCACCCGAACACAGACTGGCGTCTGCGGCACTGCCATGCAACTGTTTTGTGGCCGCTTTTAGTATACCCTGTAACCGTAACCAATAGGGTATTACAGCTTTGTTAGAAAGTATAATTTAATTGCTTTTTGTTCTGATGATTGTTATTTATGTATATGTATATTCTGTATAATAATTTGATTTATTTTTATTTAAAAAGCTCTCTTTTGTAAAAAACATTTCATTTACTTTAATTTAATTAGAATATTCCGAATGTTACACGTCCATTATTCTAACAAATTATAGCAAGTGTTTAAGTGGATTTCAATTTATTTACTTCGATTTATAAGCATCTCAATTATAAAAAACCTTTTAGAAAAGCTCACATAAACAGTTTATTTGAAGGCTTTGCTATCGAAAGCTGTTTTAAAATATAAAAATTATTTTCATTTCCCAAAAAAATACACATTCATTTTACAAAACAATATTGATTTATTTTCGTACTGGGCATCTTATAGTTGAGCAACTGTTAATTGTATAGTTCTTAGTTGTTAAATTGGTTGTTTCTGCCTGCTGGTGCAGCTGATAAACTTGGCGCAGTCGTTAGCCTTTTGCCAGTTGGCTGAAGTTGAAGTTGCAGAGCCGTCAGATGCAGACTTGCAGCCTGCCGCTTTAACTGTTTCGATTTCCACTGAATAACAACAACAACAACAATAACAACAACAACAACAACAACAATAACAAATCCGTTGTGTTTACTGCATTTTGACCTGTGGGGAACAAAACAAAGTTGAATGCAGAAAAACTCATCTGGGAGTTCTCCGCATGGTGTGTAAATGCATCTTTCTGGTGACTTGAAAATGTATCTTAACTTTTATCTCTTATTCTCTTTTTTTTAACATGATTTTTCTGTTATTTTTACAAGTCATTAGCTTTAATTTACACACACACATGGCTAGTTTCATTCATAGTTTTGATGTCGGCGTTCTGCCTCATAAAGTGCAGCTGACTGAACGTAAAGATAAATACAGATAAAAACAACTGCTTCAGTCAGATACGAGTATTCTCAGTTTGGGTTTGGTTTATTGATCAATAGATCGATTGATCGCTCCACATCACTCGTTACGGCTGTCCAACTTCACTTCACTCCCAACCTTTTCGGCTTTTAGGCATTATTATAATTTATACTTACATTTATCGTCTGCTTCTCCAGCTTGGTGGTATTGCCCCAAGTCGACTTTATTTGGCGATCTTGATGTCTCTTTCTTGTTGAAAATGATGATTGATTAGTTTGATCAAATGCTGACCCTCAGAGTATCAACAAATGGCATATTGATCAAATGTTTGATTTAACGCTTCGTTGAGCTTTAGGTTTGTGGAAAGGCAGGAAATCAGCTAATGAGTTTCTAAAGCTATCTATATGGCTGCATAAATCTTAGAAGTCAGTGACAGTTTAAAGAAGTTTAGAAAACAATGGAGTATTTTATAAATCATAATTACTACAATATTTAATAAATACCCTTAACTATTAGCAATGATTTGCTCGTCTAATTAAATATTCATTTTGGATGTTTCCACTTTAATTAATTATTAATTGATTTGATTTTTTTTTTAGAGTAATGCAGGTACAACTTTTGCTACGCCAAAAATTAATAAATTTTGTTGTTTGGGCGTTTAATTGAGTTGACCATGGGACTAATGATTTATTCAAATTCAAGTTAATGATACAAATCTGGTTTACAGTCAGTCGAACCAAAGTCTGTTATGACCGGTTGACATTGTGATGTGAATCCGTCTATTTTCCTCTCTCAATTCAAAGATTTTCGGTTTTTCGCCACACTTTTCGCCAGTTTAGTTTATGTTGAAACTCTTTTCTGTCATTATCGTCTTGAGTTGAGGTTTCAGCAACCAACAATGATAGCATTTTTATATTGTTTTTTCGGCTGTAATTGAAAAAAAGAAAGTTTGCAACAAAAAACAAAGCTTTGTTTTTGGTTTGAGTTTTTGTTTTCTGTTGAAATTACCAAAAGCGAGTAACATTGCGCTCATTGTTTGGGTCCGAGATGGTCTTTCATTGCGTGTTTTACATGGTCAAACGTAGCCCCATTTACCATCGTCATCAATGTAAGAAAATCGCCTAATAATGATCCTCGTGCGCGGGGGAAAGTGCATGTAATTTGAAAATAATTGGAGTGACTTAAGTTTGAAATTGGTCCAACTCTTTCTTTGTACTCAGTAAAAGCCCAAAACTATTCTAAGTCATGTAAGGGAAGTCAAGAAGTTTAATTCTTTACATGGAAATTTTAAGTTAAATATTGAGTAAAAACTTTCAGTTCAGAATTATTAAGTGATATAAACTCTTAAAGATTTAGTCAGTTCTGAAAAGCAATTTTTGAAACTATTGTAAATATTTTATTCTTTAAAAATAATCCAAACAAAACTTTTCCTAAACTTCGAAACCAATACCACGAAACACTAAGAAGTTATAGATATAAAATTTGGGCTTACTTAAAATTGAATTTTGGACAATTGTTTACGTAATATCAGCTTTAGATTCTTCATTAGTGTTAACATTTTTTTATAATTATTTCAGTCGCAGTTATTCAAACACTACTTGGATTAATCAGCATACAACATTTCGACTTCTACTTTTTGTTAAAAAACTAATTAAGAAAAGCAAACAAAATGATTTTAATAAACAAATACATGCATCCAATATTAAGGGGAAGACCCATTAAATTCATCAAAGCAAATGCCAATAATGCGAAGACCGCCCATGAAAGTGAAGCGATCTCGTTATCTAGAATTTATTTACTTTTAATGAAATCAAAACACAAACACAAACAACAACATGACTTTTTCAGTCTCTGATTCTCGGGAGGTTGTGTTGTTAGGTTAGTTAGACAAACAAAGGGCGCCAGCGGGTTTAGCTTTTACAGGGAGAGTAAAGTGAGCCATCGGCCAGCTGGCCATGCGAGTGTGTGTGTGTGTGTGTGTGGTCATTGTAATTTTTTTTTTTATCAAACTTGGATTGACAAGACAGCTGCCGCCTCGAGCTAGTGGTCATTCGTATTGGATATGAGAAATGTGGTATTAGAAAACGAAGAAGGGAACTGGTCTGGTCTATAAAAGAATCTTCGTCAGAAAACGCAATGTATGCTTAACTTAATAAAATTTGCATTCAATTGAAACGTTAAATTGTCTTTAAATTGAAATATTTTTTAAAAAAATGATCATCATTTCTAAGATTCACCTTTTTAACTTTTCAAGTACCCAGCCATAAATCACTTATGATTATCAATCAGTATTAAATGAAAATTATTTGAAACGACTTTAAGACTCAGTTGCAAACTACTTAATTGTATGCTGATAATCGCAATCGAACGATCTAAGAACATTTATCTTATTCCCGGGAAGGCGTCTCAACAACTTGGGCTATAAATTTCTATAATATGCAACGATTTAAAATTTATAGAAAAAATCAAATGATGGCTATGAATACTCCTCATATATCTATATATAAATACATATGGATGTACAACATATTTATGAGAGGTAGAGGGCGCCAGTGTGCGAGCAGCTTCCGGCAAATCGTTAACTCCTGGTCTGGTTTTTTGCTCTGGAGCTCTTTGACTCTGTCTCTGTCTCTCGCCATACACATATAGGAAAGAGTAAGTGCGACGTGCGCTGTTTATCTCAATCATCGACAGCAATTCCAGCTTGTCCGTGGCAATCAACAGACCACTGGACACTGGCAAACGTTGGATGTTGGACGGGGCCTCCTCGAGTCTTACACTCTCTCTTTCTGTTCCCTGGTCTCGTTTGTGCTTTTAATGAAATTTCTTAATTGAAGCTGCCGTTCAGTTTGCCAAGCCAGACGCCGCTCGGTAAAAATATCAGCAGACATGTTTTATGTCTTTTGTTGTTGTTCTTGTTCGTTGTTGTTCTTCTTGATTTGATCTATATTAATCAAGATCAGCCTGGCGTCTTCTTCTATATGAATCAAGGCTGGAGAATTGGCAATTGGCCTGTAGAAAGCGTACACTTCATCTCCGACATTTGTCGTTTGTCTCATTTGATGATGATTAAATTACTCAGATTTTTCTTTTATTTTAAACAATTTTGTGCACTGCGATTTTTTTTTTTGGTCATGAACTCAGCTTATGCAAATTTATGGCCATTTGATTGGGTGTTTAAATAAATAAATAAATATTTTGCAGCTAAAGTGTTAACAACTGGAAATGCTTGAATATTCATTAGCTTTTCAGTGAGTTCGTATAACATTATTAAGAATAGAAGTTTTAAGGTTATTTAAATTTATATTCCATAATTTATTGAGAGCTTTGGCAAATGTTCAAGAGTAGTACTCAACATAAGTAGCTATCGAGAATGATAATTAACAACACCTTAACAATCTCAAAAGACCACTCCCTATATATTCTCTAAATCTTCGTTATTGAGTTTAAATACTTGAATAACACTTATGTTTCTTATCTGATTTTTATGAGCATTTTAGGACGATCTTATTTTAGCTTGAATAAGAATTTTTAAATAATTTATTTTTAAATTTATTCGAAATTATTTTGATCTTCTAACTATAATCAAATTTGTGCTGAATTTTTGTATTCCATATTTTTTAAAATTTTAGTTTTTTTTTTTGTTTATTTTTGCTATACAAGTAGTAATTTATATAATTTAAATGTAATTATAGTTATAGTTATAGTTATCTCATTATTAACCAAACAACTGTCGTTTGTTAACAAAAGAACAAATATATTTTACGAACTTAATTAGCGAGGTAACTTTTTCAACCCACCTGATCTGAGCTCAACGCATCGTTGCGTCAAACACAATTGTCCACTGAGTATACGCATGTTACCTGTCTGTTATTGCGCACCTGTGCCTGCCACAAAGGTCAAACCCGAAGCCAGCTAACAACAAAAACACAAACACATTGATTGGATGCCATTAGTCGCTCTTGGCGATGCGGCTTACACAAATACATATATATGTAGTAGTCAATAGATGACAATAAATTGAGTTGAATTCAATTGAAATTGAATTTGATGTCGCAAACGTTAACGTAAGCGTAATACAATGGCAAATTAGATCTCGTATTGTCGTTTAAAGGCAGAGGAGTGTCAATGGTGTTGGTGTCGACTTTGACGTCATAATAGATGCCAATAGTCGCCCCTGGGCACATGTCTGTTGACTGAAATATGGCGTTGATATCCGCTGTTGTTTCTGAGATACTCGTAATCATCATCGTCATCGTCATCATGTGTGAGATTCCAAGTCTGCATGCTTCCACGCCTCGTGTTAACTTTGTTGGGACAGAGGAAAGAGGCGGGAGCAAAGGGCGTCGGTTGCTGTGCCAATATTTTCCTTGCACGTGCCGGGGGAGCGGAAATGCAGAAACGCAAATACAGACGCCGGAAAACTTGCGCTCATCCGCTCAGACCGCATGCATTTTTGGGGCGGATGCCGCTGGCTGTGCAATTATAGATGCAATTTTATGCACACACACTCACAACACAAACACACACACACTCACACCGCAAACAGACAATGGGAAAGTGCGTTTCTCAGCTAACCCTCAACTTTCGGATCCTGTGGGAAAATGCAATTTCTCGCCATATTCACAGCATTCTCGTCGAATTATTTATTTATTGCGTGTGTCGCTGGATAATTTAATTTTGCACAATTATTATAAATTATTTTGTCTGCTGTTTAACATTGTTATTCGACAATTGACCACAGAGGCGAGAATTTATTGGCATTATCTGGGCAACATTTATTAACTAAGTAATAATAAATGGCCTTTGTTGACAATTGTTGAATTGTCGGACAAATAAGCATTCAACACCATTCATATGTTTATTTATGAATGTCACCACCAATAAAGTGGATGGTAAACCATTTACAAGGTTCAAAGATCCGCAAAAGAGAAAACTGTGTAAAACCATTTTATTCAAGGCTTGTTCTCTGTTGTTAAATATTCAGAAAACAATAATGGCAACAGTTTTGAAAACTCGAAAACTCAAAACTCTTTATGGAAAGTTAATCCATATTTTATAATATCTTTAAAGAGATTACAACATTTAGTATTATAAGCAAATCTTATTAAAATTGTTTACAACACAAAATACAAAGTTTAGCGCAACAATAAATGTAAAGAGCTTAATTAAATGCATTATTACCTCCGCTTACAAGGATCGCCCACTCGTGACTATCGCATTAGCGAGTTTCCCCTGTAAATCATAAACTTCCGACCCAAACTGTCCATGTGATTGACCAATTTACACGATCGTTCCTCATTTTGACAACAACAAAAAAGAGTTACATTTCACGCCTCCTACGTACATATCAGTTTCAAAATGAAAATGAAGTTAATTTTAAAGCCGCTGTCTTGGCTTTTTACTGCCATATTTGTGTTAACTACTGGCCATATGTATTTAAAAATGGCCATATTGTGATTGGCAGCTGTAAAGAGGTTCATTAAGGCGCTAATAACAAGATATGCAACTAACTCTAAATGGGAATTGCGAGCATGTTGCGTGTGTTGCAGGAAACGCCTACGCCCCATGCTCCACGCCCCCTGCCCACAACTCGACACAGCTCGAAACTAACAAGCGAAGCATTTAAGTCATCAATTCTCTGTAAAAATGCAAGCAATTAAACTACAGCAACAATAACAACAGTAGCAACAAGAGCAAGTAAGAATGCGCTAGTCTAAAATGATTGACTATGAGATACCCGGTATTCTAGTTACGGTATAAAATAATGAATTGAATTTTTAATTTATTGAAAATATTTTGAAGTTATATCTTTTCAAATGTTCATGAGATTAGTTTATACTTTTTTCGGGCTAGATTCAGATAGGATTTTTAAATTTTAAGGAATTATTAATAAAATGTGTATCAAAGCAAGAAATGTATTGAATATATATTTATATAATTTTAGTGGTCATTGTAATTTATTTTCATTTAGAGAGAGAAGTTTTGAGAGATTTTACTTATTTCGTATGATATTCATATTGACATATTTACGAGTAGTAATTCACTGATACTAATCTTGAATATACAGTGGATTGTTATGTAGAGTATTATGTGCACTAAGAATATATTAATTTTATGTTTTATTTTTGTTACTTCTGCACAATATTTTTCTATCACTTTAAGTCCATATTCTTTGGGTACAACATATAAAAATACTTGACTTTTTCTGCTGTCGGCAATTAGCGCGAAATTGTGGCCGCAGTAGTAAGACTCAGTCTCGGATCTAATGAAATAAATTACTCACTAAATGCAACAGCGACGAGGGGCTTATAAATTGTGTTCCTCTAAGCAAATGTAGCGTGAAATCACAGGGAAAGAAAAACAACAACAATAAATATAAAACTCAAGTGTTGCATAAATTAATAAATTTTTATTTTTAGTTAGGGGGTTGAGCTCTCAACCTTACAGTTAAATTTGCATATCAGCGGGCGTGGAATTCAAAACAACAACAACAAAAACAACAACAACGACAATGATTTGTGCAGCTAAAGCAAGAAGGAAATTGCTATAAATTACGTATACTGCATTTTCATGGCTCAGTTGATTTCAAAAATACTCGCTATACTATAAAATTGATGAGCAAAGGCCTGGAAAGGTCTGACAAGGGAAAGAATTGTATAAGAATGATAAAAATTGTTAATTTTGTCATACCTCGTAAATAAGATTTCAACTAGGGATGGGCTGATTTATTGTTTCGTATGCTTTATGCTTTCAACGTGAATGGGTGACAATTATATCAGATCGGTCAATCAAAATAAGTTATAGATTTTGTGGTGTAAGATATCAGATTTGAGATTTAAAATCTTTATTTACTAAATCATAGTAACAGTCATAATAGTCAACATTAAGATTTGAGATTTGTAATCATTATTTTTTTAATTGTTAAACAAATGGTATTATCTGCCGTAATCGTTAAATTCTTAAATAATTTCTTAGGGTATATCGACGATTTAAATTATTTTTAACAAAATTAGGTATTCATTTTAAAACGGATACCAAAAATATTTTCAGTAAACTTTGATATTTTGAAATATTCAATTCAAAGATCATCAAGATCATCAGCTATAAACCCTTTAATGTGAATAGAATAACATCATAGTAAAAAAACCCTTAAAATTAATAATGTTATTTTTAGCATAACTAAAATTGTTGATATTTATTGTTTAAAGTTAAAAGTAAATATAATATCAAACAAGTTTTAAACATAATAAATATGTATAATAAGTGGTATCCCTTAGTTGTGCACACTTCAGAATCATAATCTTACTTGTTTTAACTTTAACTTTCAGTTAGTTACATATTATTAACCATACTTGATAATTACAACAAGTACTTGGTTTCTACTCCTGCTCAATCTGAAACTTGTCACTTTTTCTTTTCGCCTGGGAGTAGCTTGACGAATGCCCCTCCCCTTCATTGCTGTTCTTCCCATTCCTCTCTGCCGTTGCAGTTGCACAGGATGCAAATTACAAGTAAGTCAGAAAAATGCCACTCCGCCCTCGTGTCACGCCTGTCGTCTGTCAAGAGGCTGCAAGGGGAAACAGATGCTGAGCTGATTGAGCGTCATCTTTGCTGCTGTCGGAGACACGCCTTGTCGAGCCTCATCAGCGGGATGCAACTGGCAGCAACTGTATCGTGGTTGGGGCAACACGGAGCAGCTACTTGACTTCCATCTTCCGGCTGTGTGGCACCTTCGTTTAACATAATTTGTGGCCGGCAGTCATGTTTTTACGACACCCGCTGTAAGTGGCAGGCACTGTGCTTTGATTTTCAATACACAACTGAGACGAACGACCCCGACTGGTCATTCACTGTATTCCTCTTTGTATTTGTACCTCTCTTCTACCTTTTCGCTCGTCAATGTCCTCCCAGCTGCTCCTTCTTGTGCTATCTGCAAGTGTCCAATCAAACACATGTCAAATGTTGTTGTTGCCGTTGCCGATGTTGCTGATGTTGCCTGTCGCCGCTGTCGTTGTTACTGTTACTGTTGTTGCTGTTAATGTTGCAGTTGTTGTCTGGGTCTGAACTGCATAATCATGACTTCGATTCACTTTCGCTGCGTCATGTAAATGCACTCACCGGCCATACCTGTGTGTTGTACATTATACAGGGTGAGCCAAATACAATCATTACATTTTCATTTGTTTAACTTAAGTTTAAAGCAAACATTGAAATGTTCGAATGTTGTTCTTTGACTCCTCATCCAATGCACATCCCAAATGTCAACAAGAGGTTGATACCTCTCGCCCCACCCTGTATATGTTCAACAACGTCAGCGGCTCGATCCAAACAGCCAGTGGCCATTTCCATGCCCACATATGGGCGCGATTGTCCGTGGGGGCGCCTCTCGCCAATTCACAAAACATACACAACATAAGCATGGGCGCAAGCCAACGCCAAAAACCCAAAAGCCCAAAAACGCAATTCCAAATCCGACAAACATTCAGCCATCGATGCCTCCATCGACATCGTTTGGGTTGTCATCGTGGACATACACATGTTGTTTGGCACCCACACTTGTTTTGCATATTCGATATCGATATCGATGTCGATGTCGATGTCTACGGCGAATGGCAACTGCCAAAACGGCCAACAAATGAGCCCCACTCAGCGTCATCGGCAGGTCAGCGCTGGTCTGCGTAGAAGACTGCATGTAGGCACAGTGGTTCGAGTGCCAACGAAAATATATTCCAATTTTTATTAAATCCGGAAAAAAACTTCATTGATTTTAATATTGATAAATATATATTTTTAAAAATATTTGTGATAATTGAGATATTTTCTTGAACTATAAATATTTTATTTAAAAGACTTTTATTTGATTTTTATTAGCGAAATTATTTAGATGATGAATAATTCATTCCTTGATAAAACCCAATCGATTCTTCATAACATTGAGAATAAATCTTTTTCGCAGCATGAATTTTGCTTAGTTTTGTAATTTTTTATTATTTGTTATTATTATATTCATCTAGAAATATGTAAAATTGATAGCCTTTCTTTAATGCATTCGTTTATTGTCAAGATTTTTTTAGTTTTGACAGTTTAAAAATATTCCACTCAAATATATACTTTGAGTCATTTTTCAACTTTTCATTAAATTCTGTATACATATTTTACGGAATTGTGAATATTTTAATATAAAATTTATATGATTGATAGATAGACAGATTGTCTTTTTGGACTTGCTTTATATTCTTCCATTTTTACTAATGTGCAATCTTAAACCAACTGATCTAATAGTTTCAATTTATAAGTTCAAATCCCTTAATTGTCAATCAAGTTGTCAACATCAAATTCAATTAGCTGTAGTATTATTTAAGCCAAAAAGTTAATTTTCTTGAATTTTTTTTTTTTTTAGTTGAATAATTAAATTAGAAACAATTTCCGAAAGCACTCAGACCACTGTGCGCCCTGCGGCAGTAAACTTATTAAAAGTCAATATTTTTTGCTACATTGAAGCTAACTGACGGAAATTCAGTTATTAAAAGTTGAGTAAAAATGATAGATGACTTTTAAAACTCAATTTGTAGCATGTGAAAATTTCAGAAAATGCCAGTCAAATGCATGGCATAATCGCATTTTGTTGGAAAAACGCTTTAAGATACATTCTCATCCACGGCTGACAGGCTACAAATTAAGTGCTATCACAATGGCAACTGGCAGCTTTCAAGTTGCAGCTACTACAACAAATGAGGAAAGACCGGAAACGGAAATGTGCTTACGCCCGCACCTTTAACGGCCACAAACACAACATTTTGTTTAGCTGGCATTTGTGGAGCTCGTCCTGGACGTGGTCCTTACACGCGGAAAAAGTCGGAGTTTCCGCGCACGTGAGAGATAAAAATCCGGTTCATGTGGCGGCCAGGGCCACAAAAGTCGACGTGGAAATGAATTAACATTTTGCATGTTGGCAAAAAAGGTTTGGGCCACGGCTGTTGCCAGGATAAGCGCACATCCAGCCGCATCCTGTTGTGCAGCGTTGCTACTTTTCGGCCAAAATATTTTAGTCTCTTTTGCTTTCTGAGTGTCGAGTGTAGATGGGAACGGAAAGAGCGGAAGACCCAACCGAGTAGCACATAAAACATTCGCAGTCTCCAATCCGCCCGTTCGCCTCGTTTGCATTCATCTGGGTGGGTTAACGCCTTTTTGGCTTTAATGGCGCAACTTTAGTGCTTAAGTGGTATAAATTGCACTGGACTGCAGTTTGTTCGCTTAGAAAAACTGAGAGCGAGATGCCTATCTCTTTTGAGCAGTGGAGGAGTTGCAAAGTGCCTTGTGGGTTCGTGCTACTGAGAAGTCGTTTTAGTTTTCCGCAACTCTACTCACTTGATCCATAATTTATTACCAACTTCATATAGATACTTGCCCAACAATAGATATTGGCTAAGTGCAAAGTCTAACACCAAACTAACCAATATTTAAATATGTATCATACTAAGGCATCTGCTTTGGCTTAGCAAGGCTTACAGTAGAATTTGCATATTAATCTGATAAGTGACTTGTTAAGTTGGTGTAATACATGATTCTTATATTTTAAAAGCTAGTTATTTTCAGGATCCATAAATTCTTAATCTTTTACAAAAGCGTATTTAAGCTTAATCTCAGTAGTCAGCTTATTCGATAGTCGGATTTATTGAAACTAGTTCATAGAATAAGAATATGATGTTTGAATTAATTCACTTATTTAAAAAATTGTTAAATTATAAAATTACATAAAACTCATATGACCATAAATTGAAATAAAATAAAAATAAATTAGTGGCATTATGTTGAAATTTGACTGGTCATGAGAAAACAAAACCTTTGATGTCTGTAAAAATAGATAACTGGTGTTTCACATATAAATCAAATAAATGTTACGAAATCAATCAAAATTAACTTGAAAGTGCTACAAAACTCAACAGCCAAAAGAAAGGAGGAGAGGGAGGGAGCGGGAGAGAGAGAGGGAGAGAGACAGAGAAAGAAAGATCAAAACTTGTATAAAGTTAAAAATTTGTAGACATGAGGAAACCACCACAAAATGCACTCACTAATAATGCACACACACAAATGGAGAGCGTAATTATTATTAATTTGTCAAGTATGTAAAACAGATGCCCTATGCACCAATGTGCCCAGCGGGTCGCTCGACGTCCGTTCGAGGGGATGGGGGAGGGGAGAGGCAATGGGAGAAACGACAGTTGCACTTACAGTATATAAATGCGGGCGCAGCATGAAATGTTTCTCTTTTTTTGTATTTTCTTTTTTGGTTGGCCTGGAAATTGCTGCTGTTGTTGTTGTTGTTATTTTGTTGCAGCCACGCGCCAGTTTGGGGCGGGGAGGAGGTGGAGCAGAGAGACGTCCGCCAGCCGTTGAAGGGCACGGGGAAAATGCACAGCAACAGCCAGCAGACAATTTTCAATGCAAATCAAAAATGAGCTTTTTGTGGAAACGGTGGCAGAGAAGGAGCAGGAGGTGGCATCTCGATGTAGTGCAGACAAGTGCAGACAATTCCCGAGAGAGTTTGTATACATACATACGTACATATATAAAAATATATCCGTCCCAACCAAATTTGTCGGCAAACTCAGCCGTTGGCTCTGCATTTGCCGCTGTCTCTGTCTATTTTTATATCCATTAAATGCATTTGTGCACATTTCGAAATCGTGGCACATTTACATTTCTGTTTCGATCTTGTTGGCTTTTGATTTTGTCTGCTTCTTATTTTTTTCGATTTCTGTTTTCGCTTCCAATCCAATTGTGTTTTGATTTCGGTTTACCATGAGCAGACAGTTTTTTTGAATGGATGCATTGAAATCTAGATGAAAAGTTGACTTGATTTAGCAAAAGTTCAGTTGCAATTGCATGTGCAACAAAACAATCTGCAAAGTCGAGTCGAATATTTATGTATGTTGCATACTTGCATGTTTATTTATTTATGGACTGACATTCCTTTGAACTTTTTGACGAACAACTTGCAACGTTGCAAAGGTAGAAACAACTGATTTCTTTAAAGTCAAACAGAAAGCAGCTCATTAGTCGATAAACTCGCTATACTGTATACTATATCTAATGAGTATTTATGTTTATAGTACTCTGAATTTGTACTGCATATTTGTAGAATTCTGGGGAAATGAATTCACTTGATATAACTGAAGTCGTTTAGATTAATGTTTATTTAACTACATAGCTCAGCTGGATTTTAATGAGAATTAATGTTTATTGAAATGACACTAGCTTAACATTATTTTCTAAATGTTGTACTTCATCTGGGGATATTACTTTCGAAATTGTATTATTATTCTTTTATTAGAAAATCCAAAAATGCAGCCAACATTGAGCAATTAAATATCACAAGAAATGGAAATCATTGAATCATTACGCTAAAAAGTATTTTAGAAAATGCTTCTGTTTCTTTTGGGACTAATTTATAATCACTTGTGTGCTCTGAGGACAGAAGATAAACTTGAAAGCGAATACCAATTACGTGATCCCAAGTTTCAACTTATCTGATCCTCTTTTATGCTTATCGAACTGATTAAATTCAGAGCTATTTTTAGGTTTCTGCTCCCATTTAATCCAATTGTACGCCATACTCTGAGCATTTCAAGCGCAATTGCTGCCATTGTCCTTGGCGTTATTTGCCAAGTAGTCGAGTTTGTTTTGGCCAGGAGCAAATGCAAGCTGCTTATGCCGCACACGTAGTCTTTGTTTCAAGCCTTTTATACGATATGGCAGTATTTTTAGCACAAAAAGTAAATAAATTTGCATAGAGTTGACGCTGTGGCGGAGTTGCATTAAAGGATTACAAGGCATTTGCGAGTGCCAAAGCCGGAGGCCAACAATGGTTGCACATAATCCTGTTAGTTTATTTGCAAAGCCCGGCCGAGCACAATGTCAAGTGAGGACAAACAATATGGTGAAGAGACCAATGGACAGACGGGCAGACAGGATAGACAATGGGGTAACCGATCCTAGACAATGCTCAGGTGGCAGCTGCAAATGGTAATGACGATGAAGTCGTATGAGTACAAAATGTGCCATGTCCAAGGTGTCCAACTTGACTCCATGACAAGTCATGTTTTCTTTATGTATTTGAAATCCAAAAGGAAAACTCATTAAAAATGTAAAAGTGAGACAATTTATACAGTGAAGATAAGCCACAATCATGAATTTTCAAATACCCAAAGTGCCTGCATTAGGCCAAAAACAAAACGTAAGCATATTTTGCATTTCCCATTTTCCTTTTTCCATTTCTCAGTTACCATTCAGTGAGCCAGGGTCCATTAATCTTGGGCATTGTTCTAGTGGACAGTCTGGTCTGGTGTCATAGTTATAAATTATACAGCACATCCAGTCACTGACTGGCTCCTGAAGCTGTTGGCCACTTTCAAATCGATGCCATGCATATCGAGTGACCAGGCTACGAGTAAGAGTACGATGACGAGTACCAGTACGAGTACTCATTCTCGTACGAGTACTCTAAACGAGACGAGTGCAAAAACTCAACCAAGCGGAAAATCAAATAAAACGTCAACGTTCCCCGACGCGTTGCCCATCAAACCGAGTGTCACCGAGCGAGTGAAGGGCCAAAAAGGCCAAAGCCGCCAGTTTACCAGTTGCCAGTTTGCCAGTTGGCCAGCTTACCAGTCTGTCAGTCCCACCCGGTTGTGGCTGGTGGTGCGTTGGTGGTTGTCCGCCATCGTCTATACTCTGTCCTATCCTATTGCCCTTGGCCACGGGACCGGCCCACGTTGCAAGCATGTTCAAGTGTCAATTGGTTTACTCCGTGGCCACTTTGTTGAGTGCACACTGTAGCCAGCCTCGCGTCGTGTGTTTCTTCTGAAGTGCGCTTCAAAGCTGGCTGCGTTCGAGCCACACTGCGCTGAGTGGCCCTGCACTTCATTGCATCGGGCCAAGAACTTTGAACAGTTGGTTAATATGCATAAATAACATGAATAAAATGCCGACTTTACCGCTTGAGGTTTTTTTGCGGCAGTAATTGGATAAGCAGGAATCGTACTAAATGTTTAGTCTATCAAAGAGGCTATAGTTACTACATTGCGTTTAAGTATATTAAAATCATAAATAATATAAAATAAATTTTTATTAATCTTTCATGAAAAACCATATTAAAGCTTTAAAATGTTTGGGATTCCTTACTTAAAATTTGAACTTTCAAAACAATCTTTATGTTCAACAAATCTCTATATATTTGTATAATAATTGAATACTTGTATGAAATTTAATAATTAATTGAAATATTTGTCGAACGAATATTTGGTGTTCCTAAAATGTCAGAGATTTAATTATTTAGTCATACTTTCAGAGTTAAAAAAAAAAACGAAAGCTATTAATTTATTTCAAAATGAAACAAAATTATTCAATCTTTTAGGTAAAAAATGTACTTATTTTGAGCCACCTTTATTAAATTCACTCAAAACTTATTGGTATATCTTACAATAGATAGATTATATTAAATTTTATCGTCTATATTTTTATTTAATAATGAATTTTACTTAATTCAATAAATTTTGAATTTTATCACATCTTATGCCAGCTAAGCTTTGTTTTTATATACTTCAAATAGATTTTTAAATTGAAATGGAAATTGTAATTTCCATTCTGTAATTTCAATGGTTTAATTTCTTAAATATATTAAGCTCTGTATTCGGATAGTTAGTAAATATAATATTTACATATACAATCTATATACACTATTTAAAGCGGACTTCAGTTTGTAACACGATCTCCTTCGCACTCCAATCCCTTGTGTGAAACCAATTTCCAAACCAAATTACCGCGAGCACTTTTTTATTTTTGGAGCTGAATTGTTTATTAAGTCGGAAACTCAAGTGGCATTAAGTAGTTTATGGCATATCGATGCAGTTGGATTGCATTATTCCCATCTTCCAAGTGCATGCCGAGTGCAGAGTGCCGAAAAGGCACTTAATCGACTGTGGAAATGCAGATCGTTTAGAGAGCTAAGAACTGGGTCAATTGGGCCATTGGGGAAGTGGCAAAGAGTTTCAAGAATTGAAATTGAAAAGTTATGTTTATGTTAGAAAGAACCTACAAATTCAAAGCAATGCCAGGTAAATAGGCAACCATATCACACGGCCAGAATGCATTTAGTTAGCTTTAACCCAATTTTCATAGCTCTGCCATCAACATACACAGTATTCTAATGCTTTTTTGTTTTTTTGTTTATTTTCAGGTATGTATTGGCTTCATTCTTCTACTCGTACAGTGGGTGTGTGTGCAACTTCAATTAACATAAATTTTTGACTGTGGCAGCCACAAAATGTCAACGACTCTATCAAATTGATCAACACGACAGAGACACCAACTGCCAAGTTATGTGTTATGATGGTGTGGCTCTCTGCCGCAAATTGGCAGCTCAAAAATCTGTCAGCAACGGCTGTGTACAATACATTGTTTCACCTGTTACCTGTTGCCAGTCTTTGCTTAACAAGTTTTCAATTTGTAAGCGCGCGTGCTTTGAATACCAAGTGGCAGAAGGAAGGAGAGAGGCAGGTATACACCGCCCCGAAATCAAATTCAACTCGAGGAGAATCCAAGCTCAAGCCAGAGTCAAGTCGAGTCGAGTCGAGTCCGGGGCAAAGTCGAGTCAAGTCCGGGCCAAGTGAGGCACGCGCGCATGCGCATTTTGTACAAATATGGCAGGAGGCCAACCGCAAGACAGGCAACATTTTTTCATTACGCACATGATCGGGGTAATAATACTCCGACTCCGACTCCGACTCAGGCTTGGACTTGTTCCTGGTCAATTCGAGTATTTAGCGGCAAACAGATACTCAATTATGATCAGACAGTCGATGTATCTGTATCTGTGGCTACCGTTGCGATTAATTTGCTGCGGCCTTACTTTGTGTATTGAACAAATTATATTTGCATGAATTGTGCTTAATTTATTTTTTTTATGATCAGCTTCATTTTGATGCCCATCGAATTGACAATGAGTACGATGACATAAAAATGTGAGTGTACTATATAAATTACTTGTGAGGCACCTATTTGAAATTCTTCTGCTTCAAAGCCAAGTTGTAAATTGTCAACTCACAGACTCACATGTTATATTAACATGGAAATGTTAATTGAAATTGATTATGTTTTAGTACGGTTTTTAATTATTTTGTAAATAATATTTATGTAAACGATTACCAATTAGTAAAATTCTCAGGTATACGGTTCCATTCTCCTCGTCAGAAGACCATAAAAGAGAGCACTTAATTTGCATACAAGCAATTTATGCATTTGTCATTCATAGCGCAAAAAACAGAAGTCAATTCAACAGCTTTAAATTGTTTCATTATTTAGATACTTTATCTGTAAGTTTGTTCTGGCACCTTTTGTTTATTGGTCTATTGTAAATGACGGCGGCACGAGAATCAAAGTCCGAAAAACCCCTAACAATCATTTTTATACAAATTTTGTGTGGCCATTGTTTATTGTTTTTTTTCTTTACATTTTTTTTTTTATTGTTATTATGATTTGCATAGTTGGTGGAGTGCAAGAGCTATTTTCATTTTAATTCAACATTTATTTACGTCTTCTTATTTGTTGTTGTTTGTTGTAGAGCTTCTATTATTTAATGATTGCTATTGTTGGTCTTGCTGGGTTTCATTATTACCGGCTTCATGATTTTTTTTCATTTTATGCTGCACGTGTTTTTGGTTTGAATAGAAATGTTAAGAGCCGAGTTAAATATTTTGAGCTGTGGGCTGCAAAATGGCCAATTAGGCGCTGTGGCTTTGAAGTCAAATAAGGATGGACAAAATGATAGAATTATTTCAAGTGCGCTAAAATTGAAATGGGAAAGAATTCAAGTAATTTTCCCAAACTTGCTCAGCCTTTATACGGAAATAATTACAGTTAAATTTAGCCACGTATCTTATGATGATCTAATTAGACAATTAAAAAGAATATTTAAAAAATTTTAAACTTAATGCCTATTCACAATATATTATTATTGTCATGGGGTATTGATTTGTTTACTTTTTATTTCAATGGAAATACTTTTGCTCATTCGATTCATCATAATTTTCAATCATGAAATTACTTAAAAATTTCCCATAACTAATAACTATATCAAAAATACATGGCTAACAGCTGGAATGCCACATTATACAATTGTAAATGGTGGTATAAAATTACACGGATCGCTTACAAATTGTTAAATAACAAATTGCAGTGGCCATAGAGAGTCGACAAGTCGACATAAACAACTGAGCACGTTAATAAATCATTTTTGTCCAAAATGAGAGATTCCCTTTTCGCCAATGAGCTGCGCGTGCGACCATTTTTGGCCAAAACCAATCGATCAGTTGGCCAACTACGGCCTGCCAATTGGCCAGGTTACCAACTTGCCAAGCTGCCAAATATGCCAAAATGCAGGTGGCAAAATTAGACAAAAACACAACGCCAAAATCAAAAATATTTTTGTGAAAATTGCGCAAAATGCAATAAATTTTTGTGTTTTTCTTCTCCATTTTGAACTTGTATTTTGGCAAGTTTATGGAGAGACACAAAACTGACAGCATCAGCAATTTGTTTTCTGCGTATGCGAGTTGTTTTTTTCATAAACGATATTTACACAGTATAGTTCAGTATACAGAACTCGCATTGTGTGCCAGATTTTTGTTTATATATTGTTGGCCAAAATAATTGAAAAGCCGGCGCCACAGAGTCTTGCCAAAAAATGTATTGGACAGCAAAGCCGAAAAAAATATATGGTCAATGTACGCTGCATTTGTGGTCAGCCATGTGAAAGAATAATAAAAAGCGACATACTGACAAGCAAAGAGTGATGAAATTAAAAATTGAGCGACTGGAAGCTACCGTAGGAACAAATTCAATATCTTGAATATTTTTATTGCGTCGGAGAATTTCTTTGAAAATTTAACTACCAGATTCTTTGTTTAAATGTTTGGCTACATTTTGGCTTCTTTTCATAAGTTACACATAATTAACACAACTTTTTAATATCCCCATTTAATCTAGTTGATGGATACGGGGTATATCAATAAAAGAAGGAAATTTTATATATCTAGTAGACTATTTTTGTTTGTGTTTTTGTTTGTGTAAAAGCGAATAAACAAATCAAATTCATCTTCATTAAGTTTAACCAAAATGACATCATCATCAACGCTTTACTGATAGTTATTGTATAGTTATTTTGATTCAAGTGAAAAACTCATTTGCCGCTGCCTCCCCTGCACATGTGAGTCGCAAAATTACTCACCTGTGCTCAGTATTTGACGTCAGTTCAGTCTGTTCAGGTGCAGCGATGCAAAGCATTTCATGCCATGCCATAACATAGCATATCATTCCATTATATTACAATTTCATGAATTTATCACACCCGCGCCGTGGCGTGTGATTCGAATAATTGCTTTACAATTTTCTGTAGCTGTTGAGTGGTTAATGAAAAATAATAAAAAAATTAAAAAATAATAATATAACGCCTTTGGCATACAAATTGTTTGATGTATTATATTACACGTTCAAAATGTGTTCAGATAAATTTGCCAGACTTCAGGTGTGGCTGATATACATATCAATCCACTGCTGCTGAGTTATGGATTTAAAAATGGAGCCTCGGGCACTAAGAACTAACATGTCAGTATCGTATGAAATGCTAAGTGATATTTCATTAATGCCGTATAGTGTAATGTTGCAATTTGAGATTTCCAATCACGTACATGGTTTTTGGGGCCTTTCATGTGATCATTCTTTATCTTGAGCTTTGTATCTCTGTCTTAATTCCATGCCGATTACCAAAGGAATCTTTATAATGCATACATTTTGTCTTTCATAATTTCATAGTAAACATAAATACATTTTAAAGGAAATGCTCTTTAATTGTAAGTTCATAATTCGAATGAACTCAATTTAAGTATTTTCGATACCTAAAATGTTTGCTTGATATAAGTATGAATTACTGAAAATTTAACCAAGTATTAATAATCTTGATATAAGTATAACGAATATTGAGTTCGGGACTCAGTTTCGACACAAAGATCAAGTTCATAAAATCTTAAATCAGATTCTTTAATACTTGTATTTTTTACGTTTGCTGACGTTAATTTAGATTATTTTATTTAGGTATTTTTAATATTATTTTAAATAATTATTTTAAAAACATTTTCTTCTTTTAAACCAAGCTTACACGATTTTTATTTAAGACTCCAGAATGCTTAAATTAAGTATCATGTTTATATGTTTTTGCTCTCAGTTTTTTTCAGAATTAAATGGATTAAGATTGAATTGTACTTAAATCAAGTATGTTTTAAAGTAATTTTATGTTTGAAAATACTAAAATTCTTACATTTCAAACTTAAAATATCTTATTAAGAAATAAGATCGAAATACTTAATTTTAGTAACTTCAATCTTAGTGAGAAATCAAGTTCGAAATGTGGCGGCTTAAGTACGAAATACTTGACTTTTTCCCTCTGTGTAGTTTTTGCAATTTCTTAACTCAACACTTCACAATACCAAAATTTTCTAGATTTCATCATAATGACTATCTATTAATTATTGTTAAATTTATTTGCCAGAAAATTAAAAGTGTACTCGTATATTCAGATGTTGACACTCCTAAGTTACACAAATTTGGGCTCGTCATCTTTTTGGTGGCCTAACGTGCAACGGCTTCAAGGGCTGAAGTTTGCTCACGGGGCCAACTCAAAATCATCGTTAAATTTCCAAATTTATTGTAATTTGTGAAGGGTATAAAAAATTTGACACTTTCGCGTCAAAAGTTTTTATGGCGCTCGCTGCAAAGTCGCAAAAGTTTATTTTTTTATATTTTTTGTTTGTGTAAACTTAGACACGAAATTGAAAACTTGTCATTCCTGTTCAACTCAGCTGGGTCATTATGTGAGCCAGAGCTTACGTGATTTCAAGAGAATTGGCTGAGTTTAGCATTAGCAGACATCCGTTTGCAATACATCGATCATATAATTTGTTAAACTCGTCTTAATGAGCCGGCATTTGATTTTAGTATGTACATATAATTTGTGTATATTCCCAGCAAGGGAGAACACGAATATAAGAGAATAGAAGAATTATTGTATATGGGCACGCGTTTTGAAGAACCCAACTCTGTTTGTATGTAAAAAGTCTTAACACTTAACAAAACACCTCATAAATTTTATGAGTGCAAAGCTCTGAGAGAAGAGCACAACACAAGCAAAGAACAGAGATTCAAATTCAAGAATCAAATACAAATCCAAAATACTCAGCCAAGCCTCTCAAAT
This sequence comes from Drosophila rellima, assembly GCA_035043635.1. Taxonomy (NCBI): domain Eukaryota; kingdom Metazoa; phylum Arthropoda; class Insecta; order Diptera; family Drosophilidae; genus Drosophila; species Drosophila rellima. The sequence continues at coordinate 386,072 of JAWNMV010000604.1, forward strand.
TCAAGTCTCTGACTTGGTCTGTCTGTATCTTGGTCTCGGTCTTGGTCTCCGTCTCGGTCTGTGGCGATTTTATTTCCTTTGTGCGATCACATGAGAACATTTGTAAATGCTCTATATGTAGTTTAGCTTTTGTGACACACTATATACCATTCCAAAGTGTCGGTCGTCGAGTTGACAAGTTACCAAGCAGTATTCAAAAATCACTCTTAGTCTGACTCAAGGCAGCAAATGGAACTTAAGCAGTGGCCATTGGACTATTACCCACATAAATTACTTTGGTTTTACTTGTCTTGATTTCCTTGGAGAGCTGAGGAGTTACACAAAGTAATAAACTTTTTTAGCGTTTTTTCGATGATAAAGTTGAAGATAAAATATGGTGATTGCGTACTTCTAGACTGTAGTTATACATGATTTTCTATCTGTTGAAATCTTCCTGTTCGGGCTGTGCAGTTTAAATTTGAAAGAAAAATGAATACAAGAAAATTGGATTCGACAGAAAAACATATTTAAATTGGTCAATCTATCTATCTATTACTGTGGGCCGAAGGTCGGTTTTAATATTTCTCTTTCATGTTGGCAAAGATTTTTATAGTTTCATTTTTATGTACCTGCAATATAAATGCAAATTTATTGGTTGTTATTTGTTTAATTGTTTATTGGTCAAGAAAATAAAACCTTTTCGTTCTAGTTTTGTTTTTATAAATAAATAATGTTTCCCAACATTGTCCGCATTTAGATTTTTGTTGTACTAAGTGATTTTCTGATTAATTCACTGATTGTTTCCCTGACTGATTCACTGTCAATTAATTTGGACACAACATAGAGAATGAGTTGCCAGGGCTGAATAAATACTAGGCTCATAAAAATTAAACTTATCAGTCCCAGCTGAGAGTAGACTAGTCTTGTTAATTAAGGATAACAGCATGAAAGAGATGAAATGTGAATGGGAAGGGAACAATGGCAATGTGAGAGGCACTTTTCGAAAGTTTAAACTCATTAAAGTGCTCTATAAATATACGTAGTATTTCGCTAGTTGAGTCTGCGCATTATTTTAGCCTTTCTGGACTTGTTGACACGGTTCACCAGTTGCTCATTCAATTCAACGAAAACACTACTCGTCGTCTGACTCGGGCCCGTGAACTGTTTGCTCAAGCGCACCTTTTGGACACACTTCGTGTTCAGTTTTAGATACAATGTACATACGAATAGATACATTCATAGCAATGAGTACTCGTGTGTATTTGTAAAACAATCGCTGTGCTGAACTCGGTAGCTGGGCATTCGGCCGAGTTAGTTGAGTGAGTGGGCTGAGCGTCGAGATTTAATATGTTTAAATATTTATCAAATGTGGGAGCGTGCGAGACAAGTTTGTGAGTCAGATCAGAACAGCGAATGTTGCCATTGAATGGTCAGGTTGGTAAAGGGGGGCAGTTCCGATCTCAGCGGTCACGTAAGCCAAGTTAACGTTGGTTTTTTTAAGTGTTAAATGAATGCTAAATATTTACACTGATTTATTTGGTGCATTAGAATGGGCCACTAAGTGGTATATAAATATTGAGAATGCTCCTATAACTCATTTGTTTTATTCCGGACTCAACAAGATGTTTATCTCATTGCCATTGAGTTTTCTCTGTTTTCTCTCTGCATATCCCATGAGAAGCATGAGATTACCACAATAACCGCACCGGAAATGCGATATCCAATATGTGTGTCTGCTTGAAGCTTTCTCAGCCCATGAGACCGCACAAACTGTAAAGTGAGATCAAATCAGGCACGGGATGTCAACAAGTCGCTAGTTACCATCACGTACTTGGTATATACACTCATCATATTGACAGGCATGCTTCCTTATGGCAGAAGTCAGTTGTCTAATTGCAAACAGAGAGAAACTGAACTATGTGTCCAACTGTACAGGATGTGCGCGCCAAGTCAACGACGAGTAACAGAGGCCTAAAGACAAGACAAGACAAGACGAACACGAAGATAGAAGACAGTGTATAGTGTACACCCAATCCTCATAGACTTAGACTTGTCTGTCCAAGTTGTTTGGTCTCTTTTCTGCTGATTTTTTAATTATTTATGCTTAAGACACGTTAATGATTTTCCCTGGAATCGCATCGATGCGGTTTGTGTCTGCTTCTGTCTCCGTCTCCTGCTACTTGGACTTCTTGACTGCCAAGCAATGTTAGTTAGTTGTCTCACACAATTTTGCGCTACGATTCGCAATAATTGGTTTGGCTTTATTGCAGTTGACCTGTAAACCGATTTGTCGAGCCAAACAGCCAACTGGCCAACTGGCAACTACCAACTGCCAATTGTCAATTGCCAACTGACCCCGTTGAAAACAAAACAACAACAGCTGAAAACAAGTTCTTCTATTTGCCTTCGATGTGCACTTTGCTGTGATGTTGTTGACAAGTGTCTGAAACTGAAGATTGTTATCGATTTGATTGAACGGAATGTTGTTTGCTGCGGATGATGTTGCCAATGAAATGCCAGCGTTATAATTGAGAGTTAATGTTGGTTCAGCTAAGGCGATTAGTGAGATTTCAAATGAAGATGTCTTAAGTAGACATCAAAACGGAGCACAAATTATGTGGCAAATTATTTAGAATATTAATAGAATTTATAGTAATAGTCATCCGTTTTTCCAAGGAATCAGTTTTTATAAAATTACAGAATTAATTATTAATTTAAATTTAAATAAAAATATTAATTCTTTATACTTTGATAAGCTGAACCCTTAATAAAAACAAATGGGTTTCATAAATAACAACTTATCAGTTTATTTTCGTCAACAAATAAATATGTTAGTTATTAATTTTTAATTTTAAGCAAACTACTTTACGTATTTCTACTCATTGTTAATTGTTAATTACCGAAAACGAAGTCGAGATACATATTTTAATGCTTATGGTTTAGTTGCATAGCTTTAGTTAGTTTAGATTTTAAAATCTATTTGTAGATGTAGAGTTGAGAAAATTTATGCTTATAATAATAATTAGTTTTTCAATTGAAATAGTTGAGCTTATTAGTAAATTACACCTTGTTCAATTCAGAATTGAATAGTTTATAATCCATTTAGCAGGCTCAGCAATTAGTTCTACTTTCTAAATATTCCATGCTTATGTAACTGCACTCGAATGACACTCACTAATTGTTAGGTATCTCGCTAATTGAACAATGAAATTCAATTGAAAATTAGCAACGTGATTCAGTAAACATTCTGCGGCGAATTCAATCAATAACACCCGTTCAGCACCCATTCAAACAACATGCCGATGTCATTGAAATTAAACAAATCATATAAATTTTTAAAGCATGCATAAATCGGGTGTAACAGACGTTAAGTCTCAGCTTGTAAATGCACTTATGTAATTGTGTTTTTTTGTTTTATTTATTCTCATATAACGTGCCATGTGCGATGTGCACTCAAACACGACTCATCAGTTAGTCGGAAAGACAGACACATATGGGACATGTGAGCAGATGTCAGATGTTGTTGATGTCGATATGGTTGCAGTTGCTACAAGTTGCAGCCTTCAATGGGCTGCAACTTGGCAGTAGTAAACGAGACACGGCTTCACTCTTGGCATGACAATTGAAATGCAATTAACCGGCCAAGATCGCAATTAAGTCGACAATTACAGAGTCACCAAAGTCACCAAAGCATCACCAAAGTGCCGAGCGTTCATAATTGTGTTTAAATGTTTTTCGGGGGATTGTTTCATTTCCAAAAACTTGTGCAACTATTAGAGGCAGGCACTGTATGTGTGTGTGTGTGTGCAGGCCTTACAAGTTGATTTAATTACAATCAGAAGCGGGCCAAGCTCGACGCGGTTTCGAAACGACTTGAACCCAAGTTCAATGGAGCTGTCAATGTGCCCGCCTCGACAATCAGAATCACAATTGCAATTGCAATTGCAATTGTACTCGTAGTTGTCTGTTCTTGGTCTCTCTCTTTTTGTATGCTTTTCTATGAGTTGCATTTGCAACCGTTCTGAAATTAGCCTAATGCCGCTGCTCGAGTTCCAATGTCCCTGCTCGGGGGCCAAGAATGTCTTCGCACGTTCCAGTTTTGTGTCTGAGACTGTGACTTGGATTGTGGCCGCAGTGCGTCGAGAAATGCAACTGGGAATGGGCAAAATTAGCCTACATGCAATTAGTGGCGAATAAAAATGCGAAATAGTGAAATTTTCTTTTAATAGCAGGCGGTTCGCTCTGATGCTGCCTTTTCCTTTTGAGGTTCCGCAAATTGCGTATAAATAGTTGTTGGCTCTCAAATGTGGGTTAAGAATTGTCATAATTGCTTTGCACTTTTCAATTGTGATAATAGAGAAAGAGATTGTAATTTCTGGCTTGTTCTGTCGTTAGGGAATTTAGATTGAAGTTGAACATAAAAGAGCAATTGTAAGTTTAAGAAATGAAGGTACTCAATTGCCTGTGAAAAATGTAAACAGTTAAAGAAAGACAAATTAAATATCTGAATTTTAAAACAAAACTTAAAAAAAATAAAAATATAAAAAGTTTTAAAAAAGTCAAAATTCGAACATCAGTTTTAATTTTGAACAAAAATAATGACTCATTCAGGGCAATAAATAAAGCTCAAGGCATAATTAAAATTTTGTGAATCTTACAACTTTTTATTGTATTATAAATATAAATAAATAAAAATTTAAAATAATCATTATTTTTAAATTTTTATAATGAAACTTATAATTATTACAGTCTCTGGCTTTTACACCTAATGAAAAGCTAAACTGTTGATTATAGACAAAACGCCCTGTCGTCTCTGGGGAATCATTGAAATTGCTATGATTGCAAATACTCGATTCAAGCAAACGAGCAGTAAAATTGATAATAAATACAAAAATTTTAATTGCAATTCTGTCGAGTTAAACAGAATTTCCAATGAAGCCGCAGTCCACTTGCAACAGCAGCTATTTTATATGCCTTCCGTTCGCATTTCAATTGAAGTGTACATCTACTTACGATATTCATATGTATTACATATGTACATGGTACCTACGAGTATGTATTATATGCACACATTGGCAGAAAAGCTAAAACTGTTGTCGGAAAATGGGCCAAATGTTGGGCTGAATTTAATTTAAACAGAAATCGAAAAAATTATGGCATCAGCTATTTAATTCAGTAGGTCCTCGTGGTCGTTGTCTTCGACGTCCTTATCCGTGGCTGGTTTATTTGGAATGAAATTTGAATGAGATGGTGACCGGAGACAGGGCTGGATGCACTGAAGCGTGTTTAGGGGGGCAACAGCTGCAGGCAACGAACTTCGGTCATAGAATATGAATCATTTTTTCTTCGCTTTTTTTTTTTTTTTGTCATTTTTGGTAGAATTGCAAATTTTCGCTCTAAGCTGAAACGTAAAGGGATTATTTCGTGTTGCGTGCAACATGCCTTGGGATGGCATTGCAAAAAAAAAAAAAAAAAAGGAAGGTGGATGCAAGGAAGGGTTGTTGGACACATGTGCCACCAGCTACGAGTACATCACCAGTCTGAACGGGTTGTATCAAATTTCCTCAAAATGATTATGAAAACGGTATTTTGCCAAAGGGGCAAACGACTCTATGTCGACCTGGAGGAAGTGCATGTGAACATCATATGAGTATACATCTCTACATACATGTAGATATCTATGTATGTATTCAGATATACTCCGGCACATGGCACAAGTCATAGGGTTGAAATTCAAGCCGAGCAAAGCAATTACAAGTACAAACACTTGTTGTAACGTCAGCTGTCAATAACACGCGTCTGTTGCAAATTGTTTGGGGTGATCCACGAACTGAATACAACAGATTTTTGTTTACCAAAGGGGTCAGAAAAGTACAAATTCACATATAGAGATTATAAATATGAGAAAAGACATTTCTCAAAGTTAATTGGGGTATATTTTAGTATGATCAAAGTTACTATAACTAAAGTAATAAACTTTTATTATCACAATAAATTTGAATAGTAAAATTCATTTTTAATTTTTACAGCAATCAATCAATAAAAAGTCAATTTATCCCACTTTATGACTTAACTTACAAACTTTATTGATTTTTAATGCATTAATTTCTTGTAATTTGTCTATAGTTATCTATAGTTAAAAAGACAAGTTATTTTAGATATTTATAACAAAATAAAGATTACATTAATTTTAAAAGGCTCTATTGTGCAAAAACAACATTTGTAAATGAAAATTAGCTTAATCTTAAATACATTTAAATCAAGTATTCTCTTAATAAATTTCTAGCAAGGAAAATAATGAAAAGTCAGCTACAAACAATTCTCAACAATTTCGTAATCAGAGTCACGTATAGTAAATTTTGTAGCTGAAAATTAATAACATAAAAGTTCCCCGCTTTAAGACTTATGCGTTTTTTTAATTTGTGATTAATATATTATGAAATTAAGTGTTTTTTTCTGTACATTTCCTTTTTTTTGTGAGCGCTTCCTCGTGAGCCGACAAAAACGGTTTGAAGCCACTTCAAATTTATATGCCTACAAATGGAAGTGCCATCGAATTAAGCACCACTTTTCGTTTTCGTTGTCGACTGACTGTCTTTCTGTCTATCTGTCTGTCTAATTGTCTGAATTGCTCATCAAAGTGAGGCCTATAATGGTTTCTAGGCTTGATGCTGACCTTCAAAATGGGAAGCCGAAAAAAAAACTTAATCGAAATCGCTAGAAGAGAAACAGAAAATCAACTTAAAATAGCTGAAATCCATTGGCACAAGAAATCAGCGTCGTCATTCATGGAGGCATGGCTGGATGTAGTGGAAGATGCTTGTCACCGATAGACGCTGCCAGCTCATTCATAATTCCATAATAAATATATAAATATGAGTATAAATATAAGTATATAAACACATATGTATTTGTTGTTTCCGTCGTCGTGGCTTTGATGAGTTGCCGCACTTGAGCGCACTTCAAAGCTGACTTTTGATGTTTGCAATTGTACTTGAAAAAGTGCTACAACACTCATTCGTGCTTCGCCTGACAGTTGAAGGCGGAACAGAATCCGAAATCGAATAAAGCAAAAATAAATCAATTCCTTTTCTTTTTTAAATAAATGATCGAAACAAATGCTAATAAAGTTGATTAACATGACGCAGTTGCCAAAGATTGATGACTGTCAGGGCCAAAGTCTGGCCGCCCGCTCAATTTAAAACATATCAGTGACTATATCAATTGGTTCGACTGACTCTGTCCATGTCGCTGCTCTCCTAATCCCCCAAATTCTTTTTAGGGGGCGCAACAGCTGCCGTTGCGACACTGACAATAACAATCCGACCCTCCGACACTCTGACAGTCCGACACTCTGACGTTAAGCTCAGTTTAATCTATGTGACATTTTGTTCGACGCTGCATTGCGACAAATTGTCGCTGTCTATAGCTCGTGTATTGTTGATGTACCCTGTATAAATTGAAAATGGGTGTTAACTTGGCAAAGTAACATACAGTCGAACATCCAAAGCACGAATCACTATTATCAAAAATAAGTTCGACTTGTGGAATTCTTGTTTTTAAAGTTTATTGCCACTCCATTTAGTCCGAGTTAGAGAAAACTCGAGTTATAGAAGTTCGACTGTATATCTAAAATTGATCTCAGATCTTTTATATAGCATAAAAATCCTCTTCGATTATTTCACACAATAAAACAATGGAAAACCCTGAACCTATGATAAAATCTAGGGTATCCAGCAATGTATTAAAGCTCGTATTATAACTACAGTTGAACTTCCATAATTCGAACTTCTATAATTTGAATTATTTCTAACTTTAACTAAATAACTTAATAAAATTAACTAAAACCTTTGGAACACATATCCGTTTCTATGCTTTCAATCTACCGTGAAAATTAAATCGCAATGGAAAAATCTAGGAAAGCAGCACTGTATTATAAATTGTATGTTACTGACATTTTATAAATATATTGATAGTTTATGTAAACTTTTGAAAACATACTCTTTCCATGGCATTGTATATCTAATAAATAATGGAATAAATAAATCAAAGTAAATAAATATAATCTTTATCGCTGATATTTTTTTAAACTTTGGAACACATCTCTACTGTACATTTAACCATAATCCAATAAAATGACTAAAGCAAGTAAAAAAGTTTGGATAAGCAGCACTGGCGTTTTTGCACAGGGTATCTTACAGTCGACAGTAAACTGCAGTATTGTTTTTTTTTTTTTTTTTTTTTTTTTTGATTTGGGCATGTTTCATGTGCCTAAAATTTAATTTGACTGCCACGAAAGCCGCTCATTATCGATATGAGTCTGTGATAAATGACTTAAGCGTGCGGACTGCACTTAATCCATTCAGTTTACACACAGTATTCGCAGATCTCTCCCTGACGGAGTGTTGAACATGAATATTGTATTTCTTTTCGAGTTTTTTATGCATATTCATTTATTGTAAACTTTGCAGTACAATAAATTATTCACACAGTTGAAAAGGCAGCACATTAATAATTTAAATACCTATAATTGTGTAATCCATACAAAGTGGATTGATTTCCACGTTGCGTGTATTCGGATAATTTACTATACCTTTTTCCCGGAATTTCAATGTCAATTTTTACATCAATTTAAAAAATTATAAAAAAATGGTGTATTGTATCTTTTATTCAAATAAATGTGGCGAATATCTTCAGATTCACAAATCCACACACTATCATAAAATTTGTAGAATTCTGTTATATACATCAATGGGAAATTTACATTAATTACAGCACGCAAATCATACAGTTATTATCAATATTTCAAAATAAATCTAACCAAAATTAAACTAAAAGATTATAAAGTTTCAAATATATTTTTCTTAAAATAAAAAATTGTAGCTACTTGTACGCTTATGATTAGCCTCGTCGACATTGACAAGCAAAACACATTCCAATCAAATTCCCAGGCAAACTCTTTTCTTGATTCACATCGCATATCACACTTTATGCATATCATATATCACAAACTTAATCTTTGAATAGGGTGGGCTTAACTTTCCATATTCAGTTCTCAAACACGTAAGTCGTCTCTTTCACTAAATTACACAATTCTTCTCTAATTGAAGAAAGAAAGATGAAGAAAGAAAAGTATTCACATTTATACACAAGTTGATTTCGAGTACTCGTACTCGTAGTCTGCGTCTTTCTTTCCCTTTGGATTGTCTGGGGCATGGGCTTTGTAAATCGCCTTAGCCTCTAAAAATTATGTCACTTGCGGCTTTTTCAGATACTATTGTTGCCGTTGCAACTCGTAATTGTTGCAACAATTGCAAAAGTATATTATTGTATATTTTTTTTTCGATTTCGTATTGTTGTTGGCGGTCTGTCGTCTGGGTAACTTGACACTCGCGACAATATCTGTCGCTGAGTCTTAAGTCTGTCTGGCGAGTGGGTCGCTGTTGTGGAGAGGGTTGGCCCACAGTTACTTTAAGTGGTATCATATTTGAACACTCGACTGTTGTCACATGTTGTTGTCTTTTTGGCGTTTTTATTTACACGCCACATTTGTGTTTCAATTTGAAATTTATTTAAAAGTCTGAACAGAGTCTCTCTCTCTGTCTCTACCATTATCTGTTTTTGTTGTACACTTTAATTTGTTAAATAAGATTTATGATAATTGTCTACCTCTCACTCTTTCGTCTGTTGTCATTTCAGTCATTGTCAATAATAAATAAGTATGTTTGAATATTATTGCATTGAAAGCTTTCCCACGCTGATTATTTAGTCATTGGCTGTATTTTATACTGTAGTAATTGTAAACTTGCCCATCTCTTTTAGGTTTCGAGTTGCTGTTCAGCTGGGCGTGTCATTAGAAAAGCCACAACTTTTCTTAAAATGATCTGAATATTTTACAAGACTCTGTTCCACTCGTGTGTCTGTGTGTTCGTCAAGGGAACATTTGTTTTTACCACATGAGATGTATGTTCACAGAAAAAAAGACTGAATTCCGATATAAAATCATTCAAAAATGGCGTTTGGTTATTTAGGAATTTGGAATTAGGAATAACTTGATTCAAGTTTTTCTGCAAATATTTTGTCCATGCTACTTTTTTCAGTGAAATCAAGTGTTTTCGAATTTTTTTGACTATTTGAGTTGTTGCCATTTATTCGCATATTGTGTTAATTTAACAATAAATAAGAAAAATATGCTAAAATAAAGTATTGAACTTAAATTCGAGTATGATTTTTTTCTGTGTACTGTTCAGCATCACATAAAACAGTTAAGTTTCTGATCGTCACTGTTGGGCCCGACAAAACATCTATTAAAACCACAAATTGCCGTAACTTGACTGAGAGATATTTCCGCTTCCGTTTTGGTTGTGCCCTCTGTCATTTGTGTTGCGGATAATTTATCTCTCTCTCTTTCTTCCATAGTTCTTTCATAGTGTAGTAATGTGAACATTAGCTTAAACCTTGTGGTTTTATTTGCATTCGTTTCATAAATGCCCCATGGAATTACCAAGCAATTTCGATGCCTATTCACTAAAGTTTTTCACAACTGTTGCGACCACAAAAAAACCCAAACATCTGTGCGTGTATCAACATTAAAAGTGTAATGTTCATGTACATCAAGTACCATAATACTTTGTTACCTTACCGGTAATATATTGCCATCAAATTTTGTATGTCCATATTCAACAATAAGATTAAGATGATAAATAAAATGAGCGAGTGGAATTTGATAGTTAATTATGTTTGCAAAACTTGTAAGTACCATCTAAGATTGCTTAAGAATGAAGTATATTTTCATCTAAAACAAAACTATATTAATTTCTTTGAATTAGGATCGTAGGAAGTCAAGTTAAAGTTGTAGAAAACAATTTGAATATTTTAAAACGTTTTTTCGAGTATGTATAGGTATGTATGTAGGCGATCGAGTTTTGATATTCGGTTTACATATTATTCTTTGATTTAACACAAATTAAATTATATTAACTTGCTATTAATGTAGATTTAATAACATTGTTTGGCTATTAGGAGAGCAAGTATAAAATTTTAATCGATATTTAAATAAATTTTACTCATATCCGTTAATTCTCCTAAGGTGAGCGAATACATCATTTATAAAGTTTTTGAGTTGCATCTTAATTTTGATCAATTTTGCTCGAGTGGATAATTTTTTATTTATATTATAAACTATTTAGTAGCTGCGTGGGCTTCGTATAAAGATCATTTGCCAAAGGCAACTCTTCATTTATAATCAGATGGAAATGATTACGGGTTGTATGAATTAAGTATGAAAGTAAAGAGACTAGTAAAAATTGTTAGTCGAGTTCTGAAGAGTGCAACACCCTCGAAATGTGTTGACGACGCCTTCGGATACATTTGGTGCAAGAACATGCAAAGTTTTCGTTACATATTCCACACCATCCAACCAGAGAAAGAGAGAGAGAGAAGGAGATTGAGAGGGAGAGAGGTAACTCAACCTGGCTGGCACTTAACTATTCCACAATTGCGATGTGCAGTGTATGTAATTTAAGCATGTTTTATACTTATGTATGTTGTTACGGTTACAAGTTCAAAATCAGCATGACTACCAAGTGTTGTGGACTCTAGACTTGTGCCCTGCATCCTCTCCGGCTGTCGACAAATGCCGCATAAATTTGTTGCATGTTGTGACGATAACAACAATAACAATAACAACAAGAAGAAGGCAGCCAGAGTTGGGTGGATGGCCCTGAATTCCCTACTCCCCCCTGTTCTGTTCTGTTCAGTGTTGTGTTGTGTTTGCTTGTGTCGTCAGCACTTGCTCAGTTGGCTGAGTTTCAGTTAAGCCGTGAGTGTGTATCCGTGAGAAATTCTGTTTGGATATTCTCACGCATGTCTCTAGGATATGCACGAGTGAGTTTCAGGCACAACCGCAGCAGACGAAGCCCAATAATTGGTGCACTATTTTCCATGAGTTTATTTTAGTCAGTGATTTTCGCTCTACACATTTCTGGCTCAATTAGCATGCTACCTGGGAACGGCAATAAATAGTATTGCATTGGCAGCAGACGCCATTGAATCAATCCCCAAGACCAAGAGCATTGACTGAGACCAAAACGTGGTCCGTGCCCCGTTGGGGCTGCCACCTCAGGGCGCCGTTACAGCTGGCAGCGGTACAGCAAATTGCAACAGGTTCAAAAACTAATTTGCATGCATGAAATCGCAAAGTGAGCCGAGACACGACCGAGACTCTTCGAGGCCTGACAGTCACTTACCAGTCATATGCTACATATACAAAAAACAACAACAGAGAACAGCATAACTGAGAAACCCGTCTAAAACTACGATTATACCAACAGCTGGGCCCGTCAGTCAACAGAGCTTGATAGCCAAAGCCTTAGCCATAGCCATTGTCTGGCAATGCGGTTGGTCTCTCTCATTTGATCTTTGGCCAGACAGCCGCTTTTCAATTGAACTTGAAGTGTTTGCCGCAACTTTAGATATAGTGCAGACTCCACAACGATCTACCTATAATCACAGACATAGATACCACATTTGGTTGCCAGACTGTCTGTGTGGCAGGTTCTTGATTTCAAGTCTGCTCAACTACGTATTTGTTTTTGAAATCAATGGGTAATTTCAATTGGAGTAAATGAGTATATACAGTGGTCCAACAAAAGACAAATATGATCCATCAGAAAGGTTGCCAAAACCCACAATTTTAAATATTTATGAAATTGTATTATAATTCACTGAATACAATGAGTTCTTGCAAATTTCAACCGTAGAATAGGACAGAGCTTGTAAACCGATCACACATTTCTGTCTTGTGTTATTCATGTTATTCAGACAAAGATATAATAGTTATCACTTGGCAGTTATAACAATTCTGCAATCAACGAGAACGACGTTAAAGTTTGAGGTTTCAATTATCAATCAAAACTAGGAATCGTATATTAAAATTCCCTTTTTTTTTGAATTTTTTTATAATTCATTAACTAAGTGTTGTTGATGGATTTTCCTTTTATTAAAGGCAGTTCCTTTTTGGGGTGAGTTCTATAAAAAGTGGTTAATAATAAATCAAATTATAAATAAAAAAAAAAATGAAAATAAATATAAAAAAATAAAACTTATTCGTCTGATAATTGTATGATCTTTAAAATAATAAATGTTTTATAAATAAATATTATTTTTAGTCTGATAAGCACTCAGGTGATATTTTAAAATTAATGTGTAGTAGCAGGAAATTCATTTTTAAATGAGTTTATACTTACGTATTTATTACACAGAGATAGAGTATTTTTCATTTGTCAAATTGAAAAATATTTTTCGTTTTCATTTTAATGATATCAATCAATCTGAGCTCACATGTATAAAAGTGTCTTTTATGGCCCTTGTTCGTATGTCAGTTGATTGACGTTTGTCTGCATATTGACTGCTCCACTTTAATAAAAAAAAAAACACATTCACTCATACAAACCAATATGCATATGTATATGAGAACGTAGTTACAATTGCGTTGGTTGTTCGATTGACTGACTGTAACACATGTCATAAATCATGGTAAATACGAGCACAACGATATCGAAACCTGCATATAAGGTTAAACATTATTATGGCCCGGTTAGAATGTTTGTTATTGTCGTCAATCGGTGCGTAAGTTTCAATGTTTCATTTGCAATTCTAATTAATCTATGTATGTATAAATGAACGATATGTGCATAGCTGCTTTACTAATTATGATTTATAAGCTATACGTTATAATAAGGTTAATTTATGCAATATACATTTTGAAAAGCATTCGTGTAAGTATTACACTTTTATCATGTTTTTGTTAAACAAGAACCTGATATAAGAAAAGTCATAAATTAATTATAAAACGAGTATGCATAGATTAATGCATTCATTTGAGTAATGTTACTGTGAATGCTTAATGCAATTAGTTGTGTTTTGATTTAAGAACTTACGAATCAAAGGACTTATCACATTTTCCTATACTCTATATCTTTTAGATGCAGCAAATATCGAGAACAGCCCCGGCGAGGAAAAAATTCAAAAGGAAATCGAAACGATCGATTACATTGACAAGTGAGTTTCATTTTAAATATAGTAATTATTTTAGGCAAACAAAAAACTGCAACTCCAAAAAGGTGTCAACACAATTTAAGACAAATCAAAACCAAATTAATTCAATCACAACATTGACAGACTAGCCTGAGTTGTGGTTGAAAATTACAAATTGTAATTCTCAATTCTAGTTTTTCCTTGTTTTTCGTGCTCGTTCCTATGATAAACGCCCTTTTGCAAAAAAAACAATAAAAAATGAAAAAAAATCACGAATTAAATTAGACAGTCACCAGAGTCGTCGACAGCAATTACATGTGAAATTAACTTGTAGCTATTTCAAAACCATAATTGTTTACTAATCTTGACGTTGCCGTTTGGCCATTTTGCCATTGCCGGAACGTTGTGCAAATTGTGTATACGCCACGTTGACCAATCCTCAAATTGACAACGCTGATTGTTGGGTGTTGCTAGTTTAACTACCGCTGTTTTTGTTGTTATTGACGGGCTGTTGCACATGAACTACAATTACAATTTGTTGGGGGGTCAATTGTTTTTCGACTGGCTGACCAGAATTTTTTATATACAAGCTGTGTTGTAAATTGTGAAATAATTAATATGTGATTGCTATTAAAAATAGTTAGTTGAATTATTTACTTACTATACTTACTAAATCATTAATTCCACCATATTTGATTTTGGGATACTCAATATTTTCGTTTAATTTAAATACAAGTATGTCATTTTATTGCACTCCATGAATGGAGAAATTATTACATTATATTATATAGAAAGTTGACAGAGTTCTCTATCTGTTTTATACTTGTTCGTAATCCAAATAAGTAGCTAATTACGAAGTCATCAAGTGTTGCCTCTTTCATGTCAGGCATGAGACCAGCTCAGCTGTAAGTGTGAATTATGCAGCAATTTTTTTAAATTATTTTATTACTTGCGGTCATGAGCACATTTAAGCCATTTGTGGACTTCAATTGGACAACAACAAGCGACAAAAACAGCAACAACAACAACAAGATTAACAACAAGATGGAGCTGGAGCTGAAGCAAGTAATCTCAGTCCCAGTCTGAATGATCGCCACAGTTGTTACCATTTATATGGCCAATGAACACGGGTGGGTTTGTAAGTTGGCGCAGATTGCGCAATTTTTAATTCAGTTAAAAAGCCGCCAAAATCGGCTGGTGTGGCAGTTTTTGTTGGCACCGGCAACTTGTTAACTTTTTTCCAACATTAAATGGTAATTTTTTCCGTCGTTCGCTTGATTTTTTTTTTTGTTTGCGCCGATCATGTTGCTTGTCCAATCGTTGATGTGTTTAATACATAATTTCCTTATCGTTGCGATTTTTTCTGCTTTTTGTTTTTTTTTTGCAAGCATGGTAAATTTTTTTGATATGTGGTCGAGATTTAACTTCTTGAAGTTTAATGACTTTAAATAATTATGACATTCAAGCTGTAAAAGTTGTTGGAGTTGTAGCAAGTGTTGTTTTTGTTGTTGTTTTGACTGTTGTCCATTGGCCGTACAACACTTTTTTGGTTTCTTAGCGGCATTTGCTGAGAGTTCCCCACGGAAACTCGTTTCGTAGCAGCAGCTATCACATCTTGGAAAAAAAGTATTGCAATATTATAGTCGGGCAACGACATTTAATTAACTTCCCATAAGATATTAATTACCCATGGGAGAAAGACGAATGGTAAATGTACGACACCATCAAGTTTTTGCAGCGAAACAAAAGATTTAGACAACAAACTGGAAGTAAGAACAAATCAACGCATCAGTAACCAAGTGTGAAGAAGAAAATGTAGATAACTTTGGTGTTTGCAATCGGATCTCAATGAAGCGTTCAAACATTTTTTACTATCTTCACTTTTGCCACTCTTGTACAGTAAAACTATAAAACAAAAAAGCAACTTTTTTTTTCAAACATTTTTAATCATCAGCTTTAGATTAATAAGCAAATTTCTATTGAATTGATTCGTATTTCAATCTCATTTCTAAAACTCCATAAATCTGAAAACACACAAGCGAAGGATTACACCATAAAGTGATAGTTATTTGCAATTAATTGAGGTATATGTAAAATAATGAAATTCTCTTGTAATAATAATACCGTTAAGTATTTTTGTACTCCACATTACTTAAAAGCGACATTTTATCTATTTTTTCTGAGCAATTTCAAGATCCTATTCTTTTACCTACCAAATATATGTATGAAATATATAAAAAAAATTTGATTAATTTAATTACACCCACAAATTCGATTAACAGATATACGCCAATAAATGAAAAAATGTCAAACATTTGGAGGTGCTAGATTTAAACTGATAAATGAACCATCCGTTAGAAGACGCAAGATCATTCAACATAAATGCAATAGTCCATAAAATATGTCTAGTATTTGAGTTTGAGTTTAGAAACTTTTAATAACGTCTATAAAATTCAAAAAACAACTTAATTAAACATTGTTCCCATTAAGCATGATGACAACACTTCGGCCACAAAATGCAAACGACATTCGCATGCGCTGACAGGTTAAAAGTCAACTAACGACTTAGCTGGCAATAAATAAAAACATCATCATCATCGTTATCAGCATGCGCATAATTAGAATGTTATCGACGGGGTAATTTGATTATTCGATAACTTGTACAAATTGAGCAAAGTCATCTGAACTCCTACAACTTAATGAGGCGAATGGTCGACGAATCGCTTTCCAAAAGATTTCACTTTCAAAGACCCCCATATCGTATCAAAGGCGAGGCTTATTTATATGGCTGTTTGTTAAAACTTTTTCAGCGTCATCCTCGCTTTGTGGTAATCGTAAAAAAACTGGCTCAGAGAACGGGCTTGTGTATGCAAATAAAGATGCGAAGAGTCAACAAACGCACGAATTGATGGCAATTTGTCGCATCGTTGTTGTTTTTCTCGCTCTCTCTCTCTCTTATTTCTCTCAGGCGTAACGCATATAAATTAACATATATATATACACTATATAAATTTGTGTGTAAATCGCGCGAATATTGAACACTTAATTATGAAATTTCCTACGCAAAATCCATGTGCGAAAACTTTCACTGAAGTTGACTTTTAATTGCAGGTATTTGAAAGATTTCGTTGCACTTTCAGGCTTACTGAAGCTGCTGGCTTAAGAGTATGGAAAGAGGCAAAACAAATCAACAATTATTATTTTTTTTGTTTTTGGTACGGGTGTTGCCACTTATCAGTCGTCCAAGCAAGCATCAAAGCCTTGCCAAATTATTAGTTGGACAGCACTTGAAATTGCACTTACGGTTGTTTTCTTTTTCTTTTTTTTTTAAGTTGCATGTTGCAGTTAAAGTCGCATGCCTCAGCGTTTGATGAACTTTTGGCTAAGGAAACATCTATGCTGGTGGCATATCATTACACGATATTACAGCAAAAGCCGCGACGAAACAGGTGTAACCAGTGACGCCGATTACGTGACGTTCGAACTGACGGACTATTATAATAACAATAAAAAGGCAGTCAAACAGACAGAGAGACAGTGAGACAGACGTTCAAATATATAAAGAGGAGTTTATTTGCTTGAATTTGTTTTTGTTATTGTTATTGTTTTTGTGCGCTTATGGCAGCTTCATTTGGTAACTGACTGACTGAAAATATCAAACGGTCGTCGTCTTATGGACTTAGCATAACAAAACCCTATCAAATGACGAACCAATAAATATACAGTTTATAAATAGCCTTAAGCTAAAGATGGCTAAAGAGCAAAGTCGTTGCCGATTGCAAAGCCAATCGAGTTGGCTATCAAACCACAAACAGATGTTTCTCTTGTGCTCACACGCTCAATTCATCGATGGATACTTTTAATGGCGTCTACATTTAAGATTTATTATAATTACACAAACTTAATATCTATCATGTTCGTCC
Source organism: Drosophila rellima (assembly GCA_035043635.1). Classification (NCBI taxonomy): domain Eukaryota; kingdom Metazoa; phylum Arthropoda; class Insecta; order Diptera; family Drosophilidae; genus Drosophila; species Drosophila rellima. The sequence goes on from JAWNMV010000604.1 coordinate 404,011, forward strand.
ACTTTAATGAGTGTTAATAAAAGTCATTGATTCACTTCCAAATTTCAATTAAATTTAGTAAATAAATTACAGTTCAACTTATTTAATTAACCAAAGTGCTTTCAGATACTCTATACCTAGAATTTTCTATATTTATTTAATAAAATCTCATTTTGTCTATCACGTACAGTTTTTAATCCCTTCTTTGATAAACTTCCAATAAATAAATATAGAAACTTGTCATTAATCAAAGTAAATACTATAAAATCAGACAATGACTACAAGTTGTAGCAATTTGGATACAATCAAGCAAAACAAAAGCTTTTCGTTCAAGAAAATTCAACAAGTAGAAACGAGAGAGAATGATAACAAAAAGAAACAAGTTTGTCGCCCAAGTCTTTTGTTTTGGCTGCGCGTTGACAAACAAATGGCAATAAACAAAACAATCAATGATAGATTAATATGTGAAAAGGCAATCAAAATGTTTTTCGCTTTTGTTTTCTTTTCTAACAATTAATAAATGCATTTAGTGCTTTAATTAAACGTTTACCGTTATCAGATTGGCATTGCAACACCGCAACGCCCCAAAAATGAAACAAAAGTTGAAGAAAACTCAAATATTTCAACGCTTTTTTTTTATGTGATCAAACTCGAGCTTACACAATTTGTGGGCGTAACACCAGCGCCCACTTTTATTTTTCGTATTTTTTTTTTGTATTTACGGCTTATGTTTTTATCTGTTTTCAAATTTTGTGTTATTATTTTTTCTTGTTTTGGGTGGACCACCTGCAATCATTACGGGCCATTAATAAATGCATTTTATGCCATTTTATTGGCCTTCCAAGTTGAATTCTGGCTTGGCTTTCACAACAACAAAGCATCGCACCAGCGGGGGCAGCGCATGGCACGAGCCTGAGCCAGAGTTTTGGCCCAGCTAATATGCAAAATAGCCAAAAGTATAAGCAAAAATCTGGGCGTTGACTTTGCAATAAGCCCACTTGACACATAAATTACCGTCTTTTCATAGGCTCCAATTGGGAGCAAGGCGACCGAACGAACCTCATTGACCCAAAAACTGTGTTGACCATTTAGAAACTGTTTTGGGCCCAGAACGAAGTAGCAGTAACAGTAACCGTTAATATGGCAATGTCTTTTTTTAATAATAAGCCAAAGCAATCGAAATTGTTAGTTGCAAGCAAACGCTAGCGGTTAAAATTCAAAAAGCGTTTGCCATGTGTGAAATTAGCATATGAGTAGGAAATGCACGTGGAGCATTTTTAAAGCCAACGTGATATCTGAGACCAGGCATTAGCATTGCCAGCAGAGACTCCGAAACTTATATGTAATCATAATAGGCGTCTTGGGGATTGCAGTAAAAAATAAAACATAAGTATAAACCCGCTGCATTAACTTGGGGGGCTATGCATGAAAATTAGCTGAACATGCAACATGCAACCAGCGTTAGGGACCCCTGCAACACACATGGAAATAACACAGGACTGAGACATAGACGGAGACTGAGACTAACTGGCCCGACAGCTGTTGGCGCTCTCTGACTGGCTGTCAAGCGTTTTGGGGCAAACAGGACAGGACTTGCAACGACATGCAACGCCGAGGCGTCGGGACAATGGTCGGGACAATGTCTGAAACAGGGGCAGGTACTGGCAACTCAGCCAGACAGCTGAAAAGACAGATAAACAAGTTGTGTGTGTGCCATTTTTTTATATCTTTTGTATTTTTTCTTATTTATATGTGCCAAAGACGTGCCAACTTTGAACCAGTTATAAACAAAGCAACTTGGCCAAGCAGCCAACCAGCCAAAGAGCCAAACAGAGTTGAGGTGTATGTGAGTTATGGCGAAATTTGTATGCCTTCCACAATACAAATTGAACGGGGGGCTACCGAAAATCACATATCATTGACAGTCCATTTATAGTGTTTCTTAATATGATTGGCTAATCTGAAAAAATTAGTGTGTAATATATATGAATATTAAATTTACATTTATTCCTTATATTTTTTTAATTTTAATTCAAGAAAAGAGTATCATATTGAATTTAATAAATTTTGCTTTTACTGCTTAGATATTTTAATGTTGAAATAATTATTATTTCATTATTTCATTTCTAAACATGTCAAAAATAGTTTATTAGATTGTTGTGGAACCATTATATTTGCATTAACAATTTAAATTTTGTTAGGATGTAAAAGTCAATACCAATTGCATATACTACGATTTTGGTTAAGATATTAAAAAATAAAAGTAAATCTTTTCATTCTAACGATTGGTCTTTGTATTTTGACCCCAAACTTCACTCACTTTCAGCTCGGAAATTCCAAACAAACGTAGCTACTGTGGATTTCAGCCATCTAGCTCTTTCCGTTTGAGCTACGCTTCGAATTCTATTTTGTGGCATTCTTCTGTTTGTTTTAAATGTGCAAGATTTTAACTTGTGTGTGTGTGTGTGAAGGGTATCTCATAGTCCATACACTGACCCTACCTCAGCAGAGGGAAGACAGCACATTGGTCTGCCCGTAAACTAAGCGATAAGTCAAGCTGACACAAAAACAGGATTAACTCCATAAGGCAATGAGTCAGAGTCGCAGCAGCTGAACTACAAATCTGCAACTTGGCAAGGCACTCGCCCAAGATAAATTGGCAACACGCGCCGCAGATGCGGCTGTTCCCGATTCCAATTCCAGCTCCAATGTCGCCCTCTCTTTAGTCGTGGAAGTGGCAGCTGCTTTGCTCTGACTCCGCTGTTTTCAATTGCTTCTTTGACTGCGCTCGCTAATTGTGTTGGCCTCTTGTCCAGGGCAGCAAAGTTCAAAATGTTGTGGTTAATTGTCTTACAATTGATTAACTCTGAACTTTTGCGTCATTAGACAAGAAAATCGGCGAAATAAGAGAGAAGCGAAATGAAACTACAAACCGCACCCAGGGCAATGCCAACATAAATGGTCATCATACTCGTATTGGCAGTATCCTACAGCATGGGTTAATTAGTTGAAACGGTTGAGGAATCAAAGGCCCATAAGCTCTGAAATAATTACGATCCATTCGCTGCGCAAATTAAATTGCCACTGGTTTTTTCGGTCGACAAATGAGGAATGGGAGAAACGGCGATGCTTCTAGCTGCGGCTTTTGGCCACTTCGTGATGGCCGAAATGGATCGAAAATATAGACAAACTGGGAACAATGATTGCTCTCATTGGATCCAAAGCCAGACTTGAAGTTAGCGCAACTCATAACTTTATGACTCAATCTATGTTTTGCTGGCTCCAATTTATCTATTTCCTGGTAGCTACACCCATGAGCAGTTGTAAGTTGTAAATCGCAGCATTTTTTAATGCCACAATTGGGGCCAATTTTGCCTGGAAGCAGAGCTATTGCATCTCGTAATGCTTTCGGCTTTCGGTTTAGTGTATGTGCTCCCCATTTACCTTGTGTCTCGGTTAATTTCTTGGAAATCTCCTTCATTTCAATTTGTACTTTTGCCTTGCAATTATTTTTGGGGCTAGTCTCCAATCAACCGAATACAAGCGTTATAGACTTGCAATCTATGAGAAACTTGATGGAATAGGTTAATTAGGATTTGGCAATGGTACGAGGGGTTCTCACGACCCTTATAATGCCAATGGGTGGGGAAATTGAAGGGTTACTTCGATTTCACACTATTAGGGAGATTTCAGACTTAAGCGTATGAAATTTGTGTTGAATGTGCTATCAATTATTAGTTTAAAGTTTAAATTAGCAATTGCAAATTAGAGTTATGAGTTCAATTAAATTAAACCCGAATAACATTATGTGAATGATTTAAAGAATCTCAGGTAACCTTTAATTTTTAATTTTTATCAGACAAATGATCTATAACAATTAATGTTTAATTCAAACTAAAATATTAGATATAAGTGTATTTAAAACGAATTTTTAAAATAATGTAATTTTTTATTTTTAGAATAGTTCTGAGCTTCAAACATTTAAGTAGCAACATAAAAAATAATGTTTATAAGTCAATAAACTTTGCCTTGCAAAATACACCTGCATTTTGTAATTGTTTTCAAAAGTTGTATCTATCTTTTTGTTTGATTTTTTCAATGTCTTTGACGTTTGCGTGTCAAACGCATCGTACACCTTTCGGCACCTCAATTCTATTTCCATTTCGGATGGCCTGTCATATGCAGTAACATGTTTTTAGCAGCTTTTTGCATGAATGCTTCGACTGCTCATCATAAAAGTATTTATATATGATGTGTAAGAATTGAAAAAAAAGTGTTTAAACTAACATGAAAATATGCAAAAGTCAAAAACTTGTTTCAGCTGCAAATGTCTACAAAATATTTGTTGGTGCATTAAACAGTTAACCTTGAGTTTTATTACCAAACGTTGGTCTTAATGAGCACAGGTTTGACTTATTGCCATACGAGTAGTAAACATGAGACAAATTATGTTTTTTTTATATAAAAGAGTTATCGCTTAGTAGTAATACTAAAGTTCCTTTCTAATAAAACCTCTCTTACAATCAAGATTCAAACTGAACTTGTATCTATTACAGTCAATTGCACATATCAAGGTATTTTAGGCCTTCTTTCATTGCACGCACGTAAATAATTTAAGGTACTTACTCAATTATCGCACTTTATTATCGACTGATCTCAGACGCAGTCGCTGCGGGGTCTCCCAAGAAAGCTAAAAGACCTTTCATCAAAAGCCTTTTGAAGTGTGTAATTTGAACGCTCTCGGCATTGGAGCCCTTGAAAACATTTTCTCATTATGTGAAATCAATACCAGCATTTTGTGAACATACTCGTTCATTATATTCGCAGCTTTCATTCATTTGTTGGTAATAGCAATTGTTCAAAGATGATGGGAAACTCGATAACAAAGTAATCACTGATTTCGATTGCATTCATTAAGTCTCTTAAACGTACGCTGTTGAGCAAATCTCATAAATCACTTGGAAAATAATCCGAAAGGTTTGAAAGTTGTAAACAGATCTTTTTCTTTTCGTTTAGTTTTATTATTATTATTGAACAGATTAAGAGCTTCAAACTTAAATTTCAAAAGCTTTAACCAGCACAATTTTATTTTTTATTATTGAGCGTAAAGCAGCTGGAAAGTTAAACTGTCCGATAGATTTGAAAGCTTTTTTTAGAAACCTATTTTATGAAAAGGAGCTTGAAGCAGATTTTAACAAAAGGGGTTATCAGAAAATCTCCTTAATTTATTTTTGGTTTCAATTTAGTTTAGCTTTACTTTACTTATTGAACTGCTGAAGTACTTTAAGTCAACCGCTTAAACCAGAATATCTATTTTCTATTATTTTATCATTACCTGCTTTTTATTTTATTTTTAATAAAATCTTAACATCTCCAAGCAATCCGTATAAATTGAGAAATGTATTTTTCTTAATAGTTTCTTCAAATAGATGAACTTGTTATTATTTATTTTGTTTAGTAGTTACTACAAATAAATCAATTTATTTTAATTGCCATTTTATTTACTTAACTATACTTGACTGGATGTTTTAACCGTATCAATTTAAGAGCATCTCAGATACACTAAACGATTCCATAGTTACTTAAAAATTCAATTGTCACTGTGAAACTACCTACTGAAAAAAATAAAGACAATTGTGACGGCCGTGATTTATTGGCACTAAGTTGTAATTAAATGGCATCCCAAAGAGTTGAAATAACATAAAGAAACAATTTGGCTAAGACTCGTGCCCGCAAAAAAACCGAAAAACAAACTGACAACAATTTTCTGTCTTACATTTAGCCGCAAGACGGTAAATTTATTATGGCACCGGCAGCTTGTCACCATAATTATAGCGGCAGCTTAAGGTCTGTCTATCACTGTCTGGCGGATTGTTATTTTTTTACAGTGTGTTTTCCATAACCGCGTGAGATTTTCCCAATTTACGAGTATTGTCTCACTCAGCTGTTCTCAAAGGGTTGCTAATAATAAAGTGGAGTACTTAGTTGTTGTTATTTTTATGATTATTAATTTTGGTCGTTGTTCTTATTTATAGTGACAGATGCAGGGCAATGTGTTTAATGGTCGGGGAGGTCGTCCCCCCTCTCAAATATCCGAACGATGTTTTGCCGCCATTCCAGCCACTTTAATGGCCAGAAACTTTCAGTGATGGCTCCCAAAACACAAACGGTACAGCATTGGCATTTGTTTAAAACGAATACCAAACTATTCTCGTATATATTTGATTTTTAAGAACACTTGCAGTTGCACAAGTGGTGTCTGCTTTTGATTTATTATTGTTCTCGGCATGAATTATGGCAGAGGGCAAACAAACTTTTATAGAAAGAGAGAAAGAGATATTATTGAAAAGGAACTTTTACTGGATAACAACAGAAATGGATTGTATTGGAATATTCTTATTGAATGAGTTATATACATGAGCATAACCTGCTGAAGTTACTTCCATTTCTCATGTCAATTGGGGCACGTGGCATCCTCTACGAGCTTCAGCTGCTGTCATCAAAGTAAATGAACTGTAATACTATCTCAGGGGTCTCTGGTCTCTGTCTGCCTCTGAGTCTGCCCGTTGCGATTACATCTGCATCTTTCGCTAAATTATTAATATTTTTCGTCATTTTTTTCTTTTTGCTCCCCTTCGCAGTTTCGTGTCACTTTGTTCATTGCCTCATAAAAGTCAACTGCAAATTGCAAATGCAAATGCATCAGCAGCTGCTTCTCTTTGTCTCGCTCCCAGTCGCTGTCTTTCTCTGTCTTTGTCTCTCCGTCTCTGTCTGCCTTCTACCAGCGATTGCGTTGGCAAATTTGTGTTAAGAGGTTAAAATCATTTGACATCTTGCATTATAATTACGTTGCAGTTTTTTCCGCTGCGACAACTTTGACTTGGACTAGAGTTTAATTTAATTATCTTCTGAAAGAGTCAACTTTAACGAAAAAGTTTTTAATTGGAACAGGTGCTGAGAGCCTGACTATAAAATTTAAAAATATAGAAATTAAAAACTCATAACCTTTTTTTTTTTTGTTTTAGTAAAAACATTATTATACATCTTAAGCTTTTGTTAAAATTTGTATATTCTTTTGAATTTTTTTTAATGAAGATATCGAAAGCAGTTTCTGATATAACACTTGCCTCAAGCTAATGATAGGACATCAATTTAAATTTGATGATTTCAGCTATAATTTATTTTTGGTAAATTTGTTTATTTATTTTATTATTTATTAAAATATTGATTTATTTTTTTTATTTATTTACGGAATAAATACATTAGTGCCTCAAAATTATTTGGAAGTACAAACAAAATTTAAAAAATTAAAAAGGAATAAAAATAAAATAATAAGTAATACATTGCGATGCATGAGAATTTATTTTTCATTGCCTATAAAGCTCAACTTATTACAGGATATTCCATAAAAATATTGAATATAATTAACTAAAATAATGAAAGGCTTATAAAGTGAATTTTATTTTGGCACAACAAGTGCCTGCGGGCAAATATTACAGGGTATGACAAAGTTGTCTACATCTTGACTTCCCCTTCGAGTTCTATGCACATGTGTGCGTGTGTGTGTGTGTTTGTAAACCTACCGTCGCATGAAATAATCTTGAAGATCTCCCTGCATTGCTTCAATTAATTTTTATGGTATTCGCAACCCATATAAGCGCCACGCCTGCCGTTAAGTCTGTTCTTCTGCTCTCCCCCTTTTCTACCCCTGCTAAATCGTTAAATTAAAAGTCCAGCAACAACAACAAGCTAGACAGCAATTGGGTTCACTGCACGCCCGTTTAGAACTGATTTAATTGCAATTGTGCGCCGGCATTGCAGTCATGCAATTGTTATCAAATATCGTCAACCGCCCAGGGCAATTGTGGGTAAGGGTAAAATGGTTGAAAGTGGTTAAAATGTGTAGATGGTCGATGGTAGATGGTAAATGGCTTGGAAGTCCGAAATGCGGGTTAATCCACGTCCGAGCTGTTTAATTAACAAATGTAATTGATAATGCCACCGCAGCATAGACGCTTCGATGGCTTTGGCACTTGGTCGCACTTATTAATCACACCAATTGTTGGGTGTGCGATTGGGAGTATATAAATGTGTGTCTTGACTGGCGGTAAACAGATGTCAATAAACCGCATCATGACACACATTCGCAGACGTCGAACTTTGTGTGGGGGAAAATGAATGCGTGACAAGTGGAAACTGTCGATTGTCTTGCCCCTGGAAAAATAAAAAATAAACAAGAGACGAAAATCGAAAATCGAGAGACGACTGCGTGTTTATTTATAAAAAAAAAAAGGAAAAATCATATTTTTTAAGAGTCACATTTTCATGTGCTCCCAAGACCAAGAGAAGAAAGCTAAAATGAGAGGGTGATTGAGCGTGTGAGAGGCAGAGAGAGGGAACTTAAACGCTTAACATTTATTTCGCGTGACATTTCACTTACACACACTCAGAAATAACACTCATGCGCCTAGTTATCCAGTGAAATTGTCTAAAATGCCTTTGGCAATTTGTGACATTTTCTCTATTTTTGTCCGAAATTTTAAGCAATTTAGACAACAATGTTTGTTCGTATTTAGAGCAGCTATCTCACTTCCCGAGAGTACCAGGAATGAGTCTGTCGCGCATGTCTGAGGGATGGTTGACATCGCCTCTCTCTCTCTTTCTCTGTCTCTTCAGCTCTTCCGCTCTCATCTCCCCGTGAAGAAGACTTCTGTCGCACTGCTCGAAATCAGTTTGAAAATTGCCGGCGGTCAGCACATTTACTCGCCCGAATCGCTCTGTGAATACTTTTGAATCATTCTCGTCTCTCGTTTAGTCGTTTTCCGCTTTCGCCTATTTTTGTGTTTTTATTAATGGAAGAATTGTAAAGTGATTCACGTTGTGGCTTTAGACCAATACAAGTACTTCTTAATAATGAAAATTTACGAATAATTGCCATTAAGTAATTAGAGATCAGTTTAAAAATCAAATGAATATAAATATGTGCATAAAGTGAAATAAATTATTAAATAATGTTTAAGAGTGAGCATATATAATAAATATGCTGACAAATAGAATTTGTCACGAATTAAAATGGCAATTTATTGACAAAAGAAAGTTCATAAAAACAAGATGTAAAATTTTTAAAATTCAGAAACTTCTTGATTAAACACTAGCATATTCACACAGTTTGGTCTATTATAATTCTGTTATTGATTATAAAATTCGAATCAGCTGTAGATTCTTAAAACTTATCTTATTTATATAACAGTCTCATATATAAACAATAATTCTTTGTTTATTAATATCAATATCACGCTGTAGAGTTATTTTAAACTGTATACACTTTACTCTTTGATGCTCCTCTTCTGTTTTATGATAAGAGCTTAGAATAACGCTCTTATATTATTTATAGAACCTAGTCTTTTATCTCTAAAAGTATTTTTAAAATTTTCATTTAAAATATAGACCTCACATGTGATGTAAATTCTCCATACTCGTTTGATTGTTAACATCTCTTTAAATGATCCTTTTCTGATTCAAAGAAATTGATCGATGATCCTCATTTATGCGCATTTAATTTTTTTTCTTAAGTTCTTTTTTCTTTTATAAAAAATTATATTTTGTTTTCTAAAATTCTTTTCAATAATATAGATTTATATTGAATAGAACCCTCAGCGCTCTATACAAACTATACAAACTACCGATTCCGTACTTTAAGTCATCTAACAATTGAGCTCATATAATTTTATGACGGCGCCTTTAGGTTGCCCCTTGCATCGTTCTGGTCTTTTCCGGTTTGCGACTGTTTCCCCCTTTTTATTATAAGAACATTAATCAAGCCCATTTGCCAATACTGCAGATCTCTATTCATTTGCGCAAAATTTAAAATAATTGCGACAATAAAATCACCATAAACACGACGCAGCACAACAACAATTGCAACAACAAGAACAACAATCCCTTGTAATCTTGGCATATCCGGCGTGTTGCGTGTCTTCCATGTCATCCCCTTGTCTCGCACTTGTCCATGTCTCCCTGTCCCTTCACCGCCCCTGGAACTCCAATGGTTGCACTCTGGGGCTGCCTCAGTGACGCTGACGGCGCTTTTTGCATCATCATTATGATGAAAAACTCTTTTTCCTCCTCTTTGCAAATGTTCCTGATGGGGGGGCTAAGAGCTGAATGTGCTTGGTTCGTGTTGCTCGTTCTACCATTTGACATCTTAATTGCTTTGTTGATGGATTTCACTGTTGACACTTTCGCTTTCTCATAAATTCGTAATGAACTCTTCAACTCTTCGACTTTGCTGCTTAAACGTTGACCAAAGTGCAGTTTCTAACTTGAAAGTTCTTCTATAGGAAAAGTGTTTTTATTAAGATTATTTTTGTTCTAGTTTGAGAGCAGTTTAAGAATGTGACTTCAAAGGAAACAAAGAAAGAAACAACTTTATTATTCTGAATATTCTTGATTCTTATAAAACTCCTTAGCTCTGTTTCTACTCTGTGTAGTCATGTTTGATTAATTTATAGCACAAACTCATACAAAAACTGTATTGGATTTATTGATTTAAAAATATCTATAAATTTCGAATATAACTTTATTATAACTGAAATGTTACAAAAAATATGTCAACTACCTAGTTTGATGATTGTTGACATTATATGAATTTGACTTTAAGTTTTTCTTTGAAATAATAACCCTTGTCCATCTTAAATTGGTAAATTGAACTAATTATTTACCTCAACTGAGCGAGATTTTACAAGATGGGAATTTTTTTCTTTGAAAAAGTTGAATATCTTAACTGGCCAAGAAGACAATTGCTACGTTCTTCCGCTCGGTCCCTCATTAGAGCGACTTTTCGGGCGCAAAACGACTTTTAATTGCGACCACTGCACACGATTTTCCAGTGGAAAGGAGAAGGTGTAAGGGGAAAAGGGGAAGAAAAGGGGAGCGGTGGCAGGAACTTGACACATGATGAATGCGTGGGTTGGTCAAATCGCCGCAAAGTAGTTTGAACTCAGTCGAGCACGAAACTTGTAGAGTAATTACATGTGTACCAAAAACGAAGTGAAATTGTCATTTAACATTTGTCAAAGCCAACACCAGACAACACCAAAAACTAAAGCAAAAGAACAGCGATAAAATAGAAATAAAAAAGTCGTGAACTAATTAAAGAACATCTAAGGCCAGCACAGAATCGAAAGAGGCGTGTGAAACGGGCCACAAAAATTGTAAACTAGTTAAGAACAATGTCGCAGATCGATTATACCTGCTACACGGTGCCGGAGTGCTCCACGGATGATGATGATGATGATGATGATGATGTGAATCATTACGGTCGTGGCCGTGGTAGAGATGACTCTAGCGATGGCACGCTCGAGAATGTTCTGCAGTCGGATTCGGATGCCACAACCACATCCTCGATGGAGCAGCATCACATCTACCGCCAGCAGCAGCGACTGCAGAGCAAACGCTTTGCACCACAGCGCATCTCGTTGCCGGTGCTGCGAGGTGGCAGCCACTCGAGGGAGGCGACGCCACAGCTGGGCGTCTATCACGATGGGCAGCCGGAGGCAGCGCCACAGTGGGGCTATTTTGTGCCACTGTCGCCCAGTGGCTTCTTTAGTCCACCCATGCAACGACGTCGTTTCAGGTGGATTTCACTTTTTTATCCTTTGAGCTTAAAGTTAAAATTTAAATATTATTTCTAAATTTTACTTTAAAAAAATAATTAAATTTCTACTTTAATTTTGGTCAACTGTATTTAGTTGAAAGGATTAGGCTAAAATCTCTGATCCAGCAGCTTACTAAATGCCATTTTCTCGTTCTTCTTTGCTTCATTCATTGCAGTTTAAAATTTAAATTTAAATACTAATTCTAAATTTTAATTTAAAAAAATAATTAAATTTCTACTTTAATTTTGGTCAACTGTATTTAGTTGACATTAAATAAATAAATATGAAAAAGATTAGGCTAAACTCTCTGATCCAGCATTAAATTAATAAATAAATAAATATGAAAAAGATTGGGCTAAACTCTCTGATCCAGCAGTTTACTAAATGCCATTTTCTCGTTCTTCTTTGCTTCATTCATTGCAGTTTAAAATTTAAATTTAAATACTAATTCTAAATTTTAATTAAAAAAAATAATTAAATTTCTACTTTAATTTTGGTCAACTGTATTTAGTTGACATTAAATAAATAAATATGAACAAGATTAGGCTAAACTCTCTGATCCAGCAGTTTACTAAATGCCATTTTCTCGTTCTTCTTTGCTTCATTCATTGCAGTTTAAAATTTAAATTTAAATACTAATTCTAAATTTTAATTTAAAAAAATAATTAAATTTCTACTTTAATTTTGGTCAACTGTATTTAGTTGACATTAAATAAATAAATATGAACAAGATTAGGCTAAACTCTCTGATCCAGCACCTTACTAAATGCCATTTTCTCGTTCTTCATTTTTTATTCATTGCAGTTTAAAATTAAAATTTAAATATTATTTCTAAATTTTACTTTAAAAAAATAATTAAATTTTTACTTTAATTATGGTCAACTGTATTTAGTTGACATTAAATAAATAAATATGAAAAAGATTAGGCTAAACTCATTGATCCAGCATCTTACTAAATGCCATTTTCTCGTTCTTCTTTGCTTCATTTATTGCAGTTTAAAATTTAAATTTAAATATTATTTCTAAATTTTTCTTAAAAAAAAAACAATTAAATTTCTACTTTAATTTTGGTCAACTGTATTTAGTTGACATTAAATAAATAAATATGAAAAAGATTAGGCTAAACTCTTTGATCCAGCATCTTACTAAATGCCATTTTCTCGTTCTTCTTTTCTTCATTCATTGCAGGGAAAAGGAAAACGATCGCAACCGTCGCGCTGTTAGTTACGGCGGTGGCGTCTCACCACCGCATTGTGCCACCATTCCGCGTGCAGCACCGCGGCGAGTGGCGCTGATGAAGGAGCCGCCGCCACCGCCGCCTCCGAAGCCGCAGCTGACATCGAAGGCGTCTCTGCAGTCCACAGACTCCTCGCATGCGTCCAGCATCATTGCCAGCAAGTATCCGCACTCCGAGTACAATCTGATCCAGAAGATCGACTCGAACAGCACGTTGACTGCCCCGGCGCAGTATCAGCCCCAGAACTTCTATGCCAACACCGGCACCATCTCCTCCACAAACGGCTACTCCTCGCTGCTGTGCCACGCCAGCTCCACGGCCAGTCCGCTGGCGGTGCGCAAGCGGGACAAGCTGCTGCATCGTTTCAGCGATGCCGCCACCCTGGGACGCAAGCTCAAGAAGAAGAAGAACACGAATCGCACCTGCCGCTCCATGACCGAGGCCATCGAGATGCTCGCCGATCCGGTCATCGAGGATGAGTTCTTTGTAAGTATACGAAACTATTTTCTGATCATCTTCAACTTGTATACATATATGTAATTCTGCCATTTGGAAAAAAATCGTATCCATGTGAATGCTTTTATTTTCCAGTTTAAATAGTGCGAAAAATATTTAAAAATATGCTTCTATATTAAAACAATCATCATCACGGTTTCAAAATTAACAGAGGTCAAAATTTGCAAGTCTGCCCACAAATAAATATTTAAGATCAAGAATCTTATTCCTTGTTTACTTTGATCCATTTTCTCCCTGATTGTTAATTTATTTATTTTTTTGAAAAAGTAGTATATTTAAAAAACATTTAATTACTCATTAATGTGCTTAAAAACGGTCTCTTTCAATCTTTCTCTCTCCTTAACTGTTAGAGAAGTCTTTCTCTAAAAAAATTGATTTCAAATAGAAAGTATATATTTTTTAAAATTTAAAGTCGATATTTCAATATAAATTAATGAGAAAAACATTTTAAAAAAATCCTCTTAAGACAAACATCATTTCGGGTTTAAAATTGTTTCGTTTTCGATCGAGCATTTTTATGCCTATATTATTTTGAACATTTTTCTCTAAATTAAAAATTTATTTATATTTATCTGGAAAGTAGATGAATATTCAATAAATTCTTTAAGTGTTAGCGAAATCTTTCCGAAAAATATATTGTTTTTTAACAAATTCTATAAAATTCCACATCTATTTGCCACTAGGTGATCGATTCTCTATACGTCATGATCACATAATAGACCCCATTTCAATATCTGTAAAAACCTTTGAATCGTACATTAATGAGCTTAAAAGCTTTGACCATTACAGAGCTTTGATTCTCTTCTTATGTTTAATTCCCTTTAATCGTTTCCACTAAAGGGGGTGTATTTTCAAACACACGTTCCTTACAATAATAATAATAATAAAAAACTAAGGCCACACGCATTCAATTTATTATCGCATTTCATTTTGTTTGTGCTGTGGGTGTTCAGAGACTGGAAGTTATCTGTCGATTTCTGGTTGGCTTTATCTTCTTAATGAAATTCATTTGTCCACAGATTGCTCTTTCAATTTATGCATTTTGTTTAGTTCACATTTGTTGCTCGTCGGGATCCGAACAATGTTTTAACATTGCGTGGGCGGAAGTGTGTGAAGCTGACAAATTTAATTGATAGCACTGTGTAGAAGGTGATTGACCATAAAAAAGAAAAGAACCAATAAAAAGTGACATGGTTTATATCTAGAAATAACAAAGAATCATCTTCTATATTATCTTGATACTAAATTAACCTTGAATTAAATCCACTTTGAAACCCGCAATCGCCATAAAATTGAACTCAATTCCAAGAAAGTACAAGCGAAATAACCCTAAAAAAAGGGGCGTCAATTGAATTACGTGTATTTCGATGCTGGAATTGTTTCGAGTATTTGATCGCCTAATCTCTTGGTGAATTTACGCCTTGTACTCGGTATCGATATCGGTATCGAATTGGGGTCACAAGTGGTCACTGGCACCGACTAAGCAAATAGCTTGCAAATCTTCCTTAATTAGTCCATACTCAAGTTGACAGATTAGCATAGAATTTGAGTGGGCTCAACTATTGGCATGGATATCGTTCTACCACTAATGGATGGGCTAAACAAATTCATGACAGTGTTCAGTTCAGGAAGACGAAACTGGCTAACAACCAAAGCGAGTGATGCAAACTGGGTCAATACTTTAGTCAGTTACCTTGCATGCAGTGATGACTGACTGCCTGCATTCAGAGGAGAACGGAAGGGAAGGGAGGGGAAGGAAGCATGGGTTCTCGGGTTCAGGTCTGAGGCGACTAGTGCACTCACTAATTGGATTAACTTGCGTTTCTTTCCCGCAAATAATAGAAAAAGTTGCTGCAATAAAATTCAAACAATTCAAACAGTGAAAAATCGAACGTGCTGCATGTTGAACGTCTCATTCGCGTCGCTTGGCCGAAACAATTAAAATAAAAACTGTGTAAAACTAAAATCTGTACAGTGGTCCTTTTGGTCATTTAATTTCGGATTAATTAAAATTTTAATCATTGAATTTTACTAATTTTCGTGTTTTATCTATAGACAACGACAACTTTTTTTTTGTTTTATTTTTGTATTTTGGCTCTATAAGCTGTGAGTTTTCAAATGAAACATAAGTGCGTGCCTTCCCGCCTTTTTTATAGTGCAAATTAAAACTTTCATCTGCAATATTATGAACTTCGTATACGTTTTTATTTTGATTAAATTGTGAACAGTTTGGAATTCAGAACAATTTTTTTTTCTCTCTTGAAACTCTGGTAGAAAAATAAAAAATATAACACAATAAGAGTTTTTTTTGAATAACAGAAAAAGCAAAAATAAATTTAAAAAATATATATTAAATATTAAAAAAAACTTTAATATTTTTCCTACATAAATGAGTTTTTAGAACAAATATCAGGATTTTTTTAAAGTTGATAGTTAATCGAAAAGTGTCCAAAAGTGACCAAAAGAACCACTGTGCGCTGACTTGTGTGCTATAATATTTTGAACAATTTGAATTAACAATCGCGCTTAAAAGTATGCAGCATTTAAAGTGTCGCATTTGTTTTGTTTTTGTGTGTACAAAAAGTGGTGCATCTTTCAGGCGAACCTGCAGCCGAATCCATTGCATACTTTTCTGCTGACTTGATTGCATAGACTGTTAGCATACTTTTGGGCTGTTGCCAAAATGAAGCCCTCAACGCGACGACGAAGTTTCAAAACGAAACCCCAACAACCGAAATCAAACATTTACAATCCCCTGGTGCGATATCGACCAACTGCCTATGTTCGAAATGGCATTATCGGCGGTGGTCAAGGCCCGGGTGCCAATGGGCTCTATCAGATCGACGATCGCGTTTACACGACGAACAAAATGTTTCTACGCGATGGTTACATGTATCCTCGTCAGCCTGGCCAGCCCATGGATCCGCGATTTCCCTTGGAGCTGCACGAGTTTCCACAACAATTTGGCGCGACCGGCCTGCAGTTGGTCAGCACCCCAAAGGTTCACATTGCCGGCGAGTATCTGGCCGGTGAGCAGCGCCAGACTCAAGCACAGACACCGACCCCGGAACAGCAGGCAATCGCCAGTCGTCGCGGTGCTCGTCAAGCCGCCGCCGCCGACATCAATTTGGCCAATCAGGTCTTCTTGCTGGGCAAGCAGCGTTCGCGATCTCGTTCGCGTTCCCGCAGCAACAGTCTGGGCAACAAGAGCATCACCAGCTGCATCGGCGGCAGCACGGAGCGAGTTAGAGAACGAGACAGGGAGCGGGAACGGGAACGGGATAGACCCTATATACGCAACGTGGACGATCTGTTGCATGCGCTGGGCAAACGGGACAACTCTGCCGATAACCAGGTCGAAACTGCCTCGACACACTCCTCGTCACAGCAACGGCGACGCTTCAAAAAGGTAAGTTCCATTTCGGTTTGAGGTGGACCTACAAATCTCATTTGACCGTGCCGGAACGTGATCGTGCCTAACTTGAAGATAAGAAAACACGAGAACACGGAAAATTAGTGATCTGAAATCACAAATGATTCACAATTTAATACTTTATCGCATTCTTCGATATTATGAACTGGGTTCGCTTTTAAAGCATTTAAAATAAAAAAAAATAAAAAAAAAAATTAAAGTTATTATATTTTGGTGTAATCGATGTTACTGTATCATATTATCTTCACTTTAAATTTCTTGATCAATTTTGGCATCATTACTGTTCATTTCAGTCCCTAATTTAAATATTCACTATTCTGAAAATTTACACTACCTAAATTCAAATATGAATAAATACTAAATAAACTAATAACTTTTTTGGGAAATTCGTGACAGGCTCTGTCACATTACATAAAAAGCGTTGTGTGAACTCGTGTTTTATTATTATTATTTATTCATTTGTTTCCCAGTGCTTTAAGTATTGAGATTAATTATAAGTGCACTAGTAACTGCATTGAATTACAGGATTTAAAGTAGTTATAACCAAATTAAAGCCATACACATGGTTGCTAAATTATATTTATTAAATATATTTATTTAGAATTACTTTTTTTAAGTCGCGAACTTATTTCGGTGATCAATCAACGGCAATGGAATTTGTCAAGCCGCTGCCACATTGCAACATTTTTATTTGCCTTAATTGCGACACGCTCGCAGTCGCGTTAAATTCCCATTCCGGCCCATCACTCATCCCACACATGTCCAGAACGCAGCGAAGCTTGCATATCTTTCCTGCCCCATTCCTGTCCAGTCTCGAACCCATTTCGAGTCCAACTCGAACCACAAAACCCTCAAAGAGCCCCCAGGGCGCGTCTGCGCAAAAATTAAAATTAATGATGTTCCAAAATTTGGCTGGCGGCAGAATGGAAACTTCGAAGGTGGAGACGCTCTGTTGGCCAGACAGTAGCAGCTAATTCGACGGCTCACACACACACACATAGACTGGCACCCACCTGCCAGTTAAAGTCCTTGTCCTGATCTGAAATGCCTTTGAGCCTATTTCTAGCTGCAGATACTTGTATTGTGGTTTCCTCCTGCTTCCATTGTGCGGTTTCACGGCCTCCATTGCGGTTTTCCATCGGCTCCAAAAAAATAATCATTGCCAGCCCTTTTTGGATATTTATTTATGCAGTTTCGTTTCGTTTCGTTTGGTTTGGGCCAGGTTCATCATCCATTTGGCCAGTGACTTTGAAGTATTTGCTCGTCCGTCTTTCGTCGTCTCATCATTAGTGAACTCGGACCTGGTTTTAGTTTTATTTTGCGCCATTTATTATACGCTGCGGGCAGAATTTATGCGCTTCTGTTTCTGATTCTGAAGAGCATTTAAGTTTGAGAAATTGGTTTCGTTGATTGTTTTTTTAGAGGCACAGTGGGCCTAGCTGACACTTTGCACACTTAACAGAAGTTATTTATTGACACTAATTTAAACTCATTGCTTTCGCAATTAAATTGAATTAAATTAAACTTTTTTTTAATTTAATTTATGTGTGGTTGTTAATTACTCGAATTTAATTATATTCATAGTTGGGACAGCCTTTTATATATATTATTTAGGTCAGTTTTTTTAATGTCTAGTTGCGGTTTAAGATGACTATTAGAGAGATTCTTCTGCGTAAAATATAAAGAAATAAATATAAATTTTTTCTAAATATATCTTAGATAAAATGTAATCGTACAATGTAGGATTATCCTTTAATTTTTTAAAATCTTCTAGAATAATGGAACAATTAATGAGATGAATATTATTTTTGTTATTAGTATGTGTGATTTTTTCTCGATTCAAACCTACAACACAATATCTGGAAACTATAAAATTTGATATGTTCCATTATAAAAGTACATAAATTATTTTAAAATAATTCAATTGCAGAGGGGAATTTCATAAATATTTTAAAAATATGTTTGCCTGTACATACTGGATCTGTAAAAATTTATTAAAACATACATATATGTAAATAAATATTCAAGTGTTTGCAGCGTATTTGATATCCAAACAATTGTTTGTTTGGGTCATTATACAATCCGTATTAGTTGTACATCTTTCAATAAAAGCGAATCATATTTCTACAGCTTTTCACGTTTTTCTTAGAAAATTCATCACGTATTCCAATATGTTGATACCACTGTGCGGATGACTCAACTTCCGCTGTGTAAAATTTCATTTCGAGTTATGCTCGAATCAACTCGGAATCAAATAAATGAAAACGAATGAAGAAAACTTGCAATCTCATTAAATTCTATGCTCAACGCGGGAAGGGAAGCTTAGAGTTTTGCAGTCTTTTAACTCTTGAAATACGAGGAATGTGTTGGCATTTAAGCCAGCATGCAGAGTGAATTTCTTGGCAACACGCGTAGATAGAACGCCTGCTCAACTAGAGGGAGGGGAATGACACTTTTTCTCCATATGCAAAACTCACAATGCAGTTGAGTTTCCTCTGCCCTCACCTCTCTCCCCCCTTCCTCAAGAGAGCACCTCTCTCTCTCTGCAGTTAGTCGTAAATTGAATAAACACGCCGTGCATTTGTTATGGCTTTTTGTTAGGGTTTCGCTTGAAGACACCCGCCGAGAGAAGAAGAAAGTTGTTAACAAAATTGCACAGTTTCTACTCTCTTAAACTCCTTTTCTTTTTTTTCTGCTTACTTGTGTTTTGTTGCATTTTGCACGCAGTCACGTGCCAAAAACAAATCTGCAGTGGTTTTTCGTGAGTTTACAAGATATAAAAAACCTTATTTGCTGCGGCTCATTGTGAATGCAGCACAGGCATCTCGTGCTTTAGGTTCAATCAACAAGAATAATACAATATGAGGCACATAATTGGAATGCTGAATGCTGATTTGAGTCAAGGCAACAGCTGTGAAGATTGACAAGACTGATAAATGAGCAACTGAAGAGATAAAAACAGTTCAAGGTAGAATTCAAAAGTATTCCACAGCTTTGTATCACTCGAAACATATTTCAAATGTGATGAACATGCAATAAGGATGTATACGATTCGATTATAATATTTAAGGAAATTATAATTAATGTTTACTAAGTTATATTCTTATCTACTTTTACCAATGCGGTGTCCCGAAATTGAATTCTTTTTAAGTTCGGATATATCATAATGAAAATTTGAATTTAAAACTTGCTTATAAAAACTAAAATTCCCCAAATAACTGCAAAATAAACAAAGACAAATATATATGGCTCAAAACAATATTTCTTGGGAACTGGAAATAAAATATTGAGTTCAGAATACACTTATGGGGTGTTCAATTTGATCCCACATTCATCGCTAACTATTCAGAAATAAGTAAATAGTTCTACAACAGCTTTAGCCGTATCTTAAATCAACTGTGGCCATTGGCCAACAATTACTTGGGAACATAAAGTTTTATGTGTGCAATGTTCGTGTACAAATCAAATTACCCAACCCGGCCCAAAGGCACAAAACCTGAGCTGCTAATGACCAGCAGCCAGCTGGGTTTTGCTGTGTCGTTGCCATATCGTAAGTCGCTCCCCCTTCTCCCCCTCCCCCTCTCAAGCTTCTCCCCCTGGGGGCAATAATTGTGTCAAAAAGTCAAAAGCAAAATGACACCCATTTGAAATGCTGCACGTGCTCAATGTTGTCGAAAAATAAAACGGGAAAAGATAAAACAATTGTTGCACACAATTCATGAGTACAAAAAAAGTGCATTAAGTTTTCATGGCATTTGTATTGGCCATTAAAGAGCAATAGTTAGATAAGCATCACATTTCTCAACCAAGTACATAAGTATATATAGCTAACATATGGAATTTAATTGAATTAACTACGAAACCAGTTCAGAGATTACGTTTAAGCCAAGTTCCGTGATATCATCAAAGTTTTTAATTGAAAATCCAGCTTACTGGCCGCACACATTCCAAATCGCCTGGGCAGCTGAAAATCAATAGAAGCGGGAAAATGCTCCTTACCTAGGTTAATATTAAAACCATTGACCACCCCAACCAACTTGAAAAAGTATTTTCTGTTCTTGTTCCCTTTATTCTGTCTATTCATGCACTTGAGCTGGCTGCAAAAGCTCAAGGCATTCGAAATGTCTTTACAATGGTAATGGCACTAACGGCTATTGGGCTAGGCCAAGTCCGTGCTCCAAACTAGAAACGTTTAAATAGTTTCCCGACCTGTCGAGTTCTCTCCAAGTTTTAAAAGGTTTAAGTAATTTGGTGACTTGTTGACTTCTCAAGCTAAATTGTGGAAAAGTCTTAAGTAGCTCTTGATTTCAGCTTTTAGAAATTACAAAAAATTATAAATTTTCAAGTGGCCAATAATTAGCGTTGGAATATTTTAGCCACAATTTTAAAATTAAGTTAGGTAAACACGAGTACTTCTGAACGGAAACTGTTGTAAATTTTCAAATTTCGTTTCAGAAAATTAAGAAATCTTTTCAAGTTTAAAAAGCTTTGAAAGATATAAATTTCAATACTATCTACTTTAACTGAGTCGCAGTCTCGATGTAAACTCATATACATTCTTTCTACATTTTTTAAATTTAATACATTTGTTAAAATTTAATATGTAAATCTAATTTAATAAAGAAAATTACAAGCGTTTTTTATATCTATCGTAAGAGTGAAAACGTTCGAATTATTGATTCTTGGAAATCGGAATATTATTTTATTTTTAAATTAAACTTAAATTGGTTATAAATAAAAATCTATAAACTTTTAAAAACTAAAATTATGTGTTGGGTAAATTTCACCAAATTCTTGAAAATGCTTTAAAGCCTTATTTTTAAAAGAATTAAATCCGTAAATCTTTAAAGAAAAATGGCTTTCGCTTAACTAATTGTTATTGGTTTTATTTCCACTGTGACTGAATGACATTTTAAATAAAGCGCATTGTAAATTGAAAATTGAAAATTGTTTTAAGAAAGTTGTGGCATATGAAGAAAATAATATGATGAAGAAATGCTCTTATCTTCAGCAGACGTAGAATGAACTGTAGATTGATGGTTGTCAGAACACAATTGCGATAGGTTATGTCTTGGCCGCAATCAGCCGCCTTGTTGCCAGCAAGTGAGTCAGTGAGACTGAAACCTGCGTGGCAATCCAATGCCAACAAAATGCATATCGCATGGTTGGACATTTTGCGCAGTGCATTCTCACATTCGGATTCGCATTCGCATTCGCTCATTGGAAATGCACAGCGGCAACAAAGGGAGCCACATTCCTATAAATACCACTTCACACTGGCTGCCAACGTTGTGGCAAGTTTTTCTTTTATCTTTGATTGCAAACTTGAACACGCCACAGCAGCAGCAGCAACAACAACAACAACAACAGCAGCAACAACTACAGCAACAACAAGCACTCCTTTAATTCCTGCCAAGGAGTCGACGTAGTCAGAGTTGAAGTTAAAATGTTAAGTAAAATTTTAAAAACTCGTTTGCCAGTGCTGCCCATTTGTTGTGGCTTTGTCGCCGAGTCGCTTTGCGGCTGGCATGCAACTCTACAAAAAGAACTGTTTCAGTATGTGTATGTGTATGTTCATATGCATGCATGTGTGTGTATGTGTGTGCTTGTATGTAGAGTCGGCCGCCAAACCGGGTCTCCTTCTTCTCCCCATGTTTCAAAAAGTTGCCCGGCAACATTTTTGCCAGCAACGCGCGCATGTTGCCAGCAACAAGTTTGCGTTTGCGTTTGAGTTTGTCGTCTACCTGATGTGTGTGTGTGTGTGTGTGTGAGTGTGTGTGTGAAAGGTGCGCGCTGCTTACCTGCGAGAGTGTGTGTGTATGTTTTGTGTGCTGGGCATTTTTCGAGCATATTTTACGTTTTCCACGTACGGGCATCGCGGGCAGCAACGTCGACGTCGATGTCGCAGTCAGCGTCGGCAGCGGCAGCGGCTGCGGCGACGTCGGCTTTTGCTTTCTTGAGCGCACGGCGTCCATTTCAAAAGTCGACAACGTTTGCTGGCGAATGGACGCGATTAACGGATGAATTTGGCTGCCCAAAATAACGTTATTGGGCTTAGGACACCGATCTAGTCGTGCGCTTTGATTTCTCGCTTTAGTTCGGCGGGCGCCTGTACTTTTCTACGTGCAAACATACTCAAGTGATTTCGACTCTCTCTCTCTCTCTCGCGCGCTCTTTCCATCTCTGTCTTGCCACAGACATTGGAGCAGTTTTCGTCGCTACTTTTTTGTTGTTTGTCACGCGCGTGTCTCGCGACTTTTCCACTTCCCCACCTGCCCCCTAATCAGCTTGAAGTGCAACGTTCAACAAATGAAATTTCCTGAAAGTGCAGTGTTTATAATAATTAAATGAAAAGTGCATTTTGCAAATGTTTAACTAATTAAACAAGCAACGCCAGAGTTTTGTGACACACACATACACACAAACCACAAAGTTGCAAAATTACCAGAAAAATTGCATTTTTGGCATTTTTCGGCGCATGCGCGACGCCTGCATTTAGTTTGTGCAACATGTTGTTGCAACAACCGCCACAGTTTGCAATAAATCTGGCACACTAAGCAACAAGATACAAGCCCCCAAATCAAGCACATATTATTTTCGGCTGTTGTTGTTGCTGCTGTTAACATGGATATCGCCGGAACAGCAACAGGCAATCAGCACGTTCTGCCAAACAATCATTATCGACATGAATCATTGCTGCAACAGGTAAATACGATAATTACATCAAAGAGAGTGTCGATGAAAATGATAGATATGGATGATTGGCAATATCTAAAGACAACAAGCCTTTAAAATTTAAAAGAAGACTCCCAGATAAGAATCCCCAAATCCAAAAGGTTTCCACTTCAAGTCTTGGTTTCCTTCAATACAACTAAATTATTTATTAAGACCATTACTCCTTCTTTTTATTAAAGAATTAAAATTATGATGATGAAAATAAAATTAAAATAAATCATGCTATTTATTCGGATATCTGAAGTAAAAAACATTATTATTGAGCTTTTAGACATTTATCTTTATTGAATCAAAACCTAAGAGCTATTCCAAATTTGCTCTTATAATTCTTTTTTATGATTTTTATTTGCATCATTAGCAATAATAAAAAAAATCATGTTGCCAGAGGGCAGTTGTTGATAGCTTTTCTCTATTAACTTTTCCAAGAATAAATATAAACCAATGCTAGATTTCAGTATTTAAATAAAAAAGAAATAAAAAAGCCGAGCTCGAATAACAAAGTATCTTCTTTCTTTGATTCTTTAGATTTAATGATAAGTCGAGGTAAATCAATACTCTTACATCTTCAGAGAATACTGTTTATATTGTTCTTTGAAAGTCAACATTGATACAACTGTAAAAAAATAGTCAATAAATTAAATGAAAATTAAGTTTCCTTTACTTAGTGGCATCCATTTCATTTAATTTTCAAAGCCCGTTTCCATTGCCAATGTAATATTTACGATTTCATTTGCAAAAACTCTCACCTCATAAGCAAGTGTTGGCCATTAGGCGACGCTTATTTGGCTAAAAGAAGAAAAAGCCAAATGACAAAATTGTCAAGTTGCATTCAAGTGAAAATGCATCATAGACTTTAATGGCCAATATCATGAAGCCACAGCAAAGAAAACAACGAATCATTTAGGCAGCGACTAATTGAATTTAATACGACAAATTGTTGACAATGAGCCGATAATAAGTATACATTAATCCATGGGGAGCTCTTCACTTAATCAAGAAACTCCGGCTGATGCCAGAGGTTTGATAACTGCACTCCTTAGTCTCGGATTGTAGATCGGGTTTTCTGGCACTCCGCAGTATCGGGCATCAATCACAATTTCGGTGATAACATCGTAAACAAGCACGAAATGCAATAAAAAAGAAAACCAGCAAGTTTGGACCGCTGCCAATTAACATAAAGTGTATAATTTTACAAATATGCCAGCTGCAATATAATCAACAGAAGAAAACAACAAAAACAGCTACTAAAATTATATAAAAAGGCATTGCAACTAGGCGCATGTGCAGCTGGACTGTCATTAAAAATTTTGGCGTTACGTCTTGAGGATTACTTGGACCTGCCACTGCACTCCACTCCCTTCCCCCTCTACTCTCCTGCCACACCCCCCTCCCCTTCAACCGCTTCTCTGCTGCCACCAAGTAATCAACATGAGTAAGATATGTGCAAAAGTTGGCGGCGAATAACAAAAAATAAATAAAAAACGTGTACCCATAAAATTCATGAATTTTCGAAAGTGAAACTTTTTGGCGTTGACGTTTTCCAAAACGAATAGCAAATAATAACAGTAGCCATTCGGAAATTCGCTTTTAAGAAAACTCTTATATGCACCAATCACCAGTCATTCATCTTGAATGCCAAACAATCAATTTTGATATTAGAAAACCAATTGACAAATACTACAGACATCTTGTATAATTTACCCAAAAAAAGCTTTAGAAAGCACATTAAAGCACGATGATGTATGTAATGCAAGCTTAAAGCTTAAAATAATATTGTTTTATTGTTATTGATTCGTTGATTTAAGTTAATAAAATAAATGTAAATAAATCACCGAAAGCACGTATCAAAAGCATTAAATACTTATTTTAAGTCGCTTTACTTTTTCTTAGAGATTTTATTATTATTTGAAGCGAAATCATTTTTTTATTGACCTTTAACATATTTATATAGATTCTTCCAGTATAAGAGCAACATTCATAAATGCAACGTTTAGCTAAGCAATTGTTCACACCTTTAAGCACATTAGTGCTGAAGATTGGAGGGGAAAATCTGGTTTTTCCAGTGCCTATTCCTCCTCCGGGTAGATATTAACTGGAGAAACTTGACATTGCCAGACCAAACATGGAGCTGGCATTCACTTTTTATCGCTGGACCGAAGCGCCAGTAAACCGCATAGAAAAAGTGCAACTGCCTTTATGTCACATTTAACATTATTAATATGGCTGATAATATACAAAATGCTTATAAATTCTGTTGATCAAATGCCATTCCAGCGATTTTATGCTCAATTATGAGACATACTTAAAAGAAAGTTATAATCTAGCATTTATAATAAGAATAACAAGTTTGTAGAGAGAAGAAAGTAAAAAAAAAAATACTGAGCTTAAACTAGCTTTAACTAGATGGCACTGTCTATTTTGCTTGTCCTATTCTCGCGATCATATTTTCTACGAACTGCAAATTTATGAAGACATTTTGGAGCACCTTAAACCGCAATTTATGCGCACAAATGGGCAACTCAAATCCTTTAAGCCGATTTGTGAAAGACCCCAGGAAGAAGACGAAGAAGAAGTCGAAGAAAAAGACGCCGATGAAGAGGAAGAAATATAAGTAAAGCAACATTTTAAGGCAAATACAAGCAAAGTCACCATAAAGAATCTCTACACATAAAGAAACTGGTTTCACACACAGACTCGCAAGCCATATAAAAAAAGGTTCGATCTTGTCGCGGAACAACAACAACAACAAGAAAATAACACACAAACACGAATTGTGTGCCTTAATGTCGCCCTAAAAAAAGAAATATATAAAAATAAAACTACAGAGACATGTCTGCAGAACACTCACTCACTTGAGTCAAGGGGCAAAGTTTGAGTTGCACTCAAAAAAATATAAAAATTAAAAAAAATAACAACAATCCACTCACGTTGAAAGAAAGAAAAAGTCTTTAGAATCAAGTCAAGTTGCTCAACAGGTTTTTCAATGCTCCACGGCACTGAGAACTGAGTTGAGTTCAAATTGTTAAACCGGACTCGATTTTTGTTCACTGTCGGCTCGCCCTTAGCTCCAATCTCTCCCACTCTTTGGAGACTTGCGTCTTGAGCTGTTCTACAGCTAAATATCTGGGAGATGCGGGTGTTGGGCTAAAAACTGTGGCTTTAACACATTGATTTATATTGGTAATTTAACGCCATTATTTTGCAGCTGGCCCCAGTCTGTCCTCTCGATTTGAAAGTTATCTAACAGGCCGTGAACTGCAACGATCAAACAATTGAATGCTTCAATATCGAGATACATATATAGGTATAGGTATATGTATAGGGCACATTGATTGGACACGAGTACGAGGCAATCATGCTGGGTCTGGCTCTGTGACTGGCTCTGTTCCAGGCCCATCATGGAGAGAGTGCTCGACCCGAGCTCGAGCTGCCGTTCCACGCCTTGGTTTGGTTGCCATGTTAATCTTCATAATTGTTTGGCATGCATTGAAACCCTTTGGCCACAAACTGGAAACTACTCGTATTGTTGGCATGTTCATTGGCCTCGTTTGGGGGCGCATTGGTCGATTGAGCTGTAAAATTGTTAATTTAGCTTCTGTATTGTGTTAGTCACGTGAGCTTAAATTGCTTTTTTTCCACTGCCCTCTCTGACATTGATGGAATCATTTTCCACTCTTTATTTTTTTGTAATTTCCCCCGTCAGGCAATTAAGTTCATGATTGTTTATGGGGAGTTGGCAAAATAAACAATAAACTGTGATTAGCTATTATTATTATTATGCTTGTCTTTAGTAACTGCGTTGAAGATAATAATCTGAGGTATACATTGTACAACAAAGATATTGTGTTAAAAGAAAGCAACCTTTCAATTATTATCTTGAAAATTGAATACGACTAGGAAAATATAAAGTTATTAATTCTCAAGTTATTCTTTAAATAAAAGCTCGTGCCTTTTCAGACGATGCAATATTAATCATAGTCAGGAAAACACTTAAAGTTATGTATATAAATTGTAAAATGTTAAAAGAACTTAAACAAAAATAAAAATGCATTTTAATTATTAAGTAATAATATTTAATAATCAGTTTTTCAATACAATGTTAGTTTTATGCAAATTCTATAATAGTAAACAACTACTTAAAAAATTATAAATTAATTCTTACAATTTAGTTTATAGTTTAAATCTCTGCCGATACGATTTCAATATATCACAATGTATCTCAGATCACCTGCGATAACTTACAGTGAAAAACCTTAGATTTCACCTTCAAATAAAGCAAAGAAAAATGTCGTTCGACTTGTACCACTTCTCAGGCCTAAAAGATGTTAACAAGCTTTGCCGCCATTCACAAAAATTCACACAATAAGTATTTACTGAAACGAGCTTATTAACAGCGATTTATTATCATTTTGAAATGGAAATCGAAATCTAAAGCGACAATCTAGATAAACGCAAGTGGAACTGAAACTGGAACTGAATCTCGACTTGTAGCAGAAACTGGCTTAGAGAAACAAAAGCTGATTGTAAGTTCCATTCAGCCAGTTTTCAATTGCTGTGCATGAGCTTAGCTTAATTTACCAGATACTCGAATATTCGCATAAGATACAAGAAACTTGTAAAATGCGTTTGAGTTGCATTTGGTTGCCGTTCATTATATATGTATCTTTGACTGTCCAACAAAAATGCGGTTAGTTGAATGTGTCGGCATTTTTGTGTCCACCGCTGGCCACTAAGCCAGACTCGTTTGCTTACGAAACCGCCGACAAAACCAAGTTAGTGGCACAACAGATACATTAACAGATCAGCGTTGACTACAACAATAAACAACGCGCTTTTAAGTAGCGACAAACAAGATATTTTGTATGCAATTGATTTGGAAATGAGCTGCAACATTTTGGAATTCATATGTGCATTCAAACGATATGTATCTTTGTATCTTTCGAGTTATGTCTGAGATGACGTGACTTCCAAGTGACATGGGCCATGACACACCCAGTTTTAAAAAACGCAAATTCCTCACAATTGATTCATAAGTGCAAAAACAAAACCCGTTTCTGCGTACCCTCAACAAATATTTACTTAACAATTTTAACGATTCACATCAAATCAGGCAGAACCATCTACAGCATTCCACACATTCATTGGAGTTCTTAGTCTCCCTTTTGTTTCTGTTGTTCATTTATTGCAGTATTAAACACCTGCCAGCTCATTTGAGTGGCATTTTTGCCAGTCTGTGGCTTCTGAGACCTTTTCTTTTTTAACTACTCCTCATTTGCATTCATTCAATGCGAATTGTGCAACAATGGATGCCTTAAGGAGCTCTTTCAAATGATTCATTTTGTTCAATCATATTCTTTTCTTTTTAACATATTTAATTAAAATTGGATTGGTTGGCATTAAGTTTCAGTGTTCAGCGGATTGGCGATTTCTGAGTGTCATTGATGTCATTGTTAAGTGTAAGAAAGGAAATTCGATAATTGCATTGATAATTTTCAGCGAATTCCATTCATTTTTTCAAGAGGTGTAAATATTAAAAGGAGTGCTCAACTTTCAATTAAAGCCACATAAAAAGCTCACTCAGCGAAAACTTAAAGAAATGTTCAAGAGATATTTGAAAACCCTTTTCAAAAGTGATAGAAAGAAAAGAAATAAAAAACATTTAATATTGTCAACGCATTAAAAAATTATAAAAAAGTTATTAAAAAAATTAAAAATGAGTTTAAAATAATTATTTAAGTAAACTTATAAAAAAGCTTGAAGATCACATAGTAAATGTATACACCCACAAAATGTTTTAAGTTCTTATAAATACTTTGAAAAAGCTTTTCTTTAATATGATAGTTAAATTCATAAGAGTTTTAATTATTTTACATTTAAATAAACTATATTTGAAAACTACGAAATTATCGAAACTTGGCCCACATTAAATAGTATTTTTATTTTCACGTCAAAAAGTCGCCTTTGTTAATTTTATTCGTTGGATCGTTGAACAATCGCATTATTCACACCTTCTAAATTTGTAAAAGAAAAAAATAGTTATAATCATTTTAAAGTGTTTACGTGGGTTGTGTTGGCCGCCTTTTATGAATTTTGTGACACAGTTTTCCACTTGAATGTCAAAGCTTAATTTGCTGCTCAACGAATGCTAAAAAGTCACACATATACAAAAAGATATGTATTGAAATCAAAAACCGATCGATAGATAGACTCAACATTTTCCCCAATGGCGACAGCCTTTCACTCTCGGCGCAGCTGCAAAGAACTCCGGCGAAAGTTCGGGGAATCCATTTAATTCGTAACCCCAAATCGAAGCAAACTAACAAGCAATTTTATATGCAAATCAAAGCCAGACTGAATAATACATTAGCCAAGTCATCCGGCGGAGAACAGACCTTTAACGCATTTTAGTCCACAGAAATAAAAGGCGAATCTTCGCTGCGTTCTTTCTGCGAATTTTATTCTGTCTTTTATTTCTCCCTTATTTATTTTATTCGGTTTGCATACTGATTGCGACTCTTTTGAGTTTTGCGTATGCCTTTGCTGAATATCTTGTAGATCAACATTTGAATACAATGATTGAACGTTTGAGAGGTTTATGAATCATCGTTAGGGTACTCTTAAACTTGGATCAAATATACATACATAAACAAAAACCTGACATTCAACAATGTGCTTGAATTGTATTGCGAGCTCAAAGATAAACAAGCATAAAGAGACTGAAAGAGACTGAAAGAGACTGAAAAGGAGATATAAATTTTTTTTATTATGAATTAATTACAATTTGATATGACAGACCGCGACCGGATTCTTTGGCTGTTTCGCTTTTTATATGAACTTAGGAATTTTTATGTTTGTTATTATTACTGCTTGACCATAATAATGTAATTATTTAAATTTCGCTTCTGTTTCTTTGCAGGTGAGTTAAACGTTCATTCTAAAATAAATCGCATGCCCCCGGGGCATATTCGTGAGTATAAACCCTTCATTCGAAGAGGCCATAATTAGCTCGGATCTAAGTGGCAGCCATTCGCTTCAACATCTGCCCCATTAAAGGGCTATAATAGGAAGAACATTTATGAGAATTCTCGCTCGTCCATCATCAAAACTGACAGCAGCAGCTCAACTAGGGCTTCACATATGAGTATGAGTATGAGTATGAGTACGCGTATGAGTTCGAGTACTCAATCTATTTGTCAGCCCACACTCACACTCGGTTGTTGTACTTGTTGCTAGCTCACTTTTTATGGTAAATTTTCATTTTCCAGTTGATTGGATGGCAACATTTATTTTATGTAACATGGCACCTAATTGCATATGTGCCTCGTACCCAAAAGAATTATTGAAGCGTCGCACAACAACAAGTTAATGTTGCCTTTTTTATTTCTATCTAATCATATAATGACAGTCACATTGCCATCAACACGCTGTTGAACTCTATGTCCCCAAGGCAACACACACAACAGGTTGAAACTTGTCTATTATATCTAACAAATATTTACACATAACATTATTCCAAACAATATCAATTATTTGCTATGAACCTGCAGACTTAATCGATGTGTGGGCTTTTAATAG
Organism: Drosophila rellima; assembly: GCA_035043635.1. NCBI lineage: Eukaryota > Metazoa > Arthropoda > Insecta > Diptera > Drosophilidae > Drosophila > Drosophila rellima. Next base: position 435,143 of record JAWNMV010000604.1, read on the forward strand.
TTCTTTGGCTGCCACATACGAGTACTCAGACTTGCTTTTATTAGAATGCCGAGAATATAAACCTTATGGATTTATGCATTTTTTAACTTCCAGAGACTATGAAGATAATCAAGCGTTGAACGTGGGTTTCTCTAATGCTCCAAAGCCAGTTGTTAGAATTTGTATTCTAATTAAATGTCATTAGAAAAAACATTCGTTTAATAAGTATCATTAAATTAAATGGCACTTATTACCATGATAATAATGGCATTGATTGCTATTGGAATGTTCTGAGGCCATTAAAAATATTATTATTTTTTATCAATCAGATAACATTTATAAACTTTCTAAATAAGATTTCACTATCCATATACTTTATGTTTATGAAAAAGCATGATAAGTTTTACCAAATCTTGGCCAAAAAATTGTTACCTAAAAATAGTAAAAACTAGCTAATCATATTTCTATACATATCTGAATAAATTATAATTACAAATTAATGATTATTTATTAACCGATCATGCTCGAATGAAAAGTTCTATAAATTCAAGATGATTTCAATTATTTCTGAAATTCGATCAATAAACCCAATCAAATTTCACTTTGTAACATTTTCAAACGTGTTTCTCAACTTGAAGCATTGCTTTAAAGTTTAGACATGACTGAAATACTTTAGCTTTGCTCCACTTCCAAGAGGCAAACAATCAAAGGAGTGAGATGAGCACAGTGCAGTCAGTGATTAGAACAGAACAAAATGATTCGGATACGGAGATGTCGCCGGGCACATTGCATGCTTCTTTGCACTTCTGCTTTGTCCGTCCGTTTTACAGTTTTTCCTCATTTGCTCCGTTTTTCTCCTGCTGTTTGCCTTGGAAAATTACACACTCATTTCAAAATGTTTACTTTTGCATAAGAGTGCGCTCTACAAACGTGTTCCGTATCCCGAAGGCTGCATCCCGTTTCCTGTTTACATTGTGACATCTCCTTCTCCTCCTCCTGCATCTTCTTCTCCTTCCAATCCCGCACAAAATGGAGTAGGTGTTTGCTCAGGGCGATGAGTGCGTTGTTTGACACTGCGTGACAAGTGAAAGGATCTGTGGACACTTGGGAAAATGTTCACTCACAAAAGCAACGACCGAGCACGACTCTCAGCTGACTCTCAAGACCTGTGAAAGTTATTGACATGAGAGCTTACCAGAAACTATTGTGCTAAAAGATTGGTTGAACACAAGTAACTTAAGTACTCGTGTATTTGCTTAAATCAACATACTAATTAGACGGCTTTAATTGTTATTGTATCCAAGGTTTGGCTTGATGGTAGAGACGGTAAACAATAAAATATAAAAGGAAGACTCAAAACTTTTTAAAGAACTTAACTTAATTCCATGACTGAATTATTAGTGTGCTAAAGTAAAAAAATTAAGAAATCTATATAAGAATTTTTAATCGAATACATTAATTATTACTAATTCGTCATTGTTATATTTATAACTTAATGCTTTCTCTATCAAAATAGTACCATCGATGGCTTGAGTGTTATTATAAATGAATTAATTATTATTTTAAATTATTTAATTATTTTATCAGTTTTAGATGGAGAACATTCTAACATTTTATACAGTTTTTTATTTGCTTCAATTTCATTCAGCATCTGATGAACAACATTGTTATTTAACCTTTACGATAAGATTTCAATAGACTGTAGGTTATTTTTAAAAGCGTATTGAATCACTTCACTTGTATTTTTTTTTTATTACTCATCAGTTTTCATACAAAAACACAATCTCGGTCATGCCCATCGTAATCCCAGCTCAACAGCTCTGCCACTTTGACCTTAAAGAATGATAAGTAGGAAGACGTTTCCTACCCGTACTTGAGGCCAATCCATTGTCGCCCTTTGCACTCCGTCTGCGTGGCACATTAAAAGAAAATGTGGGACTGCGTAGATCCGAGATGTACTAAGTACTTGAGGTATTTTCCAGTGGCGGAGCACGCATGCGTACCATAACTCAGACATATGAGTCCGACTGACAACAGACCGACTTTTCTTCAGACCTTTCAATTTTCACTCGACTGCACTTGGAAATGTGACCCAGCGGCGTCGACGTCGATGGCCTCTCGACGCATGCCTCAGTGTGCGGGGTATTTGATATTTTTTATGCCATCCTCTTTACCTAATTTATGAAATGTAGAAATCTAAAGTTTTGTAGTTCAAGCACGTACCACGCACGAAACAAAGCCAAGCACTCGACACAGAAATGGCCATAGAAATTCTTTTCAAATGCCAACAAAATGACCAAAGAGTTATCGACCTATGTACGTACTTGCATCTGTATCTGTTAGATACTGTATCTGACAGTTAAAGTATTCCAATTTGTGCAAGATTGGAGGGAACTTTATTTCCGGCAAAACATTTACACGTCGCGACGTCATAAAACTCGTTAAATGCTCCCAAATGGGACCAGGAATTCCCCCCAGATGCTACATTGCGACACTTTGCAACGCCCATAACCAGGACATCCTGCCAGGGCGTCCAAAGGACGTGCCAATCGACAATATGCAAATGTTGTTATTGAAAATGCTCCGGTGCAAATGGTTCAGTGTTCTGGTTTCAGCGCCATCAATGCCATTCCCGAAGCGAGTTTAGCCACAACGCAACCTCGGCATCCGTGGCATCCTCGGCATCCTTCCGACTTGTTAATCGTCCCAGACAAAGTCGTATGTCATACGTGAGCGACAGAAGAGCAAAAGCCCATCCTGAATATGCGAGAACCTGTTGTCAGTCACCTCACAGCAGCTGCCATCAACAAGACTCATCCTCGTCCTCATCCTTCCTTGTTGCTCTTAATAGCGTCAACATGAAGGATACCCGGTGAAAGTTTTCGTTACTTTAGCCTGACTTGCATGCGAAAGTAACGGCAACAAATCTCTTGGGTGCGTTTTTTAAATTTCAAGTAGGAGTATTCTTTCATAAAAATAACGAATATTTATTATGGTTTCCATTATACTCATAGATTAAATTATATATTATTTACCGCAAAGAATTAAATTTCGTAATGATTTAAGTCACTTTAATATAAATATTTAGCAAGTGCGCAATTACAAGTAGGGGTATTCCTCATAGATTCAATTGAATATTAAATACGACAAAGTATTCAATTTATAAATGAATTGAATCATTATTGTATAATGTATTTACAGGTAGGGGTATTCTTTCATACTCATAGATTAAATTAAAAGTTTAATAATAATCCTGCAAAGTATTAAATTTAGTAATTATTATTAACAAGTATGTAATTACAAACAAGGGTATTCCCTCATACAAATAATGATTTTAAATAATTTATTAAAGCTTACATCTATGAGTAGATTAAATTAAATATTAAAAACAGCAAAGTATTTAATTTATAAATGAATTGAATCACCATAATATAAATTCTTAGTAAGTATTTAAATACAAGTAGGGGTATTCTTTCATCAAAATAACGAATATTTATTCAAGCTAACATTATACTCAGAGATTAAATTAAATATTAAGTAATAGTCCCACAAAGTTTTTAATTTAGAAGTGAATTGAAGTGTTATTGAAATATAATTTTTCGGACATTTTATCGGACTCACAATATTTGACAATTTTCCAATTTCAACACAACTATTATCTATTTTAGAAAAACAATAAATTGTAGATTTTTTTTATGAGATTTTGCTTAGTTTATTAATATATTTGTTTCAGTTATTCTCTAAAGAAATATTATTCGATTTAAAAACAATGTTACAGGAGCACAAACAATTTGCAATCCTGTTGATATTTTTTGGGTTTTAGAGATTTGTGTACTTGTATTATAAACAATATCCAAACTCTGTTAGTTTTCAAAGTTGTTTACCTTGGACAAGTTGACAATAAATAAATATATGAGATAACTTTCGGCATGCTGCATACTAAATCTTTGCCAAGTTTTCCGTTTTCTGAACTTTGACCAGCATAACAGTCCATAGTCCATAGAGTCAACAACCCTTGAGAGGGGGAAATGTTGGTGCTTGATTGCATTTTAGTGTTGTGCACCGAAAGTCAATTGTTTATCAATTGTTGGTCTGCATAGAAACGAGTATTTCCCCTTGAGGGTTATTTGGGAAATTGAAATGGTGTGGAACGTGTTGCGCCGCTTTTAGTGTCCACTGTTGTGCCTGTCTAGACATGTTCGTGTCTGCTACCTGCCAGGGTAACCCAGGGTTGTCTAGGGTAGTCCCAGAGCTAAAAGACCATTTTTTTCCGATTGCTGCATTCTCGACTACCTGAAATGTTGCCTTGAAAATGCGTCTGGGAAATGCGTACAGCACCCCGAATCGAAATAGATTAAAAAATCATTAGAATGTTGATAAATTGTACAGCTCGAGGGTAAGCAAATGAAAATAACGAAAAGGTTAAATCACTGCAGGAGGTGTTGAGCAAATTAAACCGATCATTTAGAGCGTTTCTATCTAGGGTCTGGTGCATCCATGTTCAGACTGACCTCACATTTTAGCTACGGTCAAGATAACATTTCTCCTTTTAATTCATTCAAGTGGGTATACCGTTCATTCAGGCGTTTTAAGCGGGTATACTCGACTATGACTTAATTTGTTATTATTTTATTCTTTTGTTAGAATACTCTAGGATATTGTAAGACTGTCCATCAGTAACTTTTTTTAAAGTTATATATTTCGAGCATTTAAACAAATAATTTACAGAACATATTTATTTTAATTTGTCTATTAATAGACTACAAGGTATCTTAATATTGATCACTCTCAGATTAATTTAAAAACACCGAATAATAATTATTGTAACAATTAAAATATATATTTTTAAATATCTTCAACCTTTTCCACTTTTTGTTTCTTGTCACCTATAAATTTAAAATGTTATATTATTTAATTTAATTAATTCACATTCTTTCGAATTTTCTAAAATTCAGTATTTTATTTTTTTTTGACTTTGTTGCTTTAGATTACTTAATTTCACATCCAGTTCAGCTCTTTCAAGTTACTTTGCTTGCCTCGAATCTAAAAGTAGTTCGAGCCTGCAAATTCAATATCCATGATTGCAACTCAATATCCACAGGACGAACAATATTTGCCTTTGTTTTAGCATAGACCAGGCCAGGACCGAGTGTCAAGTAAAGCATGTGTGTATTTGTGTGTGTGGTACGAGTATCTGAGCATTGTTCTTATTTTTGGCATGAAAACAAACGCTTTTTCGATAATCAAAGAGCTATCAAAGCTACTCACACTTTCAGAACGTCAGAAACAACAATATATATAAATTTCAATGTTGTAGAAACTCCAGACAGTCTCTTCTCTCTCCCCATTGTTGATGTTAGTATTGGTATAGGAAATGGCATCGATTACATTTAAATATAAAAAAAAAAATGAGAAAAAATGGTCGACATCGTTGGCCATGTTGATGGAGTAGCTCCATTTAGGAGTGCCAACTGCCTTCACGATTTGCCTTTTATTTTGCATAAATATGCGCCGTTGTCAGTTGCATTTGCAGTCACTGTCAGCGAGCTCCATTGATGATGTGTTGTGACGACTGTCGAGCCAAACTATGTAAATGAATATCTCTGCATACAGGGACAAACAAGCATACATACATATGCACATTCTCGTACTCATACAAATGTGCATATATCACATAGATACTTGCATATTCTCACCATGACACCCTTAAAGCTTTGTCTTTAATTCAAGAAAGTTTCTGCATACTTTGCACATTTTCATTTGCCGTATAAAATTTAATTCATGGAATCTTTCTACTTCAGTTACACACACACACACAGTTGCAATTGCAATTGCAGTTGCAGATACTGATACAGATACATTTGTCGTTGTCTTGTTTTGTAATTGAGATCTTCGTTTGTTTGTCACTTTAAACATTTAATAAGCACTCTCTTGATTGAATTAATATGTCAAGTTGTTGCCATTGTCTGCAGCTCTCTCTCTCCCTCTCTCTTCCTCTTTCTCTGGCGAGTTGTGATCGGGGCGGGCGTTTAATTGAATTGAAACTGCCATTAAATGTGCCTCAAGTTGTGAACTTTTCAACTTTGGCTCTAAGTGTAATTTGTAATCTCAGAAATGTTCAGCTGCATTCACTGCAATGTATCTTGAATCTGGATGAATTAGTTCAAAAGTCTAAACATGGAGTCTGCCATTAAATTATTAGGAAAATTTCAATTTATTTCAGAAATGTAACAAAAATTAGATTGAAAAGAAATATTCTTTCCGATTAAGAAACTTTCTTTGAAAAACATACTTGAATTCAATTTAAAATCTAATTTATTCTTCAATAGTAAATTGATATACTTTAGCACACTAGTTGTTAACTTAATTATTATTCCCTGTAAAAAGTAGTTATAAGGAAAATAGCCTAAACATATTTACATAAATATTTAAAGAAGCTATTTCATCAGCTTAATATCCTGCTCTACATTTCACTTTGTGATGAAATTCGTTATTCCATCTCCTTTAATGCCAAAGAGCAAACATTTCAAATTCCTTCTTGTCGAATGAAATCTGTGTGCAGATAGGTTCCACATAGCAATAGATTCCACAGCGGAGTCGAGCAAGTTGTTGTTGCTTGAAAATCTCTTTCATGCACAGTTTTATCAAATATTGCTATTTACTTTTGACGTTTTGTTTACATTTTTGTCTTCGCTGCCGCTTTCCGGCCTCACTGAGCCAGCAAGCACACATGCACAGGCAATACAATCCACACACACACTCACACACACACATACTCATGCAACTACAGATAGGGCAACAGCAGCTACTGCACGCCGCTCGCTTTGTCGTCGTCGTTGTCGTTGTTTGTCTGCCTGTGCGCCTCTATTCATTCGCTTGTTTGTTTTGTGCTTTGCCTTCGTCGTCGTTTGCTTCGCCTCGCTCTCCGGTTTTGGATCTTGTGACTGGTGGAAGTCGACTGCCATCCACAATTGTAAAATAGTTTCAAAGCGTGTTTCAAGCCGTCAACGTCAACGTTTGCAGTGTGCGGACTGCGACGGCGCAAGCAACGACAACAATAACGACCTGAAGTATCTTTCGCGAACGATACTCTGGCACGAATACAAATACCAAGTTTGTGTGAAATGTAAAATGTTAATTAGTTGGCCAGCTGCCCAAATAACACACAACATGCTGCAATTCACAAGTGCAACAATAACTAAATACAAATACTAATCGAATACTAAAGTGATCCAATGTGCTTGGTACTTTATATTGTACTTGTTGGGGTCCAGTGAAGCGTGCAGCTGCAAGGCGCGACCATTTCACTTTCGGTGCATCCAACAGATACTTTTTGTTTTTCTTGGTGCGCTCCAAATTTCGCAGCTGTTCGGTCATTGGCTTTAACGTGTAGCTGTTGCCCAATACCTTAGAAAACAATGCAATTGCTTTCATTCAATTTGTAGGGCTCGCGTTTTGATCAGATTAAAAGATACTCTATGCAAAAAGTATCTTTAAGTGCGTGCGCCATTCAATTAGCATGTAAATGCCGTGCGTGTGTGCTAATTAAAGCCGTCTTGTCTGCCCACAGCCAACACCCCTTAAAGATAGCAAACGCAAATTACCAAAAATCAAAAATTTAAAAATATGTTAAACAGCCAAAGCATCGACAACATATGAATTCCGTATCCGTGCGCCACTGGATGACGCGTTCTCAGATACTTTGCCATAAAATAATATGCAAATTCAACTCGCCGGTTGTGTGTCGTTTGAAATTCCTCAATAAATTGTCTCGTCTGAGTGCTGGCAAACAAGTGAAGCTGCAGCTAGATTGGAGTTTATTTATAAATCATTAGCTCAGCGCCAAAGTGCAATTAATTATTGTTATTTACCTGCACTCGATGTACTATTGTAAATAATAACAATTGAAAGTGACATCAGCCTTAGCTCCAACTCTCTACCAATTTCAATTTGAGCTTAAATTTGATTTTCATTTTTATTATTTATTTATTTTGTCGCACGTCTGTGTCTCAATTCGTTCATTATTTATTTATGCTCATATATATTACTTTGATTTCGATTTAAAGTGCCTAATTGCGTGTATTCATAGCTGGCTTGAATTGTCAAAGCAATACGAAATAAATAACAGAAATATGTCATACAAGTGAATTAAATGCTCATGTTAATTGCGTTACGTTGTATGAGAAACATTTTCATTATCAAAACATCAGCACAACAACAAAAACAAATACAATGAAATTTCCGGATTATGTGCCAAACAACATGTTGGTAAGTGTACTGTGTGTGTGTTGGTAGATTTTTCCTTATAAATGAAGTCATTAAGCTGCGTTAAACTCTCTGTAAATCAAGGTGTTGTCACTTAAATTATGAATAAGAACCCAAGATAACACATCCCAAGATGAATGTCGGACATTGTTGTATGAAGGTCAAATTACATAAAACTAACTGCTTGGAATGTTCAAAGTACTCCAAAAAGACTAGAACCCACGAAATGTAAAAAAAAATAAAACAAACTCATGGGAAGTTAAAAATGCCTTTAATTTATTTACTTTGCTGGCGACCAAAGTGAACTTGAGTTGATGGAGATTCAGATTAAAGATTAGATATAAGACTAAGCGTAGAGTTTGCCTTGTGTAACCGAATTTAGATATGTTACTTCAGTTGAAGTTATGAGGAAGTTTCGAATTTAAAAATATGTTTTCATATCATTTTGTGTAGTGAAAACTTCTCGGACCTAAGAATTTTAATTAATATTTGTAAAAATTATAGAGTCTATTTTTCGCAATTAAAACTCTCTGAATAAAAAAGTTGTGCTCCCATTTCAATTTAAAATTACCAAAAAATATTTTTGGAATCAGATGATATCAGACAATAAATCACCAGCTACAGTCTTCTTATTAGAGTTTTGCTGTCACTCAACGTGCATTTGAATAATAAATTGGAATCAAAATACACGTATGTGCCCCCATTGGATGTAAACATAAATAAAACTACAAAGAAAGTATCGTTTCAGTTGCTCTCTTCTTTCCCCTCTTTGGGGGAGTTTTCCGCACGCATTCATTTCGGAGCACATCATTAAACTTCAAGCTAATTTCACTTGCAATTAAGTTAATTATAATTTTATCACCCGCCCGTTTGCAACGGAACTCGGTCACAATCCGTATACAAACATATTCATAAATCTTTTACTTTTTAACATTTTGTTGTTTATTTGGTTTTTATCATGCAAGCCAAGCATAACATTTTAATGCAGAAAAATGATCAGCCTAAAGATACAACGAACTGAAAACAAAAGATACAAAAGCAAATGCGTCTTATGCTAATTTTAGGATCGGTCCCGTTGGGCGGATTGCACCTGCATTTCGACGACGCAACCTGCTAACTAAATAAATACAAACATAAATATAAATATAAATATTTATAACTTTTGCATGCGCCCACGCAAACACATGGCTAAGCCTAACAAATTTCTTATTTTAGTTTTTAGTTAAGATTTTCCATTTTTAAGACACACGTCGCGACGTGAACAACCCACGTGAAATTTTAATTTAAGTTTTTTGTTTCTCAACCTCAAGTTGCAAATGATTTGGGAATTGGATGCATCGCAACGCCATTGATATTTGCCTGGCGCCCACCTCAAAGTCGTAACTCTGGCGAATCGGGGGATTGGCACTCTCAATAAAAGACTCGAAAACTGATTGCAATGAATCACACAGTCTGCATTCATTGTGCATTGAATAACCACTCAATGGGATTTATTTTTAATTGATTTATTTTCGTATTATTGGATTTGTGCCGTGATTGAGGTCTAATTGAGCACAACATCCGTACAGCTCAATCCATAAACTTTCTGATGGATTTCAGGGCTCAGGGTTCACAGTTCGAACGTCGATTCAGGGGAAAAAAGTGGATACCACCCGCTGCGAGTGTAAATGCAGTTAACAATTTGTGTGCGAGTAGAAAAGTTAAATCAATTAATTTATAGTGACAGGTGCTAGAAAACATAGCTGTAATATTGTAAAATACTTACGAGCTTAATGAGAGCTAAGATGAGTGTTAATGAGTATTTGGCTGGCAAACAGAGTGAAAGTCAAGAATTCTTTTCAAGCAAGTTTCAATTATCATATTAAACATATTTTCACCATTTATTGTTAGCACTTGTATCTTACAAGTATAAGTAATAAACTTATTACAAATAAACCTATTTTAAGTAATTTTTAATATTAGCCATAAAATCGGTGGGGCATAAAATTCAATTGTTTATTTACGTATTTGGTAGTGTTCAGGCTGAAGTAAGACAAGTGCATGTAAATTGTAAAACGGAAGTCACATGTTCACTTCCGCCTCGTAAACATTGTATTGTTGCCTCGCCGAGCGCCTATCCTTAACAAATTCCAATTAAAATATATTGAAATAAATTGAAGGAATAAGAGAGAAAGAGATGGCTCAAACAATTCCTCAATTCTCTTTTGCATTCACATACAATATTGTTTTTTATTACAATACCTTTTCAACTTCCTATGCTATTTCAGGGCGATCGCACCACATGGGAGTATCACACAGTTTCGGTGACTCGAGTGCCCGGCTACGGGTTTGGCATTGCCGTTTCCGGTGGACGTGATAATCCCCACTTTGCCAACGGGGATCCCTCGATCGCAGTCAGCGATGTGCTCAAAGGTGGACCAGCCGAGGATCGTTTGCAGTAAGTGCATTTCTAAATTATCCACTGTACTAAGTTGGAACCCAAATGACTTGGCAAATATCGCCATGAGAGATGTGAACTTGAATCGCTAGACAGCTGCTGATAATTATGTACTTATAAGTATGATTCTGATGTGTCAGCTGTTGTCGCTGTCTGGGCAGGAAATTAATTGTTATGTTTGAAATGTTTAACATGCTCTCGGTGCTCTTAATGTGCCCCCATGCGATGTGTTTGTCGAGCCTAAGTCAATTTTAGTCTTTGTTTTGCATCCACAAATAACTGCAAACTGAACCTTTCCTCTTCTGTAAGCAGTAGCAACTTGTAGTGTTTAAACAAGACCTTTTAGTAATCGATATGTCTCAGTAATCAATTATTCTTTTAGTTTTTAAGTTTCAATCATAAGATAGTTTAAATTTTTGTACTTAAGCGTTATCTTATTTATTTCGTAAAAGCATTTTTAAGTATCCTAAAGACACAAATTTTAATTATGAAATTACATTTGTATTTTATACCATTATATTTCAACGATTTTAAAATTTTTAAGATTCTTTTATAAATTTTTATAATAATTACAAAATATTTTTCCTAATTAATACTTATTAAATTGAATTATAAAACTTCTAAAAAATTTAAAAATATTTTCATAAAAGTCTAAATTAAGGAATTTCAAATCATCTTTATCTGTCAATATCCTTTTAAATGAAATAAGCTCTGCTCATCATTCATTGTAGATCATTGTTGGAAACTTTAAGGTTAATCGCACCATTCAGATACTGAACTATCTCAATTCATTAAATGCTCAGCACGCCCTGACAGCTTGAACTTATTAAGTCCAACCATTGACAGAGCATCACATCTGACATCGTTAATCTTGGGCTAAGAATGGTAAATAGAACTCACACCCGAAAATTAAAAACCCAAAAACGCACAACGATTCAAAACTTCAACTCACGTCGCTGAGCCCTCGAATAATTAAAGCTACGCCTGGGGTTTCAACTTCAGCTCCTCTGATGCTCTGGGGCCGTGTGTTGATAATAAAAATTCCAAAGCGTTTTTCAATGGACTCTCCAGTTTTCCATGCTCTATACCCCACATTCTCCATTCCCCATTCTCCATACTCCATGCCCAATACGATTCGTGCTTGTGTGATTAAAAACTTGTCATAATCTTTTTTCCAAAGAAACTATTTACACGGCACAGAGCTGAGAGCAATTTAAGGCTGTCTGTCTACCTGTCTGCCAGCTGGCTTGCAGCAAATTTCAAAAGGAAAATCCCAAGAATAGAGCTCAGAATATTTGCGTGGCGGCAAGTGTAAATTAGTCGCACATAAAAGGCCGTTGAATAGTTTTGCCGGCCGGCTAGACTCTTGAAACGAGTACTCGTAATACTCGTACCTATGAATGTACGAGTATGAGAATTCGCGTTCGCTCAGATGAAAGCTAAAGTTTCACTGTTATTTCACTTGGAATGTTTGCCTAGCACATATCTTAACTCAGCTCTACAGTGTTGCGCACAACTTCTGTCTTTTTTACACATTTTTTACCGCATTTTTGAGCAGCTTAATTGCTAGAGTCTTCTGGTCTTCGAGTCTCCAAGTCTTCTGGCTTGTCAACCGAAAGTAAAACGCGGCATAGATCCTCCCCAACATTGAGCACTTCATGCGTTCTTAGACATGTTAACGATGTTGGCTCATAGACATGCAATTTCCATCATTACTATTATCATTTGTCTGTCTACAATACGAGTAAATGTAATTCGTCATGTGCTATTTATTTCATTTTTACTTTTCCGCATCATCCTCTTACGTTCCGTTTCGTTCCGTTCCGAGAACAGTTTGTATTGTACAGGTAAAGAATTGAAGTATAAAGACCCACATGTACAAGTATCAATACAGGTGTACCTTATTATATTCCATTGAAATACAGAAGCCGCTTAGACAAGGCCTCTGTCACAGTCTTGGACTCGATTCCGTTGCGGCTCATTTAACGCTATTCTATCCATAGTCTAGTCAAATCTAGTCTCTGACTTTAACCTGATTTCTTTATCGAGACTTTTCCCACTTATATTTATGTTTTCAGCTGTCGCTACTGTGCATTTTGATAATTATATCTGTTAGACTAATGATTGTTTAAATGACCATTTACAATTCCAATTGGTTGTCGTTCGACAAGGTCTGTGCCTAATGACCTGCATACTCCAAAGCTGATTACTGCACAAATCCAGTCACGACTCGCCATTTCTTATTGCTTTCCGAATGTCAGTTCAAAGATTAAATATGCTGCCTAAGGCCAATAATAAACTGCATTTAATACTACATATTTAAAGAAATTTATTGCTCATGTTTCACTTGCATATGTAAATTTTTCTGTGCTCTACAATGCTCTGAATCCAACCCGAAAATTTCATCACGACAGAGTAGTAAATAAAAAAGAAAGCCAAGCAACTATTTCAGATACATAGTTTAGGGAATCAAGGTGTTTAGTTGAATGTATCCGTGAGATTAAATGTGTCATTTAAGTGTTCAACCCCATGTGTTAGAGTATGTACATAATCAATATGATTTATACAGATATATAACTGAATCTTTTTAAATGTATTTAATTTATTAATTAAAGGTTTCTTAAGGCCACGTGCCAAAGTTTAGGAATTCAGAAGCTATATTATTTATATTATAAATATTTCATAAATTATAAATTTCATTGCATGAAAACAGCTTTAAGATACACGTTGAATTGAATAGATTTAATTTTTACTTTTATATTTATTTATTTATTAGTCATTAACCAAAAATTTAAAATAAAATTAAGAATTTAGAATTAAAGTTAAAATTAATATAAATTTAAATGTAAAACTAAAAGGATAAAAAGAAATGAAATATTAAGAGTGAAAAATGATTCAATGATATTTTACCTTAAATTAGATTTATGATAGTCAGGGTAAAATGATTAGTTTTTAAAATTTCCAACAAGCTTCTAAGTATCATGAAAGTAACAATTCAGTAGAAAAAATAACGATATAATTTAAAATTAAGGAATATCCATTTACATCCTTAACAATCTAATATTGAAATTTATATCTATAAATAATATTTTTTTACTTGATTCCTTGCAGAGTGAACGATCGAATTATTTCCGTGAATGGCGTCTCGCTGGAGAACGTGGAGTATGCGACCGCAGTGCAGGTGTTGCGTGACAGCGGCAATACGGTCACACTGGTCGTCAAGCGTCGAGTGCCGTTGAATGCGGCCACAGCCATTCCCGCCCAGCATCAGCATCAGCACTCGCACAGCATGAGTTCCGTGGGCCTGGGACTAACCAATGGCAATGGCAATGTCAATGGCCTGGTCAGCAACCAGGTGAACAGCGGCGCCATGTCCAGCATGAGTCAACCGAACTCGCTGAACTCTTCGCTGGTGCAGAACACGGGAAGTGGCAGTGGCGGAGGGCAGCCCATCAAGGTGACCCTGACCAAGGGCAGCAAGAAGGATGACTATGGCATCGTGCTGGGCTGCCGCCTGTTCGTCAAGGAGATCTCGTCGAAGGCCCGGGAGCAGCTGACGGCCAATGGCTACTCACTGCAGGAGGGCGATGTCCTCTCACGCATCCACAACACCAACTGTGGCGACACCATGAGCCTCAAGGAGGCCAAGAAGATCATCGACGGCTGCAAGGAGCGTCTGGGTCTCGTAGTCCTGCGGGACATTACGAACCAAGCGTCGGTCAGTCAGCTGAACAACTCGGGACACCAGCAGACCAATGCGAATCTGTATGGCACGCACCAGGCTCAGGTGTCCAGCTGCAGCAATAATCTGGACGATGCCTATGTGCCCGGCGGTGCCAGCTACTCCTCGCAGAATCTGTACGTGCAACCGCCCACACGCACATCTAATGGACCCACTCTCAATGGCAATGGCCTCAACGAGGAGAAGAGCAATCTCACGCCTCGCGGACGCTCTCGGGGACCTATCATGGACGGCGTATCGCTGCAGCAGCTGGACAGGCCAGTTACGCCCACAAATGGGGGACGTGGTCGGGTGGATGAGCCACCACGACCACCGCCACCTCGGGCCGCCCAGGAGGATTTCTACAGCTCGCGACGACAGCTGTACGAGGAGCGTCAGAGTGCCGAGCCGCGTTTCATCTCATTCCAGAAGGAGGGCAGTGTGGGCATCCGGCTGACCGGGGGCAACGAGGCGGGCATCTTTGTGACCGCCGTGCAGCCCGGCTCGCCGGCATCGCTGCAAGGCCTCATGCCCGGCGATAAGATACTCAAGGTGAATGACATGGATATGCATGGCGTGACCAGAGAGGAGGCGGTTCTCTTCCTGCTGAGTCTGCAGGATCGCATTGACCTGATTGTGCAGTACTGCAAGGAGGAGTACGACGAGGTGGTGACCAACCAGCGGGGCGACTCCTTCCACATCAAGACACACTTCCACTGCGACAATCCCTCCAAGGGCGAGATGGCCTTCAAGGCCGGCGACGTCTTCCGCGTGATCGACACCCTGCACAACGGCGTCGTCGGCTCCTGGCAGGTGCTCAAGATCGGACGCGGTCACCAGGAGATGCAGCGCGGTGTCATTCCCAACAAGTCGCGTGCCGAGGAATTGGCCACGGCTCAGTTCAATGCCACCAAGAAGGAAATGAATGCCAATGAATCACGCGGCAATTTCTTCAGACGTCGTCGGTGAGTCCCAAGTTCCATTTCAAATCCAAGTCAAGGCGTAGGGAAATTAAATAGACAGGGAAATTGTTCAGTAACTCTAGCCCTTATATTTGATTTGGATTAAATAAATTGGGGGTTATATAATTAAATTTTAATTTTAATTTACGCTTATTTTCCATTTTTATGGCAAGCATTTTAAAATAGAATAATAATATATCAATAATAATATATAAATAATAATATATAAATAATAATATATCAAAAATTTAGTGACGGTTATCGTTATCGGTTACGCAAAATCTCTGTATAACGGCATTGTAAATATAAAAACAAAAGTTATTTGATTAAAAAAACATATGATTTACAAGATAAATATTCTAATTTAAGAAGAAAATTAAAATTAATTTGAAACCGCTGATTTCAACTTATCAACAAATTTGTATCAAATGCTTGATTGAACTAAACGTAACCGTTATTTTCATGAATCGGTTACAAAACGGTTATTTTGGATTATGAATAATATCAGTTTTTCGGTATAGTTCAAAATATTGGTTTAAGTTACATTTTAAATGACGGTTTCGAGTAAATACCGGTTATCGGCTTAAACCGCTTTACGGCTTCGGTTTCACATTTAATCCTTGGTTTTCGGTGGTATTTTTGGTATGTGCGTTCTTTGAATTTAAAAAATCTGAATATTTTTAATACTTCTTCAATTTTTAAAATAAAAATCAAATATTGATTTTTAAGTAAAAATAATTAGTATTTATACATCCAGTCGAATTTCGAATTATTGAATTCTTATTTATAAGTTTATGAACGCTATTGTCACTTGATTAAGTTCGAGTTCGAGAAAATTCGAGTTATAGGAGCTCGAACTATGGAAGTTCGACTTCAAATTATTTCATATTTTACATTGCATTCATATTTAATTTGTTAACACTCATCTTTTTTTGACAGCTCCACGCATCGTCGCTCCAAGAGCCTCTCGCGTGAGAACTGGGACGATGTCGTCTTCTCGGACAGCATCTCCAAGTTCCCCGCCTACGAGCGAGTTGTTCTGCGTCATCCCGGCTTCGTGCGTCCCCTCGTGCTCTTCGGCCCCGTCTCCGATCTGGCCAGGGAGAAACTCGCCAAAGACTATCCCGACAAGTTCTGCACTCCGCTGCAGGACGACGACAAGACCACCAATGAAAATGGCAATGCCAATGGCAATGGCAGCGGCAAGTGTCGCATTGTTCGATTGTCCCACATACGGGACATCATGGATCGGGGCAAGCACGCCCTGCTGGACATAACGCCCAATGCGGTGGATCGTCTCAACTATGCACAATTCTATCCCATTGTCATATTCCTGAAGACGGACAGCAAGCACGTGATCAAACAGCTGCGACATGGACTTCCCAAGTCGGCGCACAAGAGCTCCAAGAAGCTGCTGGAGCAGTGCCAGAAACTGGAGCGTGTCTGGTCGCACATCTTCAGCACACAGATCGTCCTCAATGACGAGGAGTCCTGGTATCGCAAACTGCGTGATTCGATCGATCTGCAGCAGAGCGGCGCTGTCTGGATGTCCGAGTCTAAGGTGAGTTTTATTCTGCCTCTCATTTCTGTTGTGTACTGTAGTTAGTCCTAAGTTTATAAGCATTTCAGTAGTTCACATAGTGTCGATGTCGATAATGTCGTTGTCGTGATCTCTCTAATAATACTTACGTAACATGATAACTGAACTGCGTTTTTGATGTGCTAACTTGTCCATTATGGTGTTGGGGATAAAAACACAACATTAGCTTCTTTAAAAGTTCAATTTGAGGTTTAGACATAACGAAATTTAAGATTCCTTTTCAAGTTGACTTTTATGAAGAAAAACCAAAGAAAAGTAGAGGAGATAAATTAAAAAGAAATTTTTGAGATATACCTCAGGAATCCGAACTGCAATAAAACAAAGATAACTCTTCTATAAGAAATAAAAAAGAGGAGATTTTTAAATGTAAAACAGGCATACATATAAAAAACATTAATATTTTCCAGATCTAGAAAGAATAACAAACCAAAAAATGTGAAGAAATTAAGAAATATATTAATGTTATAATAATATTTCATCTTCCTGAGAAAGCAGGAGAAAATCCGGAACTTGCTGATTAAATTAAATAAAGCATCCAAACTATCCTTAGAAAAAAACTCTTTTCTTGATCTAAAAATGATTCGCAAAAGATTGAAAAACAAAACTATACCGAAAAAAATTCCTTTCAATATAGCACAATTTCTATTATAAATTTTATATATAAATATACACATCTATTTTATTTAACATATAGCTTCAAATATGGCAATATTTGTTATACAGTTTAGACATTGAAAAGATGTGGCAATGAATTATAGAACTTCTTCTTAGATAACAATTTAGCGTTCGATTTTACTAAACACAACGTTTCACTTTACCTTATCCCAACTTGAACTTTACTTTAATCTAATCTTAATTTTGCGCTGTAATTGTTTAATTCTTATTCTATACAACTGGTTATGGTCAATATTCTAATTTTATTTTCTAACCTTTTTTTCCCCTTTACAAATACACACAAACACATGTACCTCTTTCCTTGTCTCACACACACACACACATACGATACGTAATTAACACTAATACTTTTGTGGGAAGCAGCTTCCCGAATCCCCAACCGAAATGATATTCCCCCCGTATATAGCACAGCCCTGCAAGTTCGCCTGCTGTCGACCCACATCGATCTCAGTGCCACGCTATAATGCCACACGGCTAAGACGCAATTCGTTTTCGCTTCTGCCCCTTAACGATTGTACGCTAACACCGCCGCCACGCCCACCGCCCCTTGGCTTTGAGCCAAGGCCATATATGCGGCAACAGCAGCAACAACAGCTGCAACAGTTGCAACTGCAACAGCAACAGCTGCAGCCTCGCTGCCGGCAATCGTTTAACGTGGTGCCCATTTTGAAGCCCGCCTCCTCGATGCCCGGCAGCAATGGTCACCTGCTGGACGGAGGGGGCATTGACAGCATCCCGGCTGATGAGGAGCTCAACTCCCAGTATCACAGTTCGCAGCCCAATTTGCTGAGCAGCAACAATTATCTCTATGCTGCGGGTCGAACTGCTGCTCTGAACGGAGAGCGAGGTGGATATCGCAATCCGGGAGCTGGCTCTGTTTCCGGTCCAGGCTCAGGACCTGGTCGACGTGCTGTCTCCATTGAGCGTCGCACTACGCCGTACTATTATCACGAGCTCTTGCAGAAGAACGTTTTCGACTCGAGTCTGAATCTGTTGCAGGACAAGGAGAAGAACAGCAATTCCAAGCTGGATGTGGCCTCCAAGCAGGCTCCAGCTACAGCTACAGCTCCAGCTTCAGCCATGGCCAAGACCAAAGTGGCAACTGGCTATGGTAGCTATGCATCGACCAGCGATTTGCTGAGCAATGGAAACAACAGCAGCAGCGCTGGCACTTTGATCGACGATGAGGGGCACGAGGGGGCGGACTTTAGGGGTGTGGCTGGCGTCACGACTGCTTCTAGATCTTTGAGCCTGGCCTTCAATAATCTATCCAATCAGATAGCCAATTTGAATAACAACAACAACAACAACAACAATAACAATGCTGATACCAACAACAATGTGGGCCAAAGCAACGAGTGCATTGCATGAGAATCAAAGTTAATTTAGTCTGTAATTAATTATGCATGTACTCGTAATTGTTATTGTCATAAATTAAAACTAATCTAAGTGCTTCAAATGAATGTATCTGTGTATCTGTATATATTTATGTTTAATTAATGCATGTAGAAAACACCCAAACAAATAACAAATCTACTCGTCACTCGTTAGTTTTACTCGCCATAAACAAAAATTAAATTATCGAGCGCAAGTTCAATCCACCGAGTGACATTCACAGACATTTAATCCGTACTTGTAGTTAACTAACATATCTACATAAAACATACATATTTTAAGTCTCGGCAAATAAATTGCTCTCACCTCATAGCTAGAGAGAGTGAAGTATTTTTTGCTATACCATATACCATATACCAAAATATTTGATATCAAGTTGCTAACTAAATGTTTATCGTTTTCATTTGTTTCTTTTATTTACATACAACAAATAAATACAAATCAAAAAAAATATACAAAATATACCAATACATCATCATGGTCATTTCCCGCTTAATCATCCCGTAAACTCGATGCATATTAATCAAATATACAAAATGTCCAAACAATCCTCCAACACAACACCAACAATTATCAACGAATAACCGACTACTCAACAATTGTCCTCGTCCAAAACTAAAACTAAAAAAAAATAATAATAATAATTATAAAATTATCTTGTGTTCGTCCACACACTATACACGAAATTGCTTGGCCAATCGAACGTACTTCAATCGAACGTATCAATCAAACAATCAATCATATAATTTGTTATGTTTCATCTTCGTTTCTTGTTGCTGTTTTTTGTTTATTGAACAAATCAAAAAAAAAAAATCAAAACAAAACTCACAAAAAAATTACGTTGGTTGCTATTTCCGATAACCGATTAAAATCTAAATTGCTCCCGCGCTAAATTTATCGCTAAAATCGACAAAACTAAAAAAAACAAACCGAAATTAACTTGCCTCTCTGCTGCTAACGCTCCTATAACAAACAAACAAACAACCTATAACAGCCGGTCGAATCCCTCTCCGATGATTTCCTTTTCCCCATGACCACATCCCGTTTATCGTATGCATCAAGTCCCGAGTCAGACTTGGAGCTAAGTCCCGGGCCATCCGCATCATTGTCGCTTGGCAATTTGCCGCAATTGGTTAAAGCGAGCTCAGATCCATCGATTGCCACTAACCAGGATAACTTGGATAGGGATAGAGACATAATTGGTGAAGGACTACCGCCTCCATATACGGTAAGAGGTCCAAAACAAACTCGAATCATTTATCGTTACGAAACTCAAGATCATGCCAGTTGTCCTACTAAACATCATTTCAAGTACCCAAATAATAATAATAATAATCATTGATCAAAATGTGTGCTAATCTTTGTATTTCACTGCCCTTCACTCCACACTCCGATATGCACTGCACAGGTACCCTACGATCATGGCGTTCAACCGCCGCCGAATCGTCGCCAGACCCTCGACTCCAGCAAGTACAGCATCTACGGCACCAATGTGCCCCCTCAACAGCAGCAACAACAACTGCAGCAGCAGCAAGTGCATCAGTCCGTTGATCCATCAGCTGGTGGCACCCGTCCGCAGTCCCTGTACGGCATCAATGCCCCGGATTTGCCACCACGCATTGATCGACAATCGAAGCCTGGAGATCTGCCGCTCAACACCTCGGGCACCTCGTCTCGCAACGGCAGCTCCGGCGGCACCTTGGGTCGCAGCGCCCAGGAGCGTCTCTTTGGCAAGGCCGTGCTCCAGGACGACGTCCAGGCGGAGTACGTGACCCGCAACGCGTTGGTCGGCGCTGGCGGCGACAGCATCGATCGACAGCAGCAACAGGCCTCCCTGGAGCGACAGGCACGCATGAACGCGGCCATAGGCAGTCCAGCACAGCACAAGACCAACGGACAAAATGGAGGCGCCGCCTCCACCTACGACAGCGTCTCCAGCTACGACTCCTACAACAACAGCCAACTGGCCATGCAGAACCTTGGCCGACTGGGGCCCAATGCGCCCGATGATCTCAAATCAGTGCCAAATGCAAGGTAAGAGACACTTATACTTATATTTATACTCATACTTATACTTATACTTATACTTATACTTATACTTATACTTATACTTATACTTATACTTATACTTATACTTATACTTATACTTATACTTATATTTATATTTATACTTATACTTATACTTATACTTATACTTATACTTATACTTATACTTATACTTATACTTATACTTATACTTATACTTATACTTATACTTATACTTATACTTATACTTATACTTATACTTATACTTATACTTATACTTATACTTATACTTATACTTATACTTATACTTATATTTATACTTATACTTATACTTATACTTATACTTATACTTATACTTATACTTATACTTATACTTATACTTATACTTATACTTATACTTATACTTATACTTATATTATTATACTTATACTTATACTTATACTTATACTTATACTTATACTTATACTTATACTTATACTTATACTTATACTTATACTTATACTTATACTTATACTTATACTTATACTTATACTTATACTTATACTTATACTTATACTTATACTTATACTTATACTTATACTTATACTTATACTTATACTTATACTTATATTTATACTTATACTTATACTTATACTTATACTTATACTTATACTTATACTTATACTTATACTTATACTTATACTTATACTTATACTTATACTTATACTTATACTTATACTTATACTTATACTTATACTTATACTTATACTTATACTTATACTTATACTTATACTTATACTTATACTTATACTTATACTTATACTTATACTTATACTTATACTTATACTTATACTTATACTTATACTTATACTTATACTTATACTTATACTTATACTTATACTTATACTTATACTTATACTTATACTTATACTTATACTTATACTTATACTTATACTTATACTTATACTTATACTTATACTTATACTTATACTTATACTTATACTTATACTTATACTTATACTTATACTTATACTTTATACTTATACTTATACTTATACTTATACTTATACTTATACTTATACTTATACTTATACTTATACTTATACTTATACTTATACTTATACTTATACTTATACTTATACTTATACTTATACTTATACTTATACTTATACTTATATTTATACTTATACTTATACTTATACTTATACTTATACTTATACTTATACTTATACTTATACTTATACTTATACTTATACTTATACTTATACTTATACTTATACTTATACTTATACTTATACTTATATTTATATTTATACTTATACTTATACTTATACTTATACTTATACTTATACTTATACTTATACTTATACTTATACTTATACTTATACTTATACTTATACTTATACTTATACTTATACTTATACTTATACTTATACTTATACTTATACTTATATCTTATACTTATACTTATACTTATACTTATACTTATACTTATACTTATACTTATACTTATACTTATACTTATACTTATACTTATACTTATACTTATACTTATACTTATACTTATACTTATACTTATACTTATACTTATACTTATACTTATACTTATACTTATACTTATACTTATACTTATACTTATACTTATACTTATACTTATACTTATACTTATACTTATACTTATACTTATACTTATACTTATACTTATACTTATACTTATATTTATATTTATACTTATACTTATACTTATACTTATACTTATACTTATACTTATACTTATACTTATACTTATACTTATACTTATACTTATACTTATACTTATACTTATACTTATATTTATACTTATACTTATACTTATACTTATACTTATACTTATACTTATACTTATACTTATACTTATACTTATACTTATACTTATACTTATACTTATACTTATACTTATACTTATACTTATACTTATACTTATACTTATACTTATACTTATACTTATACTTATACTTATATTTATATTTATACTTATACTTATACTTATACTTATATTTATACTTATACTTATACTTATACTTATACTTATACTTATACTTATACTTATACTTATACTTATACTTATACTTATACTTATACTTATACTTATACTTATACTTATACTTATACTTATACTTATACTTATACTTATACTTATACTTATACTTATACTTATACTTATACTTATACTTATACTTATACTTATTACTTATACTTATACTTATACTTATACTTATACTTATACTTATACTTATACTTATACTTATACTTATACTTATACTTATACTTATACTTATACTTATACTTATACTTATACTTATACTTATACTTATACTTATACTTATACTTATACTTATACTTATACTTATACTTATACTTATACTTATACTTATACTTATACTTATACTTATACTTATACTTATACTTATACTTATACTTATACTTATACTTATACTTATACTTATACTTATACTTATACTTATACTTATACTTATACTTATACTTATACTTATACTTATACTTATACTTATACTTATACTTATACTTATACTTATACTTATACTTATACTTATACTTATATTTATTTTTTAGTGGTCGTCCTTTGCCACCTGTGGGACAGTCTATGGACTATGGTCGCTCCGCCCCGCACGATCATCGCGCCTTTGCGGCTGCTAATGATCTTAACCGCCAAAGTAGTCCTGGCAGACCTCTCTACCATGATATGAATGCGTCTCGTAATATTGGTAAGTCTCGCGTTTGAGTTTTTATCGCTTTGCAGCTGCTAATCTTTGTTTCTTTGCAGATCCACGTAATGGAACACCGCAGCGCCCCTCGAATCTGGGATTGGATAGCAGTCCACGGAAGCCATTGGTGGAAACCAAAACCGATTATGGCAAATATAGGTATGTGAAATTTCAGAAACTCTACGCTATAAACATTTTTTCCGGATAATCGTATGTGAAAGCATAAACAAACTTTTACTTTCTCTTTCTCCTTTGCTTTGGCATTTTAAAATGAATCGCATGCATTTTCAAACGTTTCGTAAATATACAAATAAATTCGTTGTCTCTTTGATATTGTCGCTTCCCCTGATTGCCTTCCATTTAGACGCTACCATTTGCATAATCCCCATGCTCGTCACTTGCATTTGAAATACACCCAACACTCCCAGCCTCCTTCGGCCCTGCAGCTCAACAATCTGGCCCGATTGAATGCCATGGATGCATCTGCATCGAGTTTGGGCTTCTGGAGTCGTAGACCCATTCCTGCGCCTCGTCTGCATATGTCACCCATGGCGCCAACTATTTCGGCCTACGATACGCTAGTCTAACGTGGCCAAAACGATTGTTTCTTATTGATCATTTAACGAAAATTCCCTCACGATATTGCATAAAACATTTTTGTTTTTTTTTGGGATTGCCCTCATTCTTTTATTTATAATCACAGTCTCAATTTTCCCAATGAAATTTCTCTTCAATTATCTTATCTCGATTTCATTTGCATTACTTTTTAATATAAATCATTCAAATTCATTTCAATCAGATTAGGTTCTTTAATTTTAATGTCCTGAATTTTTAAACCACAACCATAAGTCTAATGTGTAAATAGGTAAAGTCCCAATGTCTACTGTGCAATAAACGATAAATGTATTCGATTAATAGAATTGTGTTGTATTTCGTCAGTTTCATTAAATATTATACTTATTCGTAAGTAAATACGAGTACTCATAGTTTATCATACATATCCTTTAATTATGCCATCTTTTTTATCTCTTTCTCGCTTTTGTTTTGTGCCCATCAACTCTTGTTTATTCGCTCTCACACAAACCATCACACTGAACACTTGATTTTGCCCCACAATGTAATGCGTCCATCACGATCCACAACGCAACCACATCGCACCACAATTGCAGCCGCAACAACTCCGTTTCCCAGGCGGATTACAGCAAGCTGCCGAAGAATCCACACGGCGTTGGACAACCACCGAGTGTCAGCAATGGAGGCCAGATGAATGGCAGTGCCACGCCCAGCAGCAATGGCAGCGGCCCCTTCAAGCCCGTACCGCCCCCTAAGCCCAAGAACTATCGGCCGCCCGTGCAGAGCGGCGGCAGCAGTGGCAGCGGTGGCACCACGCCCTGGGAGAATGGGGTAAGTGATTAAAGATATTATCAGGGAATAGATTCATTATGAGAACTAATACTTAAACTAAT
This sequence comes from Drosophila rellima, assembly GCA_035043635.1. Lineage (NCBI taxonomy): Eukaryota > Metazoa > Arthropoda > Insecta > Diptera > Drosophilidae > Drosophila > Drosophila rellima. Next base: position 460,412 of record JAWNMV010000604.1, read on the forward strand.
ACTAAGAATAGCAAAGTTGGAGGGAAAACAGAAAATAGAGAGTTTAAAAAAAAATATTAGAAAATATATAATACCATTAATATTTGAATCTATATTTTATTCTGTAATTATAATTATTTAAAATTGTAATGTATTTTGTAAACAATTATTACTATTAAAGTGTGTTAGCTCAATAAAAAATTCATGGTTAGAGTCGCGGACCTGCCACGTTTAAAAATTTCATTGAAATAAATGGGTTTTATTCCCATAATGCCAAGTTTAAAAAAACATATTAAATATATTGAACATCATTTAATGAATCTTTGATCATTTAATGACTGTCTAAATAGAATATTCAAACGGAGTCCCAAAAAATCATGGCTGCTTAATCTAAATTTATATTAATAAACTAGATTCTTGCTTATTATAATATTTCTCTTATTAAAGTTTCAAGATTTTAATTCCAGTTCTTCGTTAGTAAATGTTATATAATATTTTTAATTTTTATACTTATTATTACTCTTAACATTCATTTGCTTTATCCATTGCAGGACTCCGGTTCACCACGTTCGCCCAATGGGTTCTACTATCCGCCAACCCCGTCGCACCACCATTATGGCCAACAGACACCCGCGCCCGGCTCACCCCATCAAGGTCAACCCACCAACGGTCACATGCAGCAGCAGCCCACGTACGGCACCAGCAACGGCAACTACGGCCAAGCACCGACCCAACAGCAGCAGCAGCAGCAGCAATATCCACCTGCCAATGGCTATAATGGCAACAGTCACCACTACAATGGTGGCAGTGGCACGGGACCCTATATTGCACCACATCGGGGCATGCCACCGGCAATAGGTAATTGAGAATGATGATGAAGAAGATTACTCTTCTATTTATACCTTTGCTTGATCAGAATCTAGTCTGTGTGTTTTTTGTTAACCTATCATTCAGTTTGGATTTATATAATATATATCATCTGAGCGGCACTTTCAAAAATTAACAACTTTTTTTTAAAATATTATTTTTAGGCTTACAAATTTGAAGTATCAAATCATATAGAAAAATATCACAGAAACGATCAGTTAAGCATTTTTTTTTTTAAGATATCTCAGTTGTAATTTATAATTTACCAAAATGATCAAGAAATTTATCAATTAGCTGATAAACGATGATTTTTGAATAAAAACCTTTCCAAGAAATTGAATTTAAATTGATCTATTACGAGTTTTAAATATACTGTAATTTGAACAGATATGAAAATTTTCAGCAAGTCAAACAATAATTTTCATACTTTTGGAAAATGTGCTATTTATATTTTTTCGCATTTTTGATTTAATTTTGATTATTTGTTTTTATTTTTTTGTTAAGGGACATTTTTCAACTTTTGCTTGATATTTTTTTAAATTATGAGTTAGGCTATGAGATGACACTATACTTGAATTATTTCAAATTTGGTATTATGTGTTCTATTTATCTGTCCATGACTGTGTGTACTAAATATCTTGGTGCTCCTTAGGTAACCTTCCGCCACATACCCCCGAGCGTCACGCCCTCGACTTGGCGGGCAGTCGGGAGCAAAGAGGCTCCGCCTTCGAGTTGTATCGCAAGCCGCAGATCGGCGCCGCCGTCGGGCACCATCATAACATGAGGTAAGTCGTGATTTGAATCTGAAAACACTGAACGTACCCCCATCCCAACAGAAACCAAACCGAACCACCAATATACTATTTATACTATACATAAACCAATTGAGAATTTATACAGTTCTTGGCCAGATGGCAAGAGTTTCCAAGTAGACGAATTTGCCGAGACAAATCTTCTATACACCTCTCGTACTCTGTACTCTCTGTCCAATCTCCACATTTGTGTTAACGAAAAATGTTTTTATTTTTGTTAAATATTTAACATTGTATTGTACGACTTACGATCAGTCAATCAGTCAGTCGATCAATCATGCTGCCAATATTCATACAATATATTCATGCGGTTGCTGGTCATCATGTTTTTTAAATAACTTAAAGAAAATACAATTACAATTGGAAATCAATTCGATCGCATTGAGTTTGACGCAATTTTTCACAAAACGCACAAAAATCGCATATAGTTTGAAATGCAGAAAACCAATTCTTCTTTGATATAATTTAGAGACGCATAAATAATTATTGTATTTTGCAATAACCAAAATTATTAACCAAAAATGCTTAAAATTTAATTGAAATAAAATGTTGATCGCGTTCCTTTTGTTAAAATTGATAAAAGAAAAACAAAAAAAGATAATAAACGATATAAATAAATATGATTAAATAACGAAAATAAAACATTTTTCGGGTTAACTTTTATTTTTTCTTTTTGCTATAGTTTTCCACTTTCTCATACTCGAATCTCTCTCTCTACAAACACTTTATTATAAAATGCTTCAAGCATTTTTCTATTTCTGGAACTATTAAATTAGATTTTTAATATCGACGGTTTTGGGTTTTAAAACAAATTAAAACAATTATAATTACGCTTACAACTAACAAACGAATCAATAAACTGAAAACAACAACTAATTGACCTTTAGTACTCTCATAAATGTTGCTTGTATTAAATACAATTCTTAAACTTGGTACATGGTATTTATAATTATCTAAAATTTGGTTATTTGCAAAATTTAATAAGTATTTACTTATTTTAATTCAACATTTTTGATATGCGCTTGTGTGTTTTTGCGAAAGATTTGCAGCTAGTCGCGAAACAGAGGGAGATAATCTATAATTTTTTAAAGGGTTTTCAAGGTTCAAGGAGAAATCTTCGAAAATTATTAAAAAATTTTCGTAATTGTAATTTGATTCCAATTCGATTTATTATTGGGAATATTGAAATTTATATTGAACGCGTTGGGAGATATAACTATTTAGGCCTTTTTCTAGTATCTTCCAATCCAAAAAAACTTTCTGATAACCCCTCAAAAAAACAAAATTCAAAACTCTAGCGAAATGGAGCCATATGACGAGCGTTTCGACGATTATTATGGAACAGCAGCACCAGGTCATCCACAACATCCACAGCATCCACAACATCCACATCCTCATTCCTATCCGCATCAAATGCAACGCTCCCGATCCGCGCCACGTTATCCCACGGAGCGACCTCCACACGTGCAGGATCCCAACTACTATAGTTACTATGGCACCAATGGTAGAGGCTATCGTGGAGGAGCTCCTCCGCCTCACGAGCAGTATTACGATGAGCACGGCAGGGAGATGATGGCGCCTCCGCCGCCGCCGCCGCCTCTGCCGCCGCACAAGAAGAAGAAGTCGGTGCTGAAAAGTCCGCTGACGGCGCTGAAAAACGCACTGATCAAATCAACACGTCCGCTGCGGCGCATGAACAGCATGGTGGAGCCGGAGCGGAAGCCGAAGGGATTGCGGCGCCAGCAATCGATGCTGGAACGGGGCGTGCAACGACCCTATTATCCGGACGAGTATCCCACTTATCCGGCCGGCTTTGAGAATCGCCCGCCGCCGCCGCCTCCATCCGATCCCTACTATCAAGGGCACTATCCACAGCATCAGCAGCAGCACCAGCAGCAGGAGATGATGAACAGCACGTACCAGAATCTGGAGAGTGAGGATATCTATGGCAATATTGGGGGCACAGTCGGACCACACCCACCCCCGGATAATGGCTATGGCGGCTATGAGGAGTACGATATGTATGCGAATCGAGCCTGCATCGACCTGGAACGACGCCAGGCCGAGGCCCAGGCCGAGGCGGCCGTCAATGGACGCAGTGGACGGAGGATCGTGAGACGTCACAGCACCACAACTGCGGATCGCAGTGGAGGAGCAGCACATGGCAGACGCGGCATGCCACATGCCGGACAAGGCTACAATCAGCAGCATCAGCAGCTGCAACAGGCTCAGGACATTTACCAGACCCGCCAGGGCGCCTACATGATGCCGGAGCATCGCCGTGCTCCCAGCTCGGAGGTGATGACGCGACGTCGCTTCTATCCGGGTGCTGCCAATGAGCAGGGCGAGGCGGAGGCGGACGTGGAGCCGATGTATCAGTCGCGTCGCGAGATGCAGCGCGAGATGCAGCGGAATCATCTGTACCAGTCGAAGCGGGAGATGCAGGAGCGCATCATCCAGGGCAAGCGGGACATGGAACGGGAGCTGAGTGCACAGAGCAGCAGTCAATCCGAGCGCAGTGACGATCGCTCCGAGCGTTCCGGTTCCGATCCCAACTATCAGACACGACGCGAAGCAACGCGCACCCAGTTGAGGGATCAGATCTATCAGACGCGTCGCGAGGCATTGGACAGCATGGCGGAGCCGATTTATGTGTCCAAACGGGACATGGGCAGACCGGCGCCGATCTACGAGACGCGCGAGGAGAGCATCCTGCAGTCGCGCGAGAACGAGACAGACGAGAAGAAGGAGAAGGAGTGCAAGACGGAGCAGGTGCAGGTTGAGATCAATGCCCTACAGACGGAGGAGACGCAGGACAGCACTTTAAGTCGCTCGGATCTGCAAAAGTCCTCGGACACGGTCGTTGAGAATACCGCTGCGATAGGTCAAGCACCTTTGGTGCAAAGCGAAATCGAGAATGAGGATCCGGAGGAGGAAGATGCAGCCAATGAGGCAGACAGTTCCGCCGAGCACACGGAGCTGCCCACGGCCATTGAGAACATTGAGAACACGCACAACGTGGGAATGTTTGCCAGTGAGACGCAGAACATGTCGGATGATGTGTTTGAGGCCACCGATGTGGTTACTCCGCTGCCGCAGTCCACCATGGAGCAGCAGCCGGTGATTGGATCCAGCTCCAACTGCTCCCAGCAACCGCTATCGCCGCGTGCTCTCCGCGCGCCCTTCCACATCTCCAACATCTTGAAGCGCACGGGGCCGCCGCCCACTTCGCCCATGGGCGATAGCTGCACCTCGATCGAGACGCAGTACACGTCGCAGGCCAGCCTGCCGGTGGGTCCGCCGAATGCCACCAGCACGCCCTTCAGCAGCAGCATGTCCCTGCCGATCGCGGGTCCAGTGCCGGCCAACGCAGCCGGTCCGTTTCCCAGTCTGCCACGGGAGCCGAGCACCACGCGAGGCGTCTTCGACTCCAGTGGCGGCACGCTGGCGGACAAGCTGTGGCACGTGTCGCTGCAGATACCGCCGGGCGCCATTCCGGCCGGAGTGCGCCAGGAGATTTACTTTACGGTCAGCGATCCGCGCATGGGCCAGGCCGTTGGTGGACCGCCGCTGGACATGGAAAATGGTTGGTCTATAACTACACTACATTTCTCCTATTGCTCGTATCGTTTTGTGCTCGTATTGTTCCACCTACCACCACCTATCACCTCTTGCAACAGCAACAGCAACAAAAACAAAACAAACAAAAAAAAAAACAACTGCAAGCAACAACAACAACTATTTTACTAAAGCAAATTCACAAGTTATTATTTTCAATAGCGACTTTGACTCGGAATGCAAATATTTCATTTTGTTTCTTTATTTTTGTATATATTGTGGTATTGTAACGATTCCTAACTTTTTACTGCAACCTTTTTTTCAAATTTGTAGTGAAACTGGGAATTGAAACAATTGTAAAATTTAATACTTTAATCTATATTTTATTAACATTTAACACTGTAGTTTCTTTATTAATCTTTGGTTCTGCATGTTTTTAAGACTTTAACTTATAAGTTTTCTAATTGGTGGCAGGAATTTACAAAAGTTTTTGATGAACAATATTAAAAATGTGTATTATCTGGAGATTTCTGTATTCGTATGATTCCTAACAAAATTATTATATGGTTTTTGTATCCTTTCTTACTAATATTTTCAGCAAACGAGTATATTCATTCATTTTTAGTCTTGTGATTCAGACTTATCAGGCATTTTTTTTTATTTCAAATTTGTAAAGTATTTTCTATATCTTTAATTTTGTTACATTCTTTAAATAAGCATATATTTTTGCTAGATATTGAAATTTCCTAATTTACGAAAATTTCAAATAAAATAGATTTTTTCATTCCCTACTTTTACTATTCTTTCAAATATTGTTATGCATTGCTTTCTACACTATACTACAATTTAACTATGGAAACTTAACATCCGATCTTCACCAAAGTTTTCTATTAATTTTGCTATTCTAAAATCAATTACACACCACCAACACCAGCATCTCTATTTGCAATTATCCTTGATGTGAATTTATTAAGTCAATTCTAATGAATATTTTATCATTTGGAAAACAGGTGAAACGATGCTCTCGCCACTCGTCATGTGCGGTCCGCAGGGCCTTGAGTTTCTGGTACCGGTTACACTCAATATACCGCATTGTGCCGGACGCACCGCATCGTTGGGTCTCGCCCTGAAGGCAACCGACAGTGAGAAGAACCTGCACACCGAATGGGACAACATCGATCTGCCCAGCAATGCGGCCGCACACACAGTGTCCGTCAAGGTGGATCACTTCTAGAGAGTACTAAAGTTACATAGTTATAGAGCGTTAATCATTCACACACACACACACACACACACACACACTTACATACCGAACTTCGAATAATCATTGAACAATTGTAAATAATATAACGAAATTAATTTTAAGCCAATAATTCCACGACAAGAGCGCAACAAATAACAGAAACTTAGGCATTGCTTATAAAGAAATTAATTTAATTTAATATTGTTTGTTAATTGTGCCTTTAAGTGAACGATTTACTTCTTAACCATGTATCGTAAAAAGATAAAAAGATAAAAGCGACGAATATTGATTGATTAATCGAAAATCAACAGAATGAAACTGTATCATAAACGTTTAGCATTAAGATTTATAAACAAATTGTATATTTTAAAGAAATTTATTTACATATTATTATTGCGTATGTATGTACATCATTGTAATCAAATTTTAAAAGAATTATTTTTATTCACTTGCAATTAGCTTTTGATCTATGTAATACCCTTTTAAATGCATGGAAAATGTTTATAGCAGGCAAATGTTGTATACAAAACTTATGCATACATAAAATACATATACATACTTATAAACAATGATACTACGATTAGACTATTGAAGCGCCTATAAAGCAAACAATATATTATTATATCTATTTACATATTAATATATACACATTTTTTGTAATAAAAACGAATGATAAACACTTAGAAAGCTTGGGAAATAAATAAAGAAGCATCATGGAATAAATACTATTTGTGGTTCTATTTTTGTGGTTTATTCCTTAAGTAAGTATGTATTTCAGTAAAACTATATCATTTGAAATAAACACCTTAAACGAGACCAAACTGAACTGGTGTGGAAATGCTTAAACTTAGCCCAATATATAGCATTATTTGTAAAGTACAAAAAAAAAACAGGTTTGGGGACTTGCCTGAATTCGCAGGGATAAATTTTTATATTTTCACTTATTTCCCATAAAAAGAGCTCCGTTGATTGAAGAAATATTGAATATGTTGCTTAGACTACAGTACTATTTTCTTTTCGTTAGTATTGAAAGTTCTAAGATTTTCACATTACCAAAAATAAAATAGCTGATTGTCAATCACTGTCAATAAATCCTCCAGTTGAACCAGTTGAAAATCAAGTTTATAAAATGTAGACAAATATGTGAAATATATTTTAAATACATTCATAATGATGAATAGTTGCGATAGACAGATACGTATGTATTTGTAATTTATGTATATTATATGTATATGTATTAAATAAGTGCACTGCTTGACAACGAAAGGTAACAAAAGCTCGGCAAAAGCACTTTAAATCTTAGAGATTACATCGAGTGTATGCTTCCAGAGATTAAATAATTAAATATACATTTACATAACTAGGCGCCAGGAAACAATTTAACAGTCTTGGAGCCAATCGACTCCTACGTGGATGGTGCGGTTGTCGTTGTTGATGTGTTAACTGCTGCCAACAGCACATCCTGTTCCGGTATAACAGAGACAGCCTCCTTAACATAGCCATATATCTGTTTGCGTGTGTCATTGACAACGTCGCGGACCATGGCCTGAAAGAAGACACTGTGATGCGGAGTCTCAGCATAACGCTCGTACTGATCCAAAGAGTACTGCAGCTTTAGGGTAAGGTCGTAATTCTTGCGAACAACGTCAAGTATTTGATCCTCCGTGGGTGTAGACAAGCCTTGTTCGGCCAGCCACTCCTTGATCTTGTTCTGAAAATGCTTCACAATTGCAAGAATATTGACAAGGGCATTGAGTAGCTTAATAACATCGTCCTTGTACTCGCATTCCGGCATCGTTGTGTAGCGCAATACTGCAGAAAAATAGATGATTAATATACGTGTTTATGCAGCTATTTCCTTTTAGTCATTACCCATGGCATGTATTTCTGTAAAGACTTTCTCCTCGCGATTCAGCTCGTAATAGAGCTCGTCGTAGCTATTTGTCGTGGCCAAGAATGTATCCCCGAACGTAATAAAGAGATTGAATATGTTGACCACTTGCAGCGACAAATGGAATATATTGCACTTCTTGACAAGCGTCTGCTCCTGATTGACCAGGAATCGCAACAGACCGATTAACGCCGACCAGAGCTCCTTCCACGGATAATTAAGGCGAACTCGGCAACGTTTTTGATAGCAAAGAATTCGATGTATGACCCCAATGCACAGTAGATATAGCTCCATGGGAAATTTCTTCATTAAATGCGACACTATGAATTCGACCAGCAAATCAAGAAGCGTCGCTGCCAAAGGTTGCGACTTGCCCACACGATCCACATTGAGTTTGCGATGACGCATCTGGGCACGATGCAGCATCACTTTGAAGGTCAGATTGTTGTCATGCATCATTGAGTTGGCGTACTGATCCTCCGATATACATGTGAGAATGAGAAAGCAAAGCTTCAAATTCGCTATGCTCGACTCGTTCTTATTGTCCTGCATCACAATCGAACTGTAAGCGAATGAGGATCAAAGTTTAATCAGCTGCAATCAAAATCAATTTGGCTTTGGCCTTACCAATATTGAAAGACGGCAACCAACAGGTTTGTGGGATACTGGGTCATGTCGATGATCGGCGCATTGGCCAAATCAGGCACCGGCTGTGTCAGACTCAATGTGTTGCTGGGCGAAGGTGGAGCACTCGACTCTGCTTGGGTGTGTGCCAGAGTCGTAATGAAGTTGCGATTGAGATGTACTGCTTCATAGAGAGCCAACAACAGACCATTATTGGCCTTGATCTGTTGAACACGTTCACAACCCTCGTCGGAGACGAACATGTTGCCAACCATATTTGAGAGAGACGAGAACCACGACGAGGATTGAACATTATTCAAACTCTGCATGTACTGGCGGCAAAAATCAATAAGCGACTGCGAGATCATTTGTCCATATCTAAAAAGTGATAACAGTTTAAAATCGCCCTTTCCTTATCTTACTATGGTAATTGATGATTCACGTTACCCATTTAATGCCAGCTCATCGGCCAATATGGACAGCTGCACCACATACGGATTGGTTGCCTCGTGCTTGCGATAGTTCACTAGGATGGTGAGGAGTATAACAATATCGTGTCCATGCTGTGTACGGAATGTGGGATCGCTCAGCAACCGCACAAATGCATCAAACAAACTGTGAATCATCAGGTACTCGAAGAGCACATTCTGGCTAACATCCGTGCCCGTCACCAGCACCAACAGCAGTTTCAGGCACATGAAGCGCGCATTCTCGGTGACATCGCCGAGAAGGATTCGATTACAGTATTGCATTAGCCACTTTAACCATTCGTCCATAGTCTCGTGGCCAAAGATCTCGTTGAGAATGTTCGATCCAGATTCTGTATTGCACTTTCTAAATATGCCATAGAACAGGGAGCATAAGGTCTGAAGACTGTTGCACAAACGCTTTGGATGATCCTCTGTGTAGGGAAGGAAGTAATATGATGAGATTGGGCTCAAGTCAAGAGAGTTACAACTCACCCTTGCCAGCGTCCAGCATTTCGATGCATTTTTGAAATAGCTTATTCAAATTCGGCTTCACCACTTGCAGCTGTTCGTTGTTTAGTTTACTGATCTGGTCCTCGAGTGACTCAAAATTCGGTTGCAGCAAGAAGAACTCGTTCCAGAACTCTGGGCTATCTGCACTCGGATCCTCCCCCCGACACAGCAGCTCATAAATGTAAACAACCTACAAATTTAATATTAAATATCACCCGATTGTTGGACGACCTGCGTAAATTCCAATGTTTCTCAAACCTTTTCCTTGGGACGCTTTGTGGAGCCGCTGCCGCTACGTTTTCGGGATGTCATATTTTTTGCCGTTTAAGTCAAATTATAAAACTGTAAAGCTGTAATAATAATAAACAAATTTTTTGGGTGGCGATGAGAAATTGGAATCAGACTTTTGTTGCTATTCTTGCTGGCAACCAGTGCTGTCAACTCTTTAGGGCCTGAAAAAGCTAGATCTGCATTTAAAATAAGCTAAAAAATTTTAGAAAAATACTACATAATAAGTTATTTTAGACTTAAGGTATTAATCAAAAGATTGTAAATACTTGTCAAGCTAAACAGCACAAATGATGATAGTATCCAAAAACGTTTGTTGCCTCCCGCATCCACATAATTATTAACTTCGTCCCAAGAACTGACCGAGTTGGAAATTTTTTCCCATTTAACATATTGAATGCTATAATACTGACTAAAAACTTCTTCGAATTGCGAAATTGACAGCTTGAAGTAATCCAGAATGTGTTCAATGCAGGTTTCTTGACCGCAATTTTAATATTTTTCCTGCGTTTGGCATTTTGTAAAGCGTATTAAACGGCGGGAAAATAGCTAAATTGGCAACACCGCTGGCAACTGCCTCGCCAAAACACGGTGGCAGCCTTGGCTCCCACAACACGGCTCCCACCATTGCCAAGATTGCCACCTTGTTTTGGGATTTTTAGATCAATTTTCTGAATAAGTTCAACGCTCATTTTCAGTCGTGAACTAAATAAGTCATTTAGTTCACTTATTCAGTTAGTCATGAACTATGAACAATGGATAGGTCATTCTGATCAGTTGGTCAGTTGCTTATAAGCGATGTGAATAGGTTACAACTGTTTCTTATTAGCGGGATATGAAATGTATTTTAAGGTTTTAAGTTTCTTTTAAGATAGACGACAAATTTCAATTCTGTAGTTTCAGGATTTACTTTTAATTATTTTATGTTGTTATTATACCATGATCCTATTGATAATGAGAAAAAAGGGTATATTGGTCCTATTTTGGGCTTAAGTAACCTTGTTCACATTGTTCACAACTTAAATATAAAATTGAAACAGTATTAAATGTAAATAAAGAAGATTTTTTAATCCAATATCGGAATTTTTAAAGAATAGTGACCAAATGCGAACTGAACCATATAGTTCATGATTGACTGAACAAGTTCATTCGTTCATCTTAATGACCCGTTCATTTGAACTTTTTCAGAACTAAACGACACAACTCTACCGACAGGCTAATAATTTGCGTTTATAAAACGTAAAAATCTGAATATTAGTAAAAGTAAATTACTATAAATTGTAGTATTCATATGTGCAACTAACTTTCCCGGCGGTGGATAGTTGCATAAGCATTTTATTTGTTTCGAATCATACCAAAACGGAGGTTATTGTTGTTATTCTTGAACTGAGTGAACCTAACTTTAGAAAAAGTTGCAACTGGGAAAAGAAAAGTTGAAAAGATGTCCAGTCTGCCACGTCGCATCATCAAGGAGACACAGCGCCTAATGCAAGAGCCTGTGCCAGGAATTAACGCTATTCCAGATGAAAACAATGCGCGCTATTTCCATGTGGTTGTCGCTGGTCCAAATGATTCGCCCTTCGAGGGCGGCGTCTTTAAGCTCGAGTTGTTCCTACCGGAGGACTATCCGATGTCGGCACCCAAAGTGCGCTTCATTACAAAGATCTATCATCCTAATATCGATCGTCTTGGCCGGATTTGCCTTGATGTCTTAAAAGACAAGTGGAGCCCGGCGCTACAAATTCGCACCATACTTTTGTCCATTCAGGCGCTGCTCAGTGCACCCAACCCAGACGATCCATTAGCCAACGATGTTGCCGAATTATGGAAAGTCAATGAGGCCGAAGCAATCCGCAATGCTCGCGAATGGACCCAAAAATATGCTGTCGAAGACTGAAGTGTTAACTCCTACGTGGGTGCCGGTTGACCGGAGGCGCTACAGCCATGTTCGCGGTTCGCGTTCTCATCCCGTATATAAACAAAAACGAGAAAAAGTCATCTTTTTCTTGTAATACACATTTTTTTGTATATTTAAATGATGTCGATGTCGAGGATATAAAAACGGCGGTAATAATAAAGATGTAATGATAATGCTATAATAAACTAACTCATTAGTTTCACTATAAATATAAAAATGAAAGCGGCAGGAAGGTATTATCAAACTTTATTTGCATTTATATATCTAAAAATTATTAAAATATACATGTCTAGAGATATAATTTCGATGGTTGTTGTCTTTTCGTGACACGAGTACCACAAAATTATCATCAAATAAATACTACTCATGAATATGTACGCGTATGTTGGTATATTTATTTAAAAATAATACTATTTTCAAAACTGCAAGTTTCTTTGATTATGTGAAATTAGGGCTGCGTTAATATCGACAGTAAAAATTCAAAAGAATCAATGGTTTTTAATTAAGACACAACAGTATTTCCGGTAGTTGATACATTTTTGTATCTCAAAACGCCAATTATTTTATTCAAATTATAAAATTCTTTTAAAATACTTTTGGATATGACAACTTTATTTTTGTATTAATATAAGGCTTCATATGTCTAGTATTTTTTCTGTCACTTGAATAACTCTTTAGTTTATCGATTGAATCTTTTATATTTCTGTAGTTCAAAATTTAAGCGATAGATGTTTTTTCAGCCCTGCTAGAAAAAACCAAAGAAAAGCTCGAATGTTCTATTAGAATCTGATTTGACTGTCGCTTAAAAGAACTGGTTCGATAAGTACTACGCAGTAGCTCGCGTGTTTGATTTTATTCCCTATCGTGCTTTCATTTCACAACAATTCAGTTTATTATCAATTGGTTTGCGGTAAATACAACTTCTAAATAAACATGTCTTTGATCCGTGGATCCACCCGACTCCTGACATCTCAGCTTCGTCGAGTACAGAGTGTGCCAGTGGCGCTGTATCATGAAAATGTAAGTCCAAACTCTTTTATTTACCGCATGAAAAGTTCTTTCGTAATATCTTTATCTAACTTATGTACATACATATACTATATGTATTCGCTTACATTGGCGCTTGTTTTTATTATAACAAGTTGTTAGTGTCGCGCAAGGAGTTAACAAATACTTGCTGACAAGTGACTTGAAAATTTGCTTGTTTCACAGGTAGTCGAACACTACGAGAACCCGCGCAATGTGGGATCGATGGACAAAAAGGATGTGAGCGTTGGCACTGGACTGGTTGGAGCCCCTGCCTGCGGCGATGTGATGAAATTACAAATCAAAGTGGACGAAAATGGCAAAATCGTTGATGCCAAATTTAAGACATTTGGTTGCGGCTCGGCAATTGCCAGCAGCTCCCTTGCCACGGAATGGGTAAAGGGAAAGTCCATTGACGAAGCTGGCAAGTTGAAGAATACGGACATTGCCAAGGAGCTGCGATTGCCCCCCGTCAAGTTGCATTGCTCCATGCTCGCTGAGGATGCCATCAAAGCTGCCCTTGCCGACTATAAGGTCAAGCAGCAGAAGAAGGCGACGAATTAATGTGGCGAATTACATAAATATATTATATACCAATGTTACATATAAACAAGATCGATAACAACTATTAGTAATCCATGTTATGTACAAGAATAATTGCGTACATTACATTTTTTGCATTGGATTTTAGAAAATTCAAGTGTGCAGGCTTTGTAAGTGTTAAATGCACTATTAATTGCAAAGCAATCGATCTAATTTTTTGATTGTCTCGTTCGCAGATTGACGTTTGTGATTTCTGACCAGTGCGAAGTGTGTTTGAATTAGAGAACTATGAAGAAAAGCTTGAACTGATCTTAAGTGAGCGACGTGTGAATGATGATTGTGTGTATCTGTATGTGGAATTAGAGGAGTAGATGGATTCAAGTCATATACATTTTGAGTTGTGCAAATTTAAGCTTGTAGAATATATGTAGAAATTATAAATAAATTGTTTCTCCATTATTAAAATGAATAATTCATTTATTCTTATGCATTTGTATTTATTTCAAAATATTCTTTGGTCCATGTATTGTCCGCAACTTTTAGGATAGACGCACACTCACTCCGCCACCGCACTCGCCTTTTGTCTTGACCTCAAATGCTAAAAAAAATTATAAAATTTAAATTATATTTAATAGGTAAAATTTAAAATATCTTACGATCGTCAGCGTGTTGGCAGTTGTAGTTATCCATGACACACTTGCTGCCGAAAGTTAAGAGTCGCTCCTTGCTACTGTTTTTGGCCCGAGAGCACACAGGCTCATAAGAGTCTTCGCATCCTTTTACGCAGGTGTTGGCTTGTTTCTTAGAGTCCTTGGCCGGGCTAGCCAGGACAAATGCCAACAGGCATAGTGCTAAGTAATTCAAACATTTGACACTTTAAATATAACTTAAATTCGTATACTGTTATACTGAGAGTTTTTTATATTTATGGTTGCTCTTATACTATGCCTTATCTTGAAACTTGTTAGAGAGGTCAGTTTGCTGTGAACTACACAATTTAAAATCAATCATAAAAAAATACATACAGAAAAATAGTGCGATATTCTACTAAATTTAAAATTAAATATTAGAATTTTCGATATTGAGTACTTAGAATTTTAATCTTTATGTTTATTTAGATCGACTTCACTATTTCAAAATGAACTGTGATAAATTATGTCAAATTCCTGCTTTTTATATTATGAACACAAAAAATATTAACTTATATACTTATGTATAACAAATTACCAAGAACAGCAAACAGAGCGAAACGCATTTTACAATATTTCACAAATTTGAGAGCGAACTAAAAACAGAACAAATATTCTACGATAACCGGCTTTGAGTCGAGTTTGAATTGAACTGAATTAAAAACTGTGAGATTTATCACCTTTATATACATGTCAAGCCGTGAACAATAGACGGTGGCTTACAGATACAATTGCAATACATATATACAAATATATACATATGTATATACTATACACACATTCATATATTTCACCGTGCGAATGGGAATTGCTCATCCTACACTTTATTTTGTGTGTATTAAAAAGTAGACAAACATCAAGTGCATAGTATTTATATATAGTAGGTAAAAAAGTCAGAACGTCAAGTATGCTCGACTATGAGTGACCCGGTACAAAGGTCTTTAGAAACTCTGACACATATTTGCAAAACTAAATACATTTAAGCACAATCCTGATCAAACATGCCGTTGAGTTATCCTAATTGTCGGGACTAGAGATGGGCACGGGCCTCCCTTTGAAGGTCCGGCCCGGCCCGAGCCCGAAACAAATTTTTAAGGCCCGGTCCGGCCCGGCCCGGTCAAATTTTCAAGATATTACTATAGAGCAAAAATTTTATTTTTTCCTTATTAATTTTGCCGCTTTGTCGCCTTCTTTTTCTTCAAAACACACGTGAAATTAAGTTTGACAAACTTATCGATAAGTGTCATATTGACAAAAGAGATGTGTAAATAATATAGCAGTGAATTATAGAAATATTTTTACCAATCGATATTAAAATATTTTTTAAATCGTGACTTTTCGGGCCTACCGGGCCTACCGGGCTTTTGGCTTATGCCCGGGCCCGCACGAAAAAAAGCCCGTTTTCGATTTTCATTCACGAAGCCCGGGGATTTTTCGAAGAGGCCCGCGGGACACAAAGCCCGCACAGGCCCGTGCCCATCTCTAGTCGGGACTTTGATACCAATAATTGATTTATTTATTTAATGTCAACTAAGAGCAGTTGTCCAAACGTACTTTTGAAAATTAAAATAAAATTAAGTAACTTAGTATGATATTATGTTAATATTAATTATATATAAACTTAAATTTAAGCTGAAAGGATAAAAAATAATTTAAAAATCAATATTTAAAATATCTAGAGTTTTTTAAAAACTTTTTTAAAAATTATTAAATGATCCAAAAATTGGGGAAATCCCAGTAAGACCAATCAGTCCAAAAAGTATTATGGGGAGTAATTAGTGGTAATACAAGAATTAGTATACTCTCGCTTCCAAGCACTCCCTTGGCTTCACTAACTATAGTGCAGATGTGTGCCAAAATTGGCTATTTTCGATTTATGGGGCGTGACAAAATTCGAATTGACAGTGAATTTTGTAGCCTTGACTCGGCTGTTGATACTGATCAAGAATATATATACTTTATTGTGGCAAAAGCTTTTACCACTCGCTGTTGGATTGCCACAAACTCATAAATCCAGTGAACTTTCCAAATACTGGGCTAAAAATGGCAATGACAGAGTCCGATGATTCTGAATGACACTTTGGGCATTTAATGGAACTGGGAATGGGCGGCATTTGAGAGACACGCGTCGGGTTATATCGCTTAGATGATTGCTGCTATCGAGACATTTGGCTCCTCTGTTGGAACTGATGTGCCAAAAAGAATGTATACTTGAAATATGGGGGTTGCATAGTGTATTCAAAGATCATATAACTGTCAAGTATTATATACATGTATACAAAAATTGTAAAGGCGTTCAATTAACTTGATGATTTCTTAGGCAATTACAGTAGCTGTCTTATTTCAGTTAAAATGTATTTTTCATGTCTTTAACCAGATACACTTCATGGAAATGTCAGTGACAACTCTAGATCACACCAATTTATCCTCATTTGCATGCGCACCGTGTGCATTAAACGGGAATCTGCCTCTCAAATCCAGTTCACGTGACACAATTTACGCTTATCGAGAATGTCTGTACTTTAATTTAATGGATTTGTTTATAAAAACAAGTGAGAACTCCCCAGCCGGGAATGCTGGACAATGCTATACCCTGTACCAATCTTAAAAATAGTACAAAGTTTCAGCTTCTTTTCTCTACTCTGTGTTTTAAAAATATAATCATGATAAATTTATTAAAACTTGATTTTGATATTGAAAACTTTTTAAACTGGATTTAATGTTTTTAAGCTATTTAAACCATTAACAAAAGTATTAAAATATACAGGGTCAGGAATATAAAATATAGGAGGTCCTATTTTCTATTATTTCATCATATTTATTTTTTCTTTTATCGGAGGCCTTGGACCCTTATGCAAATTGCAACTTTGCCGCCCTAAAAACTTTCTGTATAACTATAAATAATTTGATATATAAGTCTTTTAGCTGAAACTGCCTATCGAAAATAAGTAGACATTGTTATTTTGAAAATTCAAAATTATAAAGCTTATAATAAATGAAATGAGCTTCAAATACAAGAAATGGCGCCTTTATTTGCAACACCTTTACAATCGATATGTTTATATTATAAATAAATATTTATAGCATCATTTATATGAATCGATTACAATCTTTATGGGACTTCATTACAGAGACCTAAGGTCTGTAACGTATCTGTACTTGCTGGAGGCGGCGATTACAGCTCTTTAGCAGCTGTTAAAATTAATTTTTATTTAATATTAGCGTTTTTCTTGAAGCCTAACCCCTCTGCGGACATGATTATAGCTACTTTATTCTCCACCATTTCCAATTAAATAAACTATTTACCTAAATATTTTTATTATCGTTATCGAGTTCCGATAGTTTCAATTAAAGAAAATTGAGATTTATGTTAATAACAGTTCAGTAAACTGTTATGACAAATGCGTCACTGGGATATTTTTCGCTGCGTCATTTGCTTTTTCATAAACGTTTTGACATTTCACAATTGACGGAAAAAAATTTTAACTATTAATTTGATCATAATTAATGTAATTTATAAAAGGTAAAGTACAAGGATCTATCAAGAAAAGAGCCCATAATAGTAAACATTTTACCTGCTTGCAAAATTCATAAAATGGAGGAATTTAATAAATTGGTGGCTCAATACCAATGCAAGTCGAGCGTTGATGTAAGCAGTTCGGACAGCGACAGTGATTCAGACAACATAACCTCTGGTGTGGTCGTGCTAACCAAAGCAACCAAAGAAACTAAAGATGCAAATTTGGAGAGCGGAAAACGCAAAACGGGACCAGTTCGCTTGCCAACGAGACGTCCAGATCCAAACGTTTACAACAGAAATGCTTTGCTTGCGCGCGAAAACCGTCGCAAAAAGAAGGCGCACATGGAGGCACTCGAAAAGGAGCTCGACGAAACGCGAAACAAAAACAGATCGTTGCTGAAAGCGCTTAAAAAACAATTCAAGTTATCACAAAAACTGGAGAAAGAGTGTGAATATTTGAGAAACAATTTGGGCAGTTTTAAAAATGCCAAAAGTGCATCCAGGTGCTTAAATGCGGATGTATTATCGGCGGACAACCGGGCCGTCTCGCCAGACGGTTCTCTAATTTCAACATATTCGAGCAGCAGCTATGAACCGCCGATGGACACGGACTCCCTTTCAGGCCTGCTGAGTGTGGACAATGGTAGTGTAGCAGATCAACAATATACAAATGAGCCGCCATCAAGTTCATGGAATGATTTTATCGATAATTTATTAACAGATTATCAACCTACGCCAGAGTACGAGAACGAGAACTCGACCAGATTTCCGGAGCAAAGCAGCTTTGGGCTTCAAGAGTGCCAGTCTACTCTAAATCCGCTGGAGATTATTGACGAGCACAGCTACTTTAATAAGTTCGCACAGATTGGTGTCAGTCCAAACTGGGAATGGAGCGCCAGTTGCACGCCGCCTACGCAGTTGCTGCAAGATGACCATTTCTTGGATTTCGAAGACGGCGAACACATTGCAAGTCTATAGAATAATGATTTCTTTTAATAAGTATTTGTTAAGTTAGAAAGATGGTATTTTTAAGGTCCCCGGACGCGATCTTTATTTGTGAATCGATATAATTCTTTCCATATTGACACATTCAGTTTTAAATAGTTTAGCCTATGGAGCTTATGATAGAACGCCAGCCCACTGAAGACCTTTCGTTTCGACGTTAAAAAAATCTGTTTCATAATTTCAGGCCTGTGTGGAGGCGCGTTGGGTTCTTTTTGTATCCAGCACGCAAATGGTTTTAATCGATCAAATTTCAAGGTGGGTTTCTTCACAGGATCAAAGCTGCAAAAGTTCCAAATGAGACTATGATCATCTTGTTGTCCCACTTTTTCAGTTGCGGCCGACAATTGCGACGAAACTAAACTAACGAAATCTAAGGGATTTCCAAAATATATTGTTTCATGGGAGTACCCCAATCGGAAGGAGATGCATTACAGGCGTCAAGTGTATTAAATACAATTGAGTCGTGGTTTTTTTTGTTATTGTTAAAAAATGTAAGAGTTTACTAATTTATTTGGATTCTGACATGTTTCAGATATTTGTTGAATCACACAATCGATGTAACATTGCATTGATTTAGTGGACAGTGAGGCTTCGAACTCCGGTATGTACTTCTATCATAACTCCTAAAAGGCATCTCGTATAACTTATTACTATATTTATAATTATATTGGAAAGAATAATCGATACAATTTCATAATTATGCATTTGTTATTGAGTCCAAATAAAAGTCAAACTACACAATATTTGTGATTAAATAACCTTGGTTTTATTTATCGGTTGCTGCTTTAAAGTCCGGCAAGGGGATTGTTTAAATAAATCACAAAAGGGTATATGTCCACTGTATGTACAAATTTTATTCGTGCATATAATAGTTATAGAAACAAAACTCGGCATTTATGTTTTCAATCAAGCCTTCAGCAACTTGGCATGGTATGCAATGTGCTCGGCTACAAAAGTTGCGATATAGAAATAACTATGGTCATATCCTTCACGTTGCTTGAATATGGTTTGAATATGATCGTTAGGAGCAGCTGCCGCCAACAAATTTTCTGGTAAAAGTTGTTTGGCTTTCAAAAAGTTATCCGCCGATCCCTGGTCAATAAAAAGCTCTTGCGGTGTGCTCGCATATTTGGAGACCAAACTGGTGGCATCCCACTCCTCCCAGTCACTGGTGTTGGTGCCTAGGTATCCAGTAAATGCCTTCTGACCCCATGGGCACTCTGAAGGATTCGCAATTGGGGCAAATGCCGAGACTGACTGATAGAGACCCGGATTCTTTAAAGAGCAAATCAAGGCGCCATGTCCGCCCATGCTGTGGCCAAAAATTCCTTGTTTGCCGGGCAGGGCCGGAAAATTGGCTTTAAGAAGTTCAGGCAACTCATGTGTAACATAGCTATACATTCTGTAGTGATTCGACCATGGTTTTACAGATGCATCCACATAAAAGCCGGCGCCGCTTCCAAAGTCGTAGGCATCATCCTGTCCGGGCAGTTCTACCCCACGCGGCGAAGTATCGGGATTCACAACAATGAGGCCGTGCTTTGCTGCAGTCTCTTGAAAACCGCTCTTCTGCACAAAATTCTCGTGGGTGCAAGTCAGACCGCTAAGGAAATAAAGCACTGGACACGCGACTTTATCTTCGATGGCCGCTGGTGGCAGGTATACACCAAAGGTCATATCGCAATCCAATACATTCGAGCGATGTTTATAGACACGTTGCTCACCCTCGAAGGATTTTGTGGTCGACACCAATTCTAAAGTCATCTACGAATAAATCAATTATATTTTTTGCAATCATTGCTAAAACAAAAGGATTACTTACGGTGATTAGAATTATTTATTTATTTTGTTTTATAGTAACCGACAAACAGTGTGGCAACCTTGGTTCCTAAAACACGGTGGCAACCATCAAGCCACAGAAAAAGGACGATTTCCAGATTTGAGTTTTTTTTTTAAAATAGTATCCTTTTTTGGAACATTTGTAAAATAATTTTTAAGAAACAGTTTTGAAAATTGTACATAAATTTACTTTGCATCCCTGAAATATATCGTTTTGGTAGAAGCAGTGCTGTAAAGTTCATTATTTCGACTCATTGGCAACACTTAATTGTAGTAAAACACTTCGTTTTAGTAAACAAGCCGGTAGTAATTAACTAAACGTAATATAAGGCAGAATACAATGGAAGAAGAGACGCCAACTACTTCAGGATTTGGTTTCAAGAAGCGCAATATCAACAGAGGTGCCGCCATGCGTCGAAAGAAAGTTAACAGTAGTAGCAGCAACGATTCAGGTACGCACAGAATTGGCGCAAATTAAGAAAAATTCCAATTACAATGTTAATTTACAGCTAAAAACAGCGACGAGGACCAAAAGAAGAACATCAGTGCCTTAGCTCGTGCCGAGAATCGTCGAAAACGGACCAATCCCAACTTCCAAAGCACCAAAACCATATCCAAGCGAAAAGCAGGTGCTGTCTCCGTTGGTGTCAATTCATCAGACAGTGAGGCGGACATGGGTGCAAAAAACAACAACGATGTGGGAGTGGCATATAAATCGAAACGCGAGTCACTTCCCAACGGACCCCAAGATCAGGGCGCCGCTTCTGTCAATGAAATAGATACGGCGTTAGACCGTGATGCGCAGTCCATACATGCTCGCTCTATTAAAATCAATGAGGAGTTAGAGGGCAAAGCGGACGACAAGATTTATAGGGGCATTAATAACTATGCCCAGTACTACAAGAAGAAAGACACGGTTGCCGGTAATGCCAGCTCAGGTATGGTGCGGAGCGGGCCTATTCGGGCACCGGCTCATCTGCGTGCCACAGTGCGCTGGGATTATCAACCGGACATATGTAAGGATTTTAAGGAGACCGGCTACTGCGGCTTTGGCGACAGCTGCAAGTTTTTGCACGATCGCAGCGATTACAAGGCCGGCTGGCAACTGGAAATGGATCACGATGCACAAAAGCGCGGAGATTGTGATTCAGATGGTGATGAGCACAAATACGAGATTCACTCCGACGAGGAAACCTTGCCATTTAGGTGTTACATTTGCAGGGAAAGCTTTGTAAACCCTGTTGTAACTAAGTAAGTTCCTCTCTCTTAAAAAATCTTGTTAAAATTTTGCTAATGAGTTTCCTTCTTTAGGTGCAAGCATTATTTCTGTGAGAAATGTGCGCTGGCGCAATACAAAAAGTCACAACGCTGCATCATTTGCTCGCAGCAAACGAATGGCATCTTTAATCCCGCCAAGGAGCTGATAGCACGCTTGAAAACGGCACCCATTGGATCATCTGATGAAGATAACAGCGATGATAATGATAATCGCCCACAGGAGAATAACCCAGAAGAAAACGTACAAGAGATTTCCTCCAATAGCGATAGTGATTAATTTAAATATAAATATAAAAGCAATGCAATTTTGGAGTTTATAGTTAGCAAATTTAAAATCAATAAACTGTAAATATAAATATGTTACTCTTCGTAGTCGGTGGGTCTGAGGAAACATAGTTATCTAAAGTGGAACCAATTTACAATAATAGTATTATTATAAATTTTCCGATGATATGGAACTAACATATTATATAGCTGCTAGTACAAGCTATTTTGCTAGTGAAGTATAAATATTTCGTTTGTGTTTTACTGGCCTTACGTTACGACTTGATGTATTTCAAGACAAAAACATTAGAATTCCTAATTCGAAATCTTTGGTTTGGCACATGTTAGCTGATTACGAATTACTAGTCTTTTTTTTTGCTCATGTCACCGAAGTTAAGGAGACTGAGAAAATCAAATAATTCATTAAGACATAAAAAATGTCTGGGATGTGAAAAACTTGTTATGTGTCGATTAAAATGCTATGAACCATTTTCTTTTGGTAACATACAGCAGACCTGTTGGAAGATATTTTCGATTAGAGTAAATTACGTTAAAAAATTGACAAATTCTCACTCAAAGTAAAGTGTAACACATAATTACTATTTACTTTATTATTATAGTATATCTCAAATGTTCAAAAACATCTTTTGAAATTTCAAGAGTCCAAGTATTGTCAAAAAAGTGACTATTACCTAGCTCTAAATTCTGCTTTGCATTAAGTTAAGCGTGTTGAAATAAAATGTTTAAGCAGTGTAACGAGTGTTAAATAATATGAACACAAAAGTGACATTTTAATAGTCATATTAGCTAAAGGGAACAAGGTGCAGTTACTTCATTTAAACATTAAACAAATAAATTAACAGTATGATAAGTACAATATGGAGTAAAGTTTTTTTAATGGGGATAAAATGATGAACTTGTATTTATTTTTAAAAATTAAGAAATAATAAAAAAATAAAATGTAAGTTTGAAAACAATTACTTATCAGACATCTTGAAAAATTATCAGACTTCTTTCACCAAAATGACCGAAACTGGATTGTATTAAGAATTATAATTTTTATCGTTATGAAAATTATGTGTTTTTTGGGGAAGCTTTTGCCAAAATAATTAAGATGTGTTGCCGCCTGTTGTTTTTTAGAAATGATCGACTTGATCAAGGCAATTGAAGTTGCAATGAATTTCACAATGCTGTGGGTCCAAGTGAATTCTAATGATGCAAATGGCCGAAACTTGAAAACATTTTGCAAAGCAAGGCCAAATGACAAGCTTTTGAAAAGCATGTGACAAACAACATTTATAGAGCATATACATTTGTACATACTAATATACATATGTCTGTTTGTGTGTATGAACGTGCATTGAATTCTTAGAGTGAATACTTAGTGGACATATTTGATATTTTTATGTGTTACATTCTGCTTGTGGTGATCCAAACAAGTATATGGACATACATGCATAAATGATACATAACTCGTATCGACATTTGCTCATACATATGTATTGATACTTATGTCCAATTATTTAATTAATGAAAACAACAATTACCCAAAACAAACAACAAAAACGTCACGCAGGGGCAGCTACAGATTGTGTAAGATTTTCGAAAGAAAAGCTTTCTAGGTCACAGATGCCCAAATTTGTCGCATTACAAAAGCTGCACTCAAAAAAGGTCGAAGGGGTCGACGTACGACGGTGAGTACTCGTAAATCGTATTTGTGTGTGAGTTGTGTATCAGTTTACCTCAAAGTTAAACAGTTAGTAACATTTGACATAGATTGCTCTTCGGGTCCTAGCCAAAAATGACAATCGGACAACATACTAACACACATACTTATTAAACATTGCAAGCATAGAGCATAACTAGTACGAAAGGCTGCAGTTGAGGTAGCCCGACTATGAGAGACCCTGTACTGATTCTGTAAAAAACTCATTCACACACGAACAAATCTCGTCTGCTTCTGAAAAATTGTTTCTTGTATAAATTTCGAATTTATTAAAGACTTAGCCTTAAAAATGCAGAAAAAAACAAATATGATCTTCCATTGATACACAGGAAGCTGCATAACAAGTTTGGTGTCTCTAGCTCTAATAGTTTCTGAGATCTAGTTCTAGATAGACTAGACTTGGCTATATCGAGTCAATATTGAGTGGTGTCTACCACGCCTTTTTCTGCCTGTTACAAACACACTTCCTTTGACAAACAAGATAGACTCATCGTACTTGTTAGATACAGGGTCTCAAGAGCTGCGTCTAAGTGTATTCAATAGCTTTAGTTAACTACTTATGTGTGTCCCTCCGCGTCGGTTGCCGTCGCCGGTACATAAATTAGAGCAGAGCGTAAAAAAGTAAGCAAACTTCTTTGATTTACACGCTTGCAGTCGGCAGTCGACGTTAGCGCCTGCGTCCCCGTCCCTGTCCCTGTCCCCGTCCCTGTTACCCACCCCTTGCATTCGCCTGCATCCACTGTCAGCGCTGAACTGGCTTTTGGACAGACGCAAGCGTAGAGCCGAATCGTTGGCTTTGTCGCTGCCGTTGTCGATTCGATATAAAAGCACCAAATTCATCGGCAGGCCAGTTAGTTTGCCGCCGACAGTGTACCTTGGGGCCTTGGCTCAAAGAGGTTTACCAACCATTCGCTTCACTCCGTTACGATCCGATCCGATCCGATCCGATTCAATCAGATCTGTGATCAGCGAACCATTAATAAGACAATCAGTTCAAAAAAGTGAGCAGGTGTCGAGTTGTGAACGAGTAGCTAATAAAGCTGCAAATCAATTATAAGCTCCAAAAAAATTTACTGATATTATTTGCTCAACTTTGCATGGAATTCGCGATCTCGATTGGCTAATTTCTCAAATCGTTGTGGATGGGCAGTGTGCGAGTTGCCGATGCATTCAAAAGTGAAAGATCAATTAAAATAATAATTAGCAAAAAAGAATTCGAAAGTGCCAGTTTCCCTAGAGACGGGACAGTTCAATATGGTAAGCGAATTTCATTTCTTTAATCATTGATGTTTTTTCTAAAATCTAATCTAATTTGGCCTAGTTAGATCAAAATAGGTGTTTAGTGTTTCTTGCAAACTTAATAGATTATCTGGCTAGTGATTGATCAGCATAATATAATTTCATTACGTGAACCTTTCACATTTTTCAAGAGACATGTAATTATCACTTCAAGGGAATGAAACCCATTTAATTTCACGTGTGCTTAAATAATTAAACGTTATTTGCTAATTTGTGTCCTCAGCCCCAGTAATCTAACTAATCTAGCTATTTAAACCAGTTTCTGTTGACTACTGTTAATTACATATTTAAAAACAAATTACAGGCCATTGTAATACTTGAGACCCAAACTAACTGTAAAGCCACACACACATAGGTTTGTGTATATGTGTGTGGCACAACAATTGTGTTGAAAATTACATTTGTGTTTTGGTTTTCATTAAAGGTAAGGTAATTATTTTAAGATACCAACCGAGTGACCTTCATAGTTGAATTCGCTTTTATTATTATTTAACTTTGTTGGTCTCTATCACGAATTGTTGTAGACCCACGACTTCCAACATCAAATGCAAACCCTTCCAATTTCTGTCTGAGATTAACCCTGTTTGATCCCCCGTCTTAGCCCGCCACATGACCAACAGTTTAAGCCATCTAATTGGATACGCCCCCTTGTTCAGTTCAGGCCAGTCTCAAAGCAAACATTGTGGGCTGATATTAATCGAGTCGGACAGTCAATAAAACTCTCGAAAATGCAAACATAATTTATAGACACATATTCGAATACGTCCATCCATATACGAGAGTTGTCTGTTACACTGAAGGCGATTGTTGGTAATGTTTCGAGTTGGGCCATTTGCATGGCATTCAATAGAACCCCGATTCGAAACCGGACTTGAAAGTTCAAGCAAAATGCACAAACATACATATGCACATTATACATACTCTAAGTGTGGGTATTTTAATGGGATTATAACTGAAAATTCGACTTTTGGGCCAACTTATGCTTACTTTCTCTCTCCCCCTCTCTCTTCAACTGTCTATTAACTGGAATCTTAAGTCAGTTACGCAATTATGTCTGGGTAAGAGAGTGTATATATGTGCTTATATACGACTTTAGCCACAAGTTGACGACTTGCCATTCACTCGCTGATTACATTCATTTCAGTTATGGCTACTTTAAAATCCCAAACCCAGAAGTCAAATATGCAAATAGTTGTTATACATAGATTAACAGGTTCAGTTGGAACCAGGAATTCATGTACAAATCAGTCAACATATGTTTGCGCCAACTGACTCTGAAGAATATGACGTATTAATATAATTATGTCTTGATTTCAAGTCACGTCAACGACGAGTGGAAACAATAGCATATCTCAGAAGACTCAAAGATCGCATAGATCCAAATGTCCAATTATTGTTGCATACGAACACCAAAGATATTTGAATATTTATACATTGTATATTGTATTGCTGGGTTTCAATCGTTTCGCAATCTAATTATGAGCAGTAAGAAGTATGTAATTATGGGAACTCAAATATATACTTGTAGATTTGACAACAAAATTGGTGTTAAGCTCATTTCATTTAGGTAATAACTAAGTATATATTCTACTTTGCACATTTCCAAATATTATACGGCTTACCCATTGGGATCACTCCCCCTGTCTACCTCGGCCCAATTATATGAGTACGTTTAAATGCTCCCAATTCGAGCCACATCAAATACTAAATACGAGCAGTAATAACGTTGTTTACATTTCTTATTTTGTCTGCACACATTGCCCGAATTGGGAAAACTTGTGGATGTCGAACATGCACCTCGGGTATTGGCCAAATCAAAAGCCGAGCCAAAAGGCGTTTCGACAAATTGCGAGCGGTAGCTCGAGAACTCGGGCCAATTCACCATAGCGGCTAATTAATGTAAAAGCTTAAGCAAATAAAACTAATTACGCCATTAATTAGCTAAGCGTTACGTGGAATGCCGTTTTGACGGCTGCCACCATTCCAAAATCCAACAAGAATTTAAATCGAATTAAGTATAAAGACAGTGAAATTCTTGAAATAGCCAAGAATTAGCAAAGATCTTTTGGATAATGGCCATGTGGATCAAATGTATTTGAATAAGATAATTATGAATATTTAAATAGTTATTGCAATTAGATAATGATAATATAAAATGTATAGAAATGAAGGTCTAATTTCAAACTATATCTTAGAAAAAAATTTGGCTTAAATTAAAAAGAGCCCCACAGTCAGATAGATAAATTAATAAATTTTTACACTATAATTCTTTTTAATAAAAATAGTTAAAACTAATTGAAGCCATTATTGTTTTTTACACATGTTCTAAGAACCTTAGGCTTCTCTAAAGCAAAAAAGAAAAAGAAATATATGTGAATTTTATATTTTGTTAAATTAAATAATTGATAAACTGTTCATATATGATTTAACTGTAGGAATAATATTTAAGTAACATTTATAATTTTCATAATTAGTATTCCCAGTTGCGACAATTAAACAAAAGCAGTTAAATTTAAGCGAATTAGTAAAAACAGATCATAAAATCCAAACAATAATTGAATAACGCGATTGAATCCCAATTGCAGTTAGTGACCTCTAAATTTGTGCTAAAAACGCAAAACAAGTTGGAGTGGAAACCAAAGAAAGCAGCCGACAGATCAACCTGTTTGAGCTCGAGATGGGTTGGCTTTCGGTTTGAATTTCAGTTTCGGTTGCGGGTTCAGTTTCAGTTTCCATTGATGCAACTCAACTGCTCGAACAACAACAGCTTGTTCACGTACATCAATTCAAAGTCAAGGTCTTCTACCACAATTGCAGCACAAGTGGCTTGTGTCTGCGGCAGGCGGCAGGCGGCGCGGCACAAAGCGGGCTGGTCCCCACAGCATCTGGCCATAATTTGAGCCGATTACAACTTCATCTGGCCAAAGAGGCAGAGACAACAAAGAGGCCCGCTCGTTAACGCTGGCTGAATGGGGCGGCAGTAAAAAGTCGCATGCGAATCGCACGTTTGAATGGAACCGAAGAAATTCGCATCAAGTTGAATGAATGAATGCAAATACAATTGTCGCATAACAATGCAACTGCTAGTTAAAAAAATTAATATATCATCGGTAAGGAAATTGAACAATGAAAAACAAATTAAAGAAATGTTTAATAAAAAGGTCCATTAAATAACTGTTTAAAAAAATATTTATAACCGGTTATAGTTAATTTAGCTAAAATCAGGGACTAAAACCGTAACCATAACCGTAACCGTTAACCGGTATTAACCGATTGAAATTGGTAAACGTAACTGATACCGTAACTGTAACCGTCACCGAAACATAACTTTTTCATTATTCCGAAACCCAAATACCGAAATTATTCCAACCGAATTTAATACGTAGAATGCGTAAATTTAATAAATTTAATTGTGTTGTTAAGGTGATATCATCGTTTTTCTAAACTAAATTTAATTTTAACTTCTGCCCAAATTTAATTTATGTATTGATCTCAATAAAAATGTCTTAATTTTTGAATATTTGTTTTTAAATTTACATATCTTTACCATTTTTTCAATTTGCGTTGTAAACCGAAATCATACCGGTATTTCAAAACCGAAATATACAAAAGGCCGGTAGCCGTTAGGTAACCGTTATATAAATATGCGTAACCGATAACCGAAAACGTAAATGCGAACATAACTGAACCCGTAACTGAAACCATTATTCGTTTCGGTTTGTTAGCCTGGCTGAAATACAACATTTATTAAACAAGTCAATTCTTAAGCTATAGCAGTATAATTTAGTAGTCAGGCAATAATGCAGATGGCTCAAAATGTATGAAACAATTGGAATTCGAAATAAATGTAATTTTAAAACTGTGGCAGAAAAGATTCGAAATGGGATACTTTATGGGAGATGTTCAGACTCCTTGAATACTTTACACATTTAGTGACAGAGTCGTATAGTAACAAGGTTATATAAATAGTACCTGTACAATCCAATAGATTAAAGATGAGCAGTCGCTCTGGTCGCGGTGGAATTCATAGCTATCTGAAAAATTGTATAACGAGTGTGTGAATAACATTCATGTATTTGTACTGTGAAGTGAACGTGCTTCCGAAATAACTGTGATACGCACTTATCCATGGATTTGCAATCAACGAGACGTAATTGTTTGTCTCGCGTGTTCGTCGTCTTAGTCGTGTTGACTGTCTGACAATGTCTTTCTTTGCCCGCTTCCGTTATAGAAGACAATGCCATTTGGATTTGCTCTGGTTGGCATTTTCAGTGCCGCCAACTCGTAGTGGGGCCGGAACCGTGCCGGACGCGGCAATTGCGCTAAGAGCATCGTAATTACTTTAATTTTAATTTTAATTGCACGATGAAATATGCGAACAAGTGACGTTCACACTCAACCAGGCGGCAGATCTTGGGAAAAGTTAACATTGAATAGGTGTATTCGTTGGAGATCCACAATGTCTTCATCATTTAATCATGTCTCTTTCAAGCATTGACATATGTCTCAACTGACATTGTTCATATTTCCCCTAATTAGACATGTACACATACACATGCATGCAAGTGTGTGTAATTGCAAATCGCATTGAGTTAACGGAAAAACTTATCGCCGTTTGATCGGCAGGAAAATAAAACACTTTTTTTATCCACACACTCGGCTAATTAATTACTGGTTTTCAAATCTTGAAGGTTGAAGACAATTTCCAAATCAACATTACGCAAAGAAACAAATAATTAAACAGGTGACGTATACGCACCGTTGCCACTGCATGAACATTTTTTGTAGCAGCTTTTAGGGACGAGTGGTCCGTTTTCGTACCTATATATTTTATGTACTAAGCCAAAAGTTTTCATTTTATATAATTAAAAATAAATATAATTTATTATTTTAATTTAAAAAATTAAAATTAATTATTAAAGATAAAACAAAACCAAATTAAAGAAATTATTTCTTATAGATACTCAATATATGTGTGGAGATGGAAGTAAAATTTCTTACTAGAATCAAGTATTTTGTACTTGGTTTAAGAAAATACGGAATTGCCGAACTTCTGACACCGCATCAGATTGATTTTATCCCGGAATTTGTTTTCTTTTTATGTACATATTTATGAAGCTCTTATTCAATCGATATTACCCTTGAGATCGTAAAAATGTCGCATTTATTAATGTAAATTGAATATACATAAATAATTATGCATATATGCATATTTGTCTCATATGTTGCACCTGCAAAAGGAACTTGTTGTATAACTAGTCAGACGTCACCTGCATTACAATCCATTATTATACATTGTCTATTTATGTTCATAAAAAATGCATATTGCAAATAAAAAAGTTAGTATAGATTTTGCAGCTTAGTACGCACAAAATCTAAAGTAATGACTAATATCATAAAGCGAGCACCGACAAACGAATAGTGAATAAAGCATGTGAGTATTCGTACTCGTATTCGTAAGCACCCTGCAGATACATTTGTATCTGCGGGTCGTCCACTGGTAGCCTGCAGTTTTTATTATTATGACGCTATGTTGTGTAATTAAAAGTAAGGCAAAGACAACTAGCTCCATGGCTCCACGGACCTGCAATGCAGTTGGAGTCGTGATATGTCAGACTCTGAATGGCGAAAGGCAGTTTGTGGCAATGCACTTACCTTGGAATCGGACCTAGAACGTATTGTGTGTATACGAATAAGACTCCTGTGTCAGCTGCCGTTGACTTTTAGGTCTAATGCCTAAAGGTGTAAGATAAGTTTAAATAAAAACAATAAACAATCGAATCGCACTGTTGTATTTCACAAATTGGCAACAAAAACATGGGCAAATTGACCTTTGTCTTTTCCTTACTTAAGACTATTGCAATACCTTTTGAAATTGACTTGTGGATTGTCACCAGTTTCTTTGCGGTGCCAAAAGTAAAGGGAAATAAGAGTTTAAAGTTAATTAAAAATGACGAAATCTGTGAAATGCATTATGATCATAAAATAGTCACACGCATAAAAAGCCAAACGCATTGATTTGACTTGTTAACTTGTTGCGATAGTTTTAGATTTCATTGATTCAACTACAAGATAGAGTTTAATATACGTACCGGCCAAGTGCTAAAGCGTATTTTGACTTCCTCTGAAACCCGTTTCCAGAGCATGGTGATTTTCAAATTCGGACCGAAACAGTTAAGAATCAATTAGTATGGAGCATCTAAATTTACGACCGTAAAGGCGATTGCAAATTGCACTTACAATTAGAAAATACCAGTCTCTGAATGTGCTTCAAATAAATTCGCCTTGCCAAAATGCGACCAGTCCTGCCCAACGAGTTCATAAAGCGTTAATCATTTAACTGCGTGAGTACCCGAATGAGTACCTCGAGTCTCGAGTGTTGAGTGTTTCGGTCATGTGACTTTTGACTAGGTGCAGTTCAATTTGATCAGAGTCACATGACTTTTTGGGAACATGACTTAACGAACATGTGTGTGGGTTGTGGGCTGCCTTCTTATTGGCATCAATTATGTTGCATAGTGTACACTGTACAGCTGTCAAGTTGTTGCGTGATTTTTATTTGCTTTGATTTCGATGGCAGCAAAAAGTCTAAAACATATTTTGTAATTATCGCAATGATCTCAGAAGTTGCACAACTTTATTAAGTCCACGTTCAAATACCAGAGCAACTGGCTCCCAATTTGCACTTTAAGGTGCTTTTTGGTACTCTTGGAGTAATCATTGATCGATACTTGGGACACTTTCACTTTAAATGGCAATTTCAATTAGTGCTTGTTTCCCAGATCAATCGGAATGTCTTCGATTTGTGTGCAGACCACGTCGGCACATCGAAGTTTTGACATGCCTTTAACTATCCCGTCGTCTCCAGATTGCAACAAAGATCTAGACAGATATGTACATCTGTATCCATAGTAACCGTTGCTCCCTATAAGGCTGCCAATCCATCAATAAATCAATCATTTTGTGCTCAATTTCTGTATTGCAGTGCATGGAGCTATTTTACACTTTAATGACCACCAAATGTCTTTGGACGATATGAATTTGATTTTAATTAGAAGCCGTTAAAGTCGTAAAAAATTTGCTCGCATTTTCTCAATTTGGCCATGATTGGTGTAGCCCATATTGCAACACTTTAACGGAGTCGTTTGGTGGGGTGTTCGAGTATATTTTACCGGTTAACTTTGGACTTGGGACTTTGAAATACTCTACAGTAACATATATGTATATGCAAAGCATAATAGTCTCCAAGTACCCTTTAATAGCTATTGAAATTTAAGCTTTAGAATAGAAACTTAATTATATTCAAATATTGAATACATATATTTCATATAAATTTAGTCATGAAATTTTTATTTAAGAAATCCAAAACAATTTATGATTTCTTATTTTAGAAAAAGATCTATTGGGATAAACTATTTTTATTTTATTTGCTCGAAACTGCCTTGACTATTATAATAGTATATAAAGCTCACTAAATAAAGTCGTCATCCGTAATTGCATCAGAAAATGCTGTCAACAACTTTGCAAGTTTGTTGGAAAACAATTCTTTTCATAGTTCCCAGGCGAGGATTATTCTGGAATACATAGATTAATGTCATTGTCGCAGTCACGAACTAGAACAGAAGTTGATTTAATAGATACTAGATACGAGAATTTAGTCGGCATGCTAAACGATCTTAATTATTGAAAAAGTATTGTTAAATGCTGATGTTGACCATGACCATGTTGGCCTTGTCCAAAGTCAACATTGTATATTCTTAAAAGACCAGATAATCTCAACAGTATCAAAATAAATAAATCTGTGTGACTTTCTTGTCTTGGCCAAGATGAATAGTTACTTAAGATCGTTAAATAAAATCGAAAGTAAAATGACGTACCAGATTAGACTGGTTGGCCATAATAAATATGTGGGTAGGGAATTCAGTGAACTAGGAAGCCCAAGCGGAGCAGATCGAACTGATCGGATTGCATTGTCTCTTGGCCATTGTTCTCTTAGCCATGCAATTAAAACATAGACACAATTTG
Source organism: Drosophila rellima (assembly GCA_035043635.1). Classification (NCBI taxonomy): domain Eukaryota; kingdom Metazoa; phylum Arthropoda; class Insecta; order Diptera; family Drosophilidae; genus Drosophila; species Drosophila rellima. The sequence continues at coordinate 493,786 of JAWNMV010000604.1, forward strand.
TGTTTGTTTCTGTCACGGCAGCTGTTGCTGTTGTTGTTGTAGCTGCTGCTGCTGCCAATGGCCAATGAACATTTGCATTTTGCATTTGCAAATTTTGCATGCAGCTGGCATTTTGCACAAAATGCAAAGGTCTGGGAGTCGTGGCTGCGATGGTGGCTAAATCAGTCTAGGTCTAAGCTCGAGGCCAAAATGCTAGAGAGACAAATTCATTATGTAAAACCAGACAGACACTTTATACTAACGTTTCAGTCTGTTTACATAAGTAGCCTGCAAATTGATCAAATGTTCAGCCACACGACGAGCACTCTTATTAACAATTATGAGACTTTTCACGCTTGCAATGCAAATGAATAATAATGAACACATTCCAAATAGGTGATGAAACCAGTTGTGGCCATAACTGCGAAGGAGCCTGTGTCTGTCTAGCAGGCTCAGATCGATTGTTGATTGTTACAACAACAACAACAACAACAACAAATCTGTTCCCTAACTGGTCCACTCAATGGCCCACTTGCAGCTTTCGTGCTTGTTGTCAGTTAACATGAAACGTGTCCACAAATTTTACGTTTTATGTTGCCAGCCACTACAGTCTGTATTTCATCTACGATACCTCTTAAATGAATTAATATTGCCTTCATTTGAAATTTTAATGTTAGCCAAGGATGCCAATTGATGGAAACTTGAATACTCTTTGTGGCGAAGTGATTTTAATTTGAAAACGAAGTGACAGAATCAAAGTGCGGGGGCAGCTGTGCGGTCCTGAAACCTTCAATCAGACTTGCCAGCTCTATTTACATTAACATTATTTGAATTTACATTTGCTTAACATTTCTATTTAATTATCGATAATTACAATAAGATGAAATGGGTTATCGTTTTCTGCAAGAAAGGCAGTTGGAAAAAAGAACTGAAGTAGACTGCACCATTTAATAAACGCTATTTGCTACGCAACGTACCACTTATACTAATACTTTAAGAATTCAAATTTACTGAATTCTTGAAAATGGGTATTTTATTAAGGTGTTGACTCTGAGGGATCGACACGAAACACTCTTTTAACTCTCACTTAGTGTAAGGGTTTCCTTTAAGCGTTGATTCAGTTTTAGATTATTTAAGGGAATTCGATAATCAGAATATATATATTTTTTAAATATTAGTTAGAGAGAGCTCACAAAGTCTCTCTAAAGTAATGAGAAGTTCAAAGTAATTTAAGGAAACCAATTTTCGTACTTTCAACTTTAGCGTTTTCTTCCCTCCATTTATTTCAGATGTCATACCAGAGAATCATGCTGCTGCTGAGCATTTTGGGACTTGTTTCTTGTGCCGTTGGGCTGAAAGTGTCCACTGGCTACCACATAGTGCACAATGAGCCGCCGCAGTCCCACTCTCCGTTTGGATCGAACTATCATGGATTCAGGTATCTGCAGGGCTCAGCTCCATATTTGACAGGGTGAGTTCAGGTAGATCTCTATCTATTGCTTTGTTATTTAACTATGTACGTTGTTTACTTTAGGAATGCATTGCCTTCGGATACTTCGCCGGCGCTACAAAATCCCTTCCTCTCAGTTGCGGGTCCTCAGCCTCCGATGCCAGCACGGGTGCCATGTGCTAATCCCCCGGCGGTGTGTGAGAAATCCGCCTATCGAACGATGGATGGCTCCTGTAATCATCTGGAGCAACCAGGACTGGGTGTGCCCAATACTAAGTAATAGCTTAAAACACATTTGGCAATTTCCAATCCTACGTAATGCTTTATCTCTAGGTACGGGCGACTTTTAAGTGCCAAATACGCCGACGGAATATCGGCTCCTACACGATCGGTGACTGGTGACGAGCTGCCCAGTGCACGTCTGATATCTCTAGTGGTGTTCGGCGAGCAGGATGTTGCTGATCCGGAATACACGCTCCACAACATGCAGTGGGGACAGATTATGACGCACGACATGAGCATGCAGGCTGGTGGAACGCAGTCTAGTATGGATTACCCAGTGACATTACCTGATTCTTAGCTAATAAATCTTATCCTATAGAGAAGCATCCCACTCGTTGTTGCACCGACGATGGTCGTCTGATTGGCTTAGATACTGCACATAGAACTTGCTTTGCCATCATTGTGCCTCCCCACGATCCGGCGTACTCTCAAGTCGGCACGGAATGTCTCAACTTTGTCCGCACGGTGACGGACCGCGACTCCAGCTGCCAGTATTCGGGTGGGCCAGCGGAGCAGTTGACAGTGGTCACCTCCTACCTGGACCTCTCTCTAGTCTATGGCAACTCAATGCAACAGAACAGCGAGATCCGTGAGTTCCAAGGAGGCCGCATGATTGTCGAGGAGCGCAACGGCGCCAAGTGGCTGCCGTTGTCTAGAAACGTGACCGGCGACTGCGATGCCGTTGATGCCAACGAGGTCTGCTACAGAGCTGGCGATGTACGTGTCAACCAAAATCCCGGACTGGCCATCTTGCAGACGGTGCTGCTCCGTGAACACAACCGCATTGCCGATGCTCTCTCTGCCCTAAATCCTCACTTTGATGACCGCACGCTCTTCCAGGAAGCACGCAAGATCAACATTGCGCAGTATCAGCACATTAGCTACTATGAATGGTTGCCCATTTTCCTGGGCGGTGAGAATATGTTGAAGAATCGCCTCATCTTCAAGGCCCCGGGAGGAAGCTATGTGAACGACTATGACCCCAAAATTGATCCGAGTGTTCTCAATGAGCACGCTACAGCTGCTTTTAGATATTTCCATTCCCAAATCGAGGGTAGATTGGAGTAAGTATAAATTAATTATTCTATTCATCCAAGCTTTTATTATTTTGTCACGAAATGTGGATCGGCTAAATGAAGTCGAACCAAAAATCTTTTAAAAGTAATATTTTTATCAGCTTTCTCATTCTGGTTTTATTTATAAATCTTGATACAATTATGTCGAAATATTTAATTGTTGTTTTAAAACCAATTTCGTTTTTTAAAATATTTAACTTCAAGCCCCTTTCCACGAGGCTTTAATTTATTTGCTTTTTGTCCTGAATAAAACCTTTTTTCTAATTATTACTTTACATAAGATTACCGTAAAACTGTTTTTTAAATCAACAGATCTCAAATATCGAATGCTGAAGACAACTTTTATTTATTGTCATTAACTTAATTTATATTTTTCTTTAGTCTTTTATCCGAACTGCGTTCAGTTCTTGGCTCACTGACCCTTAGCGACTGGTTCAATCGTCCTGGTATTATTGAAGTCGGCGATAACTTCGATTCCCTCACCAGAGGTCATGCCACCCAACCAGAAGAATTGACGGACATTAATTTTAACAAGCAGGTGAGCACCTGATAAGAAAATCAAGTTCATTAGACTTTTTAGTAATAAGTATACTAATAATTTGATATTTTTTAGATTAAACATTTCCTATTTAGACGCAATATGCCATTTGGTTCCGATTTGCGTTCCTTGGACATTCAGCGGAATCGTGATCATGGACTTGCTTCGTATAACGATATGAGAGAATTCTGCGGCCTAAGTCGAGCACATTCTTGGGAGGGATATGGCGATCTGATCAGTCCGGAAACACTTGGCAAACTGAAGTCCCTCTATGATAGCCATGAGGATGTGGACCTTACAGTCGGTGCATCACTAGAGTCACATGTTGCCGGATCCTTGGCTGGTCCCACTTTCCTTTGTATCCTTACGGAACAGTTTTACAGAACCCGTGTCGGTGATCGATTCTTCTTTGAAAATGGCGACAAGCTTACCGGCTTTACTCCAGGTACTGTACATGATTTTCGATCTTATTTACATTTTGAAAATTACAATTCAATTCTCTACATCCAGATCAATTGGTGGAGCTGCGCAAAGCAAGCATGGCTCGATTACTCTGCGATAATGGTAACAATATTGCTTCCATGCAGCCTGCTGCTTTCCGAACGGTCTCGGGATCGTAAGTACCTTGAAACCATCTGATCTTAACTTATATAGTTTAACATTGTACTATTATTTGATAGGAATCCTGTTGTGCCATGCGCCCACATTCCGCAAGTTGACCTTACGAAGTGGATCGATCAAGCTCAACACGCCCCCGCAGATCATTCGATTCTGTTTGGCAAGAAATGATCATTTTCAAGTTTTACACATGCGGATCTGTCATTAACTAGTTCAAAATATAATAACATTTAGCATAATCAGATTAAAGATTGTCAAATAGAATTCCATGTATTATATTGCCCATTTTGATGTACATAAAATCGCAATCAGTTTATAAGAATTTATCAACTTTTATTATTTTGGTCTTTCTATTGAAAACGGTAGTATCAATTGGGGTGCATATGAAATATTCAATATAGTATATCTATTGAAAATAGCTGTCATGAGGTGTGAACTTCAATCTCATTAGAATTCTAAACTCTCAGATGATTTCTAATAATTTCTTTATGCTTATAATTCGGTCGTTTGCCGAATAAATTCCATTGTAAATGGACTTTCAGCTTGTCTCTTTGTACAATAACCCTTTTACTCTAAGACATAAACGAAAGCCGCAAATAAAAGAGGTTGAGCCCTGAAAAATTCAACAGAACATTAACTATTGATCATTTCAAATTTGCATATGTATTGAGAAATGTCGTTGCTTACAATGTTAACATATTTATTTGTTTAAAAATGAAATGAGTAAAAACAATATGATAGAATTGAGGCGCATTTCAATAACAACTGAAGAATCCAACCATTCATATTCAAATATCATTGTATCTATCATCATGTAAACATAACGTCATTTCTACCCGTTTCAAAGTGAGCAAAAACGTGATTATTACTTTAGAGAAATGTATCTATGAAATAAAAGAATGTCTCTCTAATGTTTAGTTTCGATCGGTATCATAATCAAAGTGGATATGCAATTATATTTACGAATGATTATCTTCTGAAAGTAAAGCAAACAATTTATATACCTTCAAAATAACGTGTTTCGTTCCAAGAATCTCGTAAAGCTTTTGAACAAACATTCATATGATAGATAACTGAACTTCCTCAAAAAAAATATGACTACTAATATTAAAATATATATATAGTAAAGATGTTTTTGTTAACGATACTAATAGTTCGCATATGGAAAAGTTTGTAAATAGATTTTTTATAAAAAAAATTATTAAAAATTCTAAAAAAAATAAATAGAATTAATTTTCATTTCTTATTTAATCAGATCAGTTTTTTTATTAATGGCTTTTCTCAAGGGAATATATTTGGAATGGATGATGTTGTGTGCTGATTGCCAATATTATTGGCTTTTTACTGTTTCGTCCCTCGACAGTATTATTATCTTCAGTCATGTTGTCTCCATTTGAATCGGGTATTAATTGTTGATCCTCGACGCTGTTATCATTTTCGGGTGCATTATCAGTTTCCTCATTACTCGTACTCTCGTTTTCTGTCGCATTATCGTTAGTCTCACCCTCGTCGAATACGGTTTCTGTCAGATAGGGCATTGTGGAATCTGTTATATCGTTTTGCTCCAGCAAATTTTGTTCATTAAAAGCATCCAAGTCGAAGTTCTCAGGCTGCCCTGTTTCGTCTCTTTGATGATCTTGCTGGGTATAGTATTGATTGTATTGATCAGCTCTCCATGGATGACCTGGATGTCCTGGGTGATGGGGATGTCCTGGATGGTGTGGATGTCCTGGATGGTGTGGATGTCCTGGATGTCCGGGATGATGTGGATGGCCTGGATATCCTGGATGATGTGGATGTCCTGGATGGTGTGGATGTCCTGGATGGTGTGGATGTCCTGGATAGTGTGGATGTCCTGGCTGTGGATGTCCTGGATATCCGGGCTGTCCTGGATAGCCCGGGAATCCTGGTTGTCCTGGATATCCAGGGCTTCCCTTATGACCCTTGTGACCCTTATGACCCTTATGATGGTGTCCCTTATGGGGATGGGGCACAGGAACGGGAATTATTATTGGCGGGTGAGGATAAATGGGTGGGGGCATGGGCCAGCCCTTATGACCGTGACCATGACCGTGACCTGGATGACCCGGGGGTCCAATTGGTCCATGGTGACCTGGTAATCCAGGTGGTCCAAAGTGACCCCTGTCTCCTTTATCGCCCTTGTCTCCTTTGTGCCCGGGGTGTCCTGGCTTTCCCGATGAGCCTGCAAATAAATATTAAATTTACTAACCTGAATATAAGTCTATATTCGAGCAAGTTACTCACCTTGTGGACCAGGTGGACCTGGTGGTCCGGGTGGACCTGGAGGAGATGGCGGACAAAAACATTGTTGGGGTGGATGTGGGTGATGAGGATAGTAGGGTGCTGGCAATTTGTACACTACACTGGGTGGGGCTGGTGCTGGTGCTGGAACCGGCGACTGAATCGTTGCAACGAATCTTCCTGTTTCTTGATCGCCTTTCTTCCCGCTGACTGATCCAAGATTACTGCCAATGGTCAAACCTTCAAACAAAAAATTCTCATTAAGCTTACTATTCTAAGTTCAAATAGGATAATATAACTTACCAAAGCAGATGATCGCTATGATCAGCTTCATGGTGAAAGAGAATATGCTGCCTTTCGCCGGTGAATCGATCACTTTTATACCATTTAATAAAAGGCTTTTGTAATATTTTGCATATCAAACAGAACTTTTTACAAAAACCGAAATGTATTACTTTCATTAATCTAGATTCTATAGAACCGTTATTATTCACATCCATTCATAAGATCAATCCATCTTTTATCTAGGTTTCTTTAAGCCTTTTGATATATTTTATTAAAAACTACTGATCTTTTGCATAAAATTGTCATTGGCTTTGCATAATAAAAGTAGTGACAATATGTCATTCTCGATTTCGCTCTGTCGTCACGCATTTACAAACTTGTCGCGCGCCAGAATTTGATTAGCCCAAATACAGAAACTTTAAGAATACAGCTATGAGAAACCGCAAGGTCAAAACGAAAGTGTAAAGGTTAACTGTTTTTATTACCTGTGAGCAATATTGCATCACAATTTAATAGAAACAAGCAATAAAATCATACTGATAATATCATTACAACTTTTTTATCACTAGCAAACTTTGATATTTCGAAAACATGTTTTAAAAACACATTATTTTCATTTTGATCTTATTTTGACGATCTGGCTACGCTCCTGCATAAGGAAACCTTCTTTTAGTAATTCAGGCGTTTTTATACATAAAAGGGTAGGGACACCCTTTAAAATCTGAATTTCACCACACTTTGTAATTGGTCATTTGCTTAATGAATAGATTAAGAAAATCCACCTCTTAAATATTTGTTAACAAATTAAATGTTTATTATAAATTTAGATTAAACCATTTTTATAACTGTATTATTTTTAATCCGAGCGTAATCTCGATTGGACATCTAACAAAGTGAATGTTTTATTGGTTTCCAGAGGAACTGATCGGTTCTTAGTGAACCATCTGGGGAGTCAAATCTTGCCATTTAGTAATATCAAGCTGAGGAATGTCGTTGCAGTTAAGCAGAGCATTACTGAAATAAAAGAAATGAAAATGTTAAAAATACTTACAGATCTACAAATTAAATTGAGTTCACTACTTACCGAGAATTAGGGAAGACAAAGACATTAGGTTGGAGGTCGTACAGACCCTGCACGTTGAGACAGAACAGAGAGGCCGCACTAACCTTTCGAATCTCCGCCAATTGGGCTAAATAGATGAAAAGATGTCTATAGCATAACATGACAATATTAGAGAATGTAATTTCTACTTACACCGTGAGAAGCCACTGAGGTGATTCTCTCGCTCAAAGAAGAAGCGATCGCCACGACGTGTGTTGAGGAACTGTCTACCCATAATGCACTGCATGGTGGGTCCAAAAATGGAGTCAGCTACGTGGTATTCCACAGTGCCGCCCACGTTCAACTCCACTTCATCTGGTGAGGCATAGAGCTTACGCAGTAAGTTGATTTTCTAAAAGACAAACGAACTATTGAGCTAAACCATAAGATGAAGCGTAAGATTTGCCATACGTCGTTAGGTATTTCGCTAGCGAAATCCTCCCAATAGTTAGCACGTCGCAGGCCGCAGAGCTCGCGAACATCATTGTAGGATGCGAGTCCAAAGTCACGTCCACGCTGAATATCAAAAGCTTTAAGATCTTCACCGAATTCCTCAAATTCTTTGCGATCAAAGTAGTGCTTCAGCTCCGGATCGATATTGGCATCAGAGCGTTTTTGCAGTTGGGTAACCATTCCACGGACCAGATCAGCCATGTTGAAATTGGAGGACAAGAGTCGAATGTTCTCGGGACGCTCAAAGAAGTCGCTGAGACGCAGAGTTTGATTCGAGTAGCGATTGGGAGCCACCATGCTGTAATCAACAGGGATGATTAAAAAGCCATTTCTACAAAGGGAACACTTACGAGAACCAGCCGGGGATTTGGGTGTGAGAATAGCGGAAGGCCGCATGGGAGAACTCGACATAGGGCCCGGCATTCACGCTCTCATCGTAGTCGTTGACGTAGTCGTTGCCGTAGCTTGTGTAGGGATATGTGAGGCCATTCAGGTTGGTGTAGCCACCACCCAGAGCCACCACCAGCCAATCATAGTAGGTGATCTTCTGATACTGCGCTATGTTTATCTTGCGAGCCTCCTGATACAGGCGCTCGTCGTTGTAATGCGGATTCAGGAGCGCCAACTGCTCGGCGAGACGATTGTGCTCGCGGACCAGCACCGTTTGCATCACAGCGATGGTCGGAGTGAAGCTGTTACGTCTGTCCGGGACAACGTAGCATTCGCTTTTGGTGCCACACTCGCCGTTATGGTTGTGGCTGACTGGAAGCCAGTGCTGGCCATTGGCGAAGCTGGTGCGGAGCAGACCACCTTTGAAGAGGCGCACTTTTTGATTCTGCGCAATCGAGTTGCCGTACAGCGATGACAGATCCAGATAGGACGAAACTACCGTCAGCTTCTCAGCATAGGGCAGACCGCTCTTGGGACAGATGGCGTTCGCATCGGAGACAGCGCGAGCAAAGCTGAGACATGACTTCCCGGTGTTGTAGGCGATGGGTCCACCAGGCGCCAATGTGATGGGCATACACTGGGGATGCTGTGGCTCGGCACAGCAATCCTTGGGAGTCCCCTTCGTGGTCATCTGGCTGATGTCATGGGCGACGTACTGACCCCACTGCATGGCCGCCACCGTACGGAACTGGTCATTCATTGTCTTCTCGCCATACATGGTCAGCGAGAGCAGGCGAGCGTTGGGAACCTTTTGGCCGTGCTCCATATAACTGGGACGCAGTAGGCGTCTGTATCTGGAGGTGGCGATGCCAAATTCGGGATACAGCAGGTTATTGCAGGCGCCATCTATCGTGCGATAGTGCAAGTTCTGCGTATTATTTAAACAGTTTTCCGGTGGAATTCCGCATTTGACGGGCTCGGAACGAGGCTTATCCTCGCCTATGTTGAGCCAGCTATTGGATCCGGAATGGCCGCTGTACTTGGGCAAAAAGTTCTTAAGCAGCGAGTCGAGATTGTGATCGCCCAACACGGATGCGCCCACTCCGGGCCGGATATCATAGGGATGGCTGTGTCTCTTCTCTTTAACAGTCGACTCCAGGTCGTAATCCAATGCATCCGAGTGGCCAAATGGACAACCGGATAGCGTAGATAACGAAGGTTGCTTATCGGCACTCGATGCGCTGTTCGCCAACAGAAACAATCCGAAAAATGCAGTGAATGCTCTCATGGTTCCACAACTAAGACGACTATGATGCACTCTAAATGCACACATCGCATATATACCATGGAGCATCGTCCGATGTTTGAGTGTTTTGCACGATCAGCGGACGCGTAGAGTCGTGACTTCAGTCAATGACACCTTCCGCATTGTGGGTCACGCAGTTGCGGTTTTGAATTCTTGGTACGATGGCAAAGATTATAGAACACTTATCAAAATAAAAGACAAGCTCGCCCAATTAAATAATCATAAGCACTTTCACTTCGTGCCGTTGCAACTGTTTGCAACGAATTTGCAGATAGATTCAGATGCAGAAGAACACACATAGATATGCTTAAAATATATATCTCATTGCTATAAAACATTTTCATTGTGATGGTTTATGTTTTGATCAGATTAAAAAGCTTTTATTATCTCATCGTTATTGAATTAAATCTAGTTTCTAGTTTGAAATCGAAACTATCTTAGTTTTCTTCAACTCTTTCGTAATTTAACGCTGTGAATTTGTGGAATTCGATATTAAAGTGTAATTTTTTGACAGTTGCGAAGACACTCTCGCGAAGACTTACATTCGATACCACGAATATGTAACCGATATTCCAAGACTAAATAACCGATTCAATTATCTTACTTTTTCGAGCAGTGATTGCCATGTAGAGCTTTTTTTTTTGACAACAACGTTTGCATATCACATCACGTTACTTAAGTAAATGGGTTATCAAAACCTAGCAAACAGTTTGTGTCTTTATAAAGATTTTTATTCTTCAAACACAAAACTACATACCACCGAAGATATAAGATTTATAAATTAAAGATTAAGAATTTGAATAGCCCCATATTCTTAATCTTTAATTTCACTCTTTTATTATTTCAGCTAAAATTTAATTTTAAATATAATTACTAAATTTTGTTTAAATTGTTTATATTGTTTAATTTAATTTTGGTCAACTGTTCTTAGTTGACATTAAATAAATAAATAAGATATTGTAAGCCCTTACTTCATTTTTTTGTTACAATCTTGTATGAAATTCGTAGTAAATGTGGGTATTGCATTCATTAAATTTGAAAATGTTAAATAACCAACCTGATAAACTTTATTTGGGGTAAGTTTTGTAAGACAAAAAAAAATATTATCTTCAACTTTTCCCACAACTTGACGACTTCAAAAATCACTTACTTGATAATTAATCATATCTTACTGAATTCAGGCCCTACACTTTTAAGATTAATCATTTTTGAAAACTATTTCATTTTATCATTTTAATTTTCTTCTACTGACTTCAATTCCTCTTTTGAATTTCACAAAAATATGTTTTACAAGAGATGAGTAGTTAATCTATAATTACTTCGCTACTTAACACACAAATGTTTTTTTCATTTTGATCACATTCTGAGTTAACACATTAATCTTCCGATATTATAAAGAACCTTTAACGCACACGTACAAACGAATCGCTCACAGTTATCTGACAAACAGCCGAAGTTGCTCTCAGGCAACGTTGGGGTCGAAAGTTAATTCATTAGACTTATATGCATTACAAAAAAGTTTGTACCTTTTTTATTTGACTAACAAACCAAGTGTTACAACTATTTTTAAGGTCAGTGATCTTATTATTCATTTGTAGTTCAGTATAGCTATAAATACGAAGTACTTCAAGTATTAATTTATTTATTTGAAAAATGGTGAGATTGTTAAAATTAAGTATCAAACTGCCTGTTATCACTTATTTAAATACTCCTGCAGCGATTTTGGCATTAAAAGATGCGAGTTGATTACTTTTTTCAATTCGTAATACTGAGTGTAATTTTCGAGAAATGTGTTGTAGATCTCGGTATCGTCTAAGAATGCGTCCACGTATTGTTCCTGACTTTTTAATATGTGTAACATTATTGTTAATAGCTTCTTGAGATACACTAAATTAATTTCCGAGGCGTTAGTACTAAAATCGATAATTTATTTATGAATGTATGTAAAATATTATTGTTTGCTTCAACTTACAGATTATCCATGTATCTTTCCATTATTTGTCGGACTTTATTGAAAAACTTTACATCTATTTGTTTGCTGTAGATCTTATCATTGTCGACGTAATACGAGTAATAAGAGCAATGCAATGCGATAATAACATTACTAGCATGGTTCAAAAAACCTATAATTTAAGAAAATATAATTAAGACTAAATAATAATGAGAGCTATTAAACAAACCATTCGACGTTAGAAACTCGACAAAGCAAAGAACACCAGCAAATCTCAACGGGTTTTCCTCTGAGAAATACATCGTAAGATAGCTGTTGTATGTGCCATACAAGATTGCCAACTCCCGCTGAGCTGTTGTAAGACAAAAAAAAAATACATTTAATAAGACAAAATGCTTGTTATTAAATTGCGCGTAATTCATTCTCTGCTCAGGCATAAGCTTGCATAATTAAAATCGAAATACTTCACAATTTTAAAAGCGAATTTAAAACTTCCAGTTTATAACTAAGCACACCGCAATATTGCTGGCTTTAATAATTAATTCAAGCTTATTAAAGCTATAATATTTATGATTTATAAAAAAAAAAATGTATTTCTGTACAAATCAAAATTCCAGTTATTTTGTCTCATGTAGAACCGTGCACTCTAATTTTTAAATATAATGATTAGGATTGTACTTACCTTTTGGATCTGATTCCTTGGCATGGATCTCCTTTACAATATATGATATAAATGTTGTGTATTGCTCTAAAAGTACTTCATACTCAGCATGGCACTGCGAGCAGTTACCAGGAATTTGGGTTATTTCAATGTTCTGTTCGCAAAATGCACAAAAAATGCCATTGCGATTTATCTAAAATAAAGTTAACATTTTATAGAGAAGACAAACGATTTGAACTATTTATTACAGATGGTTCCATCGACTCTGGGACAGAGCATACATCACACTGACAGATAATTCCCCCTTCTTGAAAAATAGCGTGGCGTTCGCTGCGATTTTGCTCAAAGAAGTCGACAGATTCATGACATACAGTCAGTTCTGTACCAGCCTCTATATTCATGGTTGTCTTTCCAATATATTGTCCGCCAGCTGAAGATCTGTAAATGTGTTTAATTAATAATCTAATTATGTTGACTACCTTCAATATAAATTTACCTGATCTCGACATTTGCAAGGCAAGAATGCTTGAATCTTTTTAAAGTTGCACAAAGAGATTTTTTCTCCTGCCATCTAGGCGCATCGTAGCAGAAGTAATCATAGATAAACTTATGAAAATTATAAGCAATAGATGAGAGAAGGTGACAACGTTTTGAAGTAGACAAATTTGCCAAGTGTTGCTCGATGTACATTGGTGTTGAAGCTTCTATGTCCAACAAATCTTCCACTGATTTTATATCAATATTATTAATGCTTGAAATAATAAGCTTACTGATATATTCAGACATCGGAGTGATCTTTTGAGATTCTACTTGTTTTAGTCTGTTGCCCTTATGGTTTATCGAATAAATAGTCGATTCAATACTTTCCTGGAGCTTATTATAGCAATGTACAAAATCCGTGTTAGCGTTGATCGAGTAGTATTCAAACGCATTCGCATTTATCCGTTGTCCTTCTGTCGATCGGTATATTGGAAGAGCAGAGCTTGCTAGTATTTTCTGGTTATTTTGAAAGTGTTCTTTTTGTGAATTTAAGGTAATATGTAGACTTAAACGCATTAGCAGTGCGGCAATCAGTTGAATGCTATCATCTTTGGTCAGTTCCAGCTGATGAAAGTAAGTCTCCTTTACATTTGTATCGTTATGCACAAAAACAGCCAGGCGAAAAGAGGTGGTTATCAACTGGCGCCACTTTGAGCTCGTCAACAACTTGCAATTTGGCTGTCTAGATAAGTATTCTCCGATGATTGATTTATGGCTTCTGTCAGACAATGAGTGTTGGACTATAAAATTCCAAGCAGTTGTGGCATTACGAATCGGCCTACGGAGAAAAACAATGAGTTGTGCGCTCAAACAAAAGAGATTAAATTTTGTTTCAGATTAAAATTAAATAATTTATGTTATAAAATCTTTGTTAAATTTAATGGATTTAATGGACGCACCCAATCTTTTGTGTAAAATCGACTATTGCTGGCGACAAAAATTGGGCAGCTTGTAAAAAGCATCTAAATAGAAGAGTCGATTCCAGCATTGGAATTAAGCCAATTTTATAGCCATAACATTCGAATTTGTGTTCCACATCGGATTCAATGCATGTCAAGGAGCAGTAGCTCACATATCGGCAATTGCTGCAAGTGTAAAGATGCTCTCGATAAACTGCACACACCGCACAGTTCATAAAAGGTGCGCTGAATTGAAAGTAATGTGGGTTCTCTGAAACGACGACTTCACCTTTGGCTATAGAGGTGCGTGCATACACTCCATTATCTCCTGTTGGCTCTGATCTAAGAATAAAAACAAGATAATGGTCGAGTCTAATTAAAAGTGTTATCAAATATTCTTATTTAAATTAACTTACACAAATTCACAAGCTCTAGATGCGGATGGTATTTCTCTGTCTGATTTAAATCCATTTATCGGCCCGTTGCTATCACACTCTCTCTCGATTTTAAACTGTATATTATTTGTAGATTCTCTGATTTCTTTTTTGTAATTTTCCAAATCCTGCAAGTACGCGTACAATTCTACATGGGAGACATCAAAGTTATTATGAGTGACTACATACCTAATCAGATAATTGTTTTGATAAAATAAAATAAATATATCTATTCTTTTTTTTTAATATCAATACAACTATTTATTAATTACTTACCTTTATTTTGGAACATTTCGACTGGCAAAATGTCTGTAAGAAATCGTAAATATATAAAGCTACAATAAGAAAAAAAAATATATATACTCTACCTAAAAATTCCTCCAATTGATCTAAGGCATTTTGAGCAGCTTTCATTTCTCTCATAAAGTATAAGCAGGAGCACATTAAAGTCTGTACAAGCACAATTCCATCGATCTTCATTAATTGGAGGTCAAAACTTTTATAATAAATGATGTCGCTTCGAGCCATCTGAAAATGGAAGATGTTTTTATGGTTTATTCCAATACGAAATGCATTTTCAGATGCGAATACAAACAGGATATTTCTGAGCTTGAAAAAAGTAAACGATGCGTGCCAACAGTGCATCCATAAACGCTGTGCTATTGGTAGGTGTGCGATACATGATTTCCTTTATAAAATGTAGTTCCTGTAATAATTGTTAAGTTTTTACTAATTCAGTTATTCACTAATTTTTATAAATGTCTGTAAATACGTTTAGTGAAGTCTCAATTTCGCTTGACTTAACAAATGTAAAGGCGACGCTTAATAAATATTCGGAGCATTCAAAGACGTGATCGAAAAACTGTTTTGCAGCTTTCTTAAGTATAAGCAAAAATAATTCAGTTTCACTGCAAAGAAAAAAACCAAAATAAGTTTAACACTGTAACATATTTATATACATAAAATATGTGTACATTTAGTAGTTATTTTATACATACATTAAGTTTTGCGGACACATAACACGACATATAACTTCAAAGTCGTTGTCTAGCGGCTCCGGTAAAAAGTTTAAAACTATTTTATTCATTGTTAATTAAACGCTTTACAAATTCAACATGTCACTTGAGCGCGGCAGGTTAATTATTCAGTGTGGTCGTGTGTGTGTGAAGGCGTAAATACCAAACTAACTGAGCAGTACGGTATCCCCAAAGTGAACGATTCTGGTAACAGCAGATAAGCAGAACTTGTAAATATTACCAGCTGTAAAAAAAAATAATAACAGATTAGAACTAAGGATGAGGTTACATGATATTAAAAAAACTATATTTTTAAAATGTGTTAAAATGCTGTTACAGTTGATTAAGAATTATATACTTCGCAGAATACCCATAATGTTTTTGGTCAACCGCTTGTCAACGCCATAGATACGGTGAATAATTTGATGCAAAATTTAAATCTTTAACCAATCGGTTAATCAATAAGATTATTAAAAGAAATTAAATTTCAATTCGATAACAGATATAATTATTTTAATGAATGTTGCATTCGCGGCACCCCTCGGGAATGAATTTGCAATACTTAATTCTAATTGATCAAACTAAAAAAAAACTTCGAAGCTCGACAAAATTCTAATTAAAATGCATGCAAAGTTTTAAGTCTCTGAAGAAAGTGAGTAGAAAAATGATACTTTTCGAATATTTACCTTTTTCTGGGAGTGACCATTTTCTGGTAACTAAGGCTGCCACACGTTTTCTGGAGCCAAGGCTGCCACACAGTTTGTACCTGCTGCTGTTCCACAGTGATGAATAAATATATCGCGTATCTGCAGTAGAGCTGAAGGAAACATCGATGTTGCGACCCTGGCTACAAAGGGAATATTAAAAATTAAAAATAATAAGTTTATGTTTTGAAATTGGACGCTTACAGACTTTCGGCCATTACTTGTATTTTTGGGTCATTTGAGTAGTAGTAGTATTAAACTGCATTAGGCCAAATAGCAAAATGAAAAGGAAAACAAGTGAAATCTGGTGTTTCTTTCGAGCTGTCGATGACACTTTTGCACTTTGCAACATATGCAAGGCAAAGCTGTCTTATAAAACGACAACCACTAATCTAAGTAAACATATGAACCGAATGCATCCCAATGTAAATGGGACCGCGTCGCTACATAATCGAAAATATAAAATTGAGTCCCAGACAATTGATCGCCATAGAGGTAAGGCTCGGAACCCGGCGCAGGAATTAATATTACTCAACTTCATTAAGAAGCATCCTGGATTGCTGCAAAGTCCATCTTGGGAAACACGTAATTCATTCGAAGCGCTTTGGGATCAACTCGTATCCGAGTTAAATGACAATGGCCCGCCACAAAAAGACGTCGCGACTTGGAAGAAGGTGAGGTGCTTATTAAATACTATTTATTATTGTAAATATATAATGTATACTCTATTCATGCAGGCAGTCAAGGACTGGAAGAGGTTCATAATCAAGAAAGTGGAAAAAAACGAAATGCACAACATACCCTTAGCAACTGGACTAAGCGCGGCTGAGGAAACCATAGCCAGTTTGTGCCGCTTAAACGATGATGTCGGGCAAATAATCATGAATGCATCGGACGACGATCTACTGGACACATCGAATGCTACATTCGATGCGGATGACGTGGAAGACGTTGTGCCTGAAGAAGAGGATCATAGCGCGCTGCAAGATGCATCCGGATTCGCTTATGAGCCGGACGATTGTAAAGCTGACCTTGACATCGACCCGCTTTTCCTGCAGAGCGCCAAAAGGCAAAAATATAAAGAAGGAGACATTAAAAGAGAGCTTGAGACGATGAGTAGAAAGATTAGTTCGGTCAACGATGCAACGTGTAGCACACAATTAGCAATCAATGAATTTTGCGCCCTCTATAAACAGAAATTGATTGAGGACAAGAGGCACCACTTGGCTATTGAACAATTGATGGCCGAGAAAAATGATTTAAAAAAGCAACTTTTGGAAATAGAGCAAAGAAAGCTGTCATTAAAATAACGAGACGTTGCGACTTCCTTTATTTACCACGATACCATTTTTTAGTATATAATTAGACAAAAATTAAGATAATTGTATGATTCGCCTTTCCGTAAATAATAGATTTAATATGTTGTGTCTCAAAAAACGTGTTAAACAAGTAAATTTCGTGGGAAAAACAGTTAAAGCTAAGGAAATAAGATTAATATTTCCTGATTATTAAGATGATTGAACTCAACAAATCTCATCAATGCTTGACTAATAATCATAAATTTTTCATATTTTTTCTATTAGTAAATACAAGTAACAATGCTCATAATGGGAGTGGAAAATAATATAATATTAAAACAATATACCCATTTACTTACTTTAAGTAACGGGTATAAAAATGTATGTTTATTACGCGCACTCTCAAAAGCAGGCTAATATAAGACGAAGTGTATTGATCAGCTGCTCCACTGAACGACTGGAAATGCCTTTGCGCCCAATTGAAATCTATAATATTTGTACTTTGAAAATTCGTTAGTTGAGCAATGATGTTATTATTAATGAGACCATTTATAAATTAGATAAAATTAAGGGGTTATCCTTTTAAAAACGAACAAATAAATTAACTGAACTACAATCAGAGATTTAGTTCGTTCGTTTCTGTAGTGATTAGTTCAATAATCCGAAGGAATCGATGCCACACGTAAGAACACCACACACGACAAGAAAGTTCGACAAACATGCTCGGCTCGCTTAAACGAATAACGTGTGCAGACTCGTTAATATTAAAAATTTTCAACGAGGGCTTGCTCACAAGTTTGTCGTGTGTGGCGTAGTGACCGAGTTTCAAATCAAAACATCACTTTGTTTTGAAAGTAAATAAGACAGCATCAAAGCAGAGATGATAAAATATTTATTAAAAATCTCAATAGCTTTAAATATCATCCTGCGCTACAGCAAATAAAAAATGAGTGGTTCAAAAATTAGGTTGGGATAAATTAAACTTGGAGCTTAACGGCGCATAAATAAACATTTCAATTACTTTTTCCGTTTTTCTGTTCTCCATATTTACTCGCTAAAAAAAAGTTGTACAATGAGCCGCTCGCCGTCTGCGAGCAACGAAATATTTAAAAGAGCCGTCGTGTCGTGTATGGGCACCTTACTGTGGAGGCCAATTGACTTCTTCTTCTCAACAATTCATGGTGACTGGACAAGTCATGATAATTTTTTATAAAACAAATAGTTTTTCGCAATGGACGACTCGTTTTTCGGATTTGATACAACTACAGGCATACCGGTAAGTAATAATATCGAATACAGCTGTAACGAGGTGCTTTCGTAAAAAATCTACCCGAAATTGGGCACATTCATAACTAGCTCGTACGTTCGGAAAAAGAAAGCATTTATCCATCCGTTTGCCACCATGCTTTTTGCACTGATTTCTATTGAAATATGTTTTAGCCAATTGACATATTTAATAACAATTGGATTTTGTAGGATGACGATGGGCAAATTGCAGAGCCCCCGGAAGAAGAGTATGACGCCCTTAACGATGAAACTTTTGGCTCGGCGATAAACGGCGACTGGGAGGAAGCCCACGAAACGCTTGTCCGTCTCGGCGGTAATGGCGAAAAAGTTCGTAGAGGGGCTGACTTTACGGACCACAACCAAAGTGGCAGTGGCAATGGAGCTTTTTACAATCAGAATAATCAGCACCAGCAGCAGGCCATGCATCTGCGAGGCGTTCAGGCCCAGACCGGCAACATTGACGACTCGGACTTGGAGTTAAATTTATCAGCTATGAAATTGGACGATGTTGACTTAAGTACGTTCGGAGAAAGCGACGGAAACAACCGCTTCAACTGGGATTCTGTCGTTTGGGGGTCCAAGTCCCTTCCAATGCCAAACAATCAGCAGCTTTTTCGAGATAACTTTCGCAGTGCGTTCAAGCCGCAGACTTCAGCAGCGGCAATTGGTCCATCAATAAGGCCACTGCAGGAGTCAAATGCCAATTTTGGATTACCGCCTATGCCACCAACATCTTCAGCTAAAATCTCAACTCTCGAGGACATTGAACGGAATCTGATCATACAGCAGGCAATACCCAAGCCACAGCAGCAGACGCAACCTCTGCACCAGCTGGATTTTAATTTGACTAATCGGCAACATGCGGTGGTAACACCAACAATATCCCAACACCAGCAACAGCTACAAAAGCCGCCGCCACCGCATAAAGGTAAGTTAAATAACTCGATGCAGACTCCGATGGTAATTCACGTCATGTTAGTTAATATCATTGTACTCCCAGCAAGAGCAAAGTCCAATTAGAACCTGACAAACTATACTGTATACAATATACAATGACATGTGGCATTGTTGTGTACCAATAATTTCACTTGTATTAACGTATTAAGGGCGTTCCATAAACTATGTCGAACTACTCCTTGGAAATAATATTGATTACTTGCGGGATCAATCAAATAATGTGATTGAATTTTTTATTTTTTTTCTAATTTTTAAGAGATTCTTCCTCCCAGTTTTTGGAATCAATATCAACAAATTTGATGTATAAGACACAATCAAATACACAATCTAAGAATTGACATATTTAAAAAACATGAAAATATTTTGTGTAACTAACGGTTGATCTTTGACACCGAACTTGCCCCACTTGCATGTCAAATTTTTCCAAAATGCGGTCTTACCATGTATCCATGTCGTAGAACGCAACTACTGTATAAATTTTAGCCTGCTAGCACCTGCTTAGATTGCCTGTCAGGACACAGTGTTTTAGATATATAAATTTAACTTTTATTTAATTAGTTCTCATTATTATTAATTCATTATCATCAATATTCATAAAGTAAAGCTGTAGACATAGATCTGAAACCAGTGACAATTTCAGCGCCTCCTGGGTTCATGACAGCTCCCCAAACACCACCACCAAGGCCAAATTTAGGATTTCATGGTCCGCATCCGATGGCCGGTTCGGGGCCTGTTCCTGGGTTAATGCCGACGCCGCAACAGCAGCCGCAACAACACCAGCAGATAAATGGGATAAGTGGGAATCGTGTGCCACCTGGTTTCATATATCCGACTGGACTGGCACCGAACCTGCCGCAACACCCGCTGCTGCAGCAGCACGCTGCCTTGCCGCCTAGTTTTCCACGACCACTGCCAAACCCACATTTACCCACGGCACTGAACAACTTTGCCATGCATCCGAGCTTTAATGCAATGCGTGTTGGCATGCATCCGGCGGCCTTTATGCAGCCCGTGCCGCCGCCTCGCCTGCCTCCGCATAACCTGCTCAATCAGCAACCCAACTCCATGTACAACATGTTCAACATGCGTCTTGTCCAAGAAATCCAGCAGAATCATCCGCTACTGCAAAACGCAGCAGTTGCACGTCAACAGCAACAAAGTCGCATCGGCGTTGGTGTTGGCGTTGGCGATCGCCAGAAGCAGCAACAGCTGCCACCACAAATGCAGCAGCAACTGCACCAGCAGCAGCTACAACTACAGCATCAACAGCAACAACAACAGCAGCAACAGCAACAACTTAATCGTCACGGCGGTAATCTTCCGCATGAGGAGTTCGACGAGTACGCGAATCTGATGAGCACGCGCGACAAACACTGGCTTATCGGTATCCAGCTATCGCAGTTGAATACGGACACGCCGTACATTGACGACTACTACTACACGGTGCACAAGGAGCGCAAGACCGGTCAGGTGCGTCACAGTCAGGCACACAAGGACAACCAGTTGAACCATCCATTGACGCAGCCGCGTGGACACGCACAGCTCATATTGGTTCAGTTGGGCAACAAGAATGGCTCTCGCAACGGCCAACAGCATCGGGAGCGACGTAATTCGGAGAACACAACTAGCAGCAATGCCAGCGGTACCACAAATAGCGGCAACAATACAAACGCTCTACCAGGCTACATATTTTCACCCTTGAAGTTCGAGAATTCGCTGGGCAAGTTGCAGTATGGAAGTGTAACGGCGCCGCGTAAGATTATTGATGCGGACATTATGGGCAGCGAAATGAGTCCAGTTGATAATAATGCCTTATCATCCACATCGGCCGGCGGGGCACAAAATGCTGATAAGAGCATCGATGGCCCCAACGAGGTAATCCTAGCACCGAGCAACATGCGAAAATCACGCCACATTCTGTTGCATATTGAGACCCTGTATCGATATCTGCTTAAGCTTGAGGATCTCGAGAGTCCCGAGGTAATGTCAACCATCCTATTAAAGAAAAAGAAAGAAAGCGAACGAATCGCCGCTTTGGAGCAAATGGAAATGGCGCACAAGACGCCTGAAGAACGTGCTGCCGAGGCAAACAATCCGCAAACCATGAATCCAGCCCTCAAAAATAAATTCAACTATGAAATCGAGGCGCGTCCTGTTTTGGTGGCCAAACTGAAGTCCGGCCTTACATTCAACAAGGTCGTATCCATGATGAGCGTGCGCAAAGGCAAGGTATGAGTTAAGAAAATTCTCATTTCTTCATCCGGATTTATTCAAAACTATTCTTAAACTGTAGATACTTTTACGCCGGGTTATGCCCTTTATTGCTGATCAGAGCATACGTTGGGCCGTTTGGACTGGCGTCTTCTGTTCCCTGCAGACTGTCGTAAAGAAAGATCGTGACGATATAGAGGGTGCACTGTATGCACTCTATCCGGAGTTCAAGAAGCACATCCACGAGGCAAACTTCGAGACAATTATCAACATTTCAGCTGCATTCACATTGAACGATAAAAAGATGTTGGGCATTTTCTGTAGTCGCGTAAGTACAATCTTAGCAGTCATCGTAGAGTTGAACCTTTCAATATTGTTTTGCATTTATTGCCCTTGCAGTTTGGCATTTTGTCGCTTGTCGGATTAATATTACGCGCAGAAGCTATTTACATGTCGAACAATGATTCGACTCATAGCGAGGATAACCGACAGAAATGGCGTGAGTTTCTAGCACAGGTCGCTTCCTGCCTTAATCGCACTATACAAAACCAGACCATCTCGGCGGCAATTGAATCGGATGCCATTCAGCCAATGATGAATCACTTTGCGCGTTTCAAAGACTTGAAACTGGATGCACTTTTGGCTTTGATAACGGAGGCCAAACATCAAATTAATTAATGGGAGGCATTATTTGATTCAATTATGTTTTATTTGATTTAGAACGCCACATAGCCCATTGTATGATTTTTGTCATTATCAATATTATTGGGTTATTCAGCAGTAAATATTATGTATCTGTATTCTTATACGTCTGTGTTGTTGTGTTTAAACATATTTACATTTATATATATATACATATATATCACGCGCACAATTTGTAAAAGAAATCCATGCAAAAAACACACAAGTACACACACACACACACACACACATAAATACATATACTTACGCGAAACAAATATAAAGTACTCATAAGAAGATTAAGCATGTAAACAGATGCAGGAAACTTTAATTTTTTTTCTTTTACTCCATAGTAATGTGCACTTAAAAAATGAAAACAACTATCATGAATATTTGTTATGGCATCGAAAGATTTGCTCATTGTATATATGCCATAATGTATTTAATAAGACAGACTTGTTCACAACTATCGTCTACTAAAGTTTAACAATTGTGCTGTTTTCTCTTGATTTTAATTTGTTCAGTTGGTTGATTACAATTACTTTATATTTTCATAAATTGCGTCTTATAATCCGGGATTAATTAAGTGAATTTGTCAATTAATAAGAATTAAATTAATTAATTACGCAACTATCGCAAATGCTGAATTTACTAAAAGACACATCATTCTATGTCCATACAACTATTGATACATTTTGAATGGCAGTTATTGCGTAATTTGTTAACTCTAATTCTTAGACAAATAAAGGAAATCCCTTTCCTAAACATTTGTTCGATACTTTGTAAATTTTTGGCCTTTTATATTGCTTGGGCTATGTGGATATATTGAATTCAAATTAATGTAAAAACCTATAAAAACAATTAAACATGTAAGCATCCCATAAGCAATTTTTTATAAATTTAAAAAATTACATAAACGCCTCTAATACAAAAATAATATTCAAAATTGTGATACATTTTGTCTATTTTAAACGAAACCGAATAGAAGAAGTGCACATGAACTGGCCAAAACAAAAACCTTTATAAACTAATTTCGGTTTTATAGATTAAAGACAAAAAATACCGGATAAATATTTGTTTTCAATATCCGTGGTCTTTATAATTGGGAATATTTAATTAATTGATATCATCTGTGTTTTTTATCGTATCTATTTAATCGTCAATATTTTTAACTTGTCTGTTGGTTTTTAATCGTTCTAAGTTTCAATTTATTTTATAACTTTCTTGCAACCTCATAAACAACATGCATAGAAAACCTATATTTTGCAAAAACACACGAAAGAGTCAAAATTTTTACACAATCTAATAAAGGTTAAAATAGGATAGACGTTTAAGTGAAGAGATTGCATATACTACAACAATTATGGTATATATTGTGTATATGTGCTTATATTTAGAGCACTTAAATTTTTTCTATAATGCATAATTCTTGTTTAGTGTTTATAAAAGCAAAAAAAAAAAAAGAGATTCCAGCAAATACTGTATTTGACTTGGAATAATAATAATAAAAAGCAACCATTTCACAGGCGACACATAATAAAATCTTATTTCTATCAAACCATTGGTTTTTTGAAGTTTGTACTTAAGCGGGGAATTTGATTAATAGAATTTCATTTACGTTTGGTACTTATTGATGGAAATATAAATTTTATATTATTTCAAATCTTTAACTCTCCACTGACCACCTGCAAGTTTTTGACTCAGCTTAAGTTTTTGTATTGAAATTGATATCCTTTCATAATTCTGTATGAAAATATTTACCTTGGCCTTTATGTTTTTTTAATTTATTATAGTTACAATTGGTGCATAGACCAAGTTATAGAATATAAATAGTTAGATTTTTTGGGCTTAATCACACTTGAAGCCCAAAATAAGTGTTTTTTTTTTGTTTTATCAAAACTATTGCCAAGTTGTTTTTAATTTATGGGGTTTTTCACTCCTCACTTACACATACCCTGAGAAAGGGTATACTAAGGCGACTACTTAAAGGTAGGCTGTCTTAGAACTCATTAAAAGGTGTTAAGATATTTATTTCACCATTTCATTATAGTCTTTGACTATGAATATGGATTTCAACTAATATAATAATAATAAAATTGTTGGAATTTTTTACCGTCAGAGCCATCAAAGTCCCAGAGGCAGCCTAACAACTCGTCACCATCAGCGCGACGCGACGACCGCAACTATTTTCGCTTCTAATTGGGAGAACAGCGGCATTTGGTCGCGACAATGGTAGCAATAATGGCGCCCAATTCGCGGGCACGCTGCCTCTTTCTGTTTGCAAATCAAAGTTGTGCTTATGCTTGTGTGTGTGTGTGTGTGTGTGTGTCTGTAAGTCGAACGAGTGCCCGCATCCGTTTTGTGCTTGTGTGTGTATGTGCATGTTTACTGGTTGGCTGACTGTAGGTCGAGCCATTTTCACACTCACTGTCGCGACGTGAGGACAATTCGACGGGGGGATTCGTCGCCACAATTGCTAGCCCCATCCAGCTGTGGCTGCTGAGCGTGCGTGTGTGTGTGAGTTACTTGAGGTGGGGGGAGGGGGCGTTCACTTCATTGAGAAGTAAAATGATGCCGACAAGTTGTCGTCGTGCTGGTCGTCGCCGATGCTGGCGTCCTCTGTCTGTTGTGCTCGTGGTCGCCGTCGGCGTCGGCGTCGCCGAATCTGAATAGTATCGAAACAACTTCCGATTTTGCCGCCACTTGTTACGCATTTTGGCGCCATCTTCAGCTGTGACCGTTACTAGCGGTGACAGCATTTCTCATTAACAAGACTTTTTTAACTTTGATGTAAATATGTTTCTAAAATCTTTAGCCGCTTTTACGGCGTGTTAGACTTTGACATACAAATTAAATTAAATTGTTAAATTATTAACAGATTTTGTGAGCTATTGCACAAATGTAGGTATTTATTTATTTAATAAAATGCTTTTGATGTAAATTATAAATGTTCACACTGATCCTTTGTGCTAGTGTTCTCAGTTTAATAATTTTTTGTTTAGCTTGATAAATGAACTTCTTTTTATACACATATTTCAATAATTAGTATAAGGGTATAAATATTGTAATGTAGTAGGATGCCTGTAAACCAGGCGATCAGAAACGAATATCGGTATCAGTTCGGTTATATGTAGGATATGGAGT
Organism: Drosophila rellima; assembly: GCA_035043635.1. Classification (NCBI taxonomy): domain Eukaryota; kingdom Metazoa; phylum Arthropoda; class Insecta; order Diptera; family Drosophilidae; genus Drosophila; species Drosophila rellima. Next base: position 519,310 of record JAWNMV010000604.1, read on the forward strand.
AATCTAAATGGTATAATATTGGTTTACAAAATTTAGGAAATGTTTAAAAAACATATGAACCATAAATATTTTATTTCAAAAATGATGTTTTCCTTCAATGGGATTTTTATTCAAATTAAATATAAAAATAAAAAAATAGATCCAAAATAGGCGATTAACAATAAAATTTTTTTTTTTTGCTTGATTGAACCGAAACTAACCGTTATGAACGAAACGGTCACTAAACGGTTAATTCGGTTCGTCTAATTTCGCCTTTTCAATATATCTATAATAAAAAAGTTTGGTCACGGCTTCAGTCACGGTTACGAATTTAAATCGGTTAACACCGGTTAACGGTATCGGTTTATATATATTCTTGATCAGTATCAACGGCTGAGACGATATAACCATGTCCGGCTGTAAGAGCATCTAGATCTCAGAGACTATGTATTAGAGCTAGAGCTACCAAATTTGGCCCACAGACTTTGTTCGTTCCCGCAAATCGCGGAAAGCCAAAACACTCGTAGTTTATAAGTTATAAAGTTTTGTTTTCTTGTAATTAACCTTATTTATTAAAGCAATCCAAACGTCGAGGTCTTGTCCATAGCCTTCGACTATAACCTTTATAAAGAAAACTTTCTCTACTTTAATGAAACCTCAAAATATATACATCATTAGAATTGACGAGAGTATGTTAGATGTTCAATTAGTAATTCTCTTCTAATGCGTGCCGTGTCTGGAATGTCTGTCTATGTATGTGTTCGGTTGGTTATTGTTTTCAAATTGGTCAAAAAACTGAGGCGTCTATGCAGGACATGATTAAGTCAATGACGCGGCGACATTTTTCTTCGTCGTGTCTCGCCTAATTCTCGAGCGGCACAGTGGTGCACAGTGCTCAAAAATATGTGCTTACTTAAATGGAGATGTACACTTATTTATTTATTTATTTAATGTCAACTAAGAACAGTTGACCAAAATTAAATTAAAAATTAAATTAAAATAAAACAATTTAAAGAAAATTTAGTTTAAAAAATATATAAAAATTTAATTTATATTTAAATTTATATTGTAACTGAAATAATAAAAAAGTTAAATTAAAGATTATGAAGATTAAGAACTTCAGCTTTATACTTACTGAAGTGACTCCTTAATTAATCAAAATCTATTCAAATCTTTGGCAAAACATTTATGGTGCATGTATGTTAGTATGTGTGTATTTATATTTTTTACAGTGTATGCGTATGTATGCTTAATATAGAACTAAATATAAATGTTTGTTGTATATATATTTCAAAATTAAACCTTTCCTTTTTTTATGTATAATTCATACGATGTTTTAGACCGCTTTTATTTTGCTGAGTCTGTCTAAATTGTTGTTACTTTTACTGTTCAATATTTAGTTAATTGTATGTTTGTTACATGTGTATATATACATATATGCAATTATGTACCTTCATTAGCACTATTCGATTTTGCTTTCGATTATAACTAACGCCCCAATTAAAAAACTTTCCACATCTTCCGGTTGTTCGATAATTGAGAAACTTGCATTATTAAACGTTTAGTACAAATATGTTTAAAAAAAAAAACAAAGTTAAAACAATTAAATCTATGCGCATTCTTTAAAGAGAATAAATTCCGAAAATAATGTGGGACAAACACAAACAGAAAACAGATTGATTTTAGTAGGTAGTAGTAGATCTTAGTAGTCCCATAGTACCAGACGACATAATGCTGCTGGAAGGGCTCCTTGGCAAGGCGACGCCAAGGATGGACGCGGACACGGACGCGGACGGTTATTTCTCCGGTGGGGGCTGTCGTTATGACTGTTATTGTTGCTGTTGTTATGGCTGGCGTTGTTTAGTTGACTTCGGCCGCCAGTCGCCTTTGCCATCGCCATCGACGTCGCCGTCGCCGTCTACGTTACCGTCGCCATCGCGGTTGCCGCCAGTGCTGCTGGAGCCGGCAGACCGGCAGCCAACATTCGACAACGACAACGACGACGACGACGACAACGAAACTGCGCGCAAATACAGATACAGATACGAATTGGTTTAAGATTCAACACCATGGGGACTAGAAGCCAAGTGTCGCCAACTAGAAATTTATTTACTATGTATTACTGTTCCGTTTTTTACGGTCCTTCATTTGAGACGCTCTCTTGTTTTGTTTTCAATATATTTCGTGCTCTGTCTCTAACTACTTAACTCCTCTATTGGTGTTAATTGGGGGTATTCAAAATACATTTACCCCACATACTTATTTGTATTTACATATCTGTGTATGTTTGCATACCTTCGCCCTTTTTAGCATCATCTACTTACAGTCAATTATTTACATTTAAATAATTTCTAATCAACAAATAAAAGTTAATGTTTTGACTCAGAAATTAAATACATGTTTTATTTTGTTTTTACCTTTTTCGTTTTCTTTTTTATGTGTATTTCTTAATGGCTCTAAGAACAATTTAAATAAATCTTAAGATGCAATTTCTTGAAGTAAAATATTAAAATTATTACACTATTTTCTTTGTCAGAACAATTGCTGATATAGTAACAGTTAACTTTTACATTCCGGAATGCGAATATTTATTTATATTTATTATTATACATTATTTATACTTTTGTAAGGAGTACAGTATAATAAAAGCAATATATATTTTAGACGAAAAATTTTAAGTTAAAATGTATAATCTAAATTATTCATACATATATTAATTATTAATAAATATATACTATATTTATAAGAACTTTGCTTTTGTTATGCTTTGATAACGTTTTTTTGATTTTCTCAGAATATACTGTTCACATAGCATGAAATACCGATTTCTAAAACAATTATTGAGAAGCTAATTGCATAGACAGATAGATATGTATTTACATCCTTATATTAAGCATACGTATGTGACAATGAGTCAGAAATCAGGACATTCGGCGTCGGCTGCGGCTGCGGCGACGGCGCCTTGTCCAACGCTTCTGTGCCGCCGTCCGCGTCCGCGTCAGTCTATAGAATGCTCTGCGCAGTGGTCACAAGTGCGCACTGGCGGAATCATATAAAAGGATAGTCGCGTACACAGCTGGCATTTAGTTGATATGGAATCATGTCGCAGGACACAGCAGTCCTTCGTGCACCGGCTAAAGGATATTACAGCCCATGACAGTTGAAACCGAAACCGAAACTGAACGCGCAAGCTTTCGAAATTTTTGAAACTGGTGGTACAAAAATAAAAAAAGAAGCACAAATTAAAACAATTATAATAACATTAAGAATAGTGACAATTTGTTCGTAATTTGTCATTTATGCACTTGCAAATTGTTAGCAAGAACAAGTTAACGTGTATTGAACTCGATTAACTCGGTAAGTGCAAATCAAGGCAGTGTCAAAATATCAAACGGTTGTGATTCAATCAACTACCAAACAATTAAAACATCTTGCCCTTAAAACCAATGATAAACTATTCTCTATTATCTGGGCTAATCACAATATAAAGCTAAGTCTTTCAAAAATCTTAAGGCTGTTTTTTCAATGTATGTACATCTAAATTATAACTAAGATAAAGTTCAAAATTTTAAATTCATTTCTATACATTTAGTGTCAAAATATTTTTTAAACACCTTATTTAGATTTAGAAAAAAAAACGAGCCTTAGACTTATATCATTTAAATAAGAAAAACTTATTTGATGACTTTCTAAAGAGTATAGTAAAAAACTGATCTAAATCTGAACCTAAAAGTTTTAATTTAAAATGTATACATATTTACATATATTAATTATTATTAAATTTAAATTACATATCACAATTTTACAACATTAAAAAGTTATAGTAAATAGAAAAACAATTGAGAAATAGAAGTACATTTAAAAAAAGAACGAACATTCTCCAAAATATTTGAGGATTACAGCTCGTTTCTTAATCGTAAAATAGTAAAAAAAAATATATATTGTGCTCTTCTTGTTATTACCCTTGTGTCATGATGCAGCCAACAATAAAGTCACTGACTACTGAGCATTATCCACAGACCTGCGGGTCGAATGCAGCCACAATGTTCAGGAACAGGATGATGATGAAGTTGTAGTGATGGTGTAACTGGTTTCTGACCGACTTTCAATGGTTGTCTGTTGCTTTGCTGGACACTTTAATGGATTTTTAACAAGTTTGCTTAAGCTGAATTGCACTGATGATATCTTATTAGCTTTTGAGTCCTAATTGCGCTCATCTCTTCGTGAGAAATGTTGAATTGTGCTTGCATTCGTCATCGACCACCCAAGTTAATTCATTCGCTCGTTGCATCTGGCGGCATCTGGTTGCCAAAGTCGAACAGGAGCAACCTTCACTTGGTCATGCTCTAGGGACAGTCAGAGAACAGTTCGGTCTATTAACATCTCTTGCAAATACTTCAACTTAACTTCACGTGTCTCACAGCAAAAGGATCGGCATCTTCATTTCTGAGAACTTATCGAAAAACAAATAACGAGCCCCTAAACCCATAATCTGAAAGGAATTCGACTGTGTATGCCGGTAAATTAACTGGTCCAGTCAAAAAAAAAAACAGGATACAGTCGAGTGTGCTCGACTATGAAATGCCCGGCTCTTTTCTGTCAACAAAGTAAATTGTCAAAAAACATAAAATATACATTTTCGGTATTTAGATATATGTATGTATGTATGTGTATAGGGGCTTGGTAAATCCGAAAACATACTAGATCTTTAGCTCCTATACTCCACTACTATTACATGCCAAACAATTTAAATGAATTTATTTTTTTCTGGGAAGGTGGTAAATCTAAAATTTATACGCATTTATTGCTGTTATTATTTCTTGCTGACTAATTTTTATACTTAAGCAAAATATTAATATTTTAAACGTAATATGTATTATTTCTGAATTGAGCAATATAACTACGATTAAAATTGTAGTGGGTCAAATAAGCTGTGAGCCAAAGACTTATAAGCCCCTTCTTACTGTTGGGAACCGGGCTAAAAATTAAGAAACCTGATACTCTGGTATTTGTATAATCTGTCTCTTCGGGGACTGAATGAAGATTCGCCTGGATGTACAACATACATATGTATGTATGTACATACATACATATTCATATGTATACACATATGCATATTTTGATCAAAATTAAGAGACGAATTAATCAGACTAACTTTAATTTTGCAGATATCAATCTTGATTTCTAGATTCACATTGTCAATAAATATAACTGTGAAGAGAACAAATAGATAGTGCTTGTAATATGTTGTTTTACATGCAGACATTAATGTGATTGCACTGAAGTGGGTAGATCAATATCATCGCAAGAAGCAGAAGAACGCTCGTTCTTTGTTTCACACAAAAAAAAAACTTACATAATTTATTCAAACTTCAGCTGCAATTTCCTGTCGTGAGGTGAGTCAGTCTTCAGTCTTCAGACTCCAGTTTGCAGTCTCCAGTCGGCAGCCCACAGTCGTCTCGACGTCATCATCGCTACGGCCTGCGGTCCCGACCTGTTATTATCGTAATGACAGCAGCCTATTTGCTTTTATGTTTTCAAGTCGTCCAAACCAGAGACAATTATCTCTGCTGGACCTGGAGCTGGACACCAGACTACCCGATGCGTCTTTGATCTCTGTTGGCCGCTAAGTATGTATGTGCCTGTGTGTGTGTGTGTGAATGTGTGTGTATATGCATGTTTGTGTTCGTAAAGGGGCGCCACTGGTTCGTCAGAAATGGACAGAGGTACTGCAACTGATATGCCCTTGATCGCAACCATTCATCACCTTTTGTGCCCATGTTGAATGTTTCTTGACGATCTTGTTGGATTTGCGATTACAGATTTGTTGGGCAGCTACTAACTTAGACAATATGATAAACATACAGCTTACATGTACATATTTATCACGTAAACCAATTGTATTTAATATTGTTAAAAATAATATCAATATTCTCAGTCACAATTAGAATTTTCGGTTACACCTATAAAAACGAGTTTCAAAGTGCGCGCAGCATACTTCACGTGAGTTTGAAAATTGCGCGCACCCAACTTCACGCGAGTTGAAAATTGCGCAGCGGGTTGTTTCATCGAATGAGAGAGCCACAGGTTATGCAAAGAAGACTGCCGTTTTTGGCTCTCTTTGCGCATTTCCACTACAAGTTGTAACTGTATGAGGGCGCCGCGTTTAGTTGTGTGCGTGAGAGGGCGCCAGCAAATTCACCACACATGCGACAGATACAAAAAACACTTATGCATGCTCTCTCAAAACGTAAGAAACTCTCGTTGTGAACGGACGTGGTTTTTTGGTTGCTACACGAACATTTTTTTGTTGCAAAACGCGGGCGTAACCAACAAATAAATGCAACGACAAGAGCATGCAAGACGTCCGCGTTTCTATACTGATTTTAACATTTTGCTTTCGACTCATTTCTTAGTAGTTGCTTTCGAGTATTGTGCAAGTGAAAAGTGAAGTGAATGCCGAGCAATACAAATTTCGCCCCCGCTGCCGTCGTTGATCATTAATGTATGTAAGCCCAATTGTGAATCGAATTGAAGTAGAAAAAAACGGCACAATCAATGTGTAAAAATTGTTCAGCAAACAAAAAGAGAAGTGTACGCAACTTGAATTTAATATACACATGCCTACATATACGTACATACATATATACATTCATATGTATGCTATGCATGTATGAGTGTATTAATAAGCGTGTGTGTTCTTATATTTTTCGTTGAAAGTGCGAACAACCGAACGACTCCCTCGCGACGACTAGTTACATACATACATACATACTTATGTACATAGTTCGATTGATCAATGATACAAACATACTTACATCCAAAAGCTCATTCATATGTACGTTCATCAGTGGGCAAAATCAAACGACTTTTAACATTATTCCTATGTCCGAACATTGGCATAATTCGATCTGATAATTCGCAAATTTCGTACAGAATTTATAAAGAATTTACTCGACTGCAAAGAAGAACTGAAGAAAAAAAGACTGGTAAAAATTAAAGAATTAAAATGGAATTGATTTACTGCAAAACAGTTATTAAGTTATACATTTAATCTAGTGTATTGATGTTTTGAATTAAAATCCCATATTTTTAATAGGTCCCATCAGCAATTCAAAATTTAAGAATCATATAAGGCCGCAGCTAAAACTGAAATTAACATAAAAACAATGCGTGCAATGTTTAAGTATCGTCGGATATCGTTAAGATAAACAAATGGTCGATAAATTCTATTATGTCCATATATCGAACCACACCACATGAATACGGTATACCCGACACCTGACAGACAACGTTTCCCACATACAAATACACACGCACACACACAGATACACACATAAGCATGTAGCTGTGAACTTCTTCTTTAGCATTAAAATTCGTATTATTATTTTTTTTTGTTTTTTTTATTATTGTTTTTCTGTTTAGCCCCGACAACTAACTCGGTCGCAATTTGCCAAATGCGGATTATAATTCTACAGTTACCCACACAAGTTGTTGCACGCATACATATGCATTCCAATGTATGTATTTATGTATTGTATGTATGTACTTCGTTGACCAGAAAATAGTGCTGACTTGTGAATTAATTAATAACAAAAATTGACGATCTGTCAGCGCCCACTAAAATAATAAATCAATCTCGTCGACGCGTTCATAAACCGAATCAGTTTTTGTGTGAAATAAATCAAAATAATTAATTTAATATATTTAATATCAAATTGTTCTGTCTTCAGCAATGTGAATTCTTAAACATAAGTGAACTAAATATACATATCAGAAATTGCAATACAACAACATATTAAACACAGGATTGAAATATATTTTATACAAAAAGGATTATACGAATATTATGGATAAATCCCAATAATAAAGTAAGTATATTTTTGTTAAATTCCCAGTAGATACTAATAATACTGCTAATATTAAAGGAATAAGTGTATGGAGCAAGTTTGCTGGTAGAAGACGATAAGGTCAATCAGTTGAATTTAAAGCCCAATAAGCAATCCTTGAATAAATCCTTGCCTTATCTCTTAATGATCAAAATTATAAATTCAAAGTATATAAACTGACTAGGTATTTATATTTGTATCTAGAATTGCAACATTATAAAATACATTTTATAATTATTATAATTGTAATTAAATCAAATTGAATACTATATTCACACATATGTACATACCCACACAATATATGCGTTTATATGTACATGATTTAGAATTGAATGTTTGTATACACACAAACATTCAATCATGCCAACCATGTGTGTGTGTGTGTGTGTGTACATTCTTCGTGTGCGCCGATGCATGTGTATGTGTATGCCGGCGCCATTACACCGTTAAGCTGTGGGTGAGAGTGGCGCCTGCAAAGTCCACACATACATGCTCATCTCTACGTATGTATGTATGTATGTGAAAATAAACATGTGCAATTTAAACAGTGTGTGCACAAAATAAAATTCATACATACATACATACAGTTTGTTCTTATTTTAGTCGTGATCGTTTTAATAGTTTGCTTCAGACATCCTCGTTATTCCTTTGTTCCACGTTGTGCATGCCACTGCCACCACAGGTCTTGCATTCTTATACTTGTTGAATTTTCAGAAGAATTCGGAAATGTGTTGGTTCTCAGACATCGACTCACAGATACCCATGCACACACACAAACGCATACACAACTATACATCTACATACTGGCACTGTGCTCTCTTGTGCACTTGCTTTGGCGCTCTCTCGCTAACTCTCTCTCTCTCTCTCTCTCTCTTCTTTTGGCTCTCTGCCTGTTATTAATTCACCTCAAATTGTTGATTCTTCAACTTGTCAAACCGGCTGACAAAACGACCGAACGAACGACCCACCGACCGACGCGTCGGTCTATCGTATCGCCGTTGTTGTTGCTGTTGATGTTGTTGTTGTATTGCTGTTGCTGGCGCTGTCGTTGTTCGTGTCTGTCTGATATAAGTTTATATTGGTGGCGCCATTGCGACGACGACGACGCCGCCGCCGACATCGTTACTATTATTTCTTTTATTACGTTTACGTCAGTGGCGCCCACTGTGGCGCCTGTGCCGCGTCTCGTCTCGCCTCGTCGCGTTGTTGCCCTGCCTTTTGTCTTTGCTTTTGCCTCTGGCTGGCACGCAAGCAAGTAAATTCAGAATGTTGAGTGTGCCTGTGAATGTGTGCGTTGCGCTGTACATACATACGCACATATACATGTGCAGACATTTGTATGAATGTTCATACACACATATGCATGTGTGTTTGTGTGTGTGTGTGTGAAGTAAAACTAAGCGTGTAGTCGTGCCGTCATGTCGGCGGCGCCACTGTTGTCGTCGCGATAAGGAGCGCAAGAAATGCCAGCGAGCCAGTCAGCCAGCAACAAAATGGTCGTAGAGGCCCCACAGTTTTGTATCTGAGTTGTTAACTTGTAGCGCTGCTCTCTGTCAGCGCCAGTCGCTTGAGGCTGATGCTGCGCAGTCGGACTTCACTTTTCCGATCGGCACATTACTCATGCCTTCTGTTTTTATTTCTGTTTCTGGACTTGTGCGGCGCTTTTGCTTCATCCAAAGCTCTGATAAGAACTTTCAAATATGTATGTACAGATGTATGTATGTATGTACGTAATACATTTGAATGAAAGTTATTAATTCGTATTATCAAATACGATGGCTACTTGAAAATAAGAACAGTAAATTAGAAATATGACATTTTCATACAATTTCATTTCAACAATTTTCAATTTTAATTGTTTGGATTAATATTTGTATCCTTCCTATTCAACTTTCCTGAAATTGGTATTCTATTATGTATGTAATTTATTTATTATGTTTATTTTTCATACCATTTCGAAAATTAAATACTTTATATTTATTCCGTTAAACAGTTAAATTTTAAAAAATATTTACAATGTATTTGAATCCGAAAATAAATATAATATATCTATGTTTGTCCTATTGGATACAATCAATGTTTACGTTATTGCCGGATCGTGAGTCTAATAAGCATTATAGTCAATTCAGTATTGAGAGTGTTTATTCTTGAATTATAGATTGACTAAAAAGTATAAGTTTTTTTTTACTAAGCACTACTTGAACAATTATAAAAATAAACAGTTACGAAAGAATCAATCAAAAGTAGTAATTATTAGAATATTCTTTTTTTTTTATATTTTACCCTTATTAATATTATACCCTAATCAACAAATTCTTTCTTTTTTTCGTTGCAGAGTTCATATCAAAGCAATCAAAATACCACCAAAAACATATCAAGGCTGAAAATAGAGCCTACGTAACGATTGAAAGGATATAGACAATTGAAACAACGGAGAACTTCTGGTCAAAGTCTAATAAATATATATGTACATATTATATATGTTAGCATTAAGGTCAAGCCAAGTCACAGACATCACTCCCAAGTTAAGCCACCGCACATATCACAGAAATCACGACTTGCCGGGCCTTTTGAGTGCGTCTGAATAAAGTTGATCAATTCAAATAATGCGCATACGATAAGATCGATGTTACCAAAAAAATTGATGTCCCTCCATGATATTCCCAAGCGAAAAGAAAAAAGAACTATTGCGTTATGCGTCCAGAAACAATCCGGCTACGTGCGAAGCGGGTGGGATACCGATGCCCATGCAGCAACCACAGCAGCAGCTCCCTCGACATCCACGCCTCCCTCAGAGCTCAGTTGCCAACTGTTGTTGCTGCTGCGCGAGCGATCCTTCGACAATGCGGCAGTTAAACACGCCCCCGCCACCATATTGCTTGATATCCTGCTCCATAGACTACTCAGGATCGTATCGCCAAGGCCGCCAGAGGTCAGCACCGGATCAGCAGCAGTTGATATATTGCACAGATGTGGAAGCGGAGGCGGAAGCAGACATGTCCATGTCCGTCTCGGCGAACGAGGAATCGGATTATTCCTATATCAAAGGCGGCTGCAGCTACGTAAGCTCTGGCGCCGATTTGTTGAGCGACGAAAACGGGCTGTGTCCCATGCCAACGGCGGAGCAGCAGGAGGATGTGGTGGGAGCAGTGCCTGCGTATTACAATACAACACACACACATCCGGAGCCCGTGCGACTTCCTCCGACGACATTTGCGGCAACAGCGGCGAACATGTTTCGCAACTGCTGCGGCGGCGGTGGCCATTCGACAGACTCCAGCAGTGGATCCATAACGAGAACAAGCCCGCCGGACAGCAGACGAAACACGCTGAATCGCCAGAGAACCTCCACACCACCCACCAACACCAACGCCACCGTCACCACCGCCACCACCGCCACCGTCACCACCTGCCCAATACATCCCCATTCGCCAACAGTAGTAAACACGGCTGGAGCAGCCTCGCGTCATCGCACACTCAACCAAAACTTGAATGCACTGCTGAAGCCGTTCAAGAGCAAGCAGATCACCGAGCTGCTCCAGGCCGTCAAGAGTCGCGTCGACCCGCCTCCCAAGTGCAGCTCGCTGGCGACGAACAGTGCCGTGATCAGCAGCTCGCCGAGCTACCTGCAGTGCATACTGATAAAGTGCACCTCGCCCCTCGACGAGGATCAGCACGTGACCACATGCCAGCTCTTCTTTTGGTCCGACCTCAGGGATGGCCGCGAGCTGAGACGCCTGCCCATTTGTCCCAGTGCCAGGGATTACGTCTACACTTGTTGCAACCCGTTGCATTGGTACCGCATCATTCAGCCCATCGATTCAGGTAGCTATCTAAATCTTGTGCATCCCTGCTTCGTGCAAACAGTTAGCTAGGGTTTGCAATGAGTTTCCAATAAAGTTACGAAATTATAACACGAGTATTTACGCTTTTCTCTGCTTTCGAATAGTGTACCAAATTTACAAAAGAACAAAAGAACTAAAAGTGTACTTTTTTTACAAAAGTACCATTTTCCTTAAAAGTGTACAATTTTTACAAAAGTACCATTTTACTTAAAAGTGTACCATACATTTTTAAAATTGTGTTCTTATAAGAATCGAAATATTTTTCCTCTTTGCTTTACTGCTTGAAACGCGTCTTGGAGTAATGAGCAACATTTGGCGGAGAAAAAGCCAGATTTGTCTGAAAAAAAACAGTTCTTTTGGGGATAATTCATACTAAAGATTAATTTGTATGCGATTATTCTCATGACAACTATATGATATAGTAAACCGATGCTTACCAAATTTTAAAAAGGAAGTAACAGCGAAGCTTACACAAACTGTGAGTATAGCTTAAAAAGATAAATAAGTTTTCATGATTAGCAATCCCCTCGCAGTGTCCCGAATTTGAACTACTTGCAGGGTGATTTTTTCACAACGGCGTATTATTGAATTTGTCTTAGCTGTTTGGTTTTAATTTCATCCCTCTAGGTCTTACCATTTGTGCTCCATAACGATCAGTCAATTAGTTTGGAAGGTCAAATAAATGTATGTATATAGATATGGGACGTAGTTTGTGAAGTACAACAGTTGCAGCCAAAATTCACGTGGGTGAAATTAAATGATCTTGGTATTTTCAATGTTGATCGTTTTTTCGAAAACCGATGGACGGCGGCCCAGGAAAGCGGAAAATAGCAGGGAAATCTGATTTGCCTGGATTGTTAAAAAATGTTCTAACAAAATAAAATTGTAATAGGCCTGCAAAAAGAAAAGTACCATTTTCAATAAAACTGCAATGTACCAACGAATAAAAATATACCAAATGGCACAAATGAAAGTTCGTTTATTGTACTTACATAAATATGTATGTACGAATTATTCATGCATCTAAAATTGTACGGTTCTTTTGGAAATCATTACGATTGGCGCCTAATCTGCCGCAGCTGTGCATCATTAAGTTTTATTGCCAGCTAAATGGCAAGTGTAAGCATATTAATGGCATGTGCATCGTATGCAATCGTACAATTTTATATTTGTTTGTATTCATGTGTGTATTTGTATATGTATGTATGTATGTACATACATATGTAGCTGCCTTATTCAATGTTTGTAAATGACAATTCCACTCACTCTGCTGCTTAATAGGCTGATGCGTACATACATACAATGTACATCAAGTCAAAAAAGTATTGGCACTAGTGATGTAGGAAAACCTTGGTTGATTGAAATGTTTTACAATTTTCTTTTCTGGGTATTGATGCAAATCAATCGATCAATTCTTTATATGTATTTTTAAATACCTTTGGCAAAGATAGTCAGAATGATTATTTAGAAATCATCCCACTTTCTAATGAATAATTTGAAATTATCGATTATTTATTGGTAATTTTGATAATATATATTTAATATTTCAGTTTGTTTTCCAATAACATTTAATGCCATGGAAAGAAAAACATGCAAATAAAAAATAAATTAAAATTGACGTTTTCGTTTTTTTAAATACTCGTATTATAAATAATCCAAATGCAAAAATACTGATCCAAATGGGATTAAGTGATTGTATTTAATGCTATCGTCACCAGCGTGCATTGCCGTGCACATCGATAATTTGATCAATAATTATTAGTAAGCCAATACTATTTATTTTCCCACTTCGTATGTACAAAGACTCAACACTAAATTGGTTCGTACACCCGAAAAGTACATAGAAGTATGAATAACAAATTATTTAATATCTTAAAGACAGATTAATTTGAAAAAAAAATATTCAAAAATGAAGATCTTTTTTTTTAGATCAATATACAAATTAGAAATAAAAATAAAATTTGCGTTTGAAAACCAGGATTTCACTTTAAAAACACTATTAAATTTTATGCTTGCCCGAACCGAAACTAACCTTTAAGCGTGAATCGGTTTCTTAACGGTTATTTTGGTTTTTGAGTTTCGGTATAATAAAAAAGTTTTGTTTCGGTTACAGTTTCAGTTACGTTTACCAATTTAAATCGGTTAATACCGCTTAGCGGTTACGGTTTTAATCCCTGCTTATAACACTTAACACTCATTAAGAGTGCATTAATTTTTAGTTTTAGCCGTTGGATTTAAAAAGTGGATTACCTATTATGTGAAAACATATGTACATTCGTTTGTAAATATGTACATATATATCAAATGTTATAGGGTTAGTCTGTGCGAATGTGCGTGCGAGCTGTAAAAGCTTCATGCAAAACGCTCAACCGACCGACATGACGGCGAATAAATTCTTTTCAAAATAATTTGCGTAAATTTAGAACCCGGCGCCAGGAAATAATCAGGCGTCGTCGCCAACGCAAATGGCGCTCGTTGCGATTGCGGCCGCCACTGTTGTTGTTGTTGTTCTAGCTGCTGTTTTGGTTGTGGATGTTGTTGTTGTTGCTATTGCTGTTGTTGCCGGTGCGTTTGAGATGAATGCGTTGAGGTTGAGGACTGTGCTGCCAACTCTTGACAAGATAATAAGAATGAAAAGCTAATAGATACCCTGTACAGAAATATTCTCGCGCTGTTTGCCGATTCTCCAGTATTTCTACACTACTTGTAGATTTTTAGATTATGCACTACATTTTATTAGATGTGTTCCACAAATCTGTCGAGATTTGATTCAATTCAGTTGCTTTTGAAAACTTCAAAACGAATTTTCGGTGATCTTGAAATGTCAAAATTTTATTTTTCGCACATATAATTTTATTTAAAATTTATTAAATAATCTTTTCCTAATTTCAAAATTAATTTTAGTTTAGTAAACAAAAATATTCAACTTCTTATTCAATCATATTCAATATCAGAACCGTTAACCGAAGTAATCCGTTTCATATTTAGTACCAGAAACGAAACCGGTACATTTGATCAAAAATAATTTTTTGTTTCCAGTACGTTTAATTTTATTTTACTTTACAACAAAAAATAAAAAAATTTAAGTTAAGTTTATCACTAGGTTACTATAATTTTATTTTATAATTAAACTTTAAAATATTTTCAAAAAAGTTAATTTTATTAGAAAGAGCCACTTCACTAAAACTAATTTAAAAAAATGTTTAAACTCATGTTGTAAATATTTACTTTTAATAGTTTCACCAATATTTTTCTTTTTGACAATCCTATTAAATCAAAAATATTTTATAATTTTTTATTGAGCTGTAGTTTTGATAACTTTGATTGGTTTAGGTAATTTTCAAACCTTTTTTCTTCGAATCATAATAGAGAGAATTCAAATAAAAAAGTGCCAAACCCTAGTTTTGGTTTCGAAATCGATATTTCTTCCCTTTTTCGATTTGTTCACTTCTGTCAGAAACGCACAGTTAATTTTATTTGAAAATGTTTTACAAAAGAATGCAGAATTGTTAATTGTGTATTGGCCAATTACTGTATAAGAGGCATACAGAAAAACATCTTGTTTCTGGTAACAACCGTTGTGCTCTCTCCAGTTGCACTTAATGTGCATGTTAAAAAGAAAAGCGTGTACCTCCCAGATACACGATGGAAGGTACTGTAAACATGGTCTTGGAGCCTTCGTAACGTGGTTCGTGCCGTTTTTACCTGTTCAACTGGCGACAGTCGCCGATCCTCACCGCACTCTCAGACGCAGACGCAGCATCAGAGTTAAGTCTGTCTGTCTGTCTGTCTGTCTGTCTGGCGAACAGGGAACAGGGAACAGGGAACATCGAATTGACTTTCCGATACCGACTGCGACGGGTTTTTAATGATGGCGCCGAGCACATTAAACAAGTCGATAATGTTATTCCATCCACATTGGCCAAGGGAACACAATTCCAGGAATTGTAGCGAAGACGATGCCAGTCGGTCGGTCCGTTTTGGTCGGGATGTACATACATACTTACATTCATACATACATATATACGTACACTGTCCATTCCAGTCGAGAATTCTCATAAAAAGTAAAATTATGCTTGGCAGCTCCAACATTGTGTGAATGTCCACTGATCTTTCTTAATATTCCATGGCCACAAATGCTTGACTAAACGATACCCTAACGATACTCTGACAAACTTCCAGTTTTCAATGAGGTCAAATAAAAAACAGGAAGATCAGAAAAGCACAAAACACATCAAGTATTGATATTTTTAAATCAAAACAACAGAGCAAAAAAGATTTATTTGTTTAATGAAATTGCATAATTCCCAACGTTTTTACGATCTGGAAACTTAATACTTATATACGCAGTATTATTCAATAATTAAAGAATTACGAATTTTGTACAGGTCGACCCTCATCCCTTATTCTCTTCCCTTTTCCATCTGCTGCTGTTGCCCAATGGAAACGATCCCATCAATCATCTAAAATGTCGAATACAGCGAAGTGAGCAAAAATCAGTTGAGTTTTCAGTTGGAGCTGTTTGGTCCGTCGGACGCCACTCGATGGTGATTAAGGCAATCTTGGAATTTCGCTACTCCCTTTGTTTTTGTTTTTTTGGCTTGGCTTGGCTGGGCATTTTTTCATTAGGTCTTCAAGAATTGTTAGATTCACGCAGCGCGCGCAGAAGGAGGAGGCACTAACGACAAGGGGGAAGGGAGGAGGGGCCAATCGTAATCAGGTTTAACTGGTACCGGGGCCAACCGAGCCGACGCTACCAACAATGCTGACGTCTGCAGCGCCAGCTTCCTCCGCTCCCAGCTGCCAGCGGCGAGCGGCGAGCGCAGCACATCAAACGATTTGTGCGCCAATAAAATGTCCCCCAGTGCTGCTGGCTGATATGCAAACATTATTTATTTTATTTTATTTATTTATTTTCATTTCGCCGCGCTGATGTTTGGCCTGCCCGCGCTTAAGTTTGTTGCTGCTTTTTTTTTTGTTTTTTTTTTACTCTTTCGGTTTCTGTTTTTTTCTTCATTATTTTTTTGTGTTTTGCTGTTTCTTTTTCGCATTTGCTTTGGTTTTTGTAGTTTGTTTGTATGTATTTCCGAATACTAATATTGTACTATTTTTGTGAGACATGATCTCATCGCACAGCTCGTCTTAAACACGCGCGTTTCAAACCTCGTAACCGGTAACGGGTAACCGGTAACCCGTAGAGTCTGGGCCAACTCTTCCAACTTCTTACAATTATGCATCAAAGTCCAATCAGGACATGCTGATGTCACTCTTAAATTATATGACATCTAAATCTAATGTTGGGTTAACTCAACTGAGAGATACCCTGCGACTGATGTACACCGAGCGAAATGTCAGTGCTCCGGAAATGCCACAGATTAAATTTTTCGGACATAATTAATTTATTTTACTTAAAATTCAAAACTCTTTTGGGATGTTAGATATTTGGAAAACACGACTGTATTTAATACCATTAATTGATACCTTAATATTTTCAACCGATCGTTTTTAGGACAGTTAAATAACATTGCGATTTAATTTGACAGATTACGACTCATTTGTTATTAATTTTCTTCAAGATTGTATTAATAATAATGACTAGAATCCTTTTACTCGTCGTTATCTACATATATAAGAGTTGCTTTAGACTTAGCTTTAGATTGTAATATGTACCATTTATTTAATAGGTACTTTTTATGGAAACCTGTTTGCAAGTCCAATATAAAACAGCCTCTTTTGAGTCTCCACTTCCACCGGTTGACATTTCGTATTGATGCAATCAAAAATATTTTATTGCGGCGCACCTTTCTAATTGATTAATTAATGAATTGAAAATCACATTAATGCAAATAGATTGCTATAAAATTAATGTCTCTAATAATTCAACATTTATTCTCAATATAAGCAACAATTTTTGATGCAGGCATTATTACTCTTTTATTATAACAAAATTGAAAATCAATCTATAGATATAGAAGCCAAAACATGCACTTTTTAAATAAATACAAAAAAAAAACATTTTTTCCAGCATCGTAAATTGAACAGCTTAATGATTTTCAAGCTATAATTTGCTATGATATATGTACATATGTAAACACCTGACTATAGATGTAAATCGAAAACTATTATCAAATTTTAACTTATTCAGGCTTAGTATTGAAATCATAAATAAAGAAAGATATAATTAGGAAAATGTAGAAAAAACAAACAATATCAAGTTAATGCCGCAGCTAGGAAATAAATTGACTAAAATACAAAGTTAATGTCTTTCTTCTCCTTTGCACTTGCAGAATCCGCGCCTCCGCCGTATCAGCGCTCAAAAATGCTGAGACTAAGAGACACAGGTATGTAAGCAGGTATACTCGTAGTCGAGAGGCAGACGACTTAACTAATCAGAGTTGTATCATCCTAGATTCCGAGGCAAACACTCAAAACATCGAAAGGTCGACGGGAGGCGCTTGGTCCACGGGCAACAGCAACAGCAACATCTACCACAACCACTGCAACATCCACAGCCAAAGCATTTCGAGCATCATCAAGCAAGGGGAGTCACAGTTGTATGTGCCAAGTCTCGAGTCTTTCACCACTGATGGCAAAGGTGAGTTTGGGGGCCCTATTATTGCTCTCTTTGCGCTCTCTCTATCGATCGATCTCTCTCTCTGCCCGTCTCTCTTATGTTGTTATCTTCGGAGCGGCTTTATTGAGCATTAAGCGATACAGCCAGCACCTTTCTGCATCTTAGCATGCATACATACTTATTATGCGTGCATGTGTTTGTGTGCCCATTTATATCAACATGCATACATACATATGCACACACTGTGGGGAGTAAATGTGTGAGAGCAATGGTTACGGTCGCGTGCGTGTGTTTGAGCACGCCGGCACGGGCCGAGTCAGGCAGTCAAGTTATTCGTTGTTCGTGGCGCCAGCTTGCCGCGTCAGGTCGTCACTTTCTATATTGATATTAACTTTTAAGCGAAAACAGCAAAAACGACACGAAAATAAATAATGAGCGAAAAACAAATACAAACAGTGCGAGGCGAGGCGAAGGCGAAGGCGAAGGCGAAGGCGAATGCGAATACGAATAAGAGAGGCGACGGCGGCAGCAACAACAACAACAATCTTTTCCGCTTGCTTACGAAAGTTTTTGTAGAGCGGCCGTCGGACGCGGGAGTGGCTGTAGCTGGCTGGTTATCGGCACCACCAGCTACACGTTGGATGGGGGTGGGGAAGCGGTCGGAGGTAGTGGCGTTATGACTATGATATCATTCATGGCGCTGCCGCCAACGCTGTCGTCGAACTGGACAATGTGTTTTCTTCTCTCTTTCTTCCTCTCTTTTTTATGGCATCTTCGAGGCGATACAACGACGGAAAAGCGCTCTTTGCATTCGAATAAACCGTTGCTAAAATTAGACCTAGCTTTACAAGTTGAGAATTCTGAAATTTAAACTGGAAATCCAATTGGTTCAATCCCAATTAAATCCCATTTAAATGTAACCCATTTATATATCCATACATATGTACATATATGTAACAAATGTGCATCCTGAACCGAACAATCTGTAATACTCAAAGCAGATTTTTATATAACTTTTGAGTTTGGTATTCACATTATTATAGTACACACAGTACAGTAATTGTTTTGACATAAAAATATAAAATTAACACATTTTGACTTTGCACAAAAAAAACAGCTCAATATTTCTGTTATTTTATAATTATTATTTTTAAAGAAAATCCAATGCGTTTGACTATTTTGAAAACAATTCTGTCTTAAAACAAAAATAAAAAATAATTTGAATAAATCTTAATTTATGTCACAATTTTAAGTTTAGTATTTAAAAAAAAAAATGATTTTTGCAAGTTAGTTTACAAGATTAATGTACGTATATATTTGATGAAGTTTTAAATGTACATGTTTATATACAGGAAACATATGTACATATGTATGTATGTTTGTGTGCCACGACATGTGTGGCCACAAAGCAACTTACTCCACACACACGCACACACACACACACACATATATATATATATATATATATATATATATATATATATATATATGTATGCATACACATACACACGCACAGGTAGAATATAAAATATTCTAAATTTAAAGATGATGTAGCAGCAGCCCGTGGATGCGCACTTTAGTACGTACTTTTGTATCTACATACATAATGTATGTATGTATGTATATGTATATGCACATTGACCGAAAAACAAAACAACGACCGAGCGGCGCTAAGAATCCCAAAGAGTCGAATCCGAGCGAATGCCTTTCGTCTGTGGCGTGTGCCAGAGCAGGCGGCATTGGCGCCAAAGCAGTGGCAGCGCCCTCTCATGCCCGTGCACCCCCCCCCCCTCCCCTCCCCTCTTGCACTCTTACTCATTCTCTCGTCATTATGGGAGAATTGCAAGACGAAAGAGCACACAATACATGCATACATACGTGTGCGTGGGTTTGTTAGTATGCCTGTATATGTATTATGCTTTATGCAATTTAATTACATGTATTGTAGGTGTGCATGTATGCATTGGATATTAATATGTATTAACATATGCATATGTAGGTGTATTTTAGTGCTCTTCTTCTGGTTCTTCCTGTTATTGTTTATTGTAATTCGATTTATGTCTTTATTGCTCTCGCCCTCCTCTCTGTGCTAAAGAATTATTTCATAATTAAGCAGCCTATAGAATGTATACACGTAATTATGTGTGTATTTTCTCTCTCAAAAGTCAGTTTCAGCTTTGATGGCGGTGGGAAAAAAAAAATGACGCGTCCGTCGGAAAGCGACGCGACGACGACGGCGCCGGTGCCGGCGTCGACCCAATTAGGTAAACAGCAGCTAGGCGCCATTTGCCTCGCCGGACGGGACGCCCCTTCACTGGCCATGGCCAGCTATAACCCCCCTCTGCCCACAAATGCATGCAAAATAAGAGCAGTCGGCGGATTTATGGCCAAATCTCGACAGACATTGTCTGTATTTACATTTCTTTTAGCTGACACTATGCACCATATCCGACTGCTAGATACCCTCGACTAGAACTGTGAAGATTTATATTTTGCGCCCTGTATTTAGCAATCAATGATTGTGCTAGAATTTTGTAAAGTAAATCAAAGATTGTAATCGAAAAGTGATTTATAATAAAAAATATTTAAAATCCGGATAAAAATAATGTAGGTGATTTCCATCAAATTAATTAAGACTTTTATATTAAAGACAAAAACAGTTGTGATTGCCTTAAGTTAATTTACTCGTATTTGCATATTGTATATAACTTTTCGTGCTCACTGTGTGCCATTATAGGGTCATTGAAGTGCAATACCTTTTTGCCCATTTTACCTTGAAATACAACATCACAATATTGGCAATAAATAAATAATGCGCTTCGCTCGTTTGGCATTAGGCGAGCCGGAATATAGGCAAACAAGGCAAAAGGCGCCGGCCTTATTTACGTAACGCTCTGGCGCCAAAATTATTACCATTAAAGTATAGTCTTTATATGTAGATACGTTTGAATGCAAAAGTATCTGTGAGCTGTTTATGAGAGACAAGACTTTTGTGAGTGAGAGAGTCAGACGCTCGATTAGACCAGGGAACATTCTCTCTTGGCCGGGTTCAGTTCCGCACGGTAATACAAATGCGTTTATTAGTAATGTTACCCACTTTATACACACGTTCTTATCACCACAGTTTACACTTTAATTGTCACTTTTTGGAGTAGCAACAAATTCGAGATACAATTTCCGGCACTGGAGAAAACGGAGAACTAATCACTTGCCAAATGACACAAATGGAGAAAAATCTCAATTACTAAAAAAACTTTGTTTCTCCTTGAGTAATCTCAACCAAACACGAATTTTGTCTATTTCGTATCGTCTTGTTCATTTGATCCGAGTTTTGTTAGAATCAGACTACTATTTTTTTTATAATATATATATATTTTTTTTTTCAAAAGATTTGGTGGCATGAGCTATAGAGAAGATATCGATTAATACAAAATTATAAAAGTTTTTTTTCCAATTTTTATTATAAAAATTTGCAAATAAAAATTGAATTGATATATTCACAAACTTATTATATCTATGGGTATATATAACACATCAATAGAAAGATAATGAAGTGTAGATCAAATATATACATACATACATATGTCGATGTATGAAATGGGCTCTGCATTTCAAAAAATGTACATATGTACATATTTCAACTTTTATTTGCGATTTTTAATTCAATTTTTATTTTTAAAATTACAAACCAGACTTTTAGTGTAACTTTCAATTACAAATTTAAAATAAAAGTGCAAAATAATTTAAAATACAAATTGAAAATACAAATTCTTTTCTGGATAGTCTTACCAAAAATAACGAAGGTGCAGTTTTCTCAATGTTCCTGTAATTTTTTTAGTGTTCGATTTTTTTCCGACTCATAACTCTTGTTTGCGATCCATGGTTTTCCATTTTTTCTTGAAATTTTCTAACTTCCCTTCTAGTTTAGCGTGGTTGGATTCTCATTTGTATGAGAATCTGTTGATTTTCTCTTAGAATATTAACTGAATTTGTTTATATAAATACTTTATTCAGTTTGTAAATCAACGTAATTCTCATATATTGAATATTGTTCATCAATTTCAGATCGCAGCGCGTGCTCTAAGGTATGGTGTCAGATTGCCTATTGGGAACTGGCCCAACGGGTTGGGGAGTTCTTCCACGCCAAGAAGTCAGCGATTAATATCTATGCGGACGGGCCAGTCGACGGCAGCGGGGAGAGTATGTGCTTGCGGGATTTGGACTTGGGTGGCAGGCGGCCACCGACGGATGCGGTGCAGAACACGCGACAAAAGGTCGGTCTGGGTAAGTGCACTGTGAACGAGTTACCCAACTGGCTTTTTGAATGCAATGTACTTGTGTGTGACAGGTGTGACTCTGAGCCTGGAAGGTGGTGATGTCTGGATTTACAATCGCAGCAATGTGCCGATATTCGTGGACTCGCCGACGTTGGCCGAGCGCTTGGATCGCGTTTGCAAAGTGATGCCTGGCTACTGTCTGAGGGCCTTTGAAACGAACAGGTAGATCCTCGACAGTTGTTGATAATCGAGTGCATATTATTAACTTGATTCCATTCGTTGTTGTTGTACAGGGCTCAGTGGCTGGCTTGCAAGCAGTCGCAGCATAACCAGCTGGGACCCATCGACCGGTTTAGCATGAAGATCAGCTTCGCCAAGGGCTGGGGCAACACATACCGCAGACAGGACGTGATGGGATGCCCCTGTTGGCTGGAAGTGCACTTCAATCATCTACGGTGACAGTGTCAGCAGCCTGCGGGCAACGATTGCACCGCGGCAACTGCAACTGCAACAGCTGGACCCGTCTGTACTAACCCCATATGTTGCAGACCCAATGGGCTCCATCGATCGCGACAGCTGCTGCAAATCATTCAGAGACTGCTCACGAGGCTGGGCAGTAAGGGATGCACGTGGAGACTGCAGGCAATTGGTACGAGGAGCTTTAAATTGCAACCGCAACCGGACTAGCAAGTAGGGCGAGGAGGAACTAATTAATAGGGGCAACAATGGACTGCTAATGAAATACTTTTAAAAGTTTAACTTAATTATGAAACATGTTTCAATTAATTGCTAAATGCCACATCGAAATTAACTTATGTATAAAGCATGCGCGGCGATGAAGAGTTAGGAGTGTTAAATTCAAATAGTAATTGATTGTTAAACATAGCTAAAATTGAAATCCTGTGATTCACTCTATATGTACGTATGTATGCATATGTATGTAAACACAACACACACACACACACACACTCACGCTGTAGTATGTACGGGCGCACTGAACTTTTTAGTATATATACTGTATAAATAATTTCCTGTACTAGAAAACTATACTGGAAATATCTTCAGATACATATGTATATAGATACAGCAGATTGTTATGTTTTCTAACCGACTTTACATTTACATATTTTCCTTTAGTGAAAACTTACAAGTTCACATAAAAATGTTTTAAAAACAATTTAAAAGGTTTATAAGAAAGATAGTTTGTACTTATAACAAGTACAAATAAAGTTAATAGTAAAATCCAATTCAAATCAAATCTCTAGGCGTCGATTATTTGTCATTTTATGCAATATTTTTATTTTATGTTCACAGCAGTTTAATCGATTTATTAACTTTCGTTGAATTTATTTAATTTTTATAATTCGCGTTTTAGTTTTTATCGAGACCGATAACCCAAGAACTCAGTTGCCTTTCAATGAAACCGAAATGCAAATTTGAGCAAGTGACAGGGAAATTATCCTGCACTAGAACTAGATAATGTGTCCATCCATCTTAAGCCTTTGAATGTTCAGAAATTGCAGAATCACATATACAAACGTACATACTACATACATACATACATACTGCATGCATACATATGTACACATGTACATTTTAATTCCAAAAATTTATTATTACATTAACCATACGCCCTTTTATGAAAGCATAAGCAAAGTACATACGAGTACATAGGTAAAATAAACAAAAAGCTGATTTTAAAAAATTGCTTGGACTTGAATCATTTTGAAAATATTAAAGTCAAAGATGCACGAATACGAACGTACTGATGAATATCTATGTATATTTATATGAATACATGCTTCTATGTACATTACTTACAATATCTTCAAAATGATCAAATATTTAATCAGCGTTAATACTAGTTGTAGCTTTACTGTTAAGTTTTAAGAAATATTTTGTAATAAAATTTCAATATATTTACAAATCTGGATTTTTATTATCATCCTCGTAGTTTTGAAGAAGAGTTTGTAACTCTTTTGTATTTTTGCGAATTATTTATATAATTTATCAATTCAAATCTTTACTGCTCTATGTGAATTAATTTTGCACTTGTCACAAATATTAAAATTATGAAATCATCTAATTTGGGTATTCTCTTTTTCACATTTATAGTGAACCTAAATTTATCTTTCTTT
Source organism: Drosophila rellima (assembly GCA_035043635.1). Taxonomy (NCBI): domain Eukaryota; kingdom Metazoa; phylum Arthropoda; class Insecta; order Diptera; family Drosophilidae; genus Drosophila; species Drosophila rellima. Next base: position 544,012 of record JAWNMV010000604.1, read on the forward strand.
GAAAACGGGATAGTTTATTTTTTCAATATTAATCTCCCTCGGGACTCTGTATTTGAATGTATTGATGGATTTTATATTGAACTACTATCAGGAGCGGTTGTAAACTTTTTGATTACAGTTCCGAAACCGACAAACGACAGGAAAAGTTATGTAACAGTTTGTGTGACCATGTACATATGTTTATTTTTTATCAGTTTATATTAATGTGTATGTGTATATATTTAAATCTTTTATATAAAACATTTTACATAGTTAATTCATTCAATAACATAGTCTTGATCAAAGTCATATTTATCAGACTTCGTCGAGGGCGCACTCAAGGTAAAGCTGTCCAGAACGTCGGTAATTTTCGAAATTTTCTTCTCATTCCGAACATTTTGTTTCTTCTTTTTTTTCTGCAGCTCTTTAATGTTCTTGTTGAGGGATTGATTTTCTGTGAAGGTATAATTTTAATTAATAAAATATAACAATATGAAGATGCTATTTATTAGCTTACCTTCCAAAAGTAGCACGGGATCTAGCTTTTCTTTCTTATCATCGTCCAATTTTCGTTTGCGACCCTTTGATGGTTCTTCCTGCTCCGATATGACTGAAGGAGTCGCTTGCGCCTCTTCGCGCGGCACTCTCAATTCCAGCGGACCAGTGGATGTTATCTCCATAACATCATCGGCTGTCTCGATACATTGGTTCAGAATATCTGTTTCCATCGACTCAAAGTTATTCACGTCAAACTCACGCGCCTCTGCGTGAACAATTGAAGCACTTATGTGTACATTTGTAACCTCTGGCACCTCAGGGGGTTGTGTGCAATATTTTATTTTGCCTGTATTCCAATCGTTTAAAACGCTGCGTGCAGCGGCAACAACATCAGGTACGCCCTTCTTTAAAAATTTACCTATGGATTGGATAAACAATTGCATAATTTGTGACAATAAACTGAGGACATTGACTTACCCATTCTGGCTGCTTTCTTAGCAAAGAACTCTTCAAATGTATCGTAGTTGGTAATATCGTACATTTTGCAGAAGTACTCTTTGCTGGCCCTTTTCAAAACGCTCTCGGCTATGGTGAAAGGATCCTTGACATCGCCCACTCGTTGAGCGTTCTTTAGAACGGCGTGCGAACTTTCGTTGCCCTCGATGGCATTGCTGGTGAAGACAATGCCAGGACAGTCAATTAACTTGATCTTTGAGTCAAGTTCAACCTCTTGCATGGCTCTGTAAGAAGACAATCATTAGTAAGAAATCATCAGTAAGGTCAATAACATCGCTTACTTAGTCACTCCAGGTGTGCTTCCCACCATGCAAGAACGACCTCGGGTCAATGAGTTGATAATGGAACTTTTGCCCACATTGGGTATGCCAACAACTCCAACGCGAATTGATGTTTTAATGCCCTTGTTGCGACAGTAGTTTGCCAACATGGACATTAGCAGCTCGGCTCCAATACAAACGGATCCCTGCATGGCTTTCTCCGTTTTCATATCGCGTAGTTTTCGACGGCCCAGCCTCGATGCTTGATCCTGTGTTGAAGCCTTAAATGCTGTCACGGGCCCGTTGCGCCTAAAGTACTTAATCCAATTATTAAGATTTTCCCTAGGGACAAGATCTGCTTTATTCAAAATGAGCACCAGCCGCTTATTTCCAGGTGCAGAGCGCACAGCTCGCTCAACTTCATTGCAACGTGTACCCAAGGGATCGCGTGCATCGACCACTTCGAGCACAACGTCTGCGTTCTCGATAACCTTGCGGAACTCCTTAAAGTACTGCTTCAGAGATTGCTCCTTGGTGGCTGCGTTCTTGTACTTCTTCTCTGTCGCATTGCTATCATCGTTCTCGTGCATTATACCATGCATTGTGCCCCGCATGTCGGCACTCTCTACCATCGACTCCAGCGACTTGAATTTGTTCTGTGCGCGCTCCGTTTTAAACTGTTCGCGGCGGGCTTGGCGCTCCGCTTCCTGGCGTTGTTTTGCCTCCTCCACTTCTTTAAGTATATCATCTTTGAATGGGCATATGTTTGGGATCTGTATCAGTTTCTGTTTTTTACTGCCTTTCTTGGTAGTTTTCTTGGCCTCACGACGTTCCTTACGATTGTGTTCGCGTACTTTTTTGTCAATTTTGTGCTTCAATTTTCCAGTTAAGCGTTTCGACTTTTTTGCTGCAAAGATGTATTATTATTGCTAATTGCTATCTTTAAACATATAATATTGACACTAACTTTTTAATCTTTTAAGAGCCATTTCAAATTAATTTCCAAAATACACTACTGCTGCTGCATCCAAACACGTGAAAATAAATGTGCTTCTTCTACATACACAGAGTGACCATTCACCAATTGTGGCCACCTGTGCATTATGTGACAGTTTCTAACACTAAAAGAAAATCATAATAGCGTTGCCAGACAATTCCAAATCGCGTGATGTAATTTTAATAAAAACTAAAATTGTTTTTATTTATACTGGATAAATATGTCAATGAAAATAACGGTTTTGACTGGCATCAATTATCTCAAGAAATGTGCCTTAAATGCGGCAACGCCAAGGAAATCATGTTTACACACAAGCGCAAGTTTAAGAAAGGTTGAGGACCGAAAGGAAATGCTGGCTTCCATGCCGGCTAAGGATGAAGGTACAATTGGTGAGAAGTCTGTCGACATAGACACGCTCATTAACAGGTATGTAATTTACTGCTATACTATTATATTTTCAAAAATAATAATATTACTACGTGAACAGGAAGGCAAAGTTCTTCCCGGATGCCAGCACGGCCACGCAGCTTTTCAATGGCATACCCTTTAACGAGTTGCCTGTAGTTAACATTCGTGTCTCACCCAACAACACAATTATTTCAGTGACCGACTATAAAGGTAAGTTACGGGTTGATTACTGAATTGTTGTTATTGTTATTGTGTCTTCTAGGTGTGCCAAGACTTATACGTTCCTGTGGAATTGAAGGTTTTAAGAACACCAGAAAGGGCACCAACATTGCAGCACAAGCCACAGCTGTGAGCATTAGCGCGGTAAGCTTAGCATTTTAATTAATTCAAAACGTAGATTGATACTAACAATAAATTAATTGCAGAAAGCAGTTGAGCTTGGCTGGAAAACAATTCGAGTAAAAGTACGGGGCCTGGGACCTGGACGAATGGTAAGATTGTATATTATATTATATAAGAGTATAATCTTTCAACTCTGTTCCCTTCAGTCGGCTATCAAAGGATTGCAAATGGGCGGTTTGAATATTGTTTCCGTTACTGATAACACGCCTGTATCGTGGAATCCCCCAAGACCCAGAAAGCAAAGGAGTCTTTAATCATATAACTCAAATTGTAATTGCTATATGCATAGTCAAAAATTAAAAAATTGTGCAGATTGTTATCATTCGTACTTCTTAAATCATTTTGCTATATTTATTTAACCTTGCAGACGATATTATGAGAAAACAACTGGCTATTCCATAAGGCAAATGGATGTAATCTACAATATATATATATATATATATAAACTGAAATACCAAAAAACGATCTTTATCATTTAATAATTGATAGCATATACATCAACGGTTTGAGGTGTAAATAATAAACTACTTTTTTTTTATTTTAGGACATATTCATTAAAATTAATATGTTAACTCTACGTAATATAATCTAGTATATACAGACATTGAAGTACATTATCCAAATCGATTGTATGATACTACTCTTTTGACTTATCCTACAAAATCGAATGTCTATGCGATGTGATATGATGGCACTCATATGAAGTGCGTCATTACAAGTTAAGCTTAAGAAAATCGTACTAATTATATTACATACATATGTATGTACAATCACCTTATCAAATTCCAAGCGTAAATTTATAAGTTCCCTAATTGCAAGCTATAATTATGAAATGCAGCTAATTGCACATATTGGCTGGAATGGTTATCTTTATGGAATAGTCTATGTGAGTTTAAATAACGGACTTAAAAAATGGATAATATTTTTGGTTTCAAGACTACGCTTGCTGGTTTCAATAATTGTCATGAGGTGCACATTTTATGACGCCATTCGATGCTTTTGTGTATCACGTTTTGCATGGCCGTGCAAACTGGGACCAATAAACAGCGTCGAGTCGCATTGCATTGATTGAGAGACTGTTTGTTGTCTGTGGAATTGCAGTTTGGAAGCTCTTTCAATTTCGAATTGGAAATTAATGGATGTGGCGTACGGACACCGTTGGGATACGGGTCGCCTGGGTCGTGGTCAGTGCTCTGCATTTTCCGGAATTGAGCCGATTGGTTTATACTTTCCCACATGACAGTTTTTCCCCGCAATTGTGTAGGATTCTCGACTTTGACTGTAATACCCGAATCACAATTATTGCACCCCTTCGATCCATAGGATGCATGAAACTGCATGTTGGATGCAATGCCACAAAAGCTTTGATTGAGGCTTCCACAAGGATCACGCACCAATTCTCTATGCATTTCACCATTGCTGCCATCGGGCTTAGGCAGCTCACTTTCCTCATAGTCCATGAATGTGCTGGCACAGGACGGCTGGTATATGACTGCGGACGCATGTCCAGAGCGGCCAGAGTTGAGCGGAGTACCCTGTTCCCAAGTGTTTGTTCGCGGATCGTATACTTCAACGATTGACAGAAAGTTGTTGCCATCAAAGCCACCAATAGCGTACAACTTGCCATCGAGGGGTGTAAGGGATAGGGCGCTTCTCGCAATTTGGATTGGGGCAACCATGTCCCAAGTTTCGTTCTCCGTATCATAGCGTTCGACAGTTGCCAGTTGGCGTGTGCCATCAAATCCACCCACAACATAGATAAACTGGTCAATAGCAGCGACTCCTATAATCGAAACGAATAAATTTAAAAAATATATCTTTTAAGATATGATTGTGAATATTATAAAACATTACCTGCTCCGCTTCGACCAGTTTTTAAAGAGGGTAAGTAACTCCATTCATTGTTTTCCGGATGATAGCATTCGACGCTGGCGAGACGTTCGTTGCCGTCAAAGCCACCGATGGCGTAAAGCAACCGATTCACAACCACAACGCCAACTCCCAAACGTTTGGAATGCATTGACTGGACCAGTGTCCACCGATCTTGGTCTGGATCATAGCTGCAAGCAGAACAAAATGATTTTAATACTTAGTACAATAGTAATATTTAATACACTCACTATTCCACTGTGTTGTGGTATTCCATGCCTGCCGATCCACCCACAGCGTACATTAGCTCGTCCATGACGGCCACGCCCACACGATGGCGGGGCACAGACATCGGGGAGCAGGGCCGCCATGTCTCACTTATGGCACTGTAACGATCCACCCAGTCTGAATCGTAGGATGATCCAATGTTGTTGTTGCGTCCGCCCACCGCATAGAATTTCCCCTTGAGAAACGCAGCTCCGAGACCGGAACGTGGAATGCGCAGGTTTGGTAAGGTTGTCCAGGTCTTGTCATCAACATTGTAGGCCTCCAGTATGTCCAACGAGTGTCGGAAAAAGCCGCCAGCGACGAATATCATACGTGTTGTATTTGGCGTACGCTCCTTGACGCCTGGACACTTGTGCAGTGTTAGGTCCTTAAAGATCTTTGCCAGATATTCACGGCACGCTGGAACCTTGCGCAGAACGTCACAGTTTTTCATCTGCTCTTTAAGGAAGTTGGGCGTCAAAAACTGACAGCGAACGGCGACCAGAATATGCTCCATCTTGCTATGCCGATTATCCTCATCGTATTTCACCCATTTCAGAACTGCATTGTACACTTCACGCTCCTCCTGCACATTCAGCTCGTCTCGTCTGATCAGAGCAATCAGTTGATAGGCGGACAGTTGTAAGAATTCCTCCTCTTGACATACCTGCAAGGAAAAAAATTATGAAAAAAAATAAAACTATGCAAGAGAAATAAAATGTTGTTTTGTATATGTTACCAACACTCTTTAGCCTGATACATCTGAGGCACGAGATAAAAAACGAAATACAGTTCTTTAGGTCCTTAACTTTTGATAATCAAATTGCTATATCTGTCAATAAAGCAATGGGAGTTCTCGGGTTTATCAAGCGATGGTCCAAGGAATTTGACGATCCTTTTACTACTAAGCTACTCTACACTTTACTTGTTCGTCCGATTCTTGAACATGGATAATGGGTTTGGTCCCCCCAATACGAATCCTTTCGTTCCAGGATAGAATCGGTTCAAAAACAATTTTTACTTTTTGCTCTACGTGGCTTGGGTTCATCGTATTCCTCATCGTATTCTGTGTGCAGATTATAATAGTCTGTACCATACGATTAGCTTCGAGCTTTCTCCTCACACTATTAAAGCCTCAATTTTATTATGTTTAATTAGTCTAACCAACTAACTACTTTTTAATAATCTTTTGGTCTAATTTGGTTTTTCTGGGTTTTCATTTAGAGAATTTACGTAACTGTAATTTATTTTGTAATTTTCAGAGTTAAGCTTTGCATTTTTTTAACCTCTTTTGGCAATCGTTAATTATCCGATAAGCTTAATTTTTATTTTTGTAGCAAGGTTATAAAATGAAGGATTAAGTGGCGTAGCCGCAGTTTGTTCTAATGCAGTGAACTCTATTCAAAATACTATCATTAGTTTTGCAATTAATTAATTTTGAGTACACAAAATTATGATTCTTTAAGGGGCATTTTCCACAAGTTTTTCAACTTTAAAAGTCTTGAAAAATTAAAAAAAATATATGCTTTTTATTTTCCATTAATGAGACATCTTTGTCATGGCAATCGATGAAGAAAGGGCTGAGATATTTTCATTAAAGCAAATCTGCTTTAATTCAAATGAAGTTAGGATTGGTGACACATACAATTTGGCTGTTGCACAGTGTAATCAATTAACTTACTTGGGTAAAGTGCCGCTCAATAAAGTAGTTGGCTTTCTTCTGCAGCTCAACGCAGCTGTGCTGTTCGGCGAAATTGGCAATGCCGATGGCATTAGTTGGATCCAGTTGGCGCTCCAGGAAGGCACAGCAGGCATCAATGACATTCTGCACCTGGAACATGGTTGCCGCGGGCAGAAGCTGACAGACAGTTACCTCCGTCACGCGTATTTGGCCAGTGTACATGAAGTATAGGATTCGGGCCATTGCCGTGGGACACACCTATGAAAATGGATAACGCAAACTGTTCATCTATTATAGCAACAAATAGGTGGCATAGCTGCTGGGTCTTCACTTACCCCCTGCAGTTGCACGCGCGACATCTCCGACTCCTTTAGGCCGCCCGTGAACATGGCCTTGAAGTATGGTGATGCGGCTGACAGGATCACCTTGTGTGCGTGAAATAGCTCCTTTTTCACCTCGAGAACCACGTCTGTGAGCATGCCATGCGATCGCATCATGAACATCATTTTAAGCGCCTCCTTCGCGTAATTGGACATGCAGAAGGTCATGTCATCATCTGTGGCATCATGTTCATCTATGGATCGCGTCGTGTCAAAGCGCCCGCATCCAGTTGAGAAGGAACCACTATCACAGTGTTCATTCATCTCAATATCTGTAAGTTAAAAAAAAATTCGAATATTTCAAATTTATATGCAGACACGGGTTATAATATAGGAAAAGAGATATAGAGAAGTAGCGGCTTTTTAATTATTGGCAAGATAACAATGTCCAAAGACGAAAAGATAAATTCTACCATTTAATGTTAACTAAGTACAGTTGACCAAAATTAAAGTAAATATTAATTTAAGATTAAGTAACATTAAAATTAAAGTAAAATTTAATAATTATATTTAATATATGTTTTATATTTAATATATAAAATATTTAATAATTAATTTAATTTATACTTTAACTGAAAGGATAAAAAAGTAAAATTACAAAATTAAGAATCTTGCGTGATAATTAAATTATCCAAAATTTGGTTATCGTCATCATCTGTTTATTAAGATAAATTAAAAAATATATTTAACAGTTTCAGATTTATAATTAGAGCAAAGATAACAAGGTCCAAATACGATAAAAATAAATTCTATCATCTGTTTCTATGCAAACCTAATATGTTTTTTATTAATTTAAAATATCCTTTCAAATCTATCTATCTATCTTCATCACATCTATTTTTACTTAGAGTAAACAAATATAAAAACTACTGCCGTGTCTGGGTGCAGTGAACTCCCGATATATTCAAAACCAAAAGTTTCGACAAAAAATGTAAGTCGTTAAACTTAATTTAAAAAAAAAACTTAAAAAGTGAATAAAAAAAATAAGAATATATTTTATTTTAGTTTGTTATTAATTCTATATGTTATTATGTATAAAATATTTATTAGTTTTGCATACATTTAGGCGCTTGATTCTCTTAAAAAATAAAATCAGCTTTAAGAACGGTTATATTTTTCCGATCTTTATTCGATTAAGTGGAACAATTGATAAGAATAAAGGTACATGTTCACTATCGCAAAGTGTAATATATACAGTGGCGGCAGAATTAATAGGGACATGCATTTTTTTTAGTTTTTTTTTAGTATTATTCTCATCTTTGCAAGATCTGGTGCATTTAAACTTTAAGATTATGTACCTTAACGCTATATTTTAAATTTACGAAATTCTTGTTGGTGAAAAATAGAGAAGTAACATAAAGTTATTAATTTTTACCTAAAATTTAAAAAAAAAAAAAAAAAATTTAAATAATAATTTGGAAGACAGTTTAATAATACGCGCTTGTGCACAACATTTGAAGTCTCTAGCTCATAGACTTTTTATTTTCGATGGGTGTATACATACATACATAAAAATGTACTAGCCGAATGCAATAAATCCTTAAACTCTACGAGTAACAGACATTTATTCTCCGTATTCAGACACGACTCTATATTATGTATTATGAATATAATGAATTGTAATATTTCTTTTGTTTTAGCCCTCGAGCACTTATAATAAGCAAACTCGATTTATTACATTTGTACACACTCACACAAACACATTCTCAAATAGATACATGTGCATTTATGTATGTATGTGCAGTGTCATGCTCAGTGGCTACATTCCCCAAAAGCAACAACAATACAAATGCGAGAACGCTTGACGTTTTTTCCCCCACATTTTGTTCACGTCTAATTCTCAATAAAATCGGCTAATTTGTAGGACCTGGGCGATAAGGCTGCTACGAGCTACCAGGTGCGACCAAAGTCCAATCATTACAAACAAAAAATATATCAGCAAAAAAAAAACTAAAATAGAAACGATAAATTAAACAAAATCGCTTTAATATAAATTTCTAGTCAGTTTCAAATGTTAAATTTTAATTTTGTTTTTATCAATAGAACAAAAGCAGATAACAAGTTTTCTCACTGTATTTATGTACATTGTTTTTTTTTTTTTTTATTTTGTTTAAGTACTATAGTACTATGTACATAAGCTTAATAGTCAATGGACTAAGAATGATAACACATTTGAACGTACATAACACCAGAAAGATCAGCGGACTCTAAGCTCACGTACCACCGACATCAACCGATCGTGCGTACGCCGGAATCAAACTAAACTAACTTCTGCGTTGTGCTTCCCACCACAAAACAGGTAGACGTAGGGTCGCACCGTATAGTTGACAATTTGCAATGTCATGCTCGTATTCGAGTTGAATTATATAAGCGATATTCGAGAATTCGTTTGCTCTTGTCACCGTGAATAAAATATATTTAAAAATAATAAACTAATATATGTAAATATCAAAGTAAATAAGTGAGACTTCCACTCGACTATAGGATATAATTTAATCAAGTAGTAAGATTAGATTTATATATATATAGATACATTTATTATTAGGCAATGTGTAGGTCGAAAATCGAAACCGAGCTAAAGGGTATTATTTATTCGAGCAACCCTCAGAAGAGAATACTTATTTTATTTTATGATCGCAAATCGAAAAAGATATTTGTGTGGTAAGTAAACACACATTAGAATGCATCATTGATATTTTTGTTGTAATCTTATTTTGTTGAGCAGTGAGGAATAGCTTAATTTTAAAATAATTCTTAATCCAAAACAACCAGCGAAATGTATAGTACATCCAATTCCTATAATAATTTAATTAGGTCTCAGCATGTATGCTTAGTCTTTGCCTAATATTCTTTATACATGCTTCGTACAAAAATACATATTGAGTACGTGAGCAGAGTGACGTGCTTTTAGGATGACAAAGCATAAACAGAGTGTCTTAAGCGCAAGGAGTTCCCTTCATGTTATTTTATCAAGTATGCGATAAATACAAAAGCAAATTGAGAAATACTGTCAAATCACGGTGAGAGGGCATAAATGCACACATGTTTATGTGCATACACACACACATATTTATATGCATACACACACACATAGACTCACAAAAAGACACAAAAACGTAATCGGGGGTCCGTATGAGTCGCATGAGTGCGAGAGTAGTTTTGTTTTTGTTAATATAAAGATGCATAGATATGTAGATACATATATGTATATTGTATGTACAATCAATTGAATACGTGTTAAACCAACAACTTGTTGATTTCCAAAAGTTCATTGATAAGTGTCGCGAGATTCATTAATTGTAAAAGAATCCACATGTATAAATACATTAATATGTGCATAATTTTGTACTTTATGCATTTACTTATGAATGTAAATAAATATTGGGATTAAGAAGACAAAAAATACTATCACGTGTATACACAAATGACCGATTTTCAATGTGTGTGTATCAAACAGCTGATAAATTAGGCAATGCGTCTTGATCTTTGTTTTTCACATTTTACTGGGTCAAGACTTATTCCGATTATATTGATTTGACTAAATCAAGCACAACACAAACCCGTATGCATTTTATTGGTTCTTGAAATTACCATTTACTAGTTTACAAAACAGCAATGTTCTTCTATTTCTTTTAGCACTCACAACCGTAACCGTGCACAAGCCTTCAATAAACTAACGCGTTGTGGCGTTGCCACAGTGAAGAAAACCTTTTTGAGTATTTTTGAATGATGATAATACATTTTATGATGATGATTAAAGCTGTTATCAGACAAATTTAATGCCGAATGCTTTAAAACAAGACAATTTTAAATAGTACTTAATGAAAACAAATTGGAGTGAATAGAAAAACTCTTAATACATCATCCTAAGATTGATGCATACTTTTGGCTTATTTTGATGTATTCTTCACTCCGACAGACTGGTAACACTTTACATTGACCCTTTGCAAGAGGTTTAACAATTTGCATAATTGTGTTTCATTTAAGCTGCAGAAATTGTTAAAATCTAATAATGGCGTCACCAGCTATACGAAAATACAGTGCATCTGTTATATTCTTCCATGGTTCCGGTGATACTGGACCAAATCTGCTGGAATGGGTCCGCTTTTTACTTGGTCGTGATTTGGACTTTGCGCACATAAAACTTATATGTCCAACTGCTCCAGCACAAAAGTATACACCGTTAAATGGACAGTTGTCTACAGTGTGGTTTGACCGGCGATCTGTAAACATTGCGGCACTAGAGAGCAGAAAGAGTATGTCCGAGTGCTACAATATTGTGCAGAAGCTTATTCAGAATGAAGTAGACAACGGAATACCACTGAATCGCATAATTGTTGGCGGCTTCTCGATGGGAGGTGCGTTGGCCCTACACACTGGCTACCACCTGAATACTGAGCTAGCCGGTGTTTTTGCGCACTCTGCTTTCCTTAATCGACAATCGGTGGTCTATGAATCCCTGACAAATCGAAAATCCCCTAATGGCACGCTTCCTGAACTTCATATGTTTCATGGAGAGCGTGATACATTGGTTCCTCTGGACTGGGGAGTAGAGACATGGGAATCTTTGCAAAAATTGGGCGTATCAGGCACATTCACACCTTTGAAGAACACGTTGCACGAACTTAAGAATAAATCTTTGCTTGACTTAGAAGAATGGATACTACAAAAATTACCCCCAGTGAAGAACGAAGCGCAAAATAAACTTTAAAAATTTTAAATTTAACAAATGTTAACAACTTACTTTCTAAATTCTAGTATTTGGTAAAACACCGGCACAATTTACCGCAGTACAAAGACAAGGTTTCCCTTCAGGCAAACCATTTGAAAGTTCTTCGCCTCCGTAATGAAAGCACAATTCTTCATTAGCAGAGATATTCCGCTTTGCAAATATTCCTGAAACAAAAATTGATCAGCAAAGTAAAAAGCTGAGCTGAATTACTTACCTATTTTTGGTATCGGGCTATTTACTCTCACTGCTAAGACCTCACAGTTCGGCTCACAGCTGTGATTTAGGTAACGACCAATGTTTCCACGCTGAGATGGATCCACAATAGTTATCTGCGATGGCTGGCGGCAGTCTGAGTTATTCTCTAAATTGGCATATTCATGTAGACACAATACATAGTTCATTTGGCCGCGTTTGTCAATGAGTTCCAGACGCCGCTTAGCCTCAGCCAGAGTTAAGAGTTCCCCAGCATATTCGCAGATGAAAGCACCGCATGGAATATCAACTGTTGTGCGTAAGCCCATTGTTTTGAATAGTGGAGAATAAAAAATTTCCAATTTCTTGCGTGGCCCGTATTGCACTAAACGATTATTGCACTGGCTCAATTTGCATTCGCAAAAATCATTGCACTCTAGTAGAGCAGGTAAACGTTCATCTTCATTTTTCAGTAAAACCAATTCGCCTTTCTTATGATTAAATATAAAACCTCCTGCATGGCAGCAGTGAACGTTGTCATTGCAAATACGACGAGTATTATTCTGGGCGCTACAACTGCAACATAATGTCAGTTGCGAATTGTAGTTATCTTGGAGGGTTTTGAACTCTGGGCTGCCGTCGTCAGTCATGAGCACATTTTCCAAAATATATTCCACAGATCTTTCGTGGTCGTAATCATCATCAATTTGAAACATCGAGTTACAAGCTGAATAAAACCCCTTTTAAATTGTTTGTTTTGTATTTACATTAATTCGATATACGCGATAAATTGATAAGCCACACAAGCTAATGGTTGCTTTTATAAATCGATTAGCTGGGTATCGATAACTTAGTTCTTTTGGTTTAATTTGCTGAATAAGTTCAATCGTTCATCCTAAATGACCCGTTCATTTGATCTTTTTTAGAACGAAACTCTAGTTATCGCTCCGCCTCCTTCCTTCGCACGTATTTCGCGAGATAGTCACAGTTTTTTTTCGTAGCTGGCATAATAATATTTTGGCATTTGAAGTTGCAAATATTAATTAAATAAAGATCAACCAGTAACAAGTGTGAGATGAGCGAGACTATTAATACTGCGGTCCAGTTTCCGACCTTCGAGAAACCGACCGTACAATTCAACGAAAAGGGTTGGGGGCCATGCGAATTGCCGGACACGTTTAAGGATGTGCCATATCAGCCGTTTAGCAAGAACGATCGTCTAGGCAAGATCTGTGACTGGACAAGCACCTCCAATAATGATAAGAAGTATCAAAGTGAGTTTGTAACCAAATTAAATGTCACATATGTACAAAGTGAGGTTATGTCGTCTGTGTGCATTTTGTTTGTGTGTGTCGTGGCAGCCAAATGGAGACTAAATAATTGTTTTTCTTTTTTGCAGACAAGTATGCTTCCACGTTTGGCACTGGCAATCAATATGCCTACTACCATGAGGAGGACGAGACTACGTTCCATCTAGTGGACACGGCACGCGTCCAGAAGCCACCCCATCAACGCGGACGCTTCCGCAACATGCGAAATTCGCGCGGGGGACGCGGTCGCAATGCACGTGGCGGTCTCAACTCGCACGGTCATGGTATGACCACATTAAACAGCAAGAATGTGAAGGCCCGTGATCCGCGTCGCGGTGTGGGCAAACGGTTTGGAAACCGGGGCCCTCCACCCAAAATGCGTGAATCGTCGGTTGCTGTTCGTGCTGACTGGGCTTCAATTGAAGAGATGGACTTTCCCCGTCTTATCAAACTATCGCTGCCGAACATCAAAGAGGGCGAAGACATTACTACTTGTGGCACGCTGGAGTACTATGACAAGACGTACGATCGCATCAACGTGAAGAACGAGAAGCCGCTTCAGAAGATTGATCGCATTGTGCATACGGTAACCACTACTGACGATCCCGTCATTCGTCGTCTGTCCAAGACCGTTGGTAACGTCTTTGCGACCGATGCCATTTTGGCTACTATTATGTGCTCGACACGTTCTAACTACTCCTGGGATATTGTTATCGAGAAAGTTGGTAAGTGAATTAACGTAAACAGAAGTATTCAGATTGAATATTACATTGGGATGTATCTTGCAGGCGATAAGATCTTTATGGACAAGCGCGATCATACGGAATTCGATTTGTTGACTGTGAATGAGTCCAGCGTTGAGCCACCCACTGATGATGACAGCTCGTGCAACTCACCGCGTAATCTGGCCATTGAAGCCACCTTCATAAATCACAACTTCAGCCAGCAAGTGCTCAAGACCGGAGAGCAGGAAGCCAAGTATAAATTCGATGAAACCAATCCTTTTATCAGCGAAGACGAGGATATACAGGTGGCTAGCGTTGGTTATCGCTACAAAAAATGGGAGTTGGGCAGCGACATTGTAAGCTCTATCCATGTTTATTAACTGTGTTCCATTTGATTAATTAAATTGCCTATTGCAGGTTTTGGTGGCGCGGTGCGAGCATGATGGCGTGTTGCAAACACCCAGTGGAGAACCCCAGTTCATGTCCATTAAAGCACTGAACGAATGGGACTCAAAGCTGGCCAATGGTGTTGAGTGGCGCCAAAAGCTGGACACCCAACGCGGCGCTGTGTTGGCTAATGAGTTGAGGAACAATGCGTGCAAGCTGGCCAAGTGGACGGTGCAAGCAGTGCTGGCAGGATCCGATCAGTTGAAGTTGGGCTATGTATCACGTATTAACCCCCGTGATCATTCTCGTCACGTCATTTTGGGAACTCAGCAGTTTAAGCCACACGAGTTTGCCACACAGATCAATTTGAGCATGGACAACGCCTGGGGCATTTTACGCTGCATCATTGACCTGGTGATGAAGCAAAAGGATGGCAAATACTTGATCATGAAAGATCCCAACAAGCCAATTATTCGGTTGTATGATATACCCGATAATACGTTCGATTCGGATGATTCGGACGATGGCGAGGGCGATGATGGTGAAGGTTTCCAGCAGGTCTACAACTATGCCAACAACAGCAACAAGATTTAGTTATACTTTTAGATCTGTGCACTTTATAAAGTTATAAACACATATACACACACCCGTATAATCATACAAACCGGTTAAACAATGCCAAATCACAATATTATTATTGATCGTGGCATCTGTTGTAATCATTTGATTTTAAGTTGGCTCTTTTTGCAAGTGCAACTAGTTTCGAGTAAAGCACAGAATGGAAATAGATTTGGAGAGTTGTGAACTTTGTGGCTGGGTCAGTGGGCGGTGCAATGTACTTACAAGTACATGTACAAATTAATCACCTCTGACATCTGTCGATTTATTTGGTTGCGATAACGCTTAGCATCCGGCTGCAAGCGATTAATAAAGCTTCAACTGGCAGACAATATGGGAGAGCGAGTTTAGTCTCAACGTGAAGCTCACGGCGATCAATTCACGCAATCTATCGAGCAACAATGTGTGCGGTGTTGAGGCTGCAGCTATTATTGATTGGCTCATTGGGAGTCATTGGCATTGCTGGTAAGTTGTGGTCAGTGGGCACTGAAGTGCCAGGGGTCCGGAACCTCTTGCTGATAATACTTCTCTGCCCGCTCACCGGTCCAACCGGTTGCTGAAATTATGTAAAGTATTAATTGACATTGATTGGTTCTCAATGTTTCCCATCATGCACCTCCGCTAGCCGCTGCGCAATTTAGTTATGGCAACTGCGAAACAAAGGGCAGCAAGGAGAGAGGTCTGTGCATTCACATAAATGACTGTCCATTTCTCTACGAGATTCTCAATATTACCAAGACAACACCCGAGCAGAGACAACTGCTCTCCGACAGTCAGTGTGGACTGGACAACACACGCCAGAGCGGCCTGGTGCAACGTATTCTCGTCTGTTGTCCCGATGGCAAACGAGTCGCTCCGGGCACAGACACCTCAACTGGCGCTTCTATTGAAAACCGGAATGAGGACGCGCCTGAGCCGGGCAATGTCCTGCCCAGCATTGGAAAATGTGGCATAATGTTTGCCAATCGCATTATTGGAGGCACTAAGACTCAGCTCTTTGAATTTCCATGGATGGCTCTGCTAAAGTATAAGAAACGTAAGTTTCAACCCGGTAAAAGTTCATACTGTTACCTAACTGATCGATCCCCCTTTTTATCAATATGTATATAACAGCTAGTAATGAATTCGGATTTAATTGCGGTGGAGCATTGATCAACTCCCGTTACGTGCTGACTGCTGGTCACTGCTTGGCCAGCACCAAATTGGAAAAATATCGATGGGAGCTGCACAGCGTGCGCCTGGGAGAGTGGGACACAAGCACAGCTCCGGATTGTGTGACCGAGCTAAGCAAGAAGCAAACCTGTGCCCCCATGCACATCGATATCGAGATTGAGAAGCGGATAGTGCATGAATTGTATGTGCCCAACTCGATCGATCAGATGCACGACATCGCACTGCTTCGGCTCAAGCAGCTGGTCAGTTTCACGGAATACGTGAAGCCCATTTGCTTGCCAGTTGGCGAAGCCGTGCGCAACAACAATTTCGAAGGCTATGCTATGGATGTCGCCGGCTGGGGTGTTACCGAGGATGGCAATCCCAGCAGTATAAAGCTCAAGATAACCGTGGAGGTGTGGAACCATAAGGAGTGCCAGGACAAATATCGCGTTTACCAAATGCATCTTAATGGATCACAACTATGCGCTGGCGGTAAGAACCAGATTGACACCTGCCAGGGTGACTCCGGCGGCCCTCTGATGGTGCCCACTAATGTGGGTCAGCAAGAGGTATTCTTTGTGGCCGGCGTCACTTCATATGGGCCCGTACCGTGCGGCCTGCAAGGATGGCCAGGTGTTTACACACGGGTTGGCAACTTTGTTGACTGGGTAATAGATAAATTGGAGGCATAATCTCATTAATAATTTGATAAATAAAATTGAGAATTTATTGTTCACATTTCTTGTATTCACTAGCTTAGCAGAAGGAAAGTGATGTGGCTAGGTGGGAACTTAGCTACTTTGGGAGTGGAATGAAAGGTTCCTAAATAATGTGGCTCACAGTACAGCCAAGCGCAATCATGCGTATATTAAAAAAAAACAATTACAATATAAGTTCATGGGAGCAAGATTAATCTTTTCAAATCTTTTGATAATCTCTCGCCAATATAAACAATATACAATATACATACGTACACAGATTTGGCGGAAAATGATTATTTACAGAAACAAATACATGCCGGCAATCATTTCTAGTATACAAATTAAACATTTAAGCGCATCTTTTTTTTATAAGCATGAACTTAGCTAAATAATATAAATATAATAAATAAGCAGCTGTTACAAAGAATTGGCGAAAAATTTAGGAAAATGTTCATCTCTTTTTTAAATTTTAAGGTTTGTTTAGCTAACTGTTTTAGTAATTGCAGTAATTCGAGCTGAGAGTTCTTAAATATAAATGAAATTGGACCTGCTTAAGGCTGGCTCAGTTTCGAGAGTAGGCGGCGATAGTCTTGTGTTTTATAATAGGCACCACAACGAAGGCAAAGCTGAAAAACGCATTGCAAATATTCACAGTAATCATACATCCTCGAGTGCAACACGCGGCGCTGTGGCACCCACAGCAATGACTGGCTCGACATTCGGCATTCTATGGAGGGCAGCCAACTCGTTCTGCAATGTCTCCAATACACCTTTCACAGCAATGCAGAAGCCACGACTGCAGGGAAGTAGTGGAAATTCTGGCATTTCGTGGGGCGTTTTATAATCCGCAGGCATATCTGCAAAATGTATAAATAAATATATTATACCTATAAATAAATATATTTAAAAATGTATTACTGACCCTTAATGCAGGTTATCTTTAATCGCTGTGCTTCGGCCGAGTAATCGGACCAGGTCAGCATGCGTCCATGTAACTCCATTCCAAACTTTTTGTAGTGCTCAATCAACTCTTTGCGAAATATGAGTGGCGGATTATTCAGTTGCTTGACCGTGGAATGTGCAATTTTGATAATAGCCATTTCATTATAGACTCGTGAGTTCTCTTTGCCCAGCTGAGTGCCTGTGTGCAAGTGCATATATCATTAAATTAATCTTCGATTTAATCAAAAAAATAATGTTTGAATAACCTACCACGCTGCTTCTCGTAGCCGGCCTCGTTATAGTAGGGCTCATCAACCAGTATGAGACCCTGTATAGAGACCAACACTTGGAGCATTGTGCTTTGGGGCGTCCACACTTCAGTATCGCGTCCTGACCAGGTGCCCAGCAATGAGACGCAAACTTTGCCCTCCTCGTACAGATTTGGATTTAGCCGCTCCGTACAGTAGCTAATGTAATGACAGGTGGGCGGACTCTTTGGATAGTCGCTTCCCATTTGGAAGTCGAAAAAGAAGAGAGCGTTTTCATAAGGCGTGCGCTTGGGTCCAACCATCATGACAGATATTAGATCCATGCGATCCTCGTAGGCACGCACAACCACACCTGCAGGAAGAGACGCCTGCAACATGGCATATTCACGGTGTACGGCTCTCTGATACTGTGCCTTGTTGCTGGGATGTATAATATTTCCAATGAAATGATGAGCGCTTGGCGCATTGGACACCACCTCGAAACATTGATTACTGGGCGTCGTGATGGCCTGCTTAGGAGAGGGTGATGAGCAAGCTGTTGGGCATTCCAGCGGTGGCAACGATTCTGACAGCGCATTTAGATCTAATGGCTGTTCCATAAACTGAACCTCCTCGCCTTTATTTGCTGGTTGTGATTCATGCTCAAGCTCCTCCGAGTCCTCTTCAACCTCATCAATATCAGTAATCTGCTGTTCATCAATGTCTTTGTCTTTATTAATTCCGAATTTCTCCACAATTGCCTCTCGGCACTTGGTCAACTGCTCTTTGATTAGGAAACAGAATACCTCGCAGACATCTGCATCGTGATTGGCAACCAACTCAACACTGGTGTTGGAGGACGACATAATGTTCTGATTATCATTATCCTCGGTACAGTCCTTGCAATCGGTAGAGGCTATATCGCTAGAGCTGTTCTCACCGCGTGAATAAACACCAGAGTCATTCTGTAAAAAGATGCTATGAGTTATAATTGCTTGGTTACGGATTATTAGCGTTTATTCTTACCTTTTCGCATTTGCACTTTTCGAAGGCTTTTATAATGTTGGCCCGTGCCGCTTTAATCATATCGTCGTACTCGGCGCGGTATTTAGCAATGACATCGTTGTAACTCAGTTGGGCTTCGCTTTCGGACAGATCGAAGTTGCTCAGAAGCACGGCCTGCTCAGTCGAATCCTCAACATTGATCCTCTCACTGCTACTATTCTTTTTGCACTGAACCTCTTCAATTTGAGTAGAGGACTTACGTTTATTTGGTGTCGACGTTGATGTAGCTTGTCCAGACGATGGAGGATCCAATTGCATGGTTGGATTAATATTCATGGTACAATTGTCTGTCTGAATCGGCAACGGGACAGAAGTGGCAACAGCATCGGGTCCAGGCAACGAAACAGAAGTTGCGCATTCGCATTTTTCCTTTTGCGATAGAATCCCGTTGAAGTAATCTTCGTGAAAGAAGTCAGTTTTGAGGTAACGGTCCAGATATCGACAGTTCTTGTAAACGGCCATGAGATCATTGAGAACATCTGCCTTTCGCTTTTCTGGCAGCACTTGAAAGATTTTCTCCAGACGATGAATAGCGTCCTTGGCACGGTCAATTCCCGAAATAATGTGCTCCTCTGCTTTCCGCGATGACATGCTGTTACTCATATTATTCGTTTGACTATTAACTGACTGTGTCTCCCAGGAGTTATCCGAGTCATCTGATTCGTATGCGTCCTGCGTATCACTTTGATGAATCTCAAAAAGATCCTGGGGATAACACATGGTTATATGCCCCTTGGCCCACCAAACACGCACGCGTCCATCGGGGAAATTATCAATTACTTGGCCGGCCGTTGAATTGAGGTCATCGCCTGAAAAATTAGACACTCTTATGACCATGGTGCCCGGCCGGTACTGATAATCCGCATGATCCTTTAAATCGTACACGCTTAGCTCTTCCACCTCCTTGCACGATGGTCTGCAAAAGGGCGTATTAAATAATTGGATCGTCTATCAAAAGTTTTAAGATACTTACACTGGATTATCAAGATTGCCATATATGTTAAACCATTTAACTTTGGCAATGCGCTCATCGTGATCCACGGATTGTATGACACCGTAATCAATCTGCGAGGGGCTGTAATCATTGGCCTTGTTAACAAAGTCGCCCGGAAAGAACTCGTGATTGTCCAAATGGTGTATGGGATAGAGCTCGGTAGACGGAATACCTGTCTCCACCGATCCATCCTGCCAAACTACAGTCAGTGAGCTATACACAACCAAAGTTTCAACTACAATCTCGTCGCCATCTTTGGGATCAGATTCTTTTCGATGCAATGTAATTTTTTTGCTAGGTCGAGATTTCTTTTTGCTTGGTCGGCGCTTAAAATTGCGTGTTACCAGACGGGCTTGGGAAGCAATGACCTCAGTATCGGAATTCGCGTCAGTTGTCACTGAGACATCCAGTGATTCCTGTGGCGGCTCCTCATCGGGATCGTCCTCAATAGTTTCCCAAACTTCGTCATTATTAGCCCGGGCCTTCTTTCCAGCTGTGTTAGTTGATACACCCAGTTTCAGCGACAAATTATTAATCTCATTTTCGATCTGCGATCGATTAAGTCGCAGACTGCTTGGTTTAACACTCAGTCGCCGTGATTTATTCATGTGAGCAGTGCGAGAACTGGATGCAGTCGAAGGGGAAGGCAACACCTCATGAGCAGATCCAGTGGAATCGTGCTTTAACTGATCATTCTGCTCGCATTGCCTGTTCTCCTCGGCCTTTTGGCGCTGGTAGATCGACTGGAACAACTTGGCTATGTAACGAGTCAAAAGGTTATCACAAGGTTATTATTATTTAAAAGCAGAACGAGAGATATTATATTGGATATGCATATTTTGGTGCCAAGTTATAATACCTACTGCCAGGGCATAACGATAAAACGAGCACTTTGCAATTTAATACATACCTTGTTCCTGCTCCCAGAGATTACATTTTACTAGTTTATCACATTGCGAATATTTGAGGTAGAAGCGATCGTGAATTTGCAGCAGATAGGATTCGTAGATGTTCAGACGTTTAACTTTGTCCAAGTCAGCGCCGAAAATACAGCTTTTTGGCTGCTTTAATGGATCTAAATCAGTGCCATTCTCACATTGCGGTGTTGCCTTAAAGGTCCAGGCCACATTGATCGCGGTAGTTTTGACAGATTCCACAGTGTACTAAAGAGCATACAATATATTAATTTATCTTGCTCATTGTGTGGGCCTCAGTAAATTGAAATTAATTTACTAACCAGAGATCGTCGCTTGCTGTTTGTTGGCAAGGGTAAATCTGGTGTTAAATTAGTAACACGATCCAAAGGCGGCAGACGTCCAATAACCACATTATTGGGATAGTATACACTTGGACTAAACACTTCACGATCGCACGACCCATATGCGTCCTTGAACTTATGAAAATCGTTCGATGTAATTTCCAGCAGTGCGCCATAACTGGATCTATGAGTAAAGGCGAGAACATGTCAAGTACGAATCGTGACACAGTTTTGCGGTGAGTTACTCACTTCAGTACAACAGACTCATCCACGCTGACGGTGTAGCCGATCCAATTGCCCAGGCATACGGGTACATCGCGAGACCACTCGGAAATTGGACGCAGACGCTCCGAAGGTACATTCCTGATAACGTATTTGGTGCCCAATACCTTGACGTCTGCACGAACGTTAACATCGCGTACATAACCCGCCTGGCCTGACAGATGTTTCTCTCCGGGCAAGCGGCGTCGCACAACGTCACCAGGCATTAGGGTGCGGTCGGCGAGGCCAATCTGAAATGCGGTAATGCCGTTAGAGTTCGAAATAATCCGAAGAGCAGAAGAAAACAAACAACACGTGTCTACGCAAGCTGCCAAAAAGGCAAAACAGTTGTCAAAACAAAAGTAACTGTTTTTTACTGTTATTCACATACACGCATATTTATATAATTCAGTACATAAATACATACATACGTGTAATATATGCATGTATGTGAAGCTAGACAGTGACAATTACATAACCTCAATCCACTCACCGATTTTTCTGTTCGCACAATTTCCTTTCCTTCGGGATAAAATGCAACACGCACCTCTCCCTTTCCGAGCACGTCATTAACCTCCTCCTCTTCATCATCTGACGAATATGACTCGGCAGTTCCCGTCACAATTCCAAAGGAAACACGGCCCTTACGATCGATTTGAAACACTTCATCCTCGAAAAAGAACTGAAACTCTCGATTGACAGAGCTCTTGGAGGACGTTGTTCCTCCGCCGCCGCTTGTCTTACGATTGCCATGTGCACTACCCGTCCCACTGGGTCGCAATTCAGATGTTGTTGGCGGTAATGGTGCTACAGCGCCCGCCGATTCTGTTGCTGGTGGTGGAGGCGCCGCAGCCTCCAAAGGGGTGCCGCCGCTTTTGGCAGCACCCGCGACTTGACTCAGCATATTACCAATTGTGAACTGCATACATGAGAAGACAAATTAAGGAATACAAATTAATAGACTGGTTCGCAATTATCTGAAGTTTATGAGCTTCGTTTTTAATCCCTGCAGGCAATCGTCCCTTTTCTTTTCACAAGCTGCAATAAATTTATTTACCATGGGCCGCTTGTCGGTAAAAAGTCGATCTGCTCATGTATATGTATGTTGCTCTTACTTACTCCAAACAATTTAATTTATTTACAACTGGCGAGGTTTGCTGGGGCTTAAAACATTCAATAAAATTACACATTTACTTTACACTGCTAGAGGAATACATTTAATTAGCTATACTGATAACTTGCAATTTGTTACAATTTTGCCAACTAATTCTAAAAGCTACTATAAACAACATCGAAAAACTAGTTAAGTTGGGCGCAGTGAAATTCCATTTACAGAGACAGTAACATAACATTTTGCTAGACGGTTATTAACAGCAAGCCAAAATCCTTTTTGGTCGCTGGCATTTGCTGCAAACTCAAATTTAAGTTTTTGCCAGGCAATGTACAAACTTTTGGTGCTTACCCCATTTAGTGGAGAAAAGTTAAAAGTGATTTACGAAAAGGTTTATGCAAAACTAAGCTTGTGAAAAACAAATGAATGTGGCGGAAATTTGAACTTAACAACTGTTTGTTTCAACTATCAACAACAGACCAACAGTGTGTACAGGTACCCAAGTAATTGTTTTGACAAAGAAATTTTAAAAATGTAAACTTTTCAAGAAAATAACAATTTTTTTATAAATAAAATTATAAATTGTTTTCCTTGCAAAAATAATTACTTAAATACGATTTAGTACGCACATTAAATTCCCTTCGTTCGGGTAGGTGTCTGAAATCATAAATATAACTCAATTATGCTGTTATTATGACGTTGTCAAAATTATTACCTATTTCTCTGCCCGTGACTCCAGTTTTATGAAAACTAGAAACACTACGCTAATCAACATCGTGAACAATATGCCTACTAACGCGATTCTGCAGCAGCTCATATTGATCCAAAGGGTTTAAATATATACATAAATGGATTTGAACTGTAAATTGAACAATTTTTATATGAACTGCCGTTGTTATTGTACTCACTCTTTTTGTTTTAAACACGTGCACTTGTGCAAATAATGTAATATTTTCAATGAGACTTTTTCAAAAACTTCGCTTTATTTTGTTGCATTCACAAAAATTTTTCACACAGTGTCTACTTTGTAAAATAAAATGATAAATGATAATGATTAATATATAAACGGGAAACGAACTCATGCACCAGGCATGCTTTGTTTAAAAAATACATGTTAAATCATTACTCGTTTTTCAGAATTTGACATAAAATCATTATTATATCAGTGTAAATTTGAGTTTAACAAATATTTACCAAATATTTTGCGATTCGGAACAGCGATGAATTGCTCGACATCTCTAAAATTTAAAAATATATTAAAAGTAAATAAAAATGTATACAAATAAAATAATCGAATAAATACTCGACCGCCAACCATACTTAAGAAAGAAATTTTGTCGAACCCATTATGGTTGGTGCGATCGAGAATCTGTTATGTTGACCTTAGTGGCCCGAAAGGTCAGTTTATGATTTCTTTTGCTGTTAAATGCAGCAGGGTATCATTAATGTAGAAATGTAGATTGCTAATTGTTTGATTTCTCGCTGCTGACAAATTCGGTATATATACATGAAGGCAAAGTAAAATTTAAATAAATTAAGCTTTAAATCAATTTTCCAGCTGCAAGAAAAAATTTTAGCTTAATGGGTTTACTGTTTGGGCTCTACAATGATTAGTCACCCGTCAGTTAATCATTGAGTGAGGACAATGAATTATATATTTATATATAAATAAACAGGAAGCTAGATTATTTTATTTCAGTCTAAAAATAATCTCATATAAAAATGTAATGTTCTATTTGACTGATAACTATATTTATCTAAGTGCAAATGTTTAACTTAAACATTTTTTTTCTTCAAAATTTAGTGTTTTTTTTACCTTTAAAGTCGTACTATTGTTGCACTCGCGATGCGGGAAATGCCGGGAAATTTGAGTATTAGAGTGAAAATACGAGGAGGGTTCAAAGGTCTGGTCGTAGGTTAATCCGTAGTCGTACAACCTTAACTAGAGAGTGCTTGCCAATAGTTATTTTGTTGAGCTTTATAAGCGAGCGAAAGTCGCGTGCGCGATCGATAAGGCGGGAATATACGTTAGGTAATATGTAAAAGGGTCTGGGCTCAGGTTATCTCATAATATGAATGGTTAACTGATTAGCCCTATCACTTATATAGATTTTCTTAGAACAAACAAATTTGAAAGTAAATGAAAACACAAGATTTTCATGAGAAGCGCAAAATTTTTTAAAGAGAATCGTTGACATTAATGGAGACGTTAATCTGCATCCAGGGGAGTGTTTTTTTTATGCCAGTCGACATTGATAGGGTGATGACTACCTATAAATATGGACGTCGACAGCACTGAAGTGCAATAACGAATCCGACGCTCAGTCAATAGAATCAAAGGATTCAAGAAAAAACTCTTTTTATTTTAATATGTACTCGAAAGTGTGTGTGTTGCTTTTGGCCATTGGTTTGAGCCAAGCTGAGCCCCACCTCACGACGTGACGTTTATTCTGAAAACCACGGGATTTAGCCATAGTAATTCAGAACGTTCCCTTTCCTGCTTTGATTACTATTTACCGCTGTTGAAGGAAATGGGCGATCAGTTCAAAAGGGACTACCACAACTGCTTGGAAGATGCCGACTATGATCGTCGGAAAGTCCATGCCGCTACCCAGAATAATCGCGACGAAATTGATTATGCTGCCGCAGAGACCTGCGCAGCGTTTACTACTTATTGCAGCCAACAAACCAGCTCAATAGAATTCTTCGAGTGCTACACGAAAGTCGTAAGTTGTAATAGCTTAACTTTTGATTCGAAAAAACAGAAAATTTTATTGTATTTGTTATCATTATTTACGGGGTGCTGATGGTAGCAAGTTCATGTACGAGGTCTCGACCAATTCGGAGGAGTTGTTAGACCAGGTGCGTGAGGATTACCGTGCGATTGACATTAGTCAACATTACTGTACCAACAAAACGGAGCGTGCCCATACTGAGGAATCGTCCAAGGCCTATGAAGAGTTCAACAAGTGCTTGGCCGGATTATTGCCTGTGCCAATTGATAAGACAACGACACCAGCTCCATCCTATGTGCCAATTGATACCACACCGGCTCCATCCTCTGTGCCAAGTGATACGACAACGACTCCAGCTTCATCCTCTGTACCAAGTGATTCGACAACCACACCAGCTCCGTCCTCTGTGGCAATAGATACGACAACCACACCAGCTCCATCCGCTGTGCCAAGTGATTCGACAACGACACCAGCTTCATCCTCTGTACCAAGTGATTCGACAACCACACCAGCTCCGTCCTCTGTGGCGATAGATACGACAACCACACCAGCTCCATCCCCTGTGCCAAGTGATTCGACAACGACACCAGCTCCATCCACTAAGGCAATTGATACGACAACCTTACCAGCTCGAAGGGTCACACCAGCTCGAAGGGTCACACCAGCTCCATCCACTAATAAAGGATTATATATCAAGCTTGTAGAATGGGGCTTAAAAATTCGAAAGAAGTTTCCATTTTAATTTCAATAAAATAAAAAATGCCTGATTTTTTTAAAAACGTATCCTGTTTTGGTATATTTGTTAATTTTAAACTAGAATTTTAAAAATTTCACATGCATTTTTGTTGTTTTTTGTCGATTTTCTAATTTTTGAATTTAAATTAATTTTACCAACTTCAGCACCCAACTTTCACTAGAACAATCCATTTTATTTAATTTTTTTTTAGTTTAATCTTTATTGCTTCTTTATTGCTAAATTAGCTAAAAACAAATCAAGTTTAAATTTTGCGCGGGCTATGTTTAGATCCAAAACCGGCGATATTCATGGGAATCGATATTTAACAGCTGCTGTGCTTAATATCGTCAAGTCATCGAATTGAACCGATGAAAAGCGCCTGTGCCCGTTACCGATAACACACTGCACAGCTGTTTTTTGTATTGCGGCAGTGACATAACCCCAACAATTTGTTAAATTTTTTATTAAAAATTTAATCATTCTGACATAAAATGTCCTCCAATAAATACAGCGAGCTGATTAAACTAGGCACGCAGTATGCAAGTCGTATGAATTATCTATCGAATCGCATATTTGGCGAAGTGGCGCGCACAACGAACGACAAATCCATGAAGGTTGGCTGTTAAATAAAAAATCAATGAACAATTTTATTAATGAGAAACTTCCTGCAGGTTGTTCGAATGTTTTCAGAAGAGCCCATACAGAAGCGAGACTACGTTGTTAACTGGTATCCGCGGCATGTGGAAACGCATCTGCTAATGAAAAATC
Organism: Drosophila rellima; assembly: GCA_035043635.1. Taxonomy (NCBI): domain Eukaryota; kingdom Metazoa; phylum Arthropoda; class Insecta; order Diptera; family Drosophilidae; genus Drosophila; species Drosophila rellima. Next base: position 571,207 of record JAWNMV010000604.1, read on the forward strand.
TGAGAGATTACGGTCTTTTCCGAGATGAACATCAGGACTTTAAGGAGGAAATGAAGCGTCTGCGCAAGCTACGTGGCAAGGCGCCGCCCAAGAAGGGTGAAGGCAAACGTGCATCCAAGAAATAGTTATAATAAACAAACCTATTATATATGTACATACATATGTAAATTTATTATCAATAACTACGCGTCAACAATTTAGCACTGCCTGCAAAAATCACATCATCGTGTTGACGACACTCGTACTCGACTGTGGAAATCTTACGGGTGTTTAGGAGTCGCACAGTTACCACGGTGTCCGTTTCAATGCGACAGGGCTTCAGAAATTTAAAGTTCTGTTCTAGCACTACTGTGCCTGGACCGGGGAGTTTGGTGCCAATAATGCCGGCAACAACGGCATTTAGCAGGGCACCATGAACACGACGTTCCTTAACCGGCAAGTCTTTGGTGTGTATATAATTGTAGTCACCGGTAAACTGTGCAAATGTCTCAAGATCCTGCTGCGTGAACCGTTTTATCACTTGAACCTGCTGCAGTTTCGTTGGAGCTTGGCTGCATAGCTGACGGCGTAACTGCTGGATCATTCTTTATTTCGGTCACTTCAATGCGACTGCCAAAATCCTCAAGAATTACTTGGCACAGCTTGACAATGCGAACGTCGTTCGACTCCCGTCGCCAATGTTGCACACGCTTGAGTAATTCCGGGTTTATAAGCACCTGCTTATTGGCCAATCCAGCGCTTAGAAGTTGGTAGTGGAGTGCCAGGCTATGAAGAACTATTTCAGAGTTCTCTGTGCGCAGAAATAAACTCCTAATTATTGTTATATTTTCGATTATGAATTTCGCTGCATTCCTGTCTGTCAATTGTAACAAAAATACAGAAATCTTTTTTTTGCTCACTGAAAAAACATATTTACCTATGCAGAAATTACACAATGCCGCTATTGCGTGAAGTTGTAAATTTTGGTTCTGGGTGTCAAGGCTTGCCACAAAGACGTCGAGCGCATCAGCTTCATGCAAATGCGGCCAATTAATGGGATCATAGGCAAAGTTGGCCAAGTTCGCGGTAACCTGCTCCAGGGCCTCTGAGAGATCAGTGATGAAGAGATGAGGGGAAACAAGTGGTGGCATATGTGCTTTAATTGCTTACCAACGTTTGTAGAGGTGTAATATTCATCGACCAGATGCCCAATATATTCACGTCGATCTATACCCCCAGCAGGTGTTTTGCGTTTTAAATGTTTATGGCTGGAATACATAAAGATTACCAAATGCCGCTTAAAATGCAACAGGTAATTTTGTTTGCCATTATACTGTTAACGTAGGCATTCACAGTTGTGTCGCTTACAGAGTTGCTCCACATTTAACAGCTTTGCTCCTCACCCTAATGCTAAACCTTGGGCAAACTTTTAGAAATAATCGAGTTTGCTTAAATTTTTTAAAATAAAATACACAGCTTGCATTTAGAAAATTTAGTTTGAAAAGTTTACAAGCTTAAAAACATGTGTTGCCAGCTATTTTTCCATATCTATGTACATGTATGTATTTCTTTCTCCAGGTACTAAAGTTCGCCATCCGAATTGGAATTGTTTGAAAAATAGCTTAACGCTGCAGCCACAGACTTCGGCGGTATGTTAAAGAGCGGATGGGTGGGTAACAGCTCGTTGATCATGTCTCCAAGCACCTGAGGATTTTGCGCAGACTCCGAGTGCTGTGCAATGGAAACACCGCTCAGTGTATAGCAGGTGTGATACAGATCTTGGGGCCTGAGATTGTGGAGTAAAAAGTGATTTAATATATATAGATCTAGATGGATCCAATTAAGGATTTCCTGCACTTACTTGCCGGGCTTGTCAATAAGGCCACCGTTTGCTTTCTGACAACAGAGTATAATGTATTCCTGTAGTGCTTCAATATCAAAAAATGTGTGCTCCATGCTTTTGTCGGAGCCAACTAAAGTCGCTTGCGTTATGGGAATTGTAGCACCCACCCAAAATGAATAGCATCCATCCACCAGCTTATTGGTGCGACCCTGAAACCCGCCTTCGTAGCTCATCTGTCGACGCAGGGTCCACTGGAGTAACGCTTTTTTATCGCACTTATCCGCCTCGTTAAGCAAAGCAAGGCTAGCGATGCCACAAAACGTATAGCCACCATGAGCTTCCAAGTCGGGGGCACCACCAAAGCCGCCTTCGTATGTCTGGCAACACGCAATCCAATCCCCAGAGCCAGCAAACAATTCCTTCAGCAGAGGCTCAGGTATATTTACCAGCTTTGCACAGGATATGGCACAGTATGCGCCTCGCACATCCGTTTCCCCGTCTACGTGGAGACGAAAGGAGCCATCCGCATCGCGCACGCTGAATAGGAATTTAATGAGTGAGTCACGATCGATAGCGCGGTATGCTTCTTTGGTGCCAATGATGCAGAGACTGTTAACGGCAGCGTATGTGGGCGCCAGGTGTGCATATTGTCCTGGCCCGCCGCCAAATCCTCCCGTTGGTGCTCGGCATCTGCAATCATTAAAATGGAAACAGTGCAATGAATAGTTAGATTACTTTTCACTCACTTGCTAAGAAACTGCACGACTCCGTTCAGCGTTTGCTCATCAAACGTAAAGCTGAGCAATTGCGCAGATTGAAGGATCCAATAGACACACCAGGGACGACTGCTGTCCAGGCATTGGTAGTGGGATGGCAGTGCGCGCAGCATGGAATCCAGATACTTGTGATGCTCAATGCGGTTGAGTTGCGTTACACGCGGATTCAGAAATTGTGTTTGCTCGAATCGGTCGAAGCATTTCTCCACCGAATCTTCAGTTTTTTGCTGCAAATTGTACGTTTTTTTTACACACTTGTTTATCTTATTGGTCAAAATTGGATTACTCACCTGCTCTCTGGAGCTTATCGTGGATACTTTCTCATCGTCGAATTTTAGGTTTTTGATCTGTTGAAAGTTGCGAAACAAGAGCTCGTCTGATGACCACATGATTTATATATCCGAATTCAAAACAGTACTATTAATTTAATTTTAAAAGTTATTCTTCTCTGTAGTGCTAGTATATCGAAGCATTTGGAATATGTTCGATTGAGCGACTCATATGAACCTATGCCGGGCTCACACTGCGTCACACTGTGACACAATAGTCATTTTGACATGAACAATTAATATGCAAAATAAACACATATGAAAAATATCTTTTTATTATAATATTTACATTTCGAGTACGAAGTAAGAATAAAAAAAATCAAGGTGATAGGTGAACCTCCGTTATGAATTGTGAGCGTAGCACAAGTTCCCGAATGTTGTTCATATAGTTCACCCGTCTGTTAATGTCGTTAAATGGCACACTTGAAAATTGTCCGTCGAAATTGCTTTTCAAATTTAAATATTACATTTGGTTAGTCTTGAAAGCATAGAAATTATTTATATATATACATAAATGGATTTTTATTTGATAAAATAGAAACTGGGATTCTAATTGGAAATCAGAACAATTCATTTTAATAGTGACATCAAACTAGCTGAAGTCATAACTTCATGTTGTGATTCTTTATGTCGAGGTGTCAACTTTTTACCTATATGAGCACCGCTCACAGTATACGGCTTCATCGTGGCAATTAGTTCCATTAGGCCGTAGAGGGAAAGGCACACAACTGCATAGGTGATTGCAGTGGCTAATATCTGAAATACAATGACCAGTAACAGCTGAAACCAATTACCGATTAACAATTCTCTCTACTGATATATTTATGTACCTAATGGCTTATTATCAACTCACAATGAGCAGCATCTCCAATATTAGACCGATCCACTGCACTAGACGTAGATCGCCTAGCCTTTTCCACACTGGTCTCGATCCTGACGAAGGCCGCTTGTTTGTAAATGTTGTATTTGCGACAGTGCTTTCATTTTCGCTCTCACTCTCGCTCTCTTTGTCTGCGTTCAATGGCAAGTACCAATCGTAGTAAAAGCTCTTCAGAATTGAACTAATCGTTGATTTTTTTCTTACTGACTGACGCACTTGAGCTTTTATCGGTTCTTCTACTTTCGGCTCGTTTAAATGCTGAAAGCAATTGTTGAAATCTACTAGGGAAAGTTTTGTCTCAATATTGCACTTCCTTGGTTCTTCTTTGGTATTTTCATTTCTCGAATTAGGCGTAGATTTTTCATTTGGCTTTGCTTGTTTTTGTTTGTTCTATAAAATAAAATGTTTAATTGTTTTTAAAAAAATAAACACTGCCGAAACAAATGACTTTGTTTCGTAGGCCCCGGCGAGATTCGAACTCACGATCTCCTGTTTACTAGACAGGCGCTTTAACCAACTAAGCCACGGCGCCATTTGCGCGTTGTGAGAAATTATTTACAGTAAAGCAACACTTAACGCACTGTGAACTCACGTCAAGTTGGCTGCGTCAGCAGGTCTCAAGTTGGAACCGATAGAGGGCCAAGAAAATAATTGCAGTATTTCAACCATAGGTGGTGCTACTTACCGTTCCGCTCGTTCCATATTCGTGCAGCTCCAAATAATTATTATCGAACTTGCCCTGTTTAAGCTGCTCAATCTCCTCGTCCGTTATGAAATTGTTGGTGTCCACACACTCGTTGGCATAGAAATCGTATTGGATGCCCTCCCCCATGCAAGCCGGAACTGTTTCGCATTGTTCCGTCGTGCGATTGTAAAAACTCCGCTTGCCAAAATAAAGTTCCTCGCAATTGAGTGGAGTGCAATTTCGGAAATAATTCTTATCCCAGTTCTTACAATCGACAAAATCCTTTCGCCGACGCAGCGAATGGTTGCCCGCATCCAAAGTCTCGAAGCGTGTATCAAAGTAGAGTATCTGTTGCGTCCTATTGACCTCATTCCGATGATTGACTCCGCTGACGACGATGGGGCAGCTGCCGACGCGATTGTAAAGCGACTATACACAATAGAAGCAATCAGTGTATATTCAAGGTGGGTACAATCCCAGTAACTACTGACCACAGTGGGCCACACCAACGAGACTGTTATGCTGCTGCCCGGCTCAATGGAGCCAAAGTCTCCCCCAAAGATGCTGCCAGCCAACACCTGCTCTCCGTTGGTCGTGTTCAAGGTGCAAATGCCTTCGGAGCCAACCGTAAAGCCGAGTACTTCCGCTTTTTCTGCTTTTCGATTGGACACTGTCAGATCTGAGAGTGTATGCGATTGAGAGTTGAGTCAAGAAATTGACGGAGTGTGCCTGGAGCTTACCAAACATTAGACCTATGTCATGCTCTCGGGGCACGCGCATGATGATCCTTGTAACGCTGCAGGATCCATAGATGCTGCGTATGTCCATAGCCAAGAAGTACAGCAGCAGCTGTTGTATCATTTTCAATGAAGCCTACGATATATGTACAATATATAAATTAAAGTTGACGCAATTTTCTTAGCCGTCCCCTTACACGATGGGTCAGTTTTAAATAATAACAAAAAAAAGAAAAACGCTAATGTCTTGTTGTTTAATTAAGTGTAATTTTAGTGCGAGTCAAGCAACCCCTTAACTACCCTGCATACTACAAATATATCGTATATGATGTATCCGCATATCATGAAAAGGGTTGTGGCATTGCAATTTATGTTTTAATCATCAAATGCAAGCCAACTGATCAACGTTGTTCCCTCTTAATTTATGCGGCGGAACAATGTTTTGAAGTAACCAGGACTGAGGCGACAGGTGACACTTGCAACGAGCTCAACATAGCTCAGCTCAGAGAGAGAGAGAGAGAGAGAGCGAGTGAGGAGTCTGTTGCTGTTGCATATTCATCTTGGAAATTTCCAAAACTAATTTGACAGGAAATAATTAATTTGGCCTCGATGAAAGAATTAATGCCACAGCGGTCCCAATTAAAATTATTTCGCTTTCATTACCCAATGAACCAGGCGTAATAATAAAAGAAATCCAACGACAAAAACAACAACGTTAAAATCAAGTAACAACAGTCCCAGCTCCATGGCTTGAATTCGAGACAGAGCGACAACAACAACAACAACCATAACAAAAAGAGAAGTTTAAATAATGAAATCACTTCGCACCATCTCGAAATTGCTCATTAACATTTTGTGTTTGCGATATCAACTTGTGAAAATCGCAGAACAGGCCAGCCTCTGGCCAACTCGCTAACTTGGCCAACTGACAACTTGGCCAACTACCAACTTGCATTCGTACTCAAATGGTTTACACGACACTTGTTGCAATATTTCGCCAAAATGCTTAATATTTTTATGCAAGGTTTTCACATTCTAATTCTTTTATTCCATTTAATGTACTAAATTGTTAAATGCATTTTATGATCTGACCTTGCAGAGTTAAATTGTACGCAGTTTATCAAGTTAGCATTACAAATTTTTTTGTTGGTAAAATTACTTTATTTTGTTACTTTTGTGGTTTGCTTTCTTCAAGGTTATTTTTATATTTTAAGGCATTTTTTTGATGTATGAGTTGAATCGCTTACAGGTTTCAGCGAAAAATCAAAGGAACCAAAGTTTTTGTATAACTTGGTAAAATAAAAATATTTTTAAATTCTCAATTGTTTTTTGTTATTTTCCCTGACTTTTTAAAGCCATTCAAATTATTTAGTAATAAAACTCCAAACTTCTTAAGAATTAATGACAATTCTGTAAAATAAAATATCTCAGAAATTCAATTATCACAATAATTATATACGTGTAAACGTAGTCAAGCGACATCATCCCATGTCTTGGCCAGATTCAGAGGCAGACTCTAAGGCAGCTACTTGGCTTTTATTTATTATGCCACGTTGTTGTTGCTGTTGTTGTTGTTGCTGTTGTTGTTGTTGCTGTTGTTTCTGTTGCTGTTGTTGTCGTGGTCTCTTCACTGTTAGCTGCAGTTGCTTGGCTTATTAGTTGGGTCAGCTTTGCTTTTGAGGTGTGAAACTGGCCCCTCCCCCTCTTTCACCCCTACTCCACGGTTGTTGTCCAGGACGTCTTGGACTCTTGTGGCAAATGACAGTTGCCCTCTGCTTGTTTTCGGGTCGTGATTTGTCTGCGCTGTCTCCGCGTTGGCTCTGCAATTTTGTAAAGGTCGTTTGCTGGCTTTACTCAATGAAAATTGGTAGAAGAGGACTACAGACTTGCAGACTGTTGCAGAAAGCTAAAGATAAGCCAACTCCAGAGCTGGACGTGTATTTCAGTAGCCCATTCGATTTATGTTAAATAAGCTGGACGCAAGCGCTGTTTGTTGTAAAATACCAATTGCCGAGGGGATCACAGCTCGTGTGATTCACGTTTCTGCATTGCACAGGGAAGAGGAAGAGACCACAAATGAAAGAGCAGAAGGAGTTGAAAATAAAAAAAGAAAAGGGAAAAGAATCATTGGCACTGCATCAGATTTCTTAATTTAATTGGCTTTATGCAAGAAATTCTTTGGGCTGGGCCTTGCTCTTAACTTGGCTTTTATAGACAAGCTGTCTGCGACTGTCCAGCTGCATGAATCCCCTTTAAAAAAAAGGAGCTTGGCTCAAAAGGAAAACAACCAAGACATTTTGATATCATCTTATTTTTGAGCTCTGAAACGTGGGAAATTCTACATTTACTTAGCCTTCTTCTGCTCCCCTTTCTGTTTCTTCTTAACCCAATTCTTCGATTCTGCTTTCAGCTGACAAAATAAATAGCGAATCAATAAAAAGTACGGCAATAAAAGTTGTTTTCAAAGTAGAAGAACAGCAAATCATCGTAATTTGGCAAATGAAGAGAGACAGCAAAGGGTGAGGAATGCTCTTATTTAGGGTGGCCGATTAGAAAATACCCTGCATATTAGCACACTATTAATTCATGCCGCTTTTCTCTGTATTTATTTAATTCATTTTAATTTTTTGTATTTTATTTCTGTGTATGTCTTTTTAGAAATGATCTTTACTTCGGGATTTAAATTTTTTTTTTTTTAATTTAAAGATACTCCCTTGTCTTGAAACTGTGTGGTACCCTTTGAAGTTAGTCATTAGTACAGGGCATGAAATATGAAAAGCGTTGAGGTTTTCCATCATCGCGTGCAGTGGCTGCATTTTAGGAACAATTGCAGCGCATTTAAGCATAAATGCAGGCGAAAAGTTCAGACCAAGTCGACAGTGAATAAGTGAATGGGTGTTGTGAGTGTGAATATGAGTCTGAGTGTGAGTGTGAGTTTGAGTGTGCGACACTTAATCATCAGCGTGAAATGAAGTACAAGAAATGCAGCTCAGCGAGCTGTTTTGGCCCTGGCCAAAACTCTTGCAACTTGGCTAACACACAGACTTACATCCGTACAAATGCATATGCACACATACATGCATACGTGCTCCCATTTGTACAGTCTATCATATATGTATGCACATACATTCTCTCATCTATATGTATATAATTAAGCCATAAATTCAGTTTTTATGATTTTCCACAAAGTTATGAATTTATGGCAAGCGCTTGCAACAACGTAAAAAGCCAAGACGCCCCTCAACACACACCACAATATGTACCACAAACTACACACATAAACAATAATTTGCGAAAAGAAAAAAAACAAAAAAAAAAAAAAAACGGAAGTGCATTTAAATGCGCGCGCATGCGAAATGGCAGCTACTTAGGAAGGCAGCCAAGGCTGAGGGAAGGAAAGGGGGATGAAGGGGAAGTTTGGGCCACCAATCCGCTGGCGACGCCATTTTTTGACCATAAATGTCGAGCGTTTTTCAGCCAAGTCGTCGTAAACTTAACGCTTTTCGGTTTTTACTCCCGTGATGAGCTCGGGGTAAATAGGGCAGGGGGGATCTGGCGGAGGACACTGTACAAAAATTTAAATATTTATTATACTCTCTATATTTTGTGGCCTGCCATTGCAATTCGTTATGCAAATTTGTAAGCACTTGCCCAAAAAAAATAATACACAAATTTGTTGTATTAATTGCAGCAAATTGTGTAGAGACCTTACCTCTTAAAGGAGGTACTGCACATTTGGGCGGTACTCTCTTCGAAGACCCTTTCGGGTCATTATTCCTTATTTTTACTCCTGCAATTTTGCTTACATATCTTGCTGGAGATGCACCCTGTTCACTAGCGATGGACAGGTGAAAAATATTACATGATAATAGTTTTAATACATCCAGTCATAAAAAAATATAAGAAAATATATATCAATATATATATAAAAAAAAAAAAATTATTAATAGAAAATACAAAAAATTATGAAGTATTGGGATTAATCTTTCCCAAACCAAAGCAATATTTTTAAGATAGGGAATAGGGGTAGATAATTTTTATAGTTCGGATTAAGCTTTTAAGCTTATTTTGTAAAGCTTTTGTTACAGTTGACAAAGAAAAAAGCACCAGAGCTGAACTTCCCTCTAGATTCCTTTAACGATCTCTTTTTCTCTTTCATTCTCTACAGCTTTCAGGTTATTCTGTTAAGCTCCTCTCTAAATTCCTTTAACGATCTCTCTGTCCCTATCATGCTCTACAGCTTTCAATAAAACAGAGCTTTCAAGAGCTGAACTCCTCTCTAGATTCCTTTAACGATCTCTCTGTCCCTTTCATATTCTACAGCTTTCAATAAAACTGTTTTAAGCTTATTCTGCAAAGCTTTTATTAAAGTTGACATCGAAATAAAGTTCGAGAGCTGAACTCCTCTCTAGATTCCATACATTTTCGTTAGTACCTACCTTCCCCTCTCTGTATGTTCCTCCCTCCCCCTTGCGATCGGTTCGTATAGCTGTCTGGTACAATTAGCATAATCGCTCTTAAAATTGCAATTTGAGCTGGATGTTTTGCAACAGCCGCACGTATCTGACATTGTTAATCGCGTTTGCCGCTCACCAAGGGTTGGAGGGTTAACTTTACAGCTGGGGCCAGTAATGGGTATGCTGCCAAGGCTAGGGAGGAGTAGGTCGGACTCTAAATTGAATACTATAATTATGGCAATTAGGCAAAATGCTCATGACTGCTCGTGTCATGGCTGCTTCCTAATGCGAAAATAACGTCATTAATTTTTGGCGCCCAACGAGAAGCGAGCGATAAGGTGCGTTCTACGACAAGTAGAGCCGAAATGGATCTAGTCCTGCAACCCCCGGGGTGCATGCCACACGTCATAAGACGGCAGCAGGCGATTCATTCTCGGGGACACCAGCGGGTATCCTCGCATATCCTCGCGTATCCTCGCGTATCTCGGGCTAAGGACACGCGGTCCAACCGCTAAATGGGGCAGGTGCATTGCGAAATTCCGCGACGCGTTTCATAAAATTGCACAATTTCAATGCGGAAAAATCTTTTGGGGTGCAGCGAGTGCAGCAAAGGGATCAAGACTTAACGTACTTATTGCATACTTTGGCATTGAAGGCAATTACCATGCAGCTGTCCCCCCTCCGACTGCCTAGCAACTACCCCCCCTGAACCGTCCCCCACTTGTTGTGGCCATGCAATAATCCGCTAGCTCTGGCTTAGCCCGCGAGCCGTGGCAATTAAATGCGATTAAATCGCAAAAGCGCAAACTCTTCAACTTCAAATGAAATGCCAGAAAAGCACTCGCAATTATATTTGAAAATGCATGGAAAACAACGACAATAAAAAAATATGGCAACAACAACAGCAGCAATAGCAACAACTGGGCGTAATTTGCATAAATATTTGTGGCAAAAGAACAGCAGCAACAACAACAACTAAGAAAACTTAAGTATCTACAACGCGACTACAGGATATCTTTTAGGTTAATCACACTCAAATATAAACATAAATATTTGCTCTTCAACTCATCGGAAATAATACTTAGCATATTTTGTCTTTACTTAAAATAAATTTACTTTTGCATTAAGAATTTTATATTAGTTAATTTATAATTTATAAAAAAAATATATTTTTATTAAAGAAAATTTAAAGAATGTTAAGTTTCTAATTCCAGTTTGTTGCCTCAGCTCTCTCTACTGGGCATACCCCATATCACAGTGGCTTTGTGATTACAGGGTATAACAACAACTAATGAAAGCCAACAATGGCGAGGCATAAATTACACTCATGGCAAGGCAACGAGGTTGCTGGCTTATCTGAAAGGCGAAATTAGCTGATAATATGCAAAACATGGCGAGAAATTGCAGCCTGAGCCAAATTTTAAAAATTATTACTTTGCACAACTGCGCACAGACTCATATATAAATATGTATACATATTCATAGCTATCCACACTAACATGTATCCTCAAGTTTCTATTTATGTTTAATAGCAGCTTCTAATTATCATTATAGCTGCAATTCACTAAGAAAACCAATCAGTTCAGTAACATATTCATTCGTTATCATTCTGTTCGCACTATCTATTTCATTTTGTATTTCATATATAAACATATTCATAGTTGTTCACACTAACATGTATCCTCAAGTTTCTATTAATGTTTAAAAGCAGTTTCTAATTATCATTATAGCTGCAATTCACTAAAAAAACCAATCAGTTCAGTAACATATTCATTCGCTATCATTCATATTCATTCTATGTATTAGCACTATCTTTGTCTATTTCCATCTATTTGAATTTTCAATAAATAAATTCATCTTGAAATACATTAAAATAGTCGCTAGCAAGGGCGATCTTCAAAATGAACCATGTGCGACCCTCAGATATGAGGGCGCCGTGGCTTAGTTGGTTAAAGCGCCTGTCTAGTAAACAGGAGATCGTGAGTTCGAATCTCGCCGGGGCCTAGCGAATACATTTGCAACATTATTCGCGCTATTTCTTTTTTTTAAACAAATATATATTTTAAAATATAAACAATAATAGAAAAAATTTTTCGTATATGAAATTAATATTATTTCAAATGAAATTTAATTTTATTCAAAGTTGTGCCTGTTTTGAAACTACGCGCGGTTTGCCAATGGAATGTTTCATTGATACATTCTGAATACGCTCGGAGCTTGTGATTGATTTCGGATATTGTTCTCGCATGTGTTACTTTAAAACTCAAAGAGCTTTCGCAGAAGCTTTTGGGAGTAAGTGCAAATGTGATAAACGGCTTAATTAATTAATATAAATGTGTTAATTTATATATGCACATACATATGTATGTATGTAATGTTTTTATGTAATTTTCTCTGCGTGCTCTTTTTTTTAAGTGCGTGCACTCAAGATATTGTGCTAAAAGTAGCGGGATATATATTAAATAGGGGCCGGAGAGCGAATGAGAGAAATTACAAATAGCTCCGGCCCGTGTTGCAGTGCAGCGAATATATTTGGAATAGTAGCATCAAACCTTGTATATTTTTTGTTCGTTGTTATATTGACATACTTTTTCAAAACTATTTATGTAAAGAAATCAGAAAAAGGAATAAAAAGATGCGGCAAAGAAATTAAAATGTTTAGTTATTTTAAGTATGCAACCATGATAAAATTATATATTTTTTTTATATAATTATGTATGTAATTTTTTTATGTAATTTTCTCGGCGTGCTCTCTTTTTTAAGAGCGTGCACTCAAGATATTGTGCCATAAGTAGCGGGATTATCTGTAAAAATTAAAATGTATTTAGAAGAGGCCGGAGAGCGAATGAGAGAAATTACAAATAGCTCCGGCCCGTGTTGCAGTGCAGCGAATATATTTGGAATAGTAGCATCAAAACTTACAAGCATAGAATTATAATATATTTTTACATAAAGAAAACAGTATAAGAAGTATGTTTAATGAAAATAGTTGATTCATATTAATTGTTTCTCAAAATATATTTCCAATTGATATTTCTTTAAGCAGGAAAATGATTGAATTCAAAAGAATAAAAAATTAAAAATTGTAATATTTTTCGAATATGAAAGATATTTTAATGTTTCTTAAAAAATATTTTGAATTGCAGTCGCTTAAGGCAGAAAAAGAGAAAGAGTGATTAAATTATAAAAATAATTTGGTTCAGTGTTGCAGTGCTACTGATAAGATCAGTATCGGGCAAGAGAATGTACATGTGTATGTATGTGTATGCATGTGTCTTATTTAAACATAAAATCGCTTCTGATTTTCAAATTACATTGTCAATAACAATTTGTGGAGCTGTCAGCTAAAGAATTGAGAATTCTAATGGAATGATTGACTGCTGGCAGTACTACTACTACTACTATTTGATTAGTGCGAGGCCAGTAGCAACGATTTAACAATTTTACAAAGGCAACAAATCAACGTTACAACAACAATGCAAACGGCTTCTACCAAGTCGTTTTCCCAAGCCCCAAAAACAAAAAACGGCAGCGGCTGCAAACGTCGATCAAGTGTCACGATCAAATGCTGCCGTTGCGATTGCCTTGTGCAGATCAATCGATAGACTGAATGCGATCGTTGGATATCGATTCGAGTCGTGTGGGTAATTACTTAAATCACGCAACCAACTTGGCCAATAGTTGGGAGTTAGCATTGCCGTTGGTAGTCGTAGTTGTGGTTGTAGTTGCAGATCTTCCACTTTCGCTTGACCTTGTCTAAGCCTTAAAATGGTCAAAAAGAAGGCATTGTTTCCCAGGTCCTCGATTCGAGATGCAGCTGTGTCTTCTCGACTCCGGACGTATCAATGTCAATGTCAATTGCTGGGCAATTGTCTAGAGGGCGTTGCCTGATCCGCTGCTTAGCCGGGATTAACTTCTTGCACTCGCTTCCAACACATGCTGCAAGTGCATCGTCGACAGTGATGGCAACATCTCACCCGGATACAATAGGCAACATCAAAAATAACATTGACAGGGCAAACAGACGGCCACAAGAAATTATGTTGCCAGATCCGCAGAGAGCTGGCAATTATTTATTATCCTGTTTGCGCCCGGAGCCATCGGTTGCCATCGCCATCTTCTTTGCCTTTGCTTGTCTGCACCGTCTGCTGTTTGGCCCTGTCGTCATAATTCTCCGCCTGGCCGTCTCTCTGCCCTCTTGGTGTCCATTCCACTCCCATCTCTCATACGCTCTCTTTGCTGCCCCCAGTGCAAATCACCGTCGTCGCCATTGCCACGACTGGGCAACATTTTAAATTCTTCTTTTCCTCCACTTTTTTGTGTTTCATAAATTTTGTGGTTGCTTTCTGTGTTGTTGCTCTGGGCTACGCTTTGGCTTTTTCCCTTTGTTGTTGTTGTTCTTGTTGTGTGCCCGCCCGCTGTGGCTGAGATTCTTTCGACTACCGTCTAAGTCACATACATAAGTACGTGTGCTCACTTCAGTGTGTGTGTGTGTCGGAAAGTGAGCGCGTGTTTGTGTCTCCTCCCCATATTCCAGTGGCCAGTTACAGTCACTCGACCGTTTCTCACTCGTCTCCTTTGAGTTTGACTGCATTGAGTGACTTTTTTGAGTGGAAGTTCTGCTGCTGCGGCTGACTGCAGTTCCATTTCCAGTTTGTTGCTGGACGATGGCAGATGACAGTTGCCAGCGGTAGTCATAGTCACAGTCAACTAATATGTATGTATGCGAACGTATGTATGTACTTATGTATGTACATATCTACATACATATGTTAATAAATGCTCATATTTATGAGAAAAATGTTTCATCATATTTACATTTTCAATATATTAACAACTATAAAATTAACCGGGAAAGCGTAAGAAAACATGTAATTCATTGGTTATAGGAGACGCAACTTTTGAAATTTTGTTGTTAATAGCCCCTGCATCTACATATGCTAATAAATGCTTATATTTATGAGAAAAATGTTTCATCATATTTACATTTTCAATATATGTATTAACAACTATAAAATAAGCCGGGAAAGCGTATGAAAACATGCAATTGATTGGGTAAAAAAGACGTAACTTATAGAATTTCTTGTATTTATAAACCCTTTCTCTGTTATGACCTTGGAAATGGTATTTAAAGTTTGTCACAATTTGTGTAACTCATAAAAGGAGGCATGGTAGATCCCATAACACGTTGATATTGATAAGGATTACGATATGGTTCGTCAGCTCCTTTTGCTCGTCTGTTGACTATTATGCGGTATGAGCTATCGGTCGAAAATACATTTTTTGTATGAATATAATATTATTTAAGACAAGCTAAGATATAATATTATTTATATCAAGCTAATTAGCAGGGCTTTGAAAATGTATTAAATTTTCAGCGTCCATATAGTTTTTCAAAATTTTAAACATATTTATATTTCAAGTGAAAATATGCATGGACATATCAGCATGAAAAACTTCTGATATTATAAGCATGAAAAACTTCTCAACTTTTGGAATACTTTAGATTCAACGAAAGTACAATATTGTAGAATGTTTGAAAATTATATAAAGTCAGAAAATTTTACATATTTTTCTACTGTACAGCAGCTTTTACACTATTTTTCCTTTGAATAATATTAATTGCTTATATTTTAAAAAGGTTGTGAATCGAATTGTTTTATTTGTAACTTTTGGATAATTACTATACATTAAATGCTGGGGATTAAGTTATGTACCTATCTATGATTTTAAATGTTGCCAATGAAAAGCTTATGGAAACTAAATTATCATGAAAATAGCTTAACACACATATAATATAATAATTCAACTGAATTCTAAGTATGTAATGCAAATTATAATATTTTACAACTGTACCGTACATTATAGAGTTTATTAAGACTTTGACTGTTTAAATAATAAATATGGTCTATTTAATTAATTTCCTTAATAGTAGGAACATATTAACTTGACCAAATATCTAAACATTTAGAACTTTCAGTTAAAAAAATTGGTTTGATCGCCACAATGCCGTTTTTAAAAAGAAGCGTCATAAATAAAATATGTATTCTCTAAGTTAAAGCCACACAATTAAAAATTACTAATTAAAATTATTAAAAAAATGTATTCTTCAATGGACACATTTAAAATCTAATAATAATCAATATAAAAAATCGTCTATGTGCGGCTTTGGCTTCTTAACTCTTTTGTGAGTCTTCAGCGTTTAAACCGCAACTAAGAGTTGCGAGTATCCATGATTCCACTATTAAGAACTTCTGAACTTGTGACTTTATAATTTTCTTATCCAGCGATTTTCTATGTGAAGGTTGCATTGTCATTGTGATCAGTAGAATCCCCCCTCTCTTACCTTCTCCCTCTTCGCTTCTCTCGCCTGCCTCAAGGTTTTATTGCGTTGATTTTGAAAATGACAACAAACTAAGTTCCCCTTTTGTAGTTGTTGCCAATTACGCGCACTCTCACCCACACACGCACTCGCACACGCACACACACATGCCTACATACTTACAGCAGCCTATGCATGCATATTCATATATAGATATGTTCATGTCATCCCCCCGCCCTTGGTCTGCCCTGCATCTCTGCGTTGAATGCATTTTCAATGGCATTTTGATTGCAATTGGCCAATGTAATTGCTATATTTAGCTTAATGGCAGTCAAGAACACGGCATTACGTATACGTAATACACGTATTTACCTACATCTGTGAGTATATATGTTTGTACACCTGTCTACAGCAAAAGCCACCCACACGCACAGTCAACTTTCAGTTTCTATGCCATTAAAGCGGCAACTCGGCTCACTTCGCAATGTGGGTTAAATTCCGATCCGAAACCCATCCATTGGCCAATTGACAGACGTTGAACTCGGCTTTGGTTATGGGAAGAAGCCTTGGCATATTGTCAGATCGTAAATCACAAACTCATCGACACATTTTTGCAACAAAAAGCGATAAATTGTTGTTTTTATGTATACCCTGTAGTCATTAAAAACACGTATACAATGTAGAAAGGTTGTTTTAGTTTTGTGACACTGTCAATCCTACAGCTAAGTTTCAACTATATATATTTATTTTTTATTTTTTTAATTAAAAAATTATATAATTAAAAGTTTAGGAATATTCGAAATATTTTAAATGATCCAAATATTGGTATAAGTAATAAAATTAACCATCCTTTATTGCAATTAATATTAGTTATAATATTAGTATTTGCTTAGGAGTTATTATTAGAAAGCTCAGGGGTTTCTCGAAAGGCATAGTTTAGGTCTCAGTTAATTAATTAGCAGACAACCCTTAGTCCACTAATTATATAACTTGGTATGTAGTTTGGAGCTTATGTTTTCAAATTTAAATTTTTAGATTTGCCTAACAAATGAATTGTATTTTTTTTAAATCTGTTCTGAATATTTCATTAAAGTCGAAACATAAGAACCGAGTTAAAATAAATTTTAAAGCAACTTTGTTTACATAATTTACGTACTTGAAATTAACTCCCAAACCATTTAAATTAGACTAGAAACGCAGCACATAAATTAGACAGAGTTCAAATTAATAAATTAAATTTGTTGGAATAAATACTGTTCCACATATTAATGTTATTAGTATTAGACAAAACTACAAAAAACCTACTTACCTAGGTAAGTAAAAAATTAAGTATATAAATAAAGATATTTTTACCTGCTTGTGTGAATTTTTTGGAACTAATATACACAATATTCACAATCACAGATGGATACACAATAGAAATTGTTTTATAATTACACTCGTATTACTAATTACAAAATATACATATTTAATTATTTATTTGTTTTATTTACTTATTACAACTGAGAACTAAGTGCAGAATATCTTCAAGTTCAGCACACCCGAACTTAGCATTCTCACTTGTTTTTTTTTTTTTTTTTTGCCAGGCAAATACAAATTTTCACTGCATCGCATTGTCGCATTGTCTTGACTTGCCCCATGTCAAAGTTCCCGCCGCGGCGTTGCAGTGCCAACAGCTCCTGGGCAAGAACAACAGCAACAACAGCAACAATATGAAATGCCCTGGCAACAGCATGAGTTCTACACATGTCTGGCATCCTCCTCTCCATCTCCATCCCCAACTCCAACTCCAACTCCAACTCCATCCCGATCACGATCTCAGGTTGCAACAACAAGCGCCAGTCGTCGCCAGTTTGTGACTCTGGTGCGGCATTTTAGCTTGTTTACGCTAAGATGGCGTATTGTATAACATCATTATGTGGACTTGGTTCATGTTCATGTCATAATTTTGCAATGCACTCGGCCAAGTTGGCCAACCAGTCACAGTCAGAGTCAGAGTCACAGTCACCGTGTGCCCAGCATTCCATTCCATTCTGCCAGCAGCGAGTGTAGCGCCAGTCCAGTCGCATCTCCAGCCGCGTTCTCTGCTCTGATCTCTCTCCTCTTAAGTTGGGAATCGGGCATCGGGAATCGGTAATCGGACATCGGGATTTAGCCCAACACAGTGTATCAGCATCAACATCAGCATCGGCATCAGCATCAGCATCAGCATCGGCATCGGCATCAGAATGTTGTGGTCGCTGTTTGTGCCATGTTTTGGGCAGCGTAATTAAAAATAAATTTTCGCGCGCTGCGTCAGACAGGAGCGGAGTGGGCATTATCAGGGGAATATTGACACAAAGTAAAATACCAGGGAGTCAAACCGAAGCAAATGGCGGTTTCGGTAGGTTCCGGCACAGGTTCTGGTACAAAAATACAATCTACAATTTTTTTAAATGTTAAAAACAAATATTTTTAAACAAAAATATACATACTTATATGTATTTTATCGAGATAAACCTAACTTTAATTTTAAGTATTTTTTTTAATTTTAAGCAAAATTATATACATGTTAAAAATATTATACATATGTAAAAAAATACAACATAAATTTTTTAGAAAAATATTCCGAAACTATACCGGTACAAACGGTTCAGTTTTCGGTACTTTATTCTAAGTTTATTTAGGTTCCGGTTCCGGTTTCGATACTTCATTTGAAAGGGTTAATTTCCATTAACTATTCCGGTTACTGTTTTAATCCCAGTAAAATACATTTAGAAAATTTATACTCCTTTGGTTATTTGAAGATAAATTTATTTATCTATATTTGTGCAAAGCAAAAACATCAATTGTAAGTATTACACTTTTAATATTTCATCTATTCATAGAGATTTTTTAACTAGCAAATGATTAACGAATTTATTACACAAGTGAGTTTTTTCGAATCTTTATTCATGATTCTTTCATTGATTCATTTTTGATGCTGTAAGTAAGCTGATGTATTTAAAGATACTTTTTTGAGTATTTAAAGATTAAGTATTTCAGTTATTATTTTTGTTCACTTAAATATAAACTGAAAGTTGTTTTTTTTTACATTGATTTTTTTCGTCAAAATATTCTAAAATTAGTTAGCTATGACTCTTCTTGTGACATTGTTTCGACTGTTTGTTGCGACTGTTACGTCTATTGGGCCCCTCAACTGCCCGAGAACCGCACCTGTTGTCCAAAGGAACTTGCACAGCGTTTTTGTTACTTTTTAATTTAATGAATATTCTGGGACAATTTATTAGCCAACATATTGATTTCAGCGTTTGTGTGTTGTCTCTCTTTTGCATGCGTTTTGTAGTTGTAGTTGTAGTTGTTGTAGTTGCTGTTGTTGCAAAGTTTATACGGTAGTTACCAACATAAATAGCAGCAATTTGGTCAGACACCAGCCAACACAGGCGCAGGCCCAATCGCAGACACATGACCAGGTCCAAGCCGTATCGAACCGGGCTAACCCAAGCCGAGAGCTTGCTGAACAAGCTCACAATTAATATGACCAGCCCGCCGCCCGCTCCACAGGAGGTCGTTGGTCGGACCAACGGTCAGAGGTTCGGTGTGTCCTGTTGTGGGACCTGGACCTCAATCTGAACCCTGAGAGACTTTTTGCTGGCCGATAGCTTCTGCTGTGTGTCGATTTATGGCTCTTGGCAAATTGTTAATAAATATTTTATTTATATTGATGAGACAACACGAAATTATTCACAATTTGTGGCAACTTCTGGTTGCACATCCACAATTGTTTCACATTTTTCCAGCTAACGCGTTGATGAAATAATTTCCAACAGCTGCGCATTTGTTTCAATTATCAGTCGAAAAAACTGACCAAAAGTTGACCAAATGCTACATCGTATATATGATTGATCTGTGTCTGAATGTCCATCTCTGTGCGTTGTGGCACCCTGTAATTAGCGCGTGAAATGTTCTGCTTAATTCCCTACACCCTACAGCTAAGGGCCTGTTGAGTTTGTAAGCAAGCTGGACATAAGTATGTATAGATTCTAAAGAACTTTAGAGTTGATTCGAATCACTTTAATATCTATAGACATATCTTGACAGAAGTATCTATAGATTTGAAAGATATTTAGAGTTAATTCGAATCACTTAAATATCTATAGACATTTCTAGACATAAATATCTACAGATTCTCAAGACTTTTAGAGTTACTTCGAATCACTTAAGCTATGCAATTTAAATTTGATGATACTTAAATTTTATACATTGAAAGTCTTATTAATTATTTTAATTTATTTTAATTATTATACATATGTAAGTTTCTTATATTTAATATCATAACTAAAGGCTAGAGTACTAGCTACTGGGCCATCGACTCTAATGTGATACTTGTAAATTTCATATTCAATGTTACTCCAGAGCTCTGAATATTTAATCTATTAATCTTTGACTTATTACATGGGATGATTTATATGATTCAGTGCTTCATTTTTAACATTTGCTTTCAAACTTAAAGGAAAAAGATAAGTTAGGGTATGGTGTCGTCAGTATCTCTTAGTTAAATTAAATTTCTTATTTCATAAGTTTTGGACAATTGAAAGTGGAATTTAAATGAGTTTAGTTGCGGGTATTGCAGCTACCGCTCCTGCCGCCCGCTTCGATCCACCTCCTTCTCCTGCTCCTCCCAACGGGCTGTCAATCACAATGATTTATGTCGCCGCCACACAGCTAGAGCGAGAGGCAGATATGGGGAGTGAGAGAGAGAGAGAGAGAGAGAGAGTGAGAGATGGCAAAGCTGTTTGTATCTTTGTGCATTTGCCTACATCAACGCGTCAATTTATCTTTCCGCAGTTGCAACGAAACTCATCAACGGCGGCGGCTTCTTTCTTCCATAATGAAACACCCGCAAGTCCCCCATCCACCTCCCGGCGCTTATGAATTCTTCATATTTTATTTTTCTTATTATTTTTTTCATTTGAATTTCATTTCATTGCTTAATTGTCGCAGCTTTTGATGAACTGTTTGTTTGGATTTGCCGCGACAGTTTTCATGGCCTTCTCACTTGGATACGGATCTTGAGCTTGAGGTGTGGCCTGCAGCTGGCGAGGGGAACAAACCAGCTGCATACCCTGTAATTTGGCATCATTTCAGTATTCAGTTTTTCTCGTGACAGACTCGCCATTTTGTGGCTACCTACTGATGCCATTTACATTCCGTCCCAGACTCAAACTCAGACTCTGAGACGAGATCCAGACAATTGTGTCGGTGCCCCACCGCTTGCAACTCAATTTACCAATCAAATTACAAATGCGCCGCCAAAAGATACTTATTAATGGCGGCTCCAAACGGTGCGGCTCGTCTTCCAGCTCCCCAAACCGTGTGTATACTTATAATTTCCACGAATTCTCCCCATTGTCGATAATAATTGATTTGATTGATGCTTCGACGGCGGCTGCTTTTTCCTCTGTTGATTGGCTCGCCTTCGATTCGTTTTCATTGCTCTCTCTTTCCCCTTTACACACGTAGTCTTACCTCTATCTGTCTTATTTCCTCTCTCACTCGGCGCAAGGGCTTGAGAATTTGAGGTTACGCTGAGCCGAGTTACTGACGTCACAACTAGCGGCTTTGGTTGGAATTATTTTCGAGCTAGGTTCTTATTATTATTATTATAATCGAAATATAAATTAAAATTTTATAATATTCTAAAATCGATAAATCTACAATTTTTATTTTGTACAAGTTTTAATGAAATTAAGCTTTTTCTTTTAAACTGTATCGGAGTTTTAAAATTAAACTCAAGTTTGTCAATATTTTTTAATAGGTATGCCATTTTGAGATAAATTATATTTAAATAGAATTTAAATATGTATTGTCTTATTTTTATCATCGGTTTTGATTTGTGTATTGGCTTGAATATAAAACTTTTTGTTTTGCGATATAATTCCTCACTTTCAACATTTTATAATCTAAAAGTCAAACAGTCGCAGTTAAATTCATACATTAACTCTTAAATAGACTAATATGCAATTAAACTTGAGCTTATATGTAATTAATTATTGTATTCATCTCAACTTGAAATAACTAATGGATAGGCTTGTTCTGTTAAAAGCTTTGTGAAGAATATTCCAACTGTGACATCACGTGCAAACAAAGAGTGTCAGACCCGTAAAATTCCCTCATATTCTGTGCTTCCTTTCTTTGTGGTCTATCTGTGAGGGTCTAAAATGGCCACTAAGTGGAGATATGCAACGAACTAAGCCACAACACTTGTTAACAAATTAGGAGGATGAATTTGCATGCTAC
This sequence comes from Drosophila rellima, assembly GCA_035043635.1. NCBI lineage: Eukaryota > Metazoa > Arthropoda > Insecta > Diptera > Drosophilidae > Drosophila > Drosophila rellima. The sequence continues at coordinate 593,494 of JAWNMV010000604.1, forward strand.
TCAGATTACAATCGGCAAGTGGAAATGGACAATGGACAATGGACGCATCGCTGACCTTAAACCTTGAGGGCAGCTTGAAGGGGGGAACAACAGCAGGGACAAGTGTAAATGTTGTTTGCAAATTGAGTTCATGTTAAACGCCGTTGAGCATCGCCGAGGAGATATGACTGTGGAGTCTCCCTTTTGTTGAGGGGAGTCTCGGGACAATGCGGCTCCTTAAATCGTTGGTTTAGTTTTCGCACAGCGGAGAATTCCACTTAAATTGAGCGCTATGCTTTCAAAACGAAATTAATCTTCATTGGAAGCCATCGACAGGAGTTGTGCCACAACAAAAACAAAAACAAAAAAATAAGGAACTGATCTGTTTTGGTAGAAGGAACTTCAGACTCCAAAGACCCGCTGGCCAAGACCGGGGCCAAAAAGAAAAATTAGCGCAAATGATTGACAGCCTAAATGAGAATTTAATGGAGAACTGTTTTTGATTCCTTGCTGGTGCTGTGGGGCCCACAAGGAGACCTACTTCTACCTCCTCCTCCCGTCCCTCATCTTCCCATGCCCCCAGCTCGGCTCACTATAATTTACCCAGCCCGACAACATTCGAATCTTCCTGTAAAAGTAAAAGCAAATTGTTTCGCCAAAAACAAGTCGAAATTGATACGAAATTGATGCTTGAACGAAACCAATTTCCAACTCTACAAATTCAAAGGAGTGCAGTTAAAAAAGTTACCGTTACACATCCGTTTCGGATCACACAAATTGGTAAAGGGTATTCCCACCCCAGGGATGTTGAATTGTAACCATTTGTAATAATCTGTTGAACAAAGAGTATTTAAGTTTTAAGAACTACTGTTCGTTTCACACTCTGGTTAGACAAACATATATTAAGAATTTTGTTGGAGATTGACAAAAAATCGAATGAGATTTAAATTGATGAATATCAAATTTATAAAACTTATTAAATTATAAAACTTAACTCTTTTTGAATTTCGTCAAACTTTGATTCGCTTTATTTTGGCAGGCAACTCTGTTCTGAACAAACAGGACAATGATCTGAATAAGAGCAAAAGGAATAAATTTCATACTCTTTGTGCGAGAGAATGAAATAAATTTATAATTGTGGAACTGCTAACTAATGTGGGGCTCTGCACATAGATAAGTCACCTATTTTGAGACGTGAAATGCATAGAAATAAATTTGAAATTATCAGACTGATAAAATTGAACTTGATTATGAAAAAGCAGTCTCATTCCGTAATGTAAAGTAATTTATACAGAAATTCACCTTTACTTATAAATTTTATTAAGGCAGAGAGAGAAAAAATGAAAGCCAGCGAAAGGAGATATTGTCTGACAGTGAGGGTATTCCTAATATTGTGGAACAGCCAACTTGATAGATAACTTGATATTTTACCTAGATAAATTCACCATTATTTATAAACTTTTTTGAAGGCAGAGAGAGAGAGATAAAGGAATATGAAATGAATATGAATATTTCTATTATTGAGGAACTGCCAACTTGAGAGATAACTTGATAAAATTTTATCTTGATAGAGAAATTCACCATTATCCATAAACTTTTTTTTAAGAAAGAGAGAGAAGGAGAGAGAGAAGAATATGAAAGTCATCGTATGAAGATATTGTCTAGCAGTAAGGGTATTCCTTTTTTTGTGGGTCTGATTGATAGACAAGATTACCACCTTATCTTATTTAGAGGAAAGTTCCCAAGGCTTCTTAGCAAAAATGGGTTAGCGACATAGTCTTACTGGAGCATCAGCCATCTGCCCACTCTCACCCTGTGCCCCCTTCACCCCCTTCAATTTCGACTCCTTTTCGCTTGTGTTCATCGCTATCTGTTTGTGTTGTGCATTTGAAATGGTTTATTTGCATTCTGATGCGAATGCGACGAAAGTTTGCTGCGTGCCTCCGCGAGACGTCAGAAGTGCATTTTTGCACGCGATCCTTTTGGGCTCCTGCAAATCCTGCCTCGCTCTCTGTCTCTCTCTCTCTCGTCTTCGCTCAGCCCCTTTTGGACTGGCACTGGCACTGACTGACGTCACTTGGCAGCAGACAATTTATGCGCCCAGGACCCTGGGCCCCCCGCCAGACACTCAGCTGTCGTCCCGACTGTTCCAACTGTCCAACTGTTATCGATACGTCGACGTAACATACGAGTACCAGTTGCCAGTTGCCAGTTACCAGGTACCATGTGCGTGTCATCAAGTTGGCCTAAAGTGACAGTCGCGATTTAATGGTTGCGGCCAGGGCAAAGTTACAAATTAATAAAGCAGTTCACTTCGCCTGGTCACTTGCAGCCATTGCAATGAATAATCAATCGATTTCAGTTCAATTAGCACCTTTTAGTGTGCAAAATAGCGCGCCCAATCCACGGCCCACATTGCTACCTGGCTACTGCCACAATCGTCTGGCGTCTTGGCCCTGTCAAAACTTAAGTGGACTCGACCTGCAACTTGTTACTGCGTGGGCCTTGCCCAGGGCTGTTTGTCTAGTCTAGTCTTGCCATTCCCCTCTGTGACAACAACTCTTATATCATATCCACTGACAAGCTTACAAACTGCCTTTAAGTTAGATATGGACGTGGGCCAAGTAAAACAATCGCTAACTTATATAAAAGGTGCGTGGATTGGGTCACTTTTAGCAGTTATCTATAGTTTAGTTTCAATTAAATATTTCTGGTTAACTTTAATGAATTTTGAAAAAAAATTAATGATTTAAATACAATTAAAAATGATATAAAACAAAATGATTTTATTGCAAGTATGCTTCGTTCTGACCATATCAGTTTTGAAGCTATCGAAATATTTGAGGCACAGAATATTGCCAGTAAAAAATTAAAACAATATATTTTTTGAAAAAGAAAGTGTTGTTTATTATTTAATACATTTATAGACGTGGGACAAATAAAATAATCACCAACTCATGTAAAAGACGAGTGGTTTGGGACACTTTTAATTGTAATCTTAGGTTTAGTCTCAATGAATTATTTCTGGTTAATTTCAATGAATTTACAAAAAATAAATATAATTAAGATAAAATTAAACTGGTTGCTCCGTGCTGGCCATATCAGTTTTAAAGGTATCAGAACAGTTGAGGAATAGAATATTGCCAGTAAAAAATTAAAACAAAATATATTTCTTTTAAAGAAAGTGCTGTTTTTTATTTAATAAATTGAATGGCCAAAAAGGCACTTTTAATTGTAATCTAAAGTAAGTTTCAATTAATTTTGTTTTAGTTTTGAAGGTATCGGAATAGGTGAGGAACAAAATATTGCCAGTAATATTATTTTTAATATTTAATAAAAAATTAATATTTAATTAAATATGTTTCTCAATATTAAAAATATATTTTTCCCTTTAAGAAAATTTAACTCTTTTAGGGATTTTCTGAAAATGAGAAAAAACACGATTTAACGATATTTTGATGCATCTGACTGTTAGTTAGACTGGGCAGCACACAAGTCACGCACGAATTGCACTTCAACTGCAACAGAAGACACGACTTGGTCTCAACTCTAACTAAGGTTTCATTCAATGTCAGTTAGTCGCACAATTTAAGCGCATAACTGCAAATTATTTGCCATTGTAATAAAAATTGACTCAGTTTTTCGTTTTGAATGCGTTTTATTTTTTTTGTGTTTCCACAATTGCCGCAACCTTCACATAGAAAATCTCTCAACAAGAAAATTACACACGGACAACACACAGACATTGAGCGGCCCAGAGGGGCGGACGTCATTGGGAAATGGGCGTAAGGAACTTTGACAATTCCTCGGCGAGGGTCAAGGGATTAGAACTGCGGTGAACCACAATTCCACAGTTGCACAGAGGAAACCAATTAAGCGTCAAAAATGATGGTTATGATGGCTCTGTCGGGTCGAGTGTACTCGTAATTATTGGTATTCCATCCGTCGAGAAAATTGAGGTCCGTTGAATAATTCACAGTTGAAGAAGAGGAGAAATGAGATAAATATGAAGATGATGGAGAACAATAAACATTTAAATATGTTGTGGTTTCCGCTGAATGTCGAATGTGGGCAACCCACGTCGTATCAGCTGTCAGTTTTCAACTTCGTCTAGTTCCAGAATTACTTTTAAATCTAATTAATTAACATTAACACGGCCTGGTCTGGCTGGCTTTTGGCTGGCTTTTAATTTATTATTATTTACATAACTAATTGAAATGAGCGACTGAAACATGTTCATGCCCAGTTTTCATTAGCGAGAAGGCGTGGCATATCTCGAAAAAGTTGCCATTAAATATTATCTAGGAAATTGTGCAAGGCTGCATCTCAGACAAACTCAAAGACTCGGCAGACAAATTTCATTAGTGATTTAACTAAGCGAACCTGTAACTAAATCGGAAAACCGGAAAATCTATGCCAAAAATGCAAATTTAAAGCGGGCTTTAATAAATACAAATACGCTACCCTACTGATCATTTTTATATTTATAAGAATAATCTATTGAGAATCGAATGCATTTTCTCTGTTTATCGTGGTTAGACTCTTAATCCAAACTTGTGTTGATTTAGGAGTTTCTATTATTCAAAGGAAGTTTAGTATGAAGTATGGTAGGGTATTAACCGGGTCACATATATGATTCAGGACTTATAAATATGGTTATGGCGGGCGCCGACTAATTGCAATTAATTATTTAGGTAATCCATCATAGCAGCAACCGCTTGCACTTGAAGTTGTTTCGTGGAGGGGAGCGCAACGGACTGGGGATGGGAACTGGAACTGGAATAGGAATGGGAACTGGAATGGGAATGGGAATGGGGTTGGGGATCGTCTGCTGAAGTCGACGGCGGCGGCTTTTTGGCAAAAACTTTGGTGCCTTGAGCACGCGAATGTCGTATAAGCAATTTTTTGACGCTAACTATAATGCAAAATGCAAATTAGAGCAAAGAAAAAAAGAAAAAAAACGAAGCTAACAAAGAGAAGAGAAAAGACGAAGGAAAGGGAACAACTGTAAGTCATATTGAATTAAGCTTACATCATGGAAAAGACGGCCAAATAATGTTGGCTTGTATGGGAGTAATTTAATTTTATGGATTGCTTGGCTTACTAAAACCACAGTCAAGTTTTATATAATAGCCAAGTCCAAATAGTTCTCACAACGCCCTCCCTTTGCGACCAACAAAAAAAACGGTGTAGTTCAATTGCGTGTTTTTCGAACTACAATTAAAGACATTTCAATTAGAGCTAAACAAATTGTTAACTTTACGATTATATTTTCAACTCGAAAATTTAGTTTTAGAAGTGAGAGAGAGAGAGAGATAGGGAGAAAGGGAGAGGCTTATGTTGTGACGTGTAAGTTTAAAAGCTCAAACGCTCACGTTGTTATTCGACAATTGTCAAGGCTTAATTATTTACTAATTGTTGTTGAATTATGAAGAACTATGCCGCTTAATTACCCACCAATTACAAATTGTTTGCTTTGCCTATTTCTTTTTTTGGTAAACTTTTTACGTACTCAACAAAAAACAATGTACGAAAAAACGTTACGTACTTTACTATTCCACATCATTCCACACCGTCCCTAACTTTAGGCTGAAGCTTCCTAAGCTCCGCCCATCAAGACGAAACGTTTCGTTTGCTGTATGCTGTTCGTGTGGCTTTGTGTGTGTGTGTGTGAGTGTGAGTGAAACAACCACCTTTTGATAGCTGGGAACAACATGGCGTGGTTTCATTCCCACATCGTTCCGAGTGGCGCGTCTCGCTGGAAATTGAGTGAAATGCAAACAAATTTTCAACGCCTCCGAAGTGCAGACACAGACACCTCTCCGAAGCGAGGGCAAATACAATAACAAACAAAAAGAAGAAAAACTAGACGAAAGAACAAAGAAAGAACGAACTGAATGCATATTAATAATTCTTTTTTTTTTTAGTTTACACGTTACACGTTACACGTTTCATGGTTCTGGTTCTTAGCTAGTAAGTAGCTCATTTGCTTGCCTTAAAGCAATTCACAACAAATGCCATTTGAGTGCACAGCTTAGACGCACTTAAGATGGCCAACTGCTGATAAAGCCAACAGCTCGCATCAACCCTCCACTCCCCTATTCCCCCTATGTGGCCCTCATGTCGGGTTAATGCGGCGCAAATTGCTCGTGTTTTCCGACAAAGACAACTTACACCTTGCCCAAACACAACCAACAACGAACAGCGAACAGTCGACAAACCAGACACGGCCATTAAATCTACATAAATGAAGTATTCTCCTTTGGCTTTGGCCTGCTCCATTGAGCGCCTCCAGGTGTTGGCTCTTTGGGTGCCGAGATTGGCCAAGACCGGTGAGAGATCGAGACTTTGTGTCTTGACTGTATTTAAAGTAATTTCAGAGTTAGTTAAACGTTGCTATTGTCTATAATTGCTACTGTTCCGTAATTGACAATATTATTATTAGAAGGGCAGAAAACTTAAAAGGAGTCTTTAAAAAAGGTTAGTTCCATTTGCATACAAATAGTGCTCTTATTCTGCTATTCATGAATTAAAGCACAATATGACTTAGTTCTTTAATCTTCTAGCATCTTGGCTCTAGATAAAAAGTGAAGAAAAAATATGTATGTTCGGTGTAATTGTTTGTAATTGACAATCTTCTAAAAAAAAAAAACATCTTTCCGAAGTAAAATTCTAGTGACGAAAACATTTCCATGCCCCAAAGTTTCTTGTATCCAATTTTGTGATGAATCGAATTAAATTGTAAATTAAACTTATTTTTAAAAAATAAAGTTTTATTAGGTAAGAAGATTCAGGAATGCCGAATGCCCCCCGAAACCCCAACTCAACTTAGTTCTTCAATCTTCTATCATTTTGACTCGAGGTAAAAAATGAAGAATAAATGCATGTTCAGTATAATTGTTTTCGTCATTTTCAGGTTTTAGCTCTTATCACTACAAAATTCAGATCTCCGCATAAATTATTGACTTCGATATTGCAGCTTATTCAACGAATTAATTCATTATATTTTTACAGAGTATGACGTAAAACACTTAAGATTATTATAAAAGGAATAGCTGAATTAAAATTTTAGATTGTTTGGGTTTTTCTGTGTGATCCCAATCTTTGTAACAAATGTTAGATCAGTTATACTTATATGTAAACTTTTTTCTGTTCAAATTGTAATTCAAGCTATTATTAATTTAGTTGTTAATTCTCATTTTTAACTTTAATTTAACTTAAAATATTTAATTTACTTTTTGCAGACTCTTCTCAATCGTCAACCTTTCGCACCCTTGGTGAAAAAAGAAAATTTTTGTTGCCGATGAACCTTTCTTGATTTGTTAGAGAAGTATTAATATTAATCCATTCGACTAAAAAGGGGGATGAGAAACAAAAATTGTAAAAATATCAGAAGAAATTGTGATATTGAAATTGTGTTTTTTATATTTTTCCCTTAATGACATATTTAAGATGATGTTAGAAATTGCTCTTATTTATCAGAATAGTCTATCTGTTACTAATATTTCTTACCTTCAACTTTAATAAGAAGGAGCGCTTTTGACAACATTTACTCATCGACATAAAAAATATAAATGCAAATGTAAACAATTCAAATGTTATGTTTGTAATGTCTCTAATCAATTATATTAATCTATATTGTTTTCCCTTCCCTTCACCGATCTACTGATTGGGAATGGGTCGCAATTAATATTTCAATTTAATTCACATAATTTGTTTACGATTATTGGTAAACAAAAAGTTCTCCTTTTGTTTTTGGGGTCGAGTGGAAACTCGCGTGATATCGAAGTTCCTCGTCAGGTTTAATTGCATTATTGATCTAAGTGTGAGACGGGCAAAGAGGTTCCTAAATTTCGTCAGTTTCAACTGTTGTCCAGCTGTGCGATTATCTTGATGGATACATTTCTTGCTCCTTGCCCCTTGCCTCTTGCCACATGCAAATGAGTTGCCGCCTGTTCCCAGCCAATTCTCTGGCTCTTCGCTTGCCCCATTTTGCGGTGAGCAAAGCGTTAAAAACGCATTTAGCATAATTTCATTTTGCGCAAACATGAATTTTGCATTTGCATTTGTAATGAGTTCTTCCACTTGCCCCCCCTTGATCATTGCCCCTGCCCCTCTGCAGCTCAACACAATTAAAAACTCATAAAAAAGTATGCATAATAAAAGTAACATTTATAAAAAGAGAGAGAGAGAGAAAAAATTGTATTCGCCGACCCACCTGAACGATGGATCGCGACGTGGCGCACCTTCTTCTCTCGAATCCCCCTCTGCTCTTCCTATCTCTTTCTTGTCTCTGTCTCTCTCTGTTCTCTTCGAAAGATACATAAATAATCAAATAATTTGTGTATAAAAATGCGCGCCAAGCAGGCGCATAAAATAAAGTCATAATTTCAAAATGATTTATGAAATGCACTCGGAAACTCTTGGCGAATTCCCCACACAAGATCGGGTATATTCATTTTGAGTTGAGAAGAATGAAAGATGATAACATATTTTTCCCTGAGACAATTGAGTTAATCGAATTGGGCATAGATATAATATTACGCCTTTCCAAAATGTCGCAAACAACTAAAAGTTTGTCTGTTAGTATTTGTTAGGTATATTTTAAAAAGCTGTTCATAATTTTCTGACATTTTCTACTACATTTCATTGGTACATTTTTCTGTTAGTATTTATTATGTGATTGTTAAAAAATTATTCATAATTTTCTGAAATTGTCTGGTATTTTTTTTTGTCTTTATCACCTGTGTATTTTGATTTGTATAATATACAGGGTATTATTGATATGAGTTTAGCCAAATAATATTAATTTTCTCAGTTGTTTTATTGTAACACATTTTAGATTATTTTATTTAATTTCTTAGCTTAATGCAGCGCCTTTTTAAATTAATTTCGTGTGCTGCATTCGAGTTTCCAGATGGTTTTTTATGCTTTTCTTGGCATTGCAAAACATTAGCATAACCAGACACGCATGGGGCCCTCGGGTTTACCCCAGAGAGAGAGAGAGAGAGAGAGAGAGTGAGAGGAAAAATCAAGAGAGAGAGAGAAGACTGAGGAAAGCGATTTAAAGACTCGCTTCAGGACTTGTTAAATTTGACATGGCCTCTTATGATTAGCTGAATAATGCTCTCAATTTCGAGCTCTTTTTGGATTGCATTTGCATTGCGATAAGATCGGGACTGAGAAACTTAGATGGTAAGCATATTTATAACACCCATATATGAGTTCAAATAATATAATATCATCTGGCAGTGTGGAAGTGAAAAGGAAGTCAGCAGCGAGATAATCATGCCATTATATCGCCTCATTGCTTTTCCTTGGCATTTCTAGACGGTCTGACCACGGATTCCCCCCCTTCCATTCCCCTTCCGCCACCACCCATCACATACATTGTATGGGCAGCAATTAAGCGAGAAAAGTAACATTTTTCTTTGGCTTTCAACAGAAGCGCGGAGAGGGGAAGGCGTTGCAGGTGGAGTGGAGTATGAGGACGGACAAGAAGTGAAGTATGAATGAATTTGCATTTTAAATTGTGCGCTTGTAATATATACAGATACACATATAAATATATATATATATTTCTTTTAATATTTATTGCTAAAGTTGCAACAAGGCGTATGCTTAACTTTGTTGATAATTGGAGTGAGAATAACGCATTCATAATTTTAAATGTTTCTCTCCTCTTATTTTTTTTTATTTCTTCTTTAACTTATTGCTTTTCATGTTATCGTTGTTGTTGTTGTTGGAAAACTAAAAACATGAACGCTAATTATGGTATTTTTGCCATTTGAAATATTGCGGCCAACTTTTTTGTAACTTTGTATTTTTATTTGTTTTTTTTTAATAGACATTTGTATACCCTGTACTGAACTTTATGTATAACACTTATAAAATGTATTAAAATTTAATAGATACATATTTAATTTTTATTAAAAAGGACAATCACATTAAATGGATTTAATTAATTTTTGTGGATTTATTCTATTCTATTTGTTTACCCGTTACTCGTTCGAGTAGAGCACAATCCATTTCATTCTAATCCAATAAATATAAATACTTTTCAATATTTGGTGGCTAATTTTATCTTTAAATATTATCAATAATAATATATTAGTATTAAGTTAGTTAGGTATGGTATAAGTTTTTAAGCAACGCATGCGTCTAAAAGTATGCAGTAATATTCAAAGTATTTTTTCATATTGATAAGATATTTGAAGAACATAAATTTAAGCTTAGAAGTTAAAATAATAAAATAAAATACGAATAAGTAACGAAAAGTTACTACATAAAATCTTAAATACCATTCCATAACTATTAATCAGCCATTCAGACACAATGTTGTCTACTATCGAATTTTTTCTGTTTTCTAAAACGAAGAAAAAGTTAGGAATACAGTTATTAGGAATCCAAAACTAGGAATCCAAAATCAGGAATACAGTTATTAGGAATTAATAATTAAGATGACAAAAATTGGGAAGACGAAAATTGGGAAAACAAAATCAAAATTAAAAAATATTTTATTAAAATCGCGCGATTTCCTTATTTTTTTAACCTTATTTTTATACTCCGAATTTTTTTCTTGGTAGAAATTTCTAATTTAAGATTCCTATTTTTTACTTTCTTATTTTGGATTCCTACAACTTCTTCTTTGTTTTTTTTTCATCTTTTTTGTAAGTCTTTAAAAAAATTCGGAATACGTAGGAGGTACCTTCTAAAATAATATTAATCAAAATTCCATTAAAAGTTTGCAACTACGCATTGATTTATCGTCCATTAGTCTCTTGTCAATATGAAACAGTGCAAACAAGTTTTCTGTATATTAGTTAGTTAGACAGTTGAATCCTCAAGGCATCCCAAGAGCGTCTAACTAACAGTCCACTCAACTTGCCCCCTCGCGTTGCAGGCAGCCACCTGTCGTAGAGTTGTTAGTGAGAGCAACAACAGAGCTTTAAGTTTTGAACCTTTTTTGGTATAATTTAAGATTTGCATTTGTCAAAACTATGGATGTGGAGGCGGTGAGAGACATCCAGTGGCAGAGAGGACAGTTATCAGTTGCAATTGCAACGTGTGTGGGCGTCATATCGATGACCATATCGAAACCATGAAGGGGCATCTCAATGCGAGTGAAAACCGCAAGTCCAGAGTCGATTTCCATTTGAGACGTTGAGCTTAGCTGTGGGTCCCAGGGGGACTGGCAATTGACTTGACAAGTTGCTAATCGGTTAAATTAGCCATAAAAGAATGCACAAGTCATCGGGTTACCTGTGCTGTTACCTGTGCTGTGGCTGGCAACACCCTCGCAACGTGAGAACGCGTCGGCGTGGCAACTTGTTGAGGACTCCAGGACTTGGGGGAAGACTCGATCGATCGACGGCTCGATCGGGGGCTGATTTATGATAGACGTGTGCCACATTCTACCTGTGGCATGTGTATGTGTCTGGTGGTTGCCACACTCGCTGGAGAGTTGCACGTATCAATATCAATGTCAACAGGTTTCGCTTGTTACTCGGCCCGATCTTCAGTCCGAATCTTGATCTCGAGTTTCTCGCCATCGGCGAGTCACTTGCCCCATTCGACTCTGTTGCCTTCCCTTTTGGCTCTGTGGCATCTTAATCATTGTTATTTGGTTCCATTAGTCGGGCCAGCGCTTTGCTGCTGGTGTTTCGCATGGCAATTATGTTGACAATTCGGCAGCTGCGCCACACGAAACAGATTACAGCGATGCCTCCGCCTTTGGGGCTTATCATTAGGCGCAGTTTATTGAAAAACTTTTTCGGCCTGATTAATGGGCCCAGTGTGGCCGACAGGTGGGCCTCACTCGCTCTGGCATCTTAAACACTGGCATTTCCGACCAACAATTAGGCTAATGCCAAGCCAGCTATATACTTTAGATAGCGAGATCTTTTCCAGTTCTTTCTTCCAGTTTCTTTCTCTAGAGTCTCCCTATCTCTCTATCCGTATTTATCCCCAGACTCGTATTCCCTCGTATACAGGAAGCAAATCGTTTGTCCAATAAACGTCGCCCCAAAATACTGCATATAAATTCTCAATTATCGCCCACGCCCACCGAAGACCCCGGAGGAGTCTGCAATTTGCCACAGTTTAAGAGGCGCATAAATAAAATGTTGCACTGGTTTCTATTTAGACATCACAACAACAAGTCGAGAACTCAAAACTAGACGACTCCCTTGCCTGAGCTCTAGATACCCTGTTTTCGAATTGAACAATGCTCATAATTGGATAATTTAAATTTGAACATAGAAGATAGTGAACAGATCTAATAAATAAAATCTTAAATACCATAACCTCAAAACCCAACTCATAATTTACTCTTAGGACTTCTATCTTTGAATAAAGATCTTTCCTAAAGAATTCTTATGATTTCCCCTTTTGTTACTGGAGAAATTGACATGATATCGACTCATGTTATTAAAAGAAATAATGTTAATTTAATTTGATGCTGCTACCATCAGTTGTTTTTGTCATAAAAGCTTCATGTATAGTTGGTGTTGACACCCATTTAAAATACTAAAAATAAAAATATATAAAACTAAATAATAAACACATATATATAGGTACTGAAAACCTTTGCAATAATCTTTTTTTTTTGCTTGGATCTACCAACTAACTATATCCCCTGTCCATTGTAATGCTTCTTAATGTTTTTTTCCTTTACAATTTTTCTTGATACTTGTAATGGCAGTAAGTTTACACTCTTTAATAATTAAAAATCTTTCTTCAACTTATTAATTGAGTGTACAAATTATAGAAAAAATATCTTAATTTGCATTCAAGTCTTCGAAGAATAGTTTACATATTATCTAATTTATAATTCTAAATGCTTCTTTTTCAATTTGTGTACAATATTAAATTAGGAGTTCACACACCCATTCGCTTGGTAAATTGCAGGGTATAAGGGCAGACAGAGCCAAGGCAGCCGCAGATAGATTGAATCGTTTAGAGTCAAAACCTTGTGCTAACCACTGCCCAAAATGGAGCGGGGCTCAGTGTCCAACTAACGTGGCTACAATATCATTACTATTTGCTTTTTTGAGGCCTGCGGTGTTTGCAATTGATCAGAAGGAGCTGTCGGAGCAGAGGGAGTGGTGGAGGGAGCAGAGGGAGCTGAAACAAAATGCGGAAACGTGCCGCGCAGTCTGAGGCCGTTTCAATTCCTGGGCTACGATTCGCATCGGCCTGGCCAAGAATGGGGCTCGAATGGTGTTTGGAATTGAAAAAGGCCTTTACCACAAATCCATCAAGGGAGCTGTGGCGCTGTTTATTTGTTGGCTTCAGCTTCAGCTTCAGCGCCAATCCTAAGTAGTGTTTGTGGTCCGAGAACTCCCCCTTTGCATTAGAATGTTTTTACTTTGAGATCTGCTTCAATGCTGTGTAAACACCCACAAAAGCTCTGGCAAAAAAAAAAAAAAAAAATATATATATAAGCACTTTGGTTCATAAATCATCGCGATAACAAATTACCGCTGCCGTCTCGGCCTCAGAGTCTGGGTCTGAGTTTGACCAAAAGCCAGAGCCAAATGTTGGGCCAACAAAAGAGTTGGAAGTTACAAAAGATCAATCTTATTTGCGCCCCGAAAAAATGCATTTCAGTTGCATTGGCTCGATTGGCAGCGCGGTTGTGTTTTTGGCTAAAATAGCCAAAGAGGCGCTTGGCCAATGGCACAATCATGAGCCAGGCTCAAAGTGGCTTTTGGCCGAGACGAGCGCGAGAGAAAGAGTCGATTAATTTGGCCGATTTGCCGGACTGCGAGACTCAACTTGAACATAACAGTGTGCATTATTATTACTATTATTATTATTATTTTCGTTGCAGTTGTTGCTCGCATCTCTCGTGTAGGCCAAAACAAACTTACAATTTAGATTGAATTTATTTGTGCGCCGCCAGCCGCCATCCGCCAACCGCCAACCGTCTGCCGTCTGCCTAGACGAGGAGCAGCCCATTGAGATCTTCATTTGCTGATCTTTCTGGGAACATCTTTGCGGTGTTGACCCCAAAGGCACACACAGCCCTGTCTATGAACTGCACTCGGCGAAAAATCTGTTCTAGAACTAAAAGTGTTAGCACTCATTTGAGGAATTAAATTGTTGGGCAATGATAAGAAACAGTTTTGTGAACAGATAAAGAAATATATATTTATATTTTTATGTTTGCTTTCGTTTCCCTATATCTTTAATTCCATTAATTTAATTACTAAAAAATGTATTAAACGAATACCTTATACAAAGGAGAATCTTTTTTTAGCTCTTTTTAAAAATATAATAAAATCAGCGATAGTAAAACTTGCTTGAAATTTAGAAATAAAATAAATTAAATAAAAACATGTATTCATAACTAATTAATTAAATAAATTAATTAATAAATAAATAAATAACATATTTCATGATTATTTACAGCACTCTGAACAATTAAATCTGAGCTTGACTTCTGGTCTGGCATTTTTCTCAGTGTATAAGAGATTCCGATTTAGAGTTCGACTTTGACTGCGTATTGTCTGCCTCACTGACCAGTTTCCAGTTTCCAGGCTTTCGCTTTGTCTTGTTGTTGTTGTTGAGGTTGTTGTTGTTGCTCGCTGGTTCCTTTTGAACTCTATTAAACTCAGCGAATTTATTAATTTCGCTGCTGATTAACTGTTTCAGATAGCCGCTGACCATTGCCTGCTTTTGGTATCCGTTAGTCGCATCGCCCAATAAATCATTTTTCTCTCTCTTATTTTCCTGATTCCACAAATCTCTTCGGTTTCTTCATTTTCTGTATTCCGTTCGCAAAACACGTCGCCTGACAAAGATTGACACTTTTTGGCGTTCTCTTGTGCTATGTTAATAGGGCAGAGGGCAACAGAGGGGGGGGGGGGGGAGACATGCATCGATTGGGCCAACGGACAGAGAGTAAACTCGTATTAAGTATAATGACAGCGTCAAACACAGCACACGGCAATGACATGCAGTCAGCTACCAGCTTAAATACAGCTAGATTCATATTCATATTCATATTCACAGACACGTACATAGATACATTTAAGTGTGTGTGTGTTTGTGTCTCTGATACGACAACTGTGACAAAACAAATAACCCAAACAATGCACGAGTACTTACAGCAGCTGGTCGAAGTTCTTAATGCTCTTGATTGACTTGATTGTCAATAACACTAAAATTATTATAGAATAATATACCCAGCTGGGAATTTAACTAAATTTAATGAATTTTTATCATATGTCTAATTTAATCATTGACTTTTACATCATAAATACACTCGTAGTAAAAACTTATTATTACATTTAAAAATTCTAAAATAAATATCCTTTTAGAACCAGTAGATTCCGTTTTCACTTAATAGTTGAAATGAGATAAATGAGCACAATTTGCATTCCAAACATTTTCAAAATTCATATGGATCCTTTATAAGTTCATTTAAGATTTAAAGTAATTGAGTTGATCATGGGAATCCGTAAGATTCTGAGATTACAAAAAAAGGATGATATGGAAAAATTAAGAAAAACAACTAATTGAATTCATTCCAATTGGGTTATCAAACCGAAACGAATGTCGGTTTCAGTCACGGTTTTGGCTAAGTTGGAATTTTGGTTTACGGCGATAGGTTACATAAAATCCTTGAAGGAATGTTTTACGGCTTTGATTTTCAAAAACATAATAATTTGAAAAATAAATTAATATATAAACAAACATTTTTTTAGCTTAAATAAGAAATTATATTTATTAAAATCTGCACTCAATTTCATAATTGAAATTACGAGTGGTTTGAAAAACCAACATAAATAGATTTAATAATAAAAAGTAATATTTTGATTAAATTAATTTTATTTTATTTTTTTATTTAAACTTATCATAGATTAAGCAATATACTTTACAATTATACGTATGTATGTATATTATAATGTTATCTATACAGATTAATTTGATTAGCTGCCTAGAGTACTTTGCACAGACATTGGAAGAAATTTCAGGCAGCTAATTAATCTTTTAAGTTTATTAAATTTAATATTCTAATTTGAGACTTGACTCATGGTGTAAATAATCCTATGTTGTAATTTGTAATTGTCATATTTGTTCATAGATATTAAATATTTATAATATTTTATAATTATTTTAATTTTATAATTATTTTAATGCAGTCAACAGAAAATTTCAGGCAGCTATTATATGGTATATGTGATATAAAGAATTATAATTTTTTTATAAGTAATTTTATTACATTTAATACTTTAATTTGAGACTTGACTCTTGGTGTAAATAATTCTATGTTGTAATTCTTTAGTATCATATTTGTTCATAGATATTAGATATTTATAATTATTTTAATTTTAAAATTATTTTAATGCGGTCAACAGAAAATTTCAGGCAGCTATTATATGGTATATGTGATATAAAGAATTATAATTTTTTTATAAGTAATTTTATTACATTTAATACTTTAATTTGAGACTTGACTCTTGGTGTAAATAATTCTATGTTGTAATTCTTTAGTATCATATTTGTTCATAGATATTAGATATTTATAATTATTTTAATTTTATAATTATTTTAATGCAGCCAACAGAAAATTTCAGGCAGCTATTATGTTGTATTTGTAATATAAGGAATTATAATTTTTTAAAAGTAATTTTATTAATTTAATATTTTAATTTGAGACTTGACTCTTTGTGTAAATAATTCTATGTTGTAATTCTTTATTATCATATTTGTTCATAGATACTAGATATTTATTTGGCTATTTCAATTGAATGATGACAAACCTAAGAATATAGTCGTTATACCCACTGTACCTCTGTTCTCCTTGCTCTTGTCTCTCTCTGTCTCAGTCTCGCTCTTTCATATTCCTACGCCCTCTCCCTGTCTCTGTCGCTAGAACAGCTACAATCTGTGAAAATGTCAGCAATGCAAAGGGAGTTTGGTTGTTTGGGTTGGCTGAGTTGTTGTTCAGTGAGGTTGACGTTGCTTTTAGGTTGGACTGGGTTGGGTTGAGTTGGGTTAAGTTGGGCTGTGTTGGTCACCTGCCTGGTGGAGGTTGTTGTGTGTTGTTGTGATGTGTTTTGGTTTCGGTGGTGTCCACGTTGACGTCCACGTTCCACGTTCCACTTATCTCGCGCAATTGATCGCCTTTTGTGGTTGTTGTTGTCGGCCATTGTTTGCATTCTTTGTGTGTGCATGTGTGTTTGTGTGTGTGAGTGTTGATGTTATGTCTAAAATGTCATTTGCTGTTGTTTTTTGCCACAATAGCAGCCATTTTGAGCCCTGCGGACTTGTCACAAATGGCAATTAATAATTGTAGCTACTTAGCAGCAGCATGGGACAAGGGAGGGCGAGGAAATTGGGGATTTCACAACAAAAGGGGAGGCAGTGGGGACAGATTGTACATTTTTGAAAAGGTAAATATTGGTTTATTGTCGCTTGTTGTTGGCTGTTTGCTGTTGGCTGTTGGTTGTTGGCTGTTGATTGCTGATTGTTATTTGTTGTTGCTGCCGTTTGTTGGCCATTAAATGTGCACTTTGTGTATCCTTTATGGCTTTGCCTTGTTGTCGTTTCTCTCTACATCTATCTACGTTTTTTTGTCTTTGCTGTTTGCTTCATAATTATATTTAATTGACACTGCAATGCATTTGCCTAGGCGCCTCTTTGTTTTGTTTTTAATTTAGTATTTATTTGTTATTTTTTGTGGCATTTGGTTTTTTTGCTATGCAGCTTTTAGGGTATTCGCTAATGTTGTCAGCCTTTGACAGATGCCGATATGGATCTGGTACAAGTTGTGCCACTTAATTGGCAAATTATAGCGCTTGTCTAGATCTCAATGGTTGGCCAATCAACTTTGACATTGATGCGTTCAGGCAGCTGCAGTAGTTACCCCAAAAAACAGAGGAGTAAATGGAATAAACATGAAAAAAAGGAGATAAATAACTTGGCCCTCGCGTAATGAGAAACTTGTTATATGAAATTAGGTAGAGTCGAGTTGTGGAGCGAGGGGACAGCGGGAGGAACGGCAGACAGACAAACACTCATGGGCATATTAAAAAGCCCCGCGGCAAAAAGTTATACAAACACATAATTCCTCATACGACGACGCCAGGGGAGACTTGTGGACTCGACTCCTGACTTGTCATGAAATTGATATGCGAGGAGACGGCAAGAAACTTACTTACGACAAGTTCGTAATGCCAAAAGGCACCTGCAACTGTCCCAGACTGAAGCGTAAATTGATAAGCTGCCAACAGCACAGGGGACGAGGGGATGCAGTGGCTGTTGCAGTTGCAACTCTGACCGGTTGGACTTATTAGTGGCTGCGATTGACATTGCCATTTGCCTTTTGCCACTGCCTCATGCCATTTGCCTTCTGTTCTTTCTTATTCCGCATTTGGGCTACCCTCTGCTCAGCGGGGATTTGCGCATGTGCAACCAGCAGCGTCCAGTGGCCAATCCCAAAACCCATTCCCATGCCTCAACTCTCTCTCGTTCTCAGCCTCCTTGGACTAGACCAGAAGTGAACAGAACAGAGAGCCGAGAACAGAAAACAGACCCAGACACAACGAGATAAACATTTGGCTGCGACTCTCGAATACTTGCACGCAATGTAATTGCAGCTCAGTTTCGATTCCTACTGGAGACACCTTAAGTCTCCGCTGACGTCACGAAACTTACACCGAAAGAAACAAGAAGTACATTCTTGATAGATTATTTAATTCGTTTGACGAAAGATCCTAGCTTGCGCTGAGAATTGAGTAAATTCTTGTAATCATTTCATTTTATACAACTGTCACTTGTAGAAAATGAAAACTTTACAATTATTGGAAATATGGGCAATAAAATAAAAGTCACATTTTTAAATAGTTTTTCTCATGTCTGAGCAGCAATTTAGTTGGACTATATGTAGTTGAAAATATGAAAACGGTCTTGTTGTGTCTTTTAACATGGCTTAAAAAAAAACCCTGTAAAGGTTTTAAATTCCAAAACCAGAATAATTACAGTCGAACTTCTATAATTCCAATATTCTTTAACACTTAATAAAGTTAAAAAATAAAGAATTACATAAGTTTTAATCTCCATATTTTGAACTTTTTCTTTGGGTGATGGTGATTCGAGTGAGGGAAGTTCGACTGTATTTTACATTACTTAAAATCATATTCAAGATAGTTTTATGCAAAAAGGCTTTGCCAATTTGCAGAGTGTTGTTTTTTTCAAATCCAATTCAAAACCAACTAATATTTTTTAACGTAACGCCATCGGAAGTATTTGCTTATTTCTTTTTGTCTTTACTACTGTATTTGCTAAATTGCTACACAGTTATGACAAGTACTTTTGAAAAATTTTACTCTTTTGCCATTTTACATTTTGTTGTACGATTGTGGTAATGCCCAAAATCTTGATTTTAAAGTGGCGTTATTGATTATTTTTTAATTGTTTTATAGTCTATACGAATAATTCTGGATAGAGCAACTAGAAGACTAAGATTCTTTTCTAAACAGACTTCTCTCAAGACTCTCCCAACTATTGTTTTCAGTGCATTTAGAAGAGACTTATCTCCGATTACTCTGCACCTTGCTCTCTCTCTCTCTCTCTCTGTTGCGGGACTCTCATTTATTGGTTGGTGCCATCTGTGGCGAGTGCCTGCGGTTATACTTCTTGAATGTATGTACATACATTCATTTGTATGTATGTATGTACATACATACATATAAACATTAATATACGGGACATATGGCAGCCTTTATGTCATTTACTCTCCACTCTGCACTCTTCCCACATCCCACTTCCCGTTTCACCACTTGCTGTTCACTGTGAGTGCAGACATTTTCTTGGGGTCCTTTCTAGGAATTGTGTGCAAAGCTCTTTCTTGCAGTTGTCGACGTCAGTGGCACATATAAATCATTGAGATAAGTGGCAACGCCAAGTGTTGTACTAGTCGCTGATGTTTTTTTGTGGCATTTATGGCAGCAGCATTTTAATGGCCTCATGGCAGTTAAGTAAAACTGCACATTTAAATCGTTAGTTTAATGGGATTTGGATGTGTTTTCAATTGCAACTTCCGAGTGCAGCTTGATGCAAAACAGATTCAAAATGTGCTCGATAAGCGATTAGGCGATGCCACTGAGTGATAACCGACAATAATAACCCAGCTTCAAACGAAGGGTAAGAAAACAACAACAACTCTTAATTACAGCATAATGAAACTTACAAACACACACAGATACACATTTCTACATGTATTTATACTACAGATATACAATACAATGCAACAGACAGAGTTGGCAATATGCGCTCTGTTCTCTTTGGCTGGGTGCTGTGTGTTTTGCTCTGTGTGTATTGGTGAGAACACGCCCCGTTCATTTTGAGCGCAAAGTCATTGAGCAGGCGAATTACATTAGTTAGAGCGAGACGCAGCGCACGCTTCCATAATTGGCAGTTGCAGTCTGACTTTCCAGCCGCGCAGAACAATGGAATCGAAACACTGCACAGTACGCTCTCTCGCTCTCTCTCGCGCTGACTGCGTGGGGAGCGCGACGATCGCGTTGCCAGGACGACTGGAAAGCGCACAACACACTGACCGCCGCGTTGTTCGTGTGCCAATTGCCATATCGTTTCAAGCAGGACTGGTTTTTTCCAATTTCGTTTTCAGTTCTTGTTGGATTCTCAAAGCGTCTACGTGGCCGCGCAGTCACTAGCCACAGAGAGTCAGTTCGAGTCTCTCGCGCAAGTTACATTTCGGCAACGACTGACAACGCGCAACACGCAACGGTCAACGGCCACCGCCGTCGGCGCTTCTCTGTTGCCATTGTTGTTGTTGCAGCCGCTGCTGCTGTCGCTGTCGCTATCGCTGCCGCTGCCTATATTAACGGTTAAAGGCGAATGCCAGCAAGGGCTTCTCCCGCGTCCCCAGTTCCCCGTCTGTCGATAGCATTAGTGTTTCATTTCAAACGTCGTCTCATCGTTTCAATTTTGACTTTGGCTCGCTCCGCGTAATTCAAATATTCATTCGTTTCTGCCGCTCGCGTGCAGTCGCTGCTCTCTAACGGTGCTTTGCCGTCGTCAACGTCAACGTCAACGTCATCGGCAGCGTCAACGCGAACGCCAACGCCTGGCGCCTCGTCCGGTGTTTACAGATCAGTGTTAGTGCTCAAAAGGTGCGTGCTCAACGCAAGTGAAAAGTGTGCATAAAATCAAAGCCAAAAAATTAAAAATAAAAAGATTAAGAAAAAAAAAGAAACAAAAAGTAGAAAAACGCAACTTCAAATTCAAATTCCGATTTGGTCTGCTCCTGTCACGCGATACCCTACAATTGAGCAGCCGGTTTGGCATAGTTCTTTATGCTCTACACGCAACAACCACAAAAACAACAGCAACAATAACAGAAATACAATAAAAAAATAACAACAGCTTAAGAGACAAGTGCAAGTGCAGAGCTTTCAATTGCCGGCGGTCATTCACTTCACAGACTTCTCAAAATGTCACTTTGACAGCTGCTAGCGCCGCTGCTGACGCCTCTGCCAGCGTTGCTGCTTCTGCTGCTGTTGCTGTTGCCGCCTCCGCATTAAAAGTCAAATGATTTGCGTGCCGTTCTTGCGTTTAGCCTGCTGATTTGTTGCATGCGTCGTTGGCGTCGTCATCGACCATCAACACCAGCAACGCTTAGCTAAACCAACAACAACACTAACAAAAACAACAACAGCAACAACAACAACAACAACAACAACAACAGTAACACTAACCGATGCGTGCATGTAAAAAGCAAAAGTGTTATAAAAAAAATCAACTACAAAACTGCCAATCGAACTATAAAAATGTATTTTGAATTTGCGGCGAATTTGTCATTCGCTCAATTTGATTTCCCACTGTAAAAAGTTGATGCGTGATAATTATCATATCGTGATTACCTGCATATATTATCAGTCATATTACAATATGTGCGGTCAATTAGTTTTAATCTGCAACGTCAATTAATATTAATTGCGGAATAAATAAAGCTCTAAATTAGATGGCATTCTAAGCGAAGTAACGATTTTGATAAGGGAGCTTCTTAATCGAGTTTATTCTCTATTAATGATCGCTTCAGCTTAAGTTTGTGAACTCGGCATCAATTCAATCGCAGAGTAGCAAATGCCAAGAAATGTTTCCTACATTTTTTTTTATCACATGCAAGAAGTTTATGCTTTCAAATTTATACCAATAGTTTAGAAATCTCTTTGAAAACCATCAAACAATTTTTAAATATTCTATATGTGAAGTAATTTCGTGATTTCGCAGCTTATTTTACAACTTTATGATCATTCTGATCTACTTAACTAATATCCTGACAATATCTGTTGTTAAAAGTCCCATAAAAAATAAATCTAAATTACATATAGTCTTTTTTAAAGCATACAAAATCAGCCTAACGTTTGTATTTTTATAAATAATTTAAACTAGAATAAATAATTAATTCCTTTAAGTTAAGAAAACTTACTTCGATTTTTATACTGATTTGGTGAACAGATTAATATAGTTCCAATTCGCATCCTTTCAATTAGCTTAACATTCTGAAGAGATTGAAAACAAGTGCAATAAGCAAACAGAACAAGTGAAGAAACAGTTGAAAGAAATAAATGAAATCAAAAAGAAAATGTGAGGCGTGATGATAATTTACAAGGCAAAAAGACGTGTGGCTAAAACGAAACCAACAGCTGCAGCTGCTGAGATCCTGCAACAGCAGGACTCATAATAAATACAAAAGCAATTACAAATCAAGCACAAAAAAAGCGAAAAGGAGACGAAAAAGCAAACGACGAAAAAAGAACTTGCAACAAGAGGCGCTAAATCTGAAGTACGCCTTCAACGCGAGGCTTAACGTGCAACAGAAAGAAGAGCAAAAATCATTCACGACGGCGACCATAACGAACTCCGCCCTTGCAATGAGCCAACTGGGCACCGTCTACGCCACAAAGCGAAGGCGACGCAATGGCAAAAGGTGAGTCAAAGTGTCTGACTGCGAGTGCGAGTGCGAGCGAGAGCGAGAGATGACGCCGCAGGGGAGCACAGACTGTAGCTGTGGCAAGTGGCAAGTGTGGGTTGCACTGTTATTATTACTGAATGATTTCAATCAATGAACACAATCTGCCTTAGAGTCAACTGCCCGCGTGTTATGACCATCAATCTGCGGCTTGTTGGCCGCGTCAATCTGTTATAACCAAAGCCTTAACTGATAAATGATGCATCAGCTACTGGTCTTCAATTTATGAATCAATCTTTGCAGTGTCCCCGCTGCGTATACGCAATATTGATATTGTAATCGATTATATATTTATTCAATTTGCGCTGTGTCACATTCGGCGTATACGCAATGCCACCCAAAGTGTAATTGTAACAGAAATTAAAATTGAAATTGAGACTGCACTCGAATGGGAAAATTATGTATATATTATGCATGTTGTCGGCAGAGTTGCGTGAAATTACAGTTGTAACCCTGCATCTACCTCCTCAGGGGCAGGGGCAGGGGCATTCGGGGTGGCCCTTTTATTAATATTTCTTTTTTATAAAAGGTTCTCGGCTCTCTTCTGTTCGCTCTATTGAAACCTTATCGCGCTGCCAAGATCAAGAATCGCCGCTTCTGTTCGCGCTGCCTAAAAGTGCATATAATTTCTGATAATTTTGTGTACTTAACTTTGCCGCAAAATACTTGTAAGCCGGAGAGTAACATAACATATGTGAACTACACGCGACGCGAAGTTAAAACGCAAAAAAAGGAACAAAGAAGCAAAAAATGTAGTGAAAATAATATAACAACAAAATACTGTGGCTGGCTTTTGCAGTAGCTGCCGACTAAGCCACGCCCCCAACTGAGCACTGTAATTGCGCCCCAACCTGATCAGCAGCGGGAGAGCAACAGCCCAGGATCGGACGAGGCCCAGAGATAGCGACAAAGTTATTAATTTCTTGCCAATACCCTAATCAAATACCGCTGGCAGGGTATTATAATTTGATAACGAACTATGCAACTTATCGCAGATGTTAGCTTGGATAGCATCTTAAGAAGACTTTTGCTCTATCTATCTTTATCTATATCTCTATCTTTATCTTTATCTCTATCCCTATCTCTATCTCTAACTATCCAAAGATAAAGGAGACTAGTTATGTTAATCCAACTGTGAAATGAGTTTAAAAAGTTTATAAAAAGAAAAATAAAAGCATCAAGTTTAATACAAAATATTTATATATAATATTAAATGTTATACAAAATACACCCATTCTTTTTGTTATGGATCATATTTCTGTCGTATTTCATTTGTAGAACATGCTTACATGTATTGTAATTAATTTTTTCATTACTTTATAGTAATAATAAAAAAATGAACAAATTCAATCCATAACTACCAATAAGATGTCCTCTTGTTCATAAGCAAACGGTCACCTATCTAACATCATTTCATTTTCAAAAATTTAACTGAACTTTTCAAATGAACTACAATCATCAGTTAGTTGTAGTTTATTCGTGAAAATCTCTTTAATGAACTCTATTCTAAAAATAATCGAATTAAAGTAGCTGTAAATCGCTTCGATGCATTCTTTCATCACTTGAGGAGACCATATTATTTATGATCGATCAAAAGTTATCTTTATGATCGATCAAATTAACCTTATATACACATAGGATTATAAGTGAAACTAAGTGTTCCATTAAAAATTGCAGTTTTTCAATGAATTTATAAATTTATACATCATGTAAAATTGTGATTAAAAAAAATCGGAATCGAAATCTATCAAGAAGTTAATTAAATGACATATTTTGTATATATTCCTTTTCAGGATCAGAGTTTGTCAATTGTATTTATTATCAGACACATCTGGCTAATATGTCAGAGGAAGCACCCAATTGACCTTATGTATAACATTGCCTACTAGGTTATTAAATATTAGTACAAATTTAAAATAATACTAAGCTTAAACTGTCAAAATAATTCAATCGTTTCTTAACTTACGAAGTTTTATTGAAATTGGTGTAAAATATGTAGGGTATACAAAGTGCAAGCACCGAAATATAGTCTCTTATTCTTCTTCTGCTTTGTTCTTTACATTATATATATATATTTTTTTTTGCTGTGCAGTCATCGACAGGCAGCGCGCATAATTTGCAGCGGTTCGTGGCTTAAAAAACAATTACTTCTCGCCGAAATGCCTTTCCCCTCCTTTCTGTCCTCTTGTACTCCTTGTGCTGGACATGTTGTTGTGCTACCCTGTGTGTGTGTGAGTCGGTGTGTGTGTGTGTGTGTGTGTTGAGCTGGTGTGTCCGGCTCGCTCGACTGACGCAAAATTGTCACCTTGCCATGCACACCTGTAATTAACCACTCGGGCACTGCTCGAAAGTCTCCTAGAATTTGTGTTTTCGTTTTAATGAAACGATCAAAATGTGTCTGACTAAACAACTCGTTGTGCTATTTTAATTGCGCTCCTTGCAGCTGTCGCCAGACTCAAACACAATATAAATATTACACATACGCCGCATTGACCAGACCAAAACACCAAAGAATAGTGCTGCAAAATGCTTCAAAAGTATATCGAGTGTTGAAAATGGTTACTGCCTAAAGTTCGCGTGCGAATGCGCCTATTTTTATTAGAACTTATAATTTCAATTAATGCACATTATCTGCGACGATAAAACAAGCAATAACAACTAACTTGATGGGATTTACATTAAGTACAAGTACAACAACTAACAGATGCTCTTTTGGGGCCAAACATATAAATCACATTGGAAGAAACTATGCTTGGAGCTTCAGATATTTGAGAATTGCGGTGTTAATTGAGTAAGAACAACTGGGAAATCTGTGAGATAAAATTATTTAAATATACTTATATTAAATTTAACAAATTAAACGATTCACATTCATTTTATATATAGATTAAAATATTTCTTAAAGTTGTAATAAAGTTAAAGAGAGACTTTGAGAAAGCTGATTTTGATTCACATATTTTTATATATATAATAATATTATTAATTGATCTATATAAATTTTACATATACCAAATGAAACTGAAAAGAAAATGCTGAGAAAAATTGCTAAAATATAATTCACACTCTTATTTTATTTAATCTATAATTTCGATCAGAATCTTTACGAAGCTAGAACGAAATCGAGTAAGACAAAACTAGTGAACTGATTTAGTTTTCATATACTTTATGATTAGGATTCTGATTACTATTCCGTGGAGAGTGTAGAAGAGTGAGGTACACATAAAATAATATGATTTATTTGCAGCTACTTGAGTATTTGTCAAAGATTATGACTTAGTCTTAATCCATACAAGTAGTGCCACCGCAGCAGCCCCACTGCAACACCGTGGCAAGCAGTCCAATTTAATTGTTGGACCGGCACCTTTGGCATTCGAGGGGCACTTTTTACTTTGTCAGCGCAATTATCCACAAGTAGTTAAAGTTGCCTTTTACCACCCAAACTGTATCCCGAATACCCGTAACAACAACAACAATAGCAACTTGGTTGCAACTTTAGTCTCTCTCTCTCTCTCTCTCTTTCTCTCTGTGCAACTGCAACTTTGACTCCATTTGCAGCTGGATCGACTGTTGGTTCCACTTGTTGGTTGTTATGGATATATGAGTCCTGCTTTTGCTTTATTGATTATCAGCTAGTTGTTGTTGCTGTGTTGTTGTTGTGTTGTTGTTGTAACATGTTGTTGGGCTCGTTATTGATTGCAGCAAGTGGTGCAGCCAATGGCCAATAGCCCATGCCACGACTCTCTGCCTTCATTCCTCGTTGCCATTAGAAATTGTAATTAGCCAAGTTACCTGACTGCCTGCCTCTCTTGTTGTTGCTGTTGCTGTTGTTGTTGGGGACTCGAAAGGGCTTTAAAGTTCAAGCGCTCATATTTTATATGACTTGATTGAGTTGCAAAACTTGGGAAAACTCCGAGCAACTTCCAAGGGGTGTATAACTTATTTGCAAACTATGCAAACTCAATGAATAATACATATTCAAGTTGATATTTTTATAGTTATTGACGAAAAGGAACAGTTTGTACAATTGAACTCTATGCGAAGTTACCAGTCATGGGATTATATTCCCTTGAATTCACTTTAAAGTAGAAGAAAATAGTTACTATTTAAAGTCACTGATGAAAACTATATAGACTTTCGAAAAATAAACTTAATATGAATTTACAATTCGTTGGTATGAATTTCCTAGCCTTGGTTCTTACCTTATTTTATTTTCTCCTCAACTTTTTACGAGTAATGAAGATCCGTCAATCTGCCAGAGATGTTGATGATTTGGTTTACCTATCGGAATTGTTTCCTTCCATTAGAGCGAAGGGAAAGAGGACCCAGGAAACCGCAATGTTTCGCTGACATATGTTTTCTCGGCATAAATTGAAAAGGAAACCGTCCTGAAAGCGAAGGGATGGGGGATGGGAGAGAGAGAATTTGGTAGAGGATAGAGGGTTAGACGGTTAGAGGGTCAGTCCTACCAGCTGACCATATGCCAATGCCAATGACCATACCCATAGAGCACCACACCATAAATTTCAGAAACGAGACTCAAAAACAAAAGTTCATTTCAAGTTGTTGTCGGCGAATTGACCAAAGGACCAATAAAGGGGGCCAACATAATAGACAACAGTTGGCCAATGGTTTGGTGGTGTTGCTGGTGGTGGTGGTGGTAGTTCAGTTTCTCCATCTCCTTCCTCCACTCTTCCTCTGCTCATTAGTTGCGCCTGCGCCGCTGCTGCTGCTGCTGCCTCTGTTTCTGTTACTGTCACTGTCTCTTAAGAGTTCACATGGGGTTAAAAGCATATCAGACGAGTTATCGCTTGGACTGTTGGTTAATTACAGTTCAAGGGGGTGTGATATCAGTCATAGATAGGCCAACACATCTCTGTAATGCACTTCATTAAGGTAGAAGAGTCATATGCCACTCTAGCTAAACACTCCAAGTGGCAAGTTGCACACAAATATTCAATAAATGACAACAGCAAAGTGACTCTCAGTCCGAGGTCCTCCATTGTCAATTTATGCACAGTCATTAGCTTGATAGTTATTTGCATTTTTTAATTTAAATTTAAATTTAAATTTTAATTTTAAATTTAGCTTTGTTTAATTTTATTTTATTACTTTTTAGTTTTAATCTTAGTTGAGTTTTCCTGAATTAATTTAATTTTGCCGACTGCTCTTAGTCGTGCTACAATAAATAAATAAATAAATAATATATCGCATAGTTTATCATATTTAAATTACTTTGATATTCAAAGTTATCTATGTCATAGCACTTTTGATGTTCTCCTTGGTCACATTTCTTTAAAGTTAAAATTTTAAGATTGTTTATCACATATGTATATTTTTAGCTGCTTTTCAAGTTCTCCATGGTCACTTTTTTAAGCGATAGCTCTCATACATTTTAATTCTTAATCAACATAATTTGAGTAGTAATTTCAATTGTTATTTATTAGTTAAAAAAATAAAACTAAACTCTGAGAATCATTGAGGTTATTATATGTAAGTATAAGTGCGCCACTTATCGGCTCAACATTCAGCTCATTTCTCTGAGTGTATCGAGCTTTGATTAACTCTTTTCCAGTGGTTAAACATTGTCTCGATTTACTGCCCCTCAAACACCTCCACCCTCTCCCTCCAGCTGCCCGTTAGTCTGCTATGTCTATGTGGCGATTATCTGCAGCTCTAGCTGTATCTGTATCTTTTACTCTATGTATCTGTGTCTGTAAGTGTGCTTGCGTATGTGTGTGTGTGTAATTAACACCATTGCGTAATGCAGCGTATCGAAGCCTAAATAGTGCTGCTCCATATGCCCAGATTGGGCGAGAAGGGGGCGTGGCAGCCATTTAAAAAGCGCAAATCGACACACTCAGCTCTTTCACTCGCTCCTTCGATTACTGTCTCCACCGCACTCTCTCTCGCTCTCTCTCTCTCCCTCTGTCTGTCATTTTATCTATAACGAGTGCATTTTCAACCATTTGTGAAACTTTCTTCCTATTGCTGTCTGTCCCATCCCATTCCATCTCTCTCCTCTTCCCGCCTCGTCTTCGCCTTGTCAGAAGGTGATAAAACGATTTTGGTATTACATTTTAAGTAAACGCTCTTAATGTCAACTGTGCAACTTAATGTCGAGCAGCAGCTGCTTGACTGATTGACTGACTGACTGAATGACGAGGCATCTGACCTTAGAGGCCTATGCAATCCGATGTCAGTGAACTCTTGAACCATACACACACAAAGCCACTCACAACATCAAGCACACAACCACCTTTCGAGGCCAATCCTCAATCCGTAATCCATAAGCCACCTTTTTAAATTGACCACCTGCCTCTTGGCTTGGAACGCGCCTAGTTTACGTTCCCGTTGTTGGCCAAAAGCAAAACAAAAGAATTTTGAATTAACCAAAAGCGTTTCCATAAAAATCCACCCCAGGATCTGGAGTCCTTCTACGAATATAACATTCAACTCAACTCGTTTTGTGCTCTGCGGTGTGCGCTGAACTGGAGCGCGCCTCTTAATGAAAAGGGGGGAAGCGTGAAAGAGGGAGGGTGACGGGGGTGAGCGGAGGGGACAGGGCGTGTTGTTCAAAGTCCAGGCCAGGCAGGTGATACTTTTCATAGCCATACGTTATCCTTTTTTGGCCCCTTTGACCAAAGAATTGCGCTAAACTAAAGCAAGTCAGAGTGCTCAGCATACTCGACTTGGACATACCCTGTACCTATGTAGATCTTACATGTTTCGCACTCTGAAATATACATGGTTCGAATAAATTTCTTTGCTTACACTGAAATTTGATAATTCGATATATTTTCTAATTCAATAAGCGTACACCAAAGTCAAGAAGCAAATAGGACTTGCTGTGACATACTCTTCACTTTCAACACATTTACAGGGTATCAGAGGAAAACACAGCTGAGAGTGGAAATTTCATTTAGTTTTTTATTTGGACGAAATCAAAAATAATTTTTATAATTATGCCATGAATAAATGATAAATGCAAGAATTGTGAATGATGAATGCCCGGTAGCTGACTGGGTAGAAAGCTCATCATTAGCAGCTAACACACACACAGACACACACACCAATACACACATTGCTGTAGACGCCCCTCCAAAATAAAGAAGCAGTGTGGGAGATGGAGAAGGAGGAGGAGGAGGAGAGAGAGAAAGAGGAGTGGAAGCCGCGCCCACACGTTGCCCAAGCAGGGTGGAGCCCAGCTACCCAAGAAACCTCTTACAGCCTAGCGGCTCCTCTTTAGCTACTCCACTCGCCCCCACCCCCCTCTATGCTCAGTATCCCCTCCCTGCCACCGCCCATGAACTGTGCTCCTGCACAGCTGTCAAAAGGTTTTCAAAGTTGCTTTGCCAAGCGCTTTGATGTCGTCCCGACTCTCTTTCTCTAGTCTCTGTGTATATATGTGTGTGTGTGTGTGTGTCTGTATCTGTATCTATGTGTGTGTGTGTATGTCAGTAGATACATTTTTCCAAGCGCACAAATAAAAAATTTTACTGGGTTTGCTCAAAGATTCCGCTGCGCGAATCGCAAAAATGTTTAATCGATAAAATAAATGAGTTGCCTTTTGCGCTGTTGTTGTTGTTGTTGCTGTTGTCACAGTTGTTGCCTCAGTTGTTGTGCTTGTTGTTCTTGTGGTTGTTGTTGTTGTTGTTGTTACTGTTTGTGGCATAGTTGACTTTATTCTTGTGCAGAACTTTTGCCGCCTCACAGATGGCGGCGCTGCCTTTGGAACAATCATAAAACTACACACAACATCGACACACACACTCACACACATACACACACAGCAGTAGCTAACATAACTGTATATTTATGTACTTCACATTGTGTGAATGTGTGTATGTATCTAGAGTACTAATTCTTAAATGCCTTGGCTGAGATCATAAAAAACTCACAAATAAATAGAGGCATCCCCGGAAGCTCTATCAATCTTAAATGTTCCTTTTATATGAATTATAATTAATACAAAATCAATATAAGTTGTAACAATCTGTAACATTTTGCATGTAAACTTCTATTAGTTGACTGTTAAGATTGTTAATTCTTGGTAGAAATGTCTATGTAAATGTTAAGGAATTAAAAATTTAAACAATTTAATGGAATGACAAGAAATTACTTATTGAGAACTTAAAATAATCTTTTAGAAAAATAAATATAAATATAACAGTTAGTTGCTTGAAAGTACAACAGTAAAAGATAAAGAACAAAATATGAAAATAATAATTTAAACCTTACTAAGTTAAAAAATTATTAAATTAAAGTATTAACAGGGTTTTTGGGATAACTGTAATCGACACCCAATTAAATAAGCTGTATCTTTTTTATTTTTCACTCTTATAATTAACCCAACTCAATAAATTTATATAAGTTTTTAAGTTTTTAATTTAAAGACATTTTTGTTGGAATACCCTTAATAAAGTGTATTGGTATTTAACATATTTTGACAGTTGTCATTGTCTGATTGGAATTCTCGCATAGTTTAAACAGCAGATAGCTCATCTCTGAGTTTATCTCTTTAAAGTAGCCGCCGCTCGGTTTCCTAAAACATTTATCACTTCATTAAGTGCCAACTGTAGAGGGAAGGAAGCAAAAGAGAGAGAGAGAGAGAGAGAGGGTGAGAAAGACCGAGACAGAGACAGTTGGCTCCATGTTCGAGTGTCACTTGAATTGTTTTTTGTTTTTATTTTTATTTTTGTTACTTCTTCTCCTTAAATTGTTTTGCACAATTAATATGCAAATGAAGGCATCTTAATGTGGCAACCAAGAAGTCGAACCGATTCGAAATATGCAAATAATGCGTTAACAACTTAATTCGCTCGCCATCCCATTGAGCAGGCCAAGAGTAGATTTCAATGGGAAAAAACAGAGGATCCTCTGGCTTGGTTAGCTGGGCGATTAGCGCGGGTCCTGAACCTGCCCCAGTTGCCAGCTGAGTCTCAATGGATGCAGTCGGCATTTGTACTGAAGTGTCTCCTTCTCACTCTATCTCTCTCTCTTTCTGTCTCACTTCTGTTTAGCTCCTGGTTATCTTAAGATTTGGCCTCACGATCGTTTTGTAGTAGCCTGCGTCTGGTCAGGCTACTGCGAATCGACAAACGATTCTCAGTTCTTTTGTTTTTGTCTTCTTTCTTCTTCTTTTTTCTCTGTTTGGTTTTGGGTTGACAAAATTAATGAGTTGAAGCTGCGCTCTGTGGAGAAACTGGGATGTTCTGGTGGAGAGGATGCAACGGCTGCTCGTTAAATTTAACAGCTCAGCGTTCAGCTTTTCTCACCCGGCTCAAACGGCAAATTTATGCGTGAATTTGGCGCAGATCCATTAAGTGGTCCATAGATTAAAGCCAGCTTGTTGTTGTTATTGCTGTTGTTGTTAGTGTGTGTCATTGTGGCCTTTTAAGTGCTGCACAAAAACTGCTGCAACGGTAGCAATTTCATTTTCATGTTTCTCCTCTGTGACAGCTTCTTTAAATGGCGCTTAACTTTTGTTTTGACATTTCGACGCTGTTGACATTTTTTTTTTTTTTTAGAGGATTTCGCATCTTTTTTCTTCATTTATCTTTATTTGTTTTATGTATTGTTCTTGTTGTGCATGCAAATTCAATTAATTGTGACATTCAGTGAAATACCAACGAGACAAACTGCATTGCCAGCAGACAGATGGAGAGGGGAAGAAGATAAACTGAAGAATTTCAGAGTCTTTTGCCCAAAAATATGCGGGAAAATTACGGGAATTGTTTGCTAATTGACTCATCGTGACGTTCACAATTCAATAAGTTACTATGGGAATGGAAAAAAAGGAAATTATCTGATTAATTAAATTTATAAACTTAATCAATGTAGTCAAATCTTGATCAAACTGATATTTAAATTTCTTGAAATTATTTATTCTCTAAAGCATTTCTTAAAATTATTTATTTGTCAAGGCCTTAACAGTTTTGCATTTCGTGTTCAAGTCAAAACTGCAATTATATTTATTACATTATTATGAATAATGTCAAATTAGCAGAAAAATCATTTCACCTTTTCTTATGAATCTGAAAATGGTTATATCCCAAAATCAAAGTATATTAGGCATGTTTCACAATTCTCTCACAACCTAAAATTCAACGTTAGTATAGTATTGATGTATATGTATATATAAGTTGTATATTGATGAATTCATTATATAACAATATAATAATAATAACTGTGGAGAAGTTTGATAAAATTGTATGGTTTTAACTAATTTAAGTTGTATATTGATAAATTTATTTAAATACAATTATATATAAAAAAATTTTGTCGAACATTGAAATAACTTTAGAAAAATGTCAGAATAACCTGCAATATCTGCCTTTTCAGAAACACTTTGTTCAGTTGTGTTTAAAAGTGTGAATTTCATATAAAATATCAAGTAATTTATAGTAAAAAGTTTAGAATGTTCAATTGTCTTTTAACTCAAATTTAGTACACATAATTATATTCGAGCTAACTTTGTATAATGATAATATAACGTCAATATTGGATAATGAAATGAAGAATAGATTCAGAGACAAAACCAAATGAATGCAGATTGATTGTTGCATCCACTCTTGAAAGTTGCATTGCCCTTTGCAAGGTTGTAATGAGCAACGTGCACTTGAAAATAACAAGCAATGAGAGCAACAACAACAACTAGAACAACAGCAGCAGCAACAACAACATGCAAAAATTAACTTTATTTTTGCAAAAATTGTGCCATGCAGTAAAAGTGACCCCGCTTTGTTGTTGTTGTTGTTGATTTTGTTGTTGTTGCCACTGTTGCTGCTACTTGTTGTTGTTGTTGTAATTGTTGCGTTTGCCGCCTACGCTGCTCAATTGTTGCTGTTGTTGTTGTCTTCTCGGACATGAGACACGCCACTTTGCGTTTTTAGCTGCTAGACAGTAACGGCGACGTCGTCGTCGACGGCGACGTCAACTGCGACGTTGGCAGAAGCGACAAAGGCCGCTGCCTGCTGCAGTTTGTGGCACGCAGCCTAACGGGGCACGCATACGCAACAACACAAGCTGCTGGCAGAGCAATAGAGACAGATAGCTCGGATAGAAAAGAGAGTGTGATATGTCGATGTATGAATGAGTTAGCAGACTGTGAGTGTGTGTGTGTGTGCTGAGATTTTTGGCGCCAAATTGAGCATGCAAAACAAAGATCAAGCACAGGACGAGGCACAAGCAGAGGGCAACGTTGCGTATGCGTAATGTGTGGCATGCAACGAAACGAGTTGAACTCACGTGCTACAAACACACCCCCTTCCCCCTCCCCCTGTCACTGCCTCTGCTGCTCCCCCTCTCTTTACTGCCCTAAAGGATTGCGTGTCATTTGTTTATAAACAGTTGAAGAGGAACTGCCGGCTAACCCAAAGCCCCACTGCTGTCGACCCTTGACACCCATGCAACATGCCACATGCCACATGGCACATGCAACATGCAGCAACAGCTGATGAAATGCATCAGATCCAGTTGCAGGTGCATCCCAACTAACTAGGCATCGTTTATAATTTAAAATAAATTTAGAATTTAAGTTCTTAAATGGAGCAAAGAACATCGAGCAAGGGACTTAGGGCAAAGGGCAAGGGGCATGGGGCATGGGGCATGCAGCGTGGGCGTTGCAGCATTTACGAAATCGAAATCCAAATGGCAACCCTTTTGGGGCAACTTCAGGGGGCAAAGCGTCAGCATTGCCGCATTGTAATTTCTTTAAAAGCAATTCATTTCATAATGGTCCCTGGGAAACAGAAGAAAGAAAAAAAAATGAAAGGAAAAAAGAGAATGCAAAGGGAAAATGAGGAGAAGCAGGCTAAAAGAATAGCAGCCAAACGAAAATGGCAAAAATAATGCAAGCGAAATGGGAAAATGAAATGAAATGAGGCGAAGCTAAATAAAAATGGGCTGCGCCTTGGCGAGAGATGGCTAAAAGGACGAAGACTGCCGAGGGGGCTGAGAGCTGTGTGTCTGAAACTTTTGCAAGAAATGTGGCCAACATATACACACACACTCACACACATACACTCAGCTATGCAGTTATCCTTTGTTCGCAAGGATTCTACGCCATTTTTAGCCAAGACTTTTTTTATGGTCTACCCCCAAAAAGTTCAGACCAAACAAAAGCTTTGTTTTCGACTTCTTCTTCATTTTCTGCTTCTATTCACTTTGCTTCTTTTCTCTTCATTTCTTTAGTTTCTTTTGGGAAAGTTGTTTATGGAATTCATTTTATTACATTCCCCTTGCAACTTTCCCCCTCGTTCGTTCGTTCGCTCGTTTGTCTGCTGTTTATTTTTAGTCGCCAGATTTGTTGTTGTTGTTTCAGCTTTTGCAGTCCCGTTGCCTTCTTCCTTATAGATAATAAGAAAATTATACATTTTATTCGACGGCAACAAAGTTGCAGGCTAAAATCGCAAACACCGCAATGGCCTCAATTTAAGGAGGTCCTTAATTTGCTGTTAAGTTATTTAGTATACGAGTATTTTCTCATTTTTTGCTGGTGCCTAATTTGCAGCCTTGACTTCAAATTGACTCGACTTCTTCATTCAAATTGCATTCCAATGCGTCTAACGGTTTTATCATCATTATCATCATCATCATCATCAGCTTGATCATACTTTAACTATCGCTCTATAATCACCCACTCCTTTGCCAATTGTCGTTTATCCTCCATTTCGTCTTTCTTCCTTTGCCAGACACTAATAATTTTCTAAAATTCGGTTCTTTCTTTTTGTTGCGAATTGCGACCTGCCTACACCGTAATTGGCCTAAAGTTCAGACCGAGAGACGAGATACTTTTCGCATTTAATTAAATAAATTAACGTTTATTTGATTCGTATGTGGCACTTTGCAAGTGAATTTGTCGAGAGTTTTGCATTCCAGCGTTAGACCGTAACTTTTAATGATTCATCATCAAGATGTATTTATTTAGTTTTATATGCAAAGATGAAATCAATTTTTAGTAGAGTATTCCTTCAGCATCACGGTATTTAACATTTATATATGATATATATATTTATATATCAGTTTCCGTTCATGGTGAAATTTTAGCAAAGATCATGGTTTGCATTGGTTTTAAAATGGTTTTGTAATTCAGTTTATATTGTTTTAAATTCTGTGCAAATTGATGGCGATATAAGAAATCCTAAGTCTGGTGACGAAAGCAATTCCATGCCCCATAATTTTCGATATCCAATTATGTGACGAACGATTTTAAAGTTAACATATGTACATATTGTTATTTAAAAACCAATTTGACATTCGGCTTATTGCATCAAAAGGTCGTGATGCTTTCGTCACTAGCGTGGACAGTCATCCACAGTGATTAGTAACCACTAAACTTAATTAATGGAATGGTCGTTATTAAATAATTTCAATATTAAGATGAAGGTCAAGATCGATATACTGTCAAATTTGGTCTGTTTTGTTGCCTAGAATTCTCAACTGGTTCTAGTGACACAAATATGGCATTTAATTGGAGTAACTGCTGTAGTAAACATACTAATAATCGAGACTGAATCTCTTTATGTTATGGTTGTTCATATTTTGTTCTATAGATATTAAAATCTAAAATTTTATGAAATTGATGTGGTTGTTTTTTAAAAATCCACGGGTCAGCATTTTTTACCATCATCATTGTCATTTGGATTGAGTTCCGTGGAAAAGTTACAAGCTGCATTCCCGGACACTTGGAGCACACACCTCGTTGGCGTCCGACGGGGGACTTGCAACTGGGATTCGAGTCCGTTAACAATGTTGCGGTACATGTCCTTCCAACGTCCTGACATCGAACGGACATGCCACTGACAATTACGGGGAAAGCAGCTCAAAAAAAGTGCCAAACTGTGGCAGCAGCAAAAAATGTCGGGCAATTAACTTAAATACGTTTCAACTTTTTCACGTGCAAACGCGACAATGTCCTGTGTTTGGTCCTGCGACACTTCACAGCGTACTTCACTGGACTCTATGAATGTGTGTGTGTGTGTGTGTGTGTGTGTGCCTGTGTATGTGTGTGTGCTGCAAGTCTCTTTGGCTGTGTGCAACCAAGCAAAAAGTTTTACAAAAAAAAAATTACTCAAAAAAACAAGCGAAAAACAATGAAAATGTTCAATGTACTTACGATATAAAAACACACAAAACAAAAAAAACGACAAATATTTTTAAAGAGAAAAATGAGTGGGGGGTGGCCAGAGGGGATGGGGGTAGATTGACGCTGGCCCTGAAAGGGGTCGCTCATAAATTACATGAGTAATTATATTTAATAACGGCAATTAGCTTTGTAATAATGTCAATGAAAATGATGAGACAAAATATGATTAAAAACAAAACACAAAACACAAAACAGCTGAAAGTGAAACAGACGCAGACACTGAAAGAGAGACAACAAGGGAAACAGACAAAGAATGATATCAAGCTATGTAAATCCTCAGCGAAGTGGCAATCTGCTCGACTTTAGACGCTTACGGCAAAGATAATTCCGGATTCAGCCACAGGAGAGGGTCAAGGGAGAGAGAGGGTGAGAGGGAGAGAAAGAGAAGGAAGCAGTCGGTATCATAAAGTCAAGTTGAGCACTTTTTGCATTTATGAGTTTTATTGGCAACATCAGCAGGAACTTGGTCAACAACGTGTCCCTCGTATCACCACATACCGCATTTAGATTTTACAATGGAGCAGAAAGCTGCTTTTACCCTTCGAGTTCGAGTTCGAGTTGTTGTCTGTTTTGCTTTTATGACATTTAATTGGACATCCAGATTGCGTTCTAATTTGTAGCTAAGCTTAGCGTTGTGGCGATTTATATGATTTGATTCGTGGAATTTGAGAAAGATATACTCGAATCCCATTCCGATTTCCTGGCCCGAATTATGATCGAGGCTAATTTGGTCTGATGTTGTAATTAACAGATCAAGTGGCCGTGGTTAATCGACCACCATCGAAAATGAGAATAAACCCCTGTGTGTCCGCTGCGAGGGAGGTTTTACGAGTACTACGAGTACTACACTCATTTCTAGGGGTAACTGATAAGTGCAATTAATAATTTTGACCTTTTTCCCCTTGTTCTCAAGCTCAAATCGTGCAGCGTCAGCTGCTGTTGTTTCAAGTCAACTCTGACTTTCCATTTAATGTATGAAAATTCTCTTATTATTTTTGGTTATTTATTTCGCAGCCTGAAGCCGCCGCCCAAGGATGGCGTCACTAAGAGCAATCCATCAAAACGGCATCGGGAGCGGCTGAATGCCGAGCTGGATCTTCTGGCCTCGCTGCTGCCCTTCGAGCAGAATATACTAAGCAAGCTGGATCGACTAAGCATACTAAGGCTGTCCGTTAGTTATTTAAGAACCAAAAGTTATTTTCAAGGTGAGTTCTATTCCGAATTATGGTTGCTTTATACTTCTCTGGGTGGTTGATAGACTGGAGAAACTTAAAATAACAGAAAGGTGAAAGCTACCCACCCCTCTATATCTTTCCCTCTCACCTTACCTATATCATTCCCATTCCCATTCCCTTTCCCATAACTCTGCCCAGTCCCATCCCATATGGTTTGCCTCTCAGGAACGGTTTCGCCTTCGCACATTTGCCATACGGCGCGTTACATTCCGGGCCTATTAAATCGATTATGCTGCCACTGCCAGAGAGAGTGTGTGGCTGCCACAGAGGTACGAGTAACTGCCACTGGATGGTGGCAGACCCTAAACATGACTCATAAATGATTCAAAACTAATTTCAACGCCACAACGGGGAGTCCTGCGCCTCTCCGTGTCTTCAGTCTCTAGTCTTAGTCCCAGTTCGGGGGATATACATACATAAACACACACACACACACACACACACACACACACCCATACGCACAACAAACACACGCACGTTACAAAATTAGTGCTGTTGACGGATTAAAGTCGCTCTAGAAAAACAAAAGGAAGAAAAGCACATTTGTCTTTTTCTCATTTTGATTCGAGTATATTTTCGTAATGGGGTATATTCATTTTAAATATGATTGGTAGCTTGGCTAAAAAGTTCGTATCGTTTTAAATAAAAGAACATTTATTTATCAAAATTCGATTTTATTATTCAACATGCGTAGTTTCCATCGAGGGCGGTACATCGATTATAGAAATCTTCCAACTTTTTAATATAATTTTTGTAGTATGATTTGTCTTTTGCTTTAAAATCGGCCTCAGTCTCGTTGATTACCATTTCATTGTCGCTAAATTCCTTTCCAGAGAGCATTCTCTGGAGGTCTGAGAGCATGAAAAAGTCTCCTGGGGACAGATGTGGAGAATTAGGTGAATGTGAAAGCAGTTTGAAGCCCAATTCATGAAATCTTTCCATCGTTTTCATTGATTTGTGACACTGTGCAAGTATTCATGAATTATATATCCAACAAGTTCCTTTGATATCTTTAAAGTATCAGCATTCTCGATCAGCTTTATTCTCACCAAAAACAAAAAGTGTTTCATTAACACACGAAACTTCCTTTTTATTCTTTTTTTTCAAAATTCTTAAACTGTTTCACATGAATTGCCATATCTCAGAAGCCAGTTGTCCGATACGTCTCTTTTGACGGTTAGTTTCAACTACACATCATTCAATTTTAGTGCCGCCCTCTAGTAGAAACGAATCGAACTTTTCAGCCTACCTAGTATTTAGAGTAAAAACTTAATAGACTCCCAACAATATGCAATATTATTAGAAGTAGCTTTATCATTAAGGCAATCAATGTAATAAATAGTTTTGACTTGCATTATAAAAAGCTACTTTGTTAAATAACACCCATTTCATTTATGAATATAGAAGTTTTATGGTTTCAGTTAAAGTTCAAAGATATTTTGCCGTAAAATGTAAAGACAATAATATAAACTGAAAAAAATCTTTT
Organism: Drosophila rellima; assembly: GCA_035043635.1. Classification (NCBI taxonomy): domain Eukaryota; kingdom Metazoa; phylum Arthropoda; class Insecta; order Diptera; family Drosophilidae; genus Drosophila; species Drosophila rellima. The sequence continues at coordinate 633,351 of JAWNMV010000604.1, forward strand.
AGATAAGATTCAACCGGGTATTTAAATATTCGGACCTTATGCTACGTTAAATATTTTCAAGAATTTCTAAAGTAAGCTCACATATATTTTTATATTGAATATAATTTCTTAATTTACTTCATTCATCTATGTATTCTATCTGGTTTAAATTTTCCAAAGCAAAAGCATTTACTTTAAAGTATATTATTCATGTTTTTCTTCTTGCTTATCATTTTTTTTTGCTGACTTTTACCTTTGGTTTTTGTTGCCTGCTCACCTGGCAAATGAATTAAAGGTGAGTCGTGAGTCGCGCATAGGAAATTGGGAAAAAGCCTGAACATTTTGGGGGTTGGAAAATCGAATCGGGCTGGTAGGAAAGCCATTTGGGTTGCGTTTTTTAAGCATTCATATATCGTTGGTATAATTTAAATTAATTAAAATTAAGAAAACAAATGCAATAAAAGGAGAACGAACTCAACATTTGATGGCTTTATTATCAAAGAGCGACCAGAGTGGCATTTGGTTCATTGGCATTTCGCTTTGTTTAACGACATCAATTTAATTGCTTCAGACTTAAAGTGTGGCCGTGAGGAGGAGGATGAGGAGGGGGAAGGGATAAAGGTTGGAAACTCACAACGTTAATTAAGTTGAAGTGCAAAAATTGAAGCAATAACGAAAAAAGTGAAAGAGAAACTAAACGAATGAAAAATGGCAACAACAACAACGATGCGTCCTGCTGAAGGTCCTTTTGTTCCTGCCACATAGAACTGACTCACTCACGTGCAGGGGATTTGCACTGGAAGTGGGGCCTGAACGGAATTGAGTTGGACTCATCATCCTGAGCAGCAATACAAAAAAAAAAGAAAACTCGAGTAAATATTTTGACAATTAGCGGTCAACGGCAAAGTTGGGCGTTAATTGCAATGGCAAACAGTTGACCAGTTGCCAAGTTTCTGTTTGTGGCCGACACGTGTACCGTTGCATTGTGGTAGAGTCAATAGGAAAATCCAAAGGTTTCCCTCGCTGCAAATCCAGAAACGAAGCCGCCACGCGCTGCGTTTCCTTTGCGCATTTCGCTGCGTTTGTTTGTCCTTCCCAAAGGGACAACAACAACAAGAGCAACAGCAGCAACAATAACAACAACAACGACGACGACGGGTTAATGGACCAGAACCGTTGCGCCGTGTGCACCCGGTGAGTGCCCACTATTCACTATTCACTGTCCACTCTCCAGTGTCCTAGTGTCCTGTCTATCAACTATAGCTTAGTCGAGTCGCGTCTAATGCTTTTGTGTTGAAGGGGGTTGACAAAACGTCGAACCCCTCCCCCGCAGACAGCCGAGCACAGGTCAAAGTTTGTTTACATTTTGGCTTTATTTGTTTGCCTAGATGTTTTTCGGATATTATCAGGATCATTTAATTTACAATTAGTGTGTGTATCCAGGGGACAGGAGCACATTGAACGTGTGCCGCCTGACCCCCTCTAAATGTGGGATTTCCAACTTAAGCACTCAATGCGATTAGTTGACAGCCGGATGTATGGAAGAGTCAATCCAAACAGAAGCCATCGCCATAAATACCTTAGTCATAAAAGAAAACATTTAAGCAGTACAAGAAGAGCGAATCGTGGGATTCCGAGTGATACAAAAGATAGTTTTTTGAAAGAAGAGATATTTCAAGCAGATAAAAAGAAGCATGTACTAAGAGAAAATTAATTTAAACAAATTTAAGAAATGTTATTCTGCACAGAAAAATATCAAAATAAATGTTCCCGAAGATTAATATATATATAAGAGATTCTCGTACTTTAAGAAAAGTAATTTAAATGGATTTAAGAAATGTTATTCTGCAGAGGAAAATATCAAAATAAATGTTTCTGAAGATTAATATATATTAGCGTGATAAGTGAGTAGAAGAAGGTCTCCATATTCCTCTGAAAAGTATAGAGTATCATAGAACTCAGTCATCATATAGTTCATTAAGCTTAGACTATAAATTAAAAAACTTTCTAAAACCACACAAATTAAATAATGTATTCTAGAATTTAAAGAGACCATTCAGAGTAAGTTCGTGGATCTAATTGATGCGCTGCTGACGGAGACATCCCAATAAATTCCCCCCGAGGAGGGCAATAGATAACAGGGAAAGACAACCAATTATATATTAAAGCTCAGTTATATTCTGCTCTGTTCGCTGGCCATGTACAAGTTATACATATATATATATATGTACATACATGAATGGGGCACAGGGGGTTGCTTCACAGACAACAACAACAACAACAGCGATAAGGGACGTGGACTATCCTCCGGCATCTATAGGGGCAGTTGTTGACCCTGACTTGCGCATAAGCGAATCGAAGGGACGAAAAAGTTCTCTATACCCAAAAGGAAGAAGAGTGAAATAAGAAACACATAAAAAGAAAACCAAACTAAGCAAACTTCGTTTTCATTTTCGCCGAGCTGTTTCTAGAAAAAGGTGGATTCTATGGTATGTGGATGAACATAAACCACCCAACCAACCACTCGAATATTTTAGCACTTCTCTTATTCACTCTCATACTTTAGGTTTGGTTTTTCGCCTTCTTTTGTTGTTGTTGCAAAAACTAAATAATTAAAGCGCGCCACTAATGGCTCATTGTCTTTGCTCCTTTCTCTCTCTCTCTATCTTTCACTCGAAGAAGCCACTTTCCTCTTGCCAATTCCCCACCCACGTGACGACGTGCCCGTATCTAAAAGGGCCATAATTGCTGGCCAAGCGTTGGCGCCTTATGGCCAGCAATAATTGTTAAGACGCGCAATTTGTACATTTTTAATGCACTCGGTTACTTCTGCCTCCTGCGAGAGGACTCAACTCCTCCTGGCTGCTCCTCGATTACTCCTCCTGCTTAATTGATGAGTTGCGTAATTAACTGCAAAACTGAACTGAAATGCTTGCATTGATAGTTTTGTTTAACTATTTCAGACCGATTGCACGCAATCGAACAATCCGACAACTGAAACTTCTATCTTAAGCCCAAACCCAAACAAAACTTAGCCAATAACCACTAAACTTAGTCCATAAGCAATTTGAGCAGACTCCAATGGGGAAGCAATGTCATAAAATAGAAAATTACCTTCGAATTGTCTAAACAATCATCGGAATAAGAAATATTAGTTTTAGATATTCGATTGGAAATGGAAATTAAGCTAAAATTTGCCATTGAAAATAGTATTTTTATCGCCCCTAAAAATTAAATAGATTGTTTCTAAATAAAGTCTGGTCACAAAAGAAATAAGGCAATGAAAAGAAATATTCCCGAAATGTATCTCCCACTTTAAAAGACTTTATCCCAATACACAAATTGGAGCAGGTATAAGAACTCTAATTGGAAAAATAGCCCGAAACTTGCTACATTAGGTTTAGCATGTTTCGGGAAATCCAAACTCACTTTGCGAATTGCATATTACAACTTAAAACATAAAATACTAACTTATTATTTAATAAAATTGATTTCTTCTTTCTTATGGTAAAGTTTGCTTATATACAAAGTTTAATGTATTTAAGGAAGGAAATAAATAGTTTCTAGGGATAATTTTTTGACTGATTATCCCAAACTAAAACTGGAACACATTTTGAGTTTTAGGCGAAGCTCGATTGTGTTCTTAAATCAAATTATAAATCACAACACGAAGCATATCTAAATTTATTAATTTATTGATTTATTCCAGTATAATATCAAAGTTTACTTAAATGGAACATACGTATTTAGAGCTAGGTTCAAACAATGGAGATTAGAAGAGAGGCCTGAGAAGGTAATGGGAATGACTCGAATTTGATTCGCCGCCTTTTGGGTAATTCGAGCCGGGCGAGGCTGAGACTGAGACTGGGTCTGAGAGTGGGAACAGTTTGGTTGCGAACCAGAGTTCCCACACAAGATTAAAATATGATTTTGCCAGCCCAGTCAGTCAGACAGTCAAATCATGTTGGAATTACTTACCGACCGTCCGACCGACCGACTGGTCTGAGATCTTGTTCTCTTTTGGAGTCTCTGCTCTAGTGTCTCGTGGGAAGTGAATGCAATGTGGCAACTCTAAGCATATTACGAGTTGCACATGCGACACAAGAATATTAAATTCGAGGCACAAATTTACTCTGCAGCCTGTTGTGGCATTAGCGTATGTTAACAAGGTCACTTGGTCAGCAATTCATAAGGAAATGGCATTGATATATGAGAGGGCAAGTTGGACACAATGCGGGGGAGCTGGGAAACGGGGGAAACGAGGGAAACGGCGGCTATTTATGCTATTATCAAAATTGCCGTTAAGCGTTTGTTAATGGAGCCCATGGCCATCATGTGCTCCCTGCGAATCGCAAGCCCAAGGGGCCAAGGCTCAGCTCTTAACCTATAAACATACTAAAGCTCTCTCTCACTCTGCCCTTCTCTCTCTCACTCTTTCTCTCTCTCTCTCTCTCTCTCTCTCTATGTTTCTGTGTCTATAAGTGTGGCCAATTTTTCGTGCATATACATGACTTTCGTGCGTTGCTCCAGTTTAGGCCCATTAGCACGGACAGCAGACGAGGTCGGTGGCAGAACGGAGGATGGTAGGAGGCGATAGAATCCATAGCCAGACAATGGCTAAAAATCGGCGAGGTGCAGAGGCGGACATGCAATCAGTCAGGCGATGCACTTTAATACACCTGTCTCAGCTGGAAGGTTCGAGTTCCCTTTCCTCTCCTCGTTGTTGTTGTTGCCTGCGAGAGGCGTCGCATTGTCACGCCGACCAAACCGTAGACTTGGACCCGGTCCCGGACCCGGAGAGAGCGCAGCCAGACAACATTGCGTGACTTACGTAGCTCGGCCACCCCCCCGCCCCTCACTACCTTCCCTCTCCCTCTCTCCACCCCACACAACAACAGGTATAAATACCATTATCCAAAGGCCTAGTTCAATTTAAAGCGCTCGACAAAACGTTTAAAGACTCACAAATTCTTATTTAAATCAATAAACTGAAACTGAGCATAAGCTGGCTTTGTAAATTAACTTAATAAGTGAGTTTGACTTTAGGGTGAAATTATCTAAATTTAAAACATTAAAACAGTTTATAAGAACTTATGTGAGGCAGTTATCCTATCAAATTTAATGGCTCTTAAAGTCTAAGAGATTGCAGTTGAATATGATAAAATTTAGCTCTTGTCAATAGGATGTACTTTCTTCCTGAATTTCCTACAGTAATAAATATGATAGGAACTCGAATACCAAATTTCATGGCTATAGCTCTTTAAGACTCAGTAGGAGGTGAAAATGGTCGAAACGAAATTTAATATGTGGCTTATTATGATAAAGAATATTTCACATATCAAATTTAATGTCACTTTAAGTCTGAAAGTTTAGAAATAGTATTTATATATATGATAAAGAATAAATACTTTATTTTAGGTATATCTGAAGAATTGTTATTACTATTTTTATTTAACAAAAACTGCTGGTAACAATTGACTTTAAAGTCACTATCGTAACGTGAGCTGCATATCATAGTATATTAACTTTGTCCTCACTTAATTTTCATTCTCTCGCCCGTTCAATCGAGACAGCTGTCAGTTTTTCAATCAATTGCGCTGATGAGTTTGACATTTCCATGACATATTTGTTTACGAAGCACGAAAAATATTTGCCAAAATGTCAGAATTTAAACTTTATTCTTTATTGTTTGCACCATGCCGTGCCAAGGGGCACGCCCCAAAGCCCCAACAACATCAGCAACAACAACAACAACAACAGCCCCAACGCCCAGCGCATAATTGACGCCATTTTCACAGGGCGCATCAGACAAAGCGTCGCTGCTGGCGTCGCTGTTGGCGTCGCTGTTGGCGTCGCTGCTGGCGTAACGTTCATTTGTTCATTCCTTGGGTGGGGTTTGGGTTCGGCTCTGCCTTTGCCTTTGCCCAGTCGCCATCTTTGTGTCTCGGATTCACCACCCTACGCTGCATGCAACTAGCTGAGATTTTGCGCTTTTCCGCCTTAGGAGAAGATTTACGTTCATCCACCAAACGACGCGATGCAACTTGCGCTTCGGTGGTGGATTTTAATGCGGCAGTGCGAGGGCTGTTTAAGCAGTTCATCAATTAAGCAATTCAATAATTAAGCAGTGGAATCGTTTTTAATTTATTAGCGAAGCGATATCTGCTTTTAATCTCGTAGCTCAACGAGGGCTGCTTAAGTAGTTAAGCGAATTTATTAATTCCTTAATCGCACAATGTTACAAAATTAAATTCAGCTTATGTTAATCAAGTACGAGTACAACTGCAATAAAATGGCTGCCTTGCCCAGAAAATGTCACAGATTTGTTAACCCTCAAGCAGCTGCCTCCTCCTCCTCCTCCTCCTCCTCCACCTCCACCTCCCCCAACCCAAACCTCTAAGCCACGAGTCGAGTTAATTAAATGTGTTTATGCACGTGAATATTTTAAGCGCAACAATAAAAAATTGTAATAATAATAACTACAACAAGAAGTCGCAATGTAAACTGAGCCTAATTAAATTATGAATAATAACGACCGAAAAAAAATAATGTTGCTCTAAAAGCCTTTTGACCAGAATCGCACGCACATGATGCAATTTGTTCAAGCCACATTAACTTGGTAAGAAGTACGGACGGACGGGACGGACGGGTGTGCACTTGTGTGTGTGTGTGTTTTTCTAAGAGGGTCAACTATTTGTTTTTATCGCACTTTCGCTAAAATGAACACACTAACACACCACACACACACATACACATACAGCGGCACTTTTGTTAATTTGATAAAAAGCCAAAGCAGCGCACAGATTAGCCAAAAGGCCCGAACACCAAGTGAAGGCAGGACAAACCTCAGTACACTACAAAAAAAATCACTTATAAAACTTAAACTGACAAAAGTTGATAAAAGCATGTAATAAATTTGATATATGGTGAAGAAATCCTTCGTGAGGGAAAACATACCCAAAATCATTTAAAGCAATCTACAATTTCTCCAAGTGTAGTCCAGTCTCTAGTGCCAGGGGTAGGACGCATTTTGGGAGCTGCTAATTGAAATGAGAGACCCTGTAACTCGGGTTGTGGTTGCTGTTGTAGTTGGTCTTGGTCTTGGTCTTGGCCCAGGGGTTGCTTGGTTAGTCGCCTTGCCGGACTTGCATTTAGTCGTGGGTTTCGCCATGCGTAAATTAGGTTTTAGTTCTTTTTTTATATACTATATATATTTTTTATTATTTCTACTCTCATTTTTATTTTTTCCATTTGCGCTGATAAAAATCATAATTTATGACACCAGCTGCCGGGGCATATATTTTATTTCAAGCCGTGTATAAATTTGCCTATGGCGTAAACATATTCATCCCAATGTGAACCAGACACAAACTAAGCTAAAATATATTAGCTGTAGTTTCATTTTATTTTCTTTTCGTTTTTATCGTTTATCGCGCATAAATCAATTTTTGTGACAAATTTATTATAAAACTTGAGGCGCAGTTCGGGAGGAAAAGCTTTCTCCTCCCCTCGCTCCCCCTCACCACGAGAAGCACAGGAAAACCCAAAAATATTGTTTCTAAAATGGCGGCTGCCTGCTTTAAGGGTGTTATGCGATGGATGGGGAAGGGTTTGTGGGGTGTACACATAATGCTATAAGCGACTGTGAAGGCAGTGCCTGGCCCTAGCAAAGGCATCTCGACGAGGACACGAGGTCGGAGGAGATGGAGGTGGAGGTGGAAAGTTGGCTCATAAAATATTACAATGACACCATAAACAATTTTTAGTACTTTTCCATGCCAGCTGTAAATATTTATTGTATATCCATGATATATATATGCTACATATATATACGACTGCTACATAGCTATGTATATTGGATTTTTATGGTGTAACTATGGTTTCCAATTGTCCTGACTGGGTTAAGCGAGGAGCGCAGGGGAGCAGGGCGAGGAGCTGCCAGTTGCTCTGTAAAACGCTTTGTGGAGCGAGTTATTTATGGATCGCAATTTTCGGTCGCTATTGCCAGCGATATTACTTATACACTGATAAAAATACTAAGAAAATGCACTTCAATTTAAATAAATTGAGCGAAATTGAAATAAGAACGTGATTAGTTTGAATATTAAAGTATAAGAACATAAGTAAGATAATATTCCAGTAAAGATAAGTTTTATCTGATTTTAAACTTTATTCTTTACCTCAATATGAGAAATTTTTAATTAGTTTAGAACAAATCAAGTTTTATAAAAATACACATTGTTCCTTTTAATATACTTACTATTAGCTTTGCTATTTGAATATGTTTAAATTATATTGATTCTGAATTTGTATCTAAAAATATTAAATTATGATCTTGTTAACTTTTTTCTCAGTGCAGATTGCTTAACTTTTATAAAAGTAAATAAAATATTAATGGCTATAAAAACATAATAATTAGCTCATAAATATTTAAGCTGTACTATTAACAGTGTTGTTGTTGCCTTTGTTGTTGTCTCTTTCCAGTTGTTATGCATAAGGATAAGGAGGAGAATGGAGTCCTGCCGCACATACACGCTCACGACGGCTACAGAACCCGCGAGCTGGGTGCTTTCGAGCATGGTCTGCTGGATGGTGATATGTTCCTGCAGGTGAGTCCTTCGATATGTTATCCCTTGCCCACATATATCGACTATACCCTGCCCTCTCCTTTTTATGAAATACTGAGCTTAATTTGTCTTCATCAATTTTGTTTGGCCATTTGATGGCTTCATCGCCAGGATATGCCGCATAATCAATCAGCGCTTGTTCTACAGGATTGAGATAGATTGGCGAGGGGGGGTTGAGTAAAGGCAGGTGCTGTTCTACCAATTGATAAATGTCTTTGTTTATTCTATCTTATTGTTTCTGGATCGAAACACGCAAAGTTGAGAGCCTCGCTTCGATTGGATTTAATTGTGAAACTCGTGTGATTTGTGTAAAATTGTGTAAAATTGTTAAACAATTGAATGGCAATTAGTTAACGTCGAGCTGTGACCGCTTTTCAAATTGATTAATTGTGTGTAATTGGCGCTTGGACATGTGTTACCATAATATTTGTAATTAATATCGGGCCAACTTGCAATTCACAGTCTACCCAACTTGCCACTTTGCCACTTTGCAACTCCCCAAACAGTAACTTGAAATTATGCATTTTCAAGTTTATATGCCACGCGTTGAGTTTGGTCAAACTTCAATTAAAGTGTCTGACACACACACATTGACACAATCGAGTGTATGTTTGTCTGTGTGGCAAGTTGCATGTTTTTGCTGAATTAAAGCCCAAGCCAAACTGCATGTTGCTGCATGTGGCCAGGCGCGAACATATGCACTTGTCACAGTCATGACAGTTTAATTTAATGCACACATAGCTCACCAACCAGGCGTAGACAGAGACACACATAGAAAGCAGCTACTCACAGCACACACAACATAACATAACTAAGGAGAGAGAGAGAGCGGTACAGAGAGAGGAAGAACGACAGAGACAGAGGCACGCAATTGTGCAACATGCGCTTTATGCACCTCTTTTTTTCGGTCGCTACTCCACAATTCAATGTCAAAGTCTAAAACTGGCAACCGTAACATGGTTCCACCATCAAAACTCATGCACTAAGGTGTGTGTCTTAGTAAAGAGACAATTTCAATTCTAGTTTGATGACAACTATAAATTTGGGGAATCAATAAAATAAAAAAATAAAAATATAAAATAAAAATATAAAATAAAATTATATACTTATTTATTCTAATTCTAATTCTCACCATAGTTGACTTGGAATACCTTATAAAAATAATTATAATTTTTAGTATACATATTTTATAAATAGAAACTAAAGAATAGTAATATAACTAATTGCAAAATTTTAAAAATCAAGTGCTCTCAAAAACTTGATCTTGTTAAAATTAATCGCATCCCAACTCAACATGTTCAAATTTATATATGATCTTAAGACCAACTAAAAATCAATGTGTGTACAAAAATCATAATCACATTACTTTGTCTTTAATGTTTTCCACAAAAACTCTTTCAATTCGATCCTTTTTAAGTAATATTTTCTATTAAACTGCTTTTAAGTGCATGCCGCTCAACAATAGATGGCGCCAGTCGAGGGTTATTTGCACTTCCAGTATGGAACACACCTTAGGTGTATGCAAAACTGCATTTTGCCACACATTGCACACAATGCAACTGCATTACGTATACGCAGGGTGGACAAGGACTACACAACTTGTGTCTCCTTTCACAACTTGCCATTTTGAATGCAAGCCAAAAACTTCTGTGTTCTGTTCGTCTGTTATTTGTTTTTTTTTTGCTTCACCTTCCGGTAAATGGGCGACTTGCAGCTAATTGCCGAGCTGCACAATTGTGCATTTCCGTGCATATTTTTGAGCCACAAAAGGGCAGGGTGGAAAAGGTGGCGTTTGGGTGTTTCGGGGCTGCATATTTAGTTTTAATAGCTCAGGTATTTGTTACCTGTTGCCCGTTTCAATTGCTCATGAAGTTTTACTTTTGTTGTGCTCCTGTTGTTGTTGATGTTGTTTATTATGGGTCACATATTATCATTAGAAAATGGCGTTTTGTCACGCAGCGCAGCACATGCACATGCTGCTATCTCGCTCACACTCACACACTCACCCCGACTGACTGAACTAACTGTTGTTGTAGCTCCAGTTTTGCAAACAGTTTGAGAGGCACTGTGACACACATTTAGCAGGCGGCCCAAAAAAATTGCTTAATTAATTAATCTTAAGCAGAGGCATTGATTGAGAAATATAAAAGAAGGAGACAAAGATAGATGAAGATAAATATATATGTAGATATAAAAATAAGGAGATATACACATTTAAATTCATGAATTAAGAAATTAAATTTAATGAGTGCACAGTTGACAATAAATAAATAAATATATATATATATTGCTAATGATAAATTTGAAGATATATGTACAAAGAGATACAAGTAAAGAAGAAAAGAGCGAGAGAGAGAGACAGTCCACACGACGTATACGCAATATTCGTAGGCAACATTTAACTAGACGGTGATTTGCATCAATGGCCAACAGCATCATCTACTCGTACCATTCCGCAGCTTTATTAAGCAATTATGGAACCAGCTAACAAAACGCAAATTGGCCCAAACACGGTGCTAGTCAAGCACAAAATGAGTTGGCCAACGGGTCAGTCGTAGTCTGGTCTAATCTGGTCGGGTCTGGCCTCGTCTTGACCAAGGAAATGGTTAAATAATCGCCGCCAACTTATCAAAACACAAAACTGTAATGCAAGCCAACAACCAAATGACGGGATAGATACGATACCCAAATGTATAAAGCATATATGAACATCTGTATACATATAGTAGTATATAGTACATATATATGTATATGTAAGTATCTTTTAGCTTGTAGCTATTCCAGTTGCCAGTTGCCGCACAAGACGGGCGTGTATTATTAAAAATGCATTAGAAGACGCCGCTGCCACAGACCACATTAGTATGGACTGTTGGCCAAGTTGTCTCGTATAAACTGATGCGGAGACAGCGCCGAAAAGAGACGGATGCAGAAGAGTGAATGAACGAGAGACGAATATAACAATTAAGCTGCAAAAAGAAATCTTATTTGATTGTAACATTTTTTTATATAGAATATAAAAGTGAGCGAGCTTGATCGACTAGACCATATCCTATGCTAAGCTTTGTTGCGTCATAAATCTATTAAGAGTTTACTTTACATTCTCAAAACAATTTAAAGAAACTAGATCTTGGTAAATAAAATAAAAAAATAATGAATTATTAAAAAACTGCATATCTATAATAGCATATCATATCCTATCAAATCCATACTAATATTCCATTTCTATCCATAACTTTTAAAATCCATTAAGTTGTTATATTTTGCTAAATTTACAATTAGCTTGTAAGCACATGAAAGCTGTTTACTTTAAACATACAGTTATACAACACTATTACATTTGTTGGCTACAGGGTATTTTGAAACGCCGCCAGATTGCAACCAAAAAAAAACTGTCAGAAGCAAATCAAAAGCATCCGTTTGACCCGTATCTCTTTCTCACTCTATCCATCTCTTTCTCTGTCTGGCTAACTGTCGCTACCGTTGGCAATCTTTATGAAGATTATTGATGCTCAGTTGCCGCCGGCTTGATGACAATCCACACAACCACTGAGCCACCACACCAGAGCACAACAATTCTCAACTCAGATTCAGATTCATATCCATATCCATATCCTTTGGCGGGCTGTGTTGATGCGTTTTAAATGATGACGCCACTTAGCGTTTATGTCGGTTAATACCAACTCTGGGAAGACTCTCTTCTCCACATTTCTTTCTTCCTTCCGACTCGATCACCGTCTTCATCTCTGTCCACATCTGAGCCGAGCTCTGGTTTCTGCTCTCTGTAATTAGCAGCAATCGCGCTCATTTGTATCAACTCCCAACTGGAAGAAGCAAAAGGAACAGCCGGTCTTCTGCCTCCTTGTCTCCTGCTGCTCATTCCCCTCTCCCTCCCCTGTTACCTGGTTCTTCTCATCTTCAGCTGTGGCAAATTGATATTTAAATACGAGTATATTAATTACTGCTGCAGTTTCTCTCCCCAGTTCTCTCTCTTGTTCTCTCTTTATTAATTATCTGAGCACCTAATGAGAGTCTCAGCAAATTTGTCTTCTTATTCGTGTCGTTCACACGTCGTCGCACGTCGCATCGCCATTTTGTTTTGGCGTAACGTAACGCTATGAAATCGCATGGACAACGCCCATTAGCAGGTTATAAAAACGACTTTAAATCCTATATAAAACAATAATCAAACCAGTTTAACAAATAGTACAAAGAAATGCCAAAAAATTGCTAATCTCACAACAAAAGTTTACTTATTTTAAAGTATCGATTTTATTCAGATAGGATTAATTTCCATATAATTTATTTATTCATTGTCTAGCTATAAGCAGAAGACCCAACAATATACATTTAAATTAATATTAGCAAATTACAACTAACATTAACGTTACAAAATTTAGTATTTATTTATAAAAATTGACTAGTTCAAAACTTGTTGCTAGAATTGTGGAAATTAAAAAAAAAACCCAATCAGACTAAGATAAAATTCGAATTTCAAAAGTTATACTTAAAACTAATCGTAGCAGAGACTATTTATCCCCGGACTAAATTATGGATAAACATTATCTCAAGCTTAATTCTACGGATAAAAAAAGATTTTTATTGAATTATTAACCTTTAAATATTTAAAAAATATAGTAATATCAGAAAATAGTATTTTATATGAGCAACTAAAAACTTATAAATAGTTTTAAATTTCAATAACAATTGAAAAAACTATAAGAAATATTAAAACTGAACAAGTTTGGAACTATTTACCATTGATCCTAAATTTACTGTCAGTATTGGAAAAAAAAAACAGAAAATTCAATCTGATCAATAACTAAATATTAGTAGATAGTAGAATACATATATCGAGTAGACAACAATTTATAAGGAATTTGAGTTCAGATTTCACAGCTAGCAAAAGATAGGTTCGGTTTTCTGTAGTTTAACAAACAAATCTATAGATAATTACAATGCATCATTTCTTGAAATGAAACCTACAATTACGCGAGATACAACCAATAACTGAAATCTCAGGGAGTTAAAAGTATGGGAGATACTTAAATATTTGTGTAAGATAAAACACATGCTGGATGGGAGGGAACAGGACGGTACGGGGATGGAACTCGGAGAAGTATCATCGTCTGCATTTAGTTGAAACTCATTGATATAATTGCGCATCATTTCCTGGTTGAGTTTTGATGAGGAACTTCAAAGTCTCTGTCCTATCCTTTGTCTCAACCCCAGATCGCTGTCTCTGTCTCTGTCGCCGTCTCTCCCGCTGTCCCTGTCTCTTTCTCGGAGTTGAATGAAATGAGCCGATTAAGCGCTGATTACGTTTTAGCCTCAAGTTAGCGCCGTTGTGCCTTTGGGCCATGTTTCTACGCGATCTCTGGAGTTCATTCATACACAGTTTGTGGCGTTCATCTAGACCGCGAAATGATGGATTAATCCATTCACAAAATGTCTAAAAAAATCAAAAATAAAAACCGGCAGCTACTACAATTACGAGACGACAATGTTCTCTCTCCCTCTCTTACACTATTTCTCGCTTGCTGTCTTTCTATCGATTTTCTAGTCTTGTCAATTTGACGACTTGCAACCTGTTTTCCTCCATTCCGCCCCCCAACCTTAACCTCGAGCAGCATTTAATTCGTAGTTTTGATTTAATTTTTCTCTTGCTCTCTCGCTCTCACATTATTTTTATCCGCCTGTATTTACCTCTCTCTGTATTCTCTTTTGTTCTTTCTTTCAGGCTCTAAATGGATTTCTAATGATACTGACATGCGAAGGCGAGGTCTTCTTTGCCACGCACAGCATCGAGAGCTATTTGGGTTTTCATCAGGTAAGTGGCAACAACAAAACCAACAACAACAAAACAACAACAACGTCAACAATCGTAGACAGATGGGGCAACATTTTGATTGATTTTAATTACCCAAAATCTCTATGAATGACTCTTTCCTCCTTTCGCAACTCGTCCCTCGATTAATTTTTGGCTCATTGCGGAAACGATGCCAAAGCACAGCTAACCAGCTTGCGTCTTTGGGCCAACACCTACCTGAGGTGCCACACAAAAAAAAAACAGAATGAAAAACAAACAGAAATCTGAGTTGCCACATGCAGAATGCCAGAATGCGGGGCAGGTTCTTTTTGGCCATAAATAAAAATCAGATCAGCGGGAGTATTGCGCAATCGCAGAGTCGCCGCGAGATTTGCTTACGCAGCTGCCACATGAGGCAAGACTACTAGCAGAGAGAGAGATGGAGGTGCAGGGGACAATGGGTTGACCTAAGGGGGCGTGGCATTTGGTTGAAGCTGTGTGTTATTAACTGACACGACACCTCGCTGCAGCTGCTGGCTCAAGTGGCCAACATGTTTTGGGCCTAACTCGAAACAGATCTCAACCGTGAGTTGCTGCCACTTTTCCCTCCCCTTCCTTGCCTGCTACTTGCCACAGCTACTGCAACATTGCCACAGCAACATTGCCTTCTGTTGTTTTTGCCTACTTTATTGTATTGGCGCTTGTCGAATGGAAATTGAAAATTGCAGTTAGCTTTCTTCAGTCTTCAGTATTTATTGTTGTTGTTGTTGTTGTTCCGGCTGCTGTTGTTTTTTAATTTAGTTGTAAATGTGTAAAGCGGCACTTGACACGCCCCGTTTGGCAGCTCAATTAAAAATGTAGCTGCCTATTACCATGGCCATTGGCCATTCGATTCGTATTGGCTTCAACTTCATCATCTGCTTCTTCTTCTTCTTCTTCTTCCTCTTCAACTTCAACTTCTTGCACATGTGCGATTATATTCATATGTCCAAGTATCCAAGTATTGCAAGTGAAGATTGCGGTCAAATCATTTGCTTTGTTGGTTTTACTGGCAACGTAGAAAGTTCTGTCCTCCGTTAGAGCTGGCCGCGTGACACGAACTCTAACGACAAAGCACGACTGAAAGGAGCCCAAATACGAGTTAGAAGTTAGAACAGAAAATTCCATTTCTAAACAGTGATTGACTCTGATATGAAAGTGTGATTCGTGCTCGTGGCACGCAGCCATCTCTAGTAGAATAGAGATCAGGTCACAATAAGTTCTTCATATTTTTGTGTACACTTAAAAATTATTGTAAGGTCAAAAAATCTCTTGAATATGACAAAAGTCTTTCAACTGCACGCTCCCATCTCTAGATAACTTGTGTGTATTTATTCCTTGCTCTTCGCCTGTTAATATATATGTTTTAGAAATGATTTACGTTTGTCTTTGTAGTAGTCTTTGAAATGTTAGTCTTTTGTTGAACGATGCTGTCAATAATATCGTAAAAATATGTTAAGTATGTGAGTTAATCTTTAATCTCTGATTGGAAAGTTACACGATGAATCTTCAGAGCGATCGATCGGAGAGTCCATCATTATAGAGAATGCATAAGGAATCTTTGGAATGTTTACCTCAAAGTCATTATCGATCGGAAAGTACACCACTATAGAGATTGCAGAAAGAATCTTTGTAATGTTTACCCTAAAGTCACTACATTGATTGTCGTTCGTGACACGATGTCATCTCTAGCTAGCTTGAATATACATACACGTACATTTGTAAAGTTATTTCGGACCGTTAATCTGCTTTTAACTGATCTATGTTTGGCATAGTTTTGAAAAGACAAGCTATCAAAATATCGTGACACGATGTCATCTCTGGATAGCTTGAGCACGCATGAATGTGGGGTATATGTCCGTCCCTCGATCTTGTTGTGTGTTTCAGTTCTTCTCGCTGGCGCGTGCAGAATTTATGTCTCAATTTGTGGCCAACATGGGGCGCATTTTCAATTTGCGTGGATTTTGATTTATACGCCCCAAAACGAAACTGAAGCGAAAGCGAAAATCAATAACAAGTTGACTGAACCCAAACCCAATCTCAATCTCATTCTCAATCCAACCCAACCCAATGAGAAATCAACTTACCCTTTTTTTTTCTTCGCCGTTGTGCAGTCGGACATTGTACACCAGTCGGTGTACGAGCTGGTCCACTCGGAGGACAGGGAGGAACTGCAGCGTCAACTGTTGTGGAACAGCTTCCTGCCTGCGGACATGTCCAGCATGCAGCTCTCGGAGACTCTCGCGCCCGACAAGTCCCTCTACTTGGAGCGCAGTTTCACTGTCCGCTTCCGTTGCCTGCTGGACAATACGTCGGGATTCCTGCGCCTGGACATACGCGGACGCATCAAGGTACTCCATGGCCAGAATAGGAAGACGGAGGAGCCGCCACTCGCTCTGTTCGCCTACTGCACACCCTTCGGTCCGCCCAGCTTATTGGAAATTCCGCACAAGGAGAACATGTTCAAGTCCAAGCACAAACTGGACTTTTCCCTCGTCTCGATGGACCAGCGGGGCAAGCACATCCTGGGCTATGCCGACGCCGAGCTGGTCAACATGGGTGGCTACGATCTCGTCCACTATGACGACTTGGCGTACGTGGCGAGTGCACATCAGGAACGTAAGTATCCCTGCAAGTTCTAATCTTCTACGTTTTCTCTACTAATGTTATAAAAAATATACATTGAAAATCAACAACTCGTTTTTCGTGGTAGCGATTTCAAGTTCTTCAATTCGATATTTGTACGATAATCAAGTTTATTAAATCGATTTTCATAAAATATCGACAACTCACTGGAGTTTGTTCATCGTAGTTCATTTGCTCAATTTAAGTTCAGTCATTCAATTGATGATCAACGACATAACTAAATGATCTACAATCGAACCTTCTCTGAACGAATTAATTAATACACCTAATTCACTTAAAAATATAAATATTATTCAAATATCATTTTAAATCTACTCATTTCGATCGTTGGACTTACACTTTTTATATGCTGATCCGTATATTTAGTTGTGCAAGTGATGTAAAAATAGATCGACAATTCGATATTCGTGGATCTCTGATCCTCTGATCCTCTACTGATCTTCCACTTATCCTCTCCTTATTATTACGTAGTGTTAAAGACGGGCGCCTCGGGCATGATCGCCTATCGCTACCAGAAGAAGGATGGAGAGTGGCAGTGGCTGCAGACGAGCTCCCGTCTGGTGTACAAGAACTCAAAGCCGGACTTTGTCATCTGCACGCATCGCCAGCTGATGGACGAGGAGGGTCACGATCTGCTGGGCAAGCGCACGATGGACTTTAAGGTCAGTTACCTGGACACCGGCCTGGCATCCACGTATTTCTCCGAAGCGGATCAGCTGGTGGTGCCACCCTCCAGTGCCAGTGCCTCGCCCACAGCCCATGCGTTGCCGCCTCCGGTGACGCCGACGCGGCCAAATCGACGCTACAAGACGCAGTTGCGCGACTTTCTGTCCACGTGCCGCAGCAAACGCAAGTTGCAACAGCAGCAGCAACAGCAGCAGCTGCAGGCACAGCAATCCTCGCCCCTGGGTCAAGTGGGCTCACCTGCTCCGGCGGTCGTTGAGTATCTTCCCGATCCCGCGGCGGCCGTGGCGGCGGCTTACTCCAATCTGAATCCTATGTACACGACTTCTCCGTATGCGACTGCAGCGGACAATCTGTATATGGGCAGCTCCATGCCGGCCAATGCCTTCTACCCCGTCAGCGAGAACCTCTTCCATCAGTACCGGCTCCAAGGTGCCGTCGGCGTCGGTGGCTACTACACGGACTATCCCCACACGGGAGCACCAGCCTCGGCTTACGTGGCCAATGGATTCCTCTCCTACGATGGCTATGCCATCGCCTCCAAGGCGGACGACAAGTGGCAGGAGACGGGCAAATACTACAGTGGCTACAGCAGTGGCTATGGCAGCCCCACATCCACACCACAGGTGAGTCGCAATCCATTTTCCATTAGAAATTGTTGCTTCAATGTGTTGTTTGGATTCCTCAGCAGATTCCTTTGAAGACGCCCAAATCATCGCCGCAGGTCATGGAGGTCATCTCTTGCTCCTCGGACGGGCCCTCCCCCGTGGCCGGGGGTGCCACCACCAACGGCAGCAGCGGTGCGCAGACCAAAGTGGAGCTGGGAGCAGCAGCAACGACAGCAGCAACAGATCCCTACGAGCGCCAGACGGTGCTAATGTGGGGCACCACACAGTCCAGTGGTGTGCCTCTAAACAGTCGCATTGCAGCCACCGCCGGAGGCTCGCCGCAGCGTACCACGCCTCTCTCAAATGGCTTGAGCTATGCGAACGCGAACAACAACAACAATGAGCAGGAAGCGGCAACAGCTGCCAAGTGGAATGGCAACAAGGAGATGACTGGGAAGTCAACAAGTGCTGGCACGCCAGAGAGCTATCAACTGCAACATGATGACTCTGGACTCTACTCGGCCTCCTCGCACACCACATCGCCCCAGCAGCAACATCAGCAGCAGCAACAACAGCAGCAACGTGGCACCATTGGCTCTAATGTTAGCAACTCTAGCAATTCTGTAGCAGCACACACTGCCTCAGGCAGCGAGCACCACGGCCATGCGCAACCCTTGCCACCCAGTTGCGCCGCCGCCGCCAGCAACCACCAACAGCAGCAGCAACAACAGCAACCGCATCACCCTCATCCACATGCACCGCACACGCAGCACACGCATCATCATCAACAGCAACAGCCGCATCAACATCATCCCCATCATCAGCACCACCCAGAGAGCACCGCCAGCGCCCATCATTTGCATCAGCAGGCGGCAACCGGCCCGGTCAACGCCACCGTCACCGCCACCACCAATGGCAGCGAGGTATGGTCGCCTGCCAGCTACACACAGTATTCGCAGTATTTAGCGTACCACCACCACCACCACCATCACCATCATCCGCACCACCATCATGCGGCGGCCACGACCACGCCTGGCACGGCCCACCCCCATCACCACCAACTGCACCACCAACACGGCCAGCACACAGCAAGCCGATAGAACCGTAGCACCGTAGAACGCACCACATAACGCACAGCACCAGCACCAACACTCAACGCACCACTAAAGCACCACTGAGTGCCCGATTAACTAACCCATAAACGCTACTCCCTACTTAGATTCTAATGACCACTCAACAAGTGCAGCAGCAACAACAACAACAGCATCAACAGCTGGTGGCGGGTTACCCACTGCACCACCATCATCAGGTGGAATCTCCGCCCAACTGCCGCACATCGCCAACGCTGCCAGCGGTAAGCAGCCTGCTCAGTGGTGCAACGGACGCTGTTGCCATCTCGCCGTATCAGCAACTGGCCATTGTCTCCACGACAGCAGCAACTGCAGCAGCAGCAGCAGCAACACCGCTGATCATCTGCTCGGATGAATCGCTGCAGGTGCTCAGTGGTGCACGTGGTGCACGCAAAGCAGCCAAGCAGCAGCATCAACAACACCAGCAACATCTGCAGCAGCAGCAACATCAACACAACCAGCAACTTCAGCCAAATTACCAGCAACATCACACCCAACATCTGCTCTATCCGGCCAACATTACGGCGCACACGGCTCTGGCCTATGCCCCGCCCCCAGTTAGCGCTGCTGGCGCCTATATCGATGGCAGTCCGCTGCTTTCCTTCTCGGAGGTGACAAACACGCTTCTGAATCAGTAGGAACAACAACAACACACACATCAACAACCGCACAGACACAAACAAAAGAAAACTAAAATGTTCAACAGTTTTGCCAAAATGTGGACTATGACTATCGTATCTTCCATAATCTCAACACACACACTCAAACACACATAGAGCACACACAGAGGAAATAAAGATATACTGCAGACCAATTCATAGGTTTAACTTTGATAGCTTGAAAGGAAAGATCCTTACACGATTGTATTTGAAATTAAATGCGCGAAACGAGACACTCGCTACTCTATGTGACACTCGTTACTTTGTAAACAATAATGAGACTTTCGTCGATAACATGATATAAGAACAAGAGACCTATTCCACTTTTAAACATAACGAGAACATTCCCATTAATTATTTGTATGACTTAAACGATTAACTCGTTACTTTGTGAATGTGGCAAGGCAAAATCGTTAGTTTGTTAACATAACGAAGCTGCGTAAGCAAAACGAGACCGTTCCCGCTATTTAACATAACAATACACTCGTTACTTTAAAGCATTATTACTCTCGTTGCTTAGCAAATGTACCGAAAGATTCGTTTATTTGCATTAAAATCCAAGTCTATTTCTTAACGAGTGATAAATAGTTAACAAATTATTAATTGCCTGATGTTAGCGAGAACATCAATTCTTCAGTGTCATCATAATTAGAAATCAACAATATTAAACTACCTCCACTTATGCCCAATTGTTTAACTGACCCTCTATGGCCACTCTATGCACCCAACTAAATGATCTTGAGTATCTCAAATACCTTTATCTAAATAAATGCAATCGTGTAAGGCTCAATGATAGAATGTAATCTCAATGCAATAGTATTATTTAACACAAGTAAAAAGCAACGAAAATGTATTGGAATAAATTCCGTGAGGCGTCTCTTAAGTTAATCCTGAACAACACACAATATTTACGAAAATAATTCTATTTATTTTACTGTGATAATTTCTATAAACAAACAGATGTACATGTATTTAACACTAAACCAGACAAACAGGCAGGCAGACAGGGTATACATAAGAGTAATACCCATCACTTTCGCTCTGAGAGAGAGTTTGATAGATATCCTGCACAAAAGTACATAAGCAAATAATCAGTTTCAGTTGTAGTTACAACCAAAGATTTTATTTTATTATAATAAAATAAACCAATAATTCATAGCTACATACTCATTTGTACTCATATATGAAACGATTCATTCATTGGCTTCGGGTTGTTGCGCCAAATTTAAGTTAATATATAAATATATCTTAAGCACTTGGAAAGTTTTAATTATATTCAGAAAAAGAAAGAAAGGTAACCGAAACATTATAGAATTGCAATTAAGTTCTTAAGTAGCAGTTAAGGGTAAATATAATTAAAATAAATACATTTGTGAAAATGCCTGTATTAATAATATTATTATTAAAATTAACTTTAATTAGATTGTAAATGATTACAAAACAAAATGCAAGTAATGTAATTTTCATGATTCCTATCGATTAGCTTGTAATTCCTTAGATGAATAATCCGAGAGTGTGTATATTTAAAAGATTTCTTGAATTTCTAGTCGCCCGCATAAAACATTTACTTTACGCATACATATAAATATGAAAATAAATATATACAAATAAAATTAAACAATTATTCAAATAATTCAAGTGTACATTTCACAATTGATTTGCCGTGAGTAAAGGCTAAAATATTATAAAAATGATTGCTAATCGAAATCGATCCAAATTAATTGATGGTTTTATTAATACTTTCAACTCACGCGCAATAAATTATCGTATGTAATTTACGAGGTTTAGTTTAATAATCATTTCTATATATTAACTAAAACTTTTAGAAACCAAGTGCATGTACTCGTAAATCGCATATCCAATCAATCAGAGACGAAATAAAACTAGAAAATATTCAATCGAAATGTTATACAAATTGTGTTTTTTTTTATCTTTCAATGAATTAATTGCAGTTTTATGTTAGAGTAATCTAACTGGCAACAGTATTTATAATTTCAAATATTGTTAGCACTCAGCCGCTAGGGCTGCGCCACACAACAGCTGATTTAGCCACCACTGTTGACTGCGCCGCTTTACAACACTCATACACAGTGAACGATTAATCGGCAAGCTCTATCGATACATCGATTATGTGGCGCGCATTTAAGATACTTTGCTGTTCAGTTGATCAACGTTGTGTCAAATGTTGAATTTTTTTTCATAGAGCAAGCAACAACTGAAATAGTTAATTTATATGCCTAAAAATGTTGAATTATGTGTAATTAGCGCAGCTGCAGCTGCAGCATTTTCCATGGGAAATTCAACCGCAAACCACAAACTACATTATGTTGCTTCTTAATTGGAGGCTTTGCTGCTTTTATTGACAACAAAACGCCTTGATTGACACCTTACAATAAACACTTGCAATGGGTAGTGTAGGGTATTAAAAAGGTAGTTTTGACTCCATATGTATGTGTCCGTTTATCTATTTTTTAATCTTCTATTAATTGTATACAAATTTCTATAGAATTTGATAGTTGCAAATGTCTTAATAGTTTTGGCCAGGGTATTGAATCTTTAATTTTTTTTGTTGCTTTTCAGTTGCTTATCATAATCTTATTCTTCTCTTTATGTTTAGTTAAACACCATATAAATAATAGAAAAAGCTCATCAATAGCTTTGACTTGGAGTGAAGTCTTATTTATAAAGGTTTAATCAGCCAACGGGCGCCACAATAGAAGCACACCTCAAGACACCTAGAGTAAGTAATCATATGTGGGTTAAGTTGCTGTTGTTGTTGTTGTTGTTAGTGTACTTGCTGTGGTTGTTGTTGTTGTTGTTTGCGCTTAATATTAAATGTTTTCCATAGACAAGCGGCGATCATCATTATTCCAAGTGCACAATATGTACATACATCAATTTATATTCATTCGTATTTAGTTATTGTATTGAATACGTCTGTGTGTACATATGTACATAAGTATATGTGTGTACACAAAGACCAATTAATCATGTACTCTAATTTCTATATGCAATACATCATTGAACCAAATTTTAGGTGGAATTCGACATTAGCATTGAAAATACTTGTAGTTTGATGGCTTCATTGTTGAAGTGGTTGCCTCAGCTTCAGCTTCAGTTTTAGCCACTTGCCATCGGTATTTGTGCCTTCTGGGCCTACGGAAAGCAACGGCACTTGCTCCCGCTCTTTGCTCATTGCCATTTGAAGGTCAACTTAAGTCAAAAACAATACACATTGAAAACAATGGCATAAACTTTTTTGTCATTTCAGAACAAGGTGCCGAACCTCCGAAAACACTATTGGCAGTATACATATCTATATAAATTAATCAGCATTCAGTAAAAAGAAAAAAAGCAGACATAAGGTTCCTATATCATCTGCCACCTCGCTACTTTATTAACAGATTAGATAATAATAAATATTGGTTGAAAAGAGAGTACTCTATAAATTGCTTCAAAATATATTAAACACCATTGTATGAAACTATATCCAAATTTAAATATTTTCTGCGACTGTTTTCTAGTTATATTTCACAACTAGTTTGGGCTTTGTCACAAGTTTGGGCTTTGTCACCACATCTTTTCATACCCTCTTAAGCAATCAATAAAACGGACTTAAAAAACAAGATATTTAATATAGACAATAATACAAAATTACAGAATATTTAGGGTGGCTGAGACGGAGGATCAGATAGGTTCCACAGTGGCGTCAAATTACCAGCATACACAGATAGATAATTATCCATCTCTAAATATACTTGAATACTATTATTAATACTGCACCTTGCAAGCTACAAGGAGATAGGTGGCGCCATTACAGCTTCCCCTGCTGCCCACTATGTAATTAGCTTATAGATTGATTTTTAGATTATGTAGTGATAAATATAAAATACAATTGCGCTTTAACTACTTTTTATAAATCACATAAAGTTACAGGAATTTGTATGAGGCATTGGTTATTGTAGCTCAATAATCTTTGAAATTGACTTACTTATTATACTTACTTATACACTTGACATTTGAAGATTATATAATAAGTATATAGATACATGTATGTAACTTCATCTTAATAATAGAGCTGACAGTTGTTTTAACGGAATATTATTAACAATGTGAGAGTGATTGTTATGGTTTTTATTGTTTTTCTGTTAACTCAAGAGGGTGTCTAATTTTATACAGCGTCATAAGAGCCAAAAAAAAATAATAATAATAATAACAACAATAATCTGAATAGTAATTTGTCTATTCTCGAGGGTAGCCAAATATTGCTTTTAAAATATTGCTCAGTTTTATTTTCTTAGCCATTGTCTCGTTTGGTGTAGTTCGTGTCTTAAGTCTTTCGTTTGAGGCATCTTTTCTATTAGATAGCCGCAAAACAGAAATGAGACTACAACAATTAACAAAGTGTGCGGCATTTGTTTATTTGTTTACTCATTTGATTTACTTAACGTTTTTTTGTTGTTTCTTTTTTTTTCGCTTTTCATTGAATGACCTTTAATAGATCGTGTTATACATTGTGCCAAGGGGCATATCGAGTGGAAGCTGAAGCTGCGGCTGAGGATGCAACACAATTGAACTTCAACTTTGATGGCGGTTGTAAGTGCAATAAATGTTACCAAAAGGTGATAATCTTGGCTTATTCAATGCTCTTGATATTGCCCATCCGCCTGTCTCTCAGTCGCTCTCAGATCCAAGCGCAATCGTCACTTAAGGTCAATGATATGGCCAGCTGACCGCTCAGCCGGATGACTCCGATGGATGCCTGTGATCATCATTCAACTGAGGCGACGCGTCGCTGACCTTGCAGCATTGTTGGCTTTGACAAATTTGTAGCACCAACTGAAAAATACGAGTAGAAAAATTGCCACTTAATGTCGTTCGCGATGTGACCGGATGCGTGGCTTAGAAACACAACTCGATGTCGAACTTGGACTTGCAACTACGCAAGAGCAAAGGCGAAGGTGTTAGCACAGTTAGCTCAACGTTTATTTGACTTTTGACTTGACTCAAATGCGTAATACTCGTAATACACCCCGGACAATTGAACGCACCTCATTGCATACGAGTATTCATACATTCACTCGACACTCGTTACACGTTATTCATTTAAATGGCTATTGTCGATTGACGTTTGTTGCTGGCGTATACGCAATATTTGACACTATGTTAACTGCTAACTATTTACTAACTGTTATCAGTGATGTATGTCTTGAGTCCGTAGTTAAAGCCAACTCGCAATCTCTTCATGTACTTTCCATTTTTCATGCTTATGACCAGCTTTGCCTGCGGCTTTGTGTCGCTTCAAATAATTTTTAATCAGCGTGTGAATCTAAATTTAATGTTGCTGTTGTTGTTGTTGTTGTTGTTGTTGGGCTGCTTCAATGAGACCTTGCGAAACTTAAGAAAAGATACTCATAGAAGAGCCGTGCGGCGACTTTAAGCCATCAACATGAATTATGCCGAATTGCACCAATTTAGCAATTAAACATATGTTGCCCCATTGAGACAGAGCGAGAAAGAGGCAGAACAAATGAGCTAACATAAATGGCAACCCACAATTGTTATTGTTGTTTTTCTTTTATTGTTGTGGCCTTCAATTGAATCACATGCCTTGCCTTTGCCTTTGCCTCCCCCGTGAGCGTAACAAGAACAAGCGAAAGAGAGAGCGAGGGCAAGAGCGAGAGAGCGAGAGATGATGTCGATGACACACCTCGCCGGCATGTTTCAATACTTGGGAGTAACATTCTGTTTCACTCCATGGTACATACATTTGTTAAATTGCTGTGTATATTGTTGTTGTTGTTGCTGGAAGCCCCACACCTTCTCTTGATATTCATTGAACCCGTTGACATCGCCGCTAATTGCCAAAAGATGCGCCAACCAACAAGTTCAGAGCAAATTCGTGATGTGTAAGAACCAAAATCTGGCATTCACACAACATTCTAAAATACTACAAATAACCAAATGCTTATTCTGCAACTGCTGTGAACGCTATTCAAATAAATACATATGGAAATGTGGTCGCATTAAAAAACGAAGCCGCATTTGAAAGAACTCGAGACTCTGAATTAAGCACAGATAGAATTCGATTTAAGTTTAAATAGATAAAAATAAAGACAGATATATAGATAGATGATAGACAAATAGCCAGACAGACAGACAGTAGATAGATAGATAGATAGATAGATAGATAGATAGATAGATAGATAGATAGATAGATAGATAGATAGATAGATAGATAGATAGATAGATAGATAGATAGATAGATAGATAGATAGATAGATAGATAGATAGATAGATAGATAGATAGATAGATAGATAGATAGATAGATAGATAGATAGATAGATAGATAGATAGATAGATAGATAGATAGATAGATAGATAGATAGATAGATAGATAGATAGATAGATAGATAGATAGATAGATAGATAGATAAATAGATAGATAGATTTTAATTTTATGAAAAAATATGAAAGTTGTTGTTTTTGAAACCTTGTCAGATTCTTTATTCTTTACTCGAGAAGCAAATTTTTACAAATTTGAAAAAATACAATATACCATCTCTGTATTTCTTTTTCTTCCTTTTTATCCGTCTCTCTCTATCTCTATCTCTGACTCACTTAAGATACATTGTAATAGTAAAAAAAAAAATTAAATAATTTAAAAATTAAAAAAAAAATGTTTTTATAAAACCACCTTATTTTTGTTTAATTTAGAATAATTTACTGTTTTTAGTTCAAAAATTACTTAAATCTTAAGTATTTCATTGTCCTGTTATATGTCCCCTACGCTGTATCTACGGTCTAAACGGTTTACTTTGTATTTATCAAAACAAAAAATTAAGCTTTATTAAAATATTTATAATAATATGAAAAATTAAAGACACAAACTCTAAGATTTATTATATGGAATAAGAATACGTAAAATATTTTATTTAATATGGTTAGTCGCAAAATTGATTTTATATTCATGTTGAGGTTTCTTTTTAGATACAAAACGTACTTGCATCAATTTGATTAGGTATGAATATAAATATTCGCAAATGATTCATTAATTAGAGGATTAGTTCCGGCAAATAAGATTGCGAATCTATTGCAAATGCTCTGCACCACGAAATCGTCACATGTCGCGCGTTGACCTTAAAATGGGCTTTTTGGGATCGTGTGCCAAATGGAAATAACTGAAATGCTACTGTTGCCGATAATGATGATGATGAATGTGATGTTGGTGGGGCAAGTGGTGCAAGTCATTGCTCACCCAATTTCAAAAGATATTAACTCACACCAGAGTACCCGGAGTGCGGACATACTTATAGTATACTCGTATCTATCTATCTATCTATCGTATCTACATATGTTGGCATCCAACGGCTTTTCAGTTCCAACCAAATCCGCGCTAAGACAATTTAAACCTTGTGGCATTCAGTTAACGGTTCGAATTTCACTAATAACCAACAAAAGTCGAAGCAGTTCGATTTCGATTTCGGTTTCGATTGGGGTTTTGATTGCCACAGCGAAGGTCAAGCTGTAAATTCAATTCAAATGTGAATTACATTTACATTTGTTTACCTCAGCTAATTGTTAACGAATTGAAGATGGACCCACATATAACAATTACATATTACAATGAATGTTATTTGTCTGCTTTGTTTGAATACTTGATGTTGCTTCTGAATGATGATATATGAGTTTTGTTTACATAACAGGCGATGCATCAGATAGAAGGACGCATCTCTGACCCCTATTATGTAAAGGTCACCGTCAATTGCCGAGTCACCATATCGATTTGAGGCAGGCAGAAAAGGAATTCAGTTCGAGCTTTTAAAGAAATTGGGATTGGTACAGGGTAGCTATTTGTGGAAGAGCCTTGATTAGTGCACTGTTCTTTATTTGTATAGTATAAGCAAAAAGCAGCAAGCGTTGTGTTTATAATTTATTATATTTATATTATTGAGTATAATCTGTGCATAGCTTTTTCTTCTAAGATAGATTTGTTCTATTTGTTTTGTTCTCACATTTTAAAGGAAATTGTACACAAAAGTTAAAAAAATTTCAAATATGAATAGCAAAGAGAACGGTCTTGGCATGAATTGCAATCAGAGTTATCCGGATGACAATTGCAGCAACTGTTCCGGGGATTCCAATGGGAGTGCACGGCTGGATATGGAATCCAATGTGGAGGAAGAGCAGCCGATACGTGTCCGTGACATGATAAATCTCTATAATTTTGCCCAACAAAAGAATCAGGAATTGGCGCAGGCCAAATCCGTATACTTTGGGTCCAACTTAAAGGGGACACAAATGGACATAAATGAGATGGAAACAGTGCAGCAGGAACAGGAATGTTGTGACGGCATTTACCTCAAAGCACCAGCCATTGATAGTCAGCCCGGTGGCAGGTGAGTTGAGAGTATTTCCATACATAAAATGGCTAAGCTAAACTCAATTCTATTCCATTAAGTAGCCATCTTTATAATAGTAAGCCAGGCAACTTTCGTTTAACTACATCAGATGATCAGACGTCAATGCATCAATCGCTACAAGGAGACGGAGCGGGCGGTGAATCGATTGAAAAATCATATCAAAGTAAGACCACCATAAGACGCACCGAACAAGGTAATACTTATTGAGTAATACCAGTAATATCGATAATTATCTTAATTTAAAATATGGCAAACTTCTCGAGTTCGTTTTTCAACTCGTTTGTATCTCATTTCTTCCCCAGGCGTACGCATTATAATCGACATCTTTTTCGATAAGCAAGACAACGATATTGATATCATAGGCAGCCGTGTGGAGACAGATATTCCAGAGAGTCGCATTTTGGCCGATTTCCAGCAACACTCGTTGGCCATGCGCTCACAGCAAATTAACCAATCACCCAATGTTTAATGTTTAATAGTTTTCATTTTCTATTTTGTTTTCATCCAGCTCATGAAGAACGCCACTAAATTCCATGTTACGTATACGCAACGTTCGACGTTTGTTTGTTAAACAACATAAAGATACGCGTTCATCATTGAATTTTAGATTTAACGTTTTTCCTCTATTTTTTTTCTTTTTGGTACTTGGTATTGTTTTTTGTTTTCGCCAGAGATTCAACTTCCTGCCCAGCCGCAACCCGTCACGACTAAAAAACCGAAAATACTATACATGAAAAGAAAACAAAAAGCAAAATAATAAACGCTGCATTGAAAGCGGCAGCCGTCATATGAATATGAACCTAGAAACTCAATGAGGCAACAAGCCAATGCGGCCCAAAGAGATCCCCAAAGCGGGCCCAGTTGGTGCATATCCCTAGCCAAAAGTCTAAACTCAAACTCGAGCTCGTAGCATTGGGTTACCATTGCAGTTCTTTCTCGATTTTCCGCACGACAAAGGGCTTTGAAAGGCGGCAAGACAAGTAAATAAACGGCATGAATTGAAAATGGAAATCTTCGCTTACAAAATTCACTGAAATCTGAAGACGATGCCGACGATGACGATGCCGACGACGACGACGACGACGACGCCAACGCTCGAGATGATGATGACTGTATGGAGTACTCGTTGTTGAAGTGTCAGTTTGACTTTCGTAATCCGCTGCCTAATCTCACTGGGATCTGCATCGTGTAGTTGCTGTTGTTGCTTCGTTTCTCGATCGCTCTATTTAGCCAACTGCTTGGCGATCCAATAAATTAGGCAAATAAACACACAGCAGTTTGGTGAAGGGTTCAACCTAAACGGTGGCATACCCGACGCTAATAGCCCCCATCCCCCAAACTGTTTCTTGTGTACATTGCAAATGGAAATCAAATTGTAGCTGCAATGTTAACGCTTTGTTGACTGCCCAACTCTGGCTCCAACTGTGCTGCCCACTCGGCTGAAATTCAGACGAACTTTGCAGCAGCTTTGCCTTCGGCTATTAACGAAGACATCCGATGTACAGTGGGTACCAATTAAATATACACTGCTCAATTTAAAAAAAATCATTTAAGCTCAAAGTTATTTGTATTTGATGTTCTTTTCGATAATATGTTTGAATTATATGTTATCATATTCTATAAATGTTTAATAAATATATTAGTGTGTCTGCAATATTTTCAAGAAATACATATTTATTTTAATTGAAATATAGATTCAAAATAATGTATTCATAGATTATTTATATTTATATTAATACACGAATAACTATAATTAACTGATGATAGATCATTTTAGCTAAGACACATAATTTACAGATGAAAGTTCATATTCATCAACAATGGATCTTAATAATGATTTTCTTTATTTGTCATATATTTATAGCAAATTTACATAATTTTAGCTGATATATAATTTACATTCATTGAAAATAGATTTCCCTTATATATAAATATTTATTTAATTATATTTAATTGATGGTGAATAACTTTAAGTGTAAATCTTAATGATATTCATTGAAAATATATTTAAAATTAATTGATAAATCATAATTTTGTGATTTAAGAGTTACGAATTTAACTACATTTAATTTTAGTACAGATACTGCCAGCCTTGCCCCACTGTGCACTGATGACGACGACGCGATGTTTGCTTGGCGCTTCTTTTGTGCGGCGTCTAGCGGGCGGACTTCGCCAGCGGCCTAATGTGAATTTTAAGCCAGGTTGAGTGCATTCGCAGGCATCAGTTCTGTTTGAGACGTCGTTCGATGCGGTTGACGTAACGGCAAACAAACTAAAAAAAAAAGATACAACGGCTGAGATACAAAATTTAAAGCGCGCGTCGTTTGAAGTGCAAGAACCGAAAGCTTCGTGTGGCATCGATAGGCATTAAGTGTTAATGGCATACCGTAATAAATATATAATTTATGCCAATTGAATCTTTGGATCTTTGGATCTTTGAATCTTAACCATCAACAGCACCGACATCGACATCGACATCGTGATTGAAACCAATTTGGCGCGTGTGCTCTTGACTTTGTTTCGATTTCGGTTTTTATTTCTGTTTCGAATTCTACATCGAGCTGACTTTTGATCTTTTGGGAAAGATCAGCGCGATCGTCGCGTTCGATGTGTAATAGAACTAACAAGAGATAACATATGGAATATTATTCATAGCCCCACCTACTCAACACTACAGCGATAATTTGTTTTTTAATTTCATTTCGAAGGTAAAGCCATAAAAAAGCCAATCTGGTTGCCTCAGCAAGTTGCTATCTTAATAACTTCCTCTCGACAATTACAAATATCAGAAGAAAAAAATGCCATCTATGGATTGGCCAAAGTCGTAATCAACCTGTAATGCCAGCTAATTGGTACAGTAATTGTTATTGTTGTTGCAGCAACAGCAGCTATTTTGGCTGAATCTTCGGGTTTCGGTTCGTAAAATGCTCTTTCTGTGGAAATTCGCTGGCAAAAATGTCAAATAGGCTTTGCAGTTTGGTTCGCTGCCAGGCACAAAAAGCACAACAACAACCACAACAACCGCAGCATCATGACAACAACGGCAATAAAAAACGAAACCAGCATCACGAGCTGAGGATAAAGTTGCCACAAATATTTGTTGCAAGTCGCCGTTGTTGTCAGAAAGGTCAAGACAGGGAAATACCACACCGAATCACGGGACCTCAATTATTCAAGCCATTGCTGCATTCGAATATTGCACGCATCAAAGTGATCTTGTTAATGGATTAATCTTGAAAGCGAAACCGCCAAATCGATATTCAAATTCGACACCCAAACTAATTCGTTAAACCTATTGTTTATAGGGCGATTCCATTCAAAAATCTGTTGAATTTTAAATAAATATTTCGATACGGCAGCAGTCACTCAAGGAAAGCTGCTCAGTATAATATTCCCATTAAGAGTGCTCGACTAGATGAGACCCTGCAATCTATAAATTTTCGATTAAAATTTCATTGATATGTTCATTTGTATACTGCCAGATTTCAATAATACAAAAGCAAGTTTTTAAATACACTAAAGTCAATAATGTACGACCAACACGTATCATGTAATTAAAAGATTGTCGATGGGAATACTTGTACACAATCAATATATGGACAGAAATATCAAAGTTGCTTCTGATTCATTTCATTTCATTTCATGTGTCCAGCTTGCAGTGTCTCTACAAATGTAGTTCAAAGTTCAACTTGACGTATTTGGAAAGCTTGGAAAGCAGCAACAACTGCATTTCGGTTGCACGACCAGCAACAGTCGCATCCGATCGTGTGTGTGTTTGTGTGAAGTTGCAAGGTTGCTAAATTGAATTGTAGGTGGAGGTCGAGGCAGAGGCTGAGGCAGCGGCAGAGGCAGAGGCAGAAGCAACGGCAGCGGCAAATGCGTTGCTAATTCTGCCAGCCATAAAATGGCAACAATTTATGCCGTTGGGCTGTCAGGCCAACGATTGTAATTGTAATTGCTTTTGTTTTCGTTAGCATTGTTGTTGTTGCCAAATTACAATTAATTACGAACTTGGCTAAAAATCGAAAATTGTTTTCACCATGGAACTCGTCGGCCTTTGTTAACCGATTTTAATGGAAAGTGAACCGAATTACGCAAAGATTGACAACAATTCAACCATAATTGGGAGACGCTTTCCAGCAATTATACAACTCCCAACTTCTTACAATATTTATTTAACACTTTCAGCCATAATTAACGACAGCAAAACGACAATAGATTCGGAAGCATCCGAAAGTATAAAGAGGAAAAGAGAAGAAACGCGAACGAAAATGAAAGATTTTCGACTTTTGAGTCTCGCATTATTCTGCTTAACGCTATTTTTGGACTGTGAGGTAAGTTTCGGATTCCAAAGCCCAGAGGCACACTATATATACTATATATGACGAGATCCACCTACCAAGTGAATCTCTGAGATGATGTTGCTCGGGCACGTGAGCATTGAATTGCAAATCACAAATTAATTTCTATTCAAATTATATAAAGAATTAAACATTGTGTTTATTTGTGTTGCGCACTATGTAAGTGTCTATTAGCATGCCAGAGATTGTAGTAATTAATTGTTTAAATAATATACAAAATACGTACATACCAACCATTCCATGTTTATTGATTAATTTCTTTAATGCTTGCTACCTCTAGTTCATAGCTTGAATCTAGGTAAAAGTTACATGTTTTTGTAACATTAGCACATAAATCAGCCAAAGTCGTAAATAATCATCATTAGGCACTCGTTAAAAGTTGATTTGTTTATATTCAATTAACACTCTTTAAGTGCCATATAAAATCTATGTATTAACGCCAAAAATTAGCTATTACATTAATTGATTATCACATTAAAAGCCAATCAAATTTTTTTAATTTTTGACTATTTTCGATCTTCCATCAAAATTTAACAGCGAAAATCACATGCAGATTTGAGGTGTTTTATCTTGGCATAATTGAGAGACAAGTTTCAATAGTTCCATAGTAATAGACAAATCTGATGGATCTGATAACTCGTTAATACCTGCGCACATAATTGTATTTAACATATTTCGTGATTAAATTATTCTTGATAATTTCTTCAGGTATACATTAATTGTTTAACATTATTATCTGTTTAAATTCATTTATAGTTATTTGTTCAAAGTTGTGTAGTATTTCTATAACGAAAATATAAATAATTGATTTTATAAATAAAAGTACTGCTATAGAATCCAATCTCCAATCTTCATTTGTATGTTAGATACGCTTAATTGAAGTATTTCCCCCTTTTTTATTAATTACTGTTAAATCGAAGTTTTCCCTTTATATACGGTGGCTGGAGACTTTACGGTAATTACACCCATTTGATCATACGTTCCGCAATGTGTGCCTGCCACATTAAACTGTCCGTTAAAATGCTGTTTATCATTTTGCGAAAATGCCCTCCGCTGTGGCAACTGGACATAGCTATGGCCCCTCAACTTTGACAGCGTTTTTCATCTACTTCTTCTACTTTGACTTCTGCTTCGTCTTCGTCTTCATCTGCCTTATCTTGTCTTGGCGTCACTTCCCAAGTGCTTTTGAGCAACGGCGGAAAGTGTTGTAATTCTGCGCTCTTTACGCTTTGTTTCATTTTTAATTTATTCTACGGGTGTCTATGTGAGTGCACCTACTACGATTCATTCATTCGCACACATGGCACAGCTACAACTACAGCAACAGCAACAGCAACAACAACAGTAACAACAGCAGCAACAACAACAACAACAATATTAGCAAAGGTCTTCAAGCATATTAAAACAAAGACGCAGTCGCTGACGTTGACCAAGTGACCTTTTTACTGACACTTTTGCACCAGCAACCAACAGCGAAAAAAAAATGGGTTGAAAAAAAGTTTGCTTTCAAACAAGAAATTAAAATAAAAAACGAAAATGAAGATGAAGTTGAAGTTGAAGTTAAAGTTAAACCTAGACTGAAATTTATGAAGTTGGGTAATAGGCCATTCGACTCGGCCAAGACTGAAAACAGCGTTAAAACGTTCCGTCAAATTGTTAAACAACAAAATAAAATACTATTAACTATTTAAAATTACCTACAAGTATTCACAGCAAGAGATCAAATTACATGCATTATCGAGTATACGCCACGTTGCCCATTAGTAACAACATTTTTGGAATGTCAAATTGCTTGAACTTTCTGCAAAGCTCCCACTAACCGTTTAAACAGCTTCCAGAGTGAGTTCTCTGATTTACCTGATGCCTTCTGCTCATAAACCAAGTCTCTGCCCTTTTATAGCAAATGCAAATCAATTCGAAGCCCACAGACTCTCTCAAATGAATGCTAATCACATTGCCTCAAATGGATAGAGGGGAAACGTTGCCAAATAAGGTGCAACGTAAAAGTGTTGAGAACTATCGAATTGACGGATAAAGAGTGGTCCAATTAATGGATGATCGACTTGAAGATATGCTGTAGGAAGTTGCAATTGTCAAGTCTTGGATTAGCATATATAATTACGAGTACATGTCAATAATTATAATTATATAACTAGCTTGAGTAGTGAGTTAAATGGTAGTAGTTGGATGGGTATCATTAGAAGTAGTAGTAGTATTAGTTACGCGAAGTAGTTGTAGAAATTGTAGTAGTAGTAGTATCTCTAGAATGAATAGAAGATACAGCAGCTGGAAATACTGACTAATTTTTTAAATAATAATACATTGTCTTAGCAGCAGTATTAGTAGTATCACCTGATTTAATAGAAGACATTTTCTAAGTGGCAGTAATAATACGAGAAGTAATAATTATTGTAATACCCGATTGACAGATTCGATTCAGACAGAATCTTTGAAATTTTTAGACTTCTTAAATTGTTGAAATTTATATTTGTTTACTTACCAAATACAAAGCATATGTAATTTATTCCGTAGATTTCACGAGGCGTTCAATACACCATAATTATGTGTGTAATATAATATACACAGTTAGTAAACAATTTGCAGAGTATGAGAACCGCAAAATGAATACATATTTTAAATGCAAATGCTTGTAATCTGGAGCACAATAAGTTTCAAAATATAAGATGTCATCATTTGAGAATCTACTCAATGTCAAAAGCTACAAAAATATCTTATAGGCGCTTAACTTATTACTGCATGGAATTTATAAAGTATTAAAAGTTAACATAGGAATTTGAAGGGTTTATCAACGAACAAAAAAATAAAATACCAAAAAAGTGAAGACAAGTTTTATCCAGCAAAAAGCATCGGTTGTCCAGCAATGAATTTCGTATGGTTGTTTTTTGTTATATTATATAAGTTTTGCCAAGTTTTAGGGCGAGCACGGCTTGATGTGTGTTTTGCTATACGAGTATTGTTTTTGAGTGCTTGGGAAAATATTTTTCCATTTTTCACGGACTCCGCATGAGGCACGGAAGCTTCACACGTCGCACAAGACCCAGTGGCAGATTTCGATAAGTCATTGGGCTATAATTTGCGACTGCCAGCGACAACATCTGAACACTTTTTCTATATAATTAAAGAAGAGACAAAAACTATACAATATATACAGACAAGCATGAATATAAATACAAATATGTGCGAGTGTTCGAGTATACAGATCTCTAGGTTTACTCAAAATTGACATTTCACACAACAGCGGCAGGTCGCACTGAGCGTCTGTCTGTGTTGCAAGCAGCCGTGGCAGCATGTGCCAAGTTATGACATCACTACAATTCATCACTTGGTGGACCACAGCCGGCGGCAACGACGAGTACCCGTTCGAGTACTCATACGCCAGATATTGATCAGCAGCGGGTATCATTTGTTTAGATCCGCTAATAGCTTTCCGCTTGGGAAAGCGCCAAAAGACATTCTCCTATAAGGGAATCGCATAGGAACGAACTGCATCAAGTCAACATTGTTACATCTTTATCTAAACTAATCTCTATATGAGCATATCTTCTGTCTCTATAAAAACTACATAGTAGGCTGCAGTCTATCAAACTCGAGTAAAGAGAACCCTAATTTATTAAAAATAAATAAATAAAATTATATTTGAAATTAAAAATAAAAATTATAGAAACACAGTCGAGCTTTCCTACTTCGTATCACCATTATCCAAAGAAAATTTTCGAATTATGGAGACTTCGACTTATGAAATTTTGTTTATTAATTGTTTAAAGCTATTGTCTCTCAATTAAATTCAAGGAAATTTTATAGTTATAGAAGTTCGAGTTGTGGAATTTCGACTTTATTAGTTAAGAAAAATTCTGAAGCAGGATTCGAACCTGCGCAATTTAATTATAAGTTCATTAGTTTATGTTTTGTAAAGGATGCATTTTTAATATCTTGTTCTATATCAGAAATAAATCAACACATTCTCAGCGGTTTCCAAAAACGGTGTGAAAAAAATTTATAGAAATATTTAATATAAGAAAATAAAATAAATAAGAAAATATTATTAAGGAGGAGTCAAACCTGCGCAAATTAACTCCAAGTATCAAAAATGTGAAGCAAACAGTTGCAGTCATTTAAGCTTGATCTATCAGCTTGAGTTTTTTAAAGGATGCAATTAAAATATCTCATTCTATATCAAAATATGATTCATTTTTGCCGGGTTTCCAAAAACAAAACATCTTACGTAGAAAATAGGCAGTTTAAGTATGCAGGAATAAATAATTAATTTCTGTTAAGAAAATTTTAGTGTAAAATGGAAAATATTAGCTTAAATTATAGCCAACATCTATTTTTAATTTCTTTTAGTGTCAAAATGCCAACACGGTCTCGAGTGGACCACGTCCGATGCAGAAGACTTCCTTCTCATGCGCTGGACGACCCGCCGGCTACTACGCGGACGTGGAAACAGGCTGCCAGGTGAGTTTCAAAGGGTCAGGATGGTCTTCGTTTGTACTAAATCAATTGTGTTCCTCAGGTCTACCACATGTGCGATGGCCTAGGCAGACAGTTTACTTACACCTGTCCCAACACGACGCTCTTCCAGCAGCGCATGCTCATCTGCGACCATTGGTATATGGTCAACTGCTCCAAGGCGGAGAGCAACTACGCTGCCAATCTGCTAATTGGTAAGGCAACTCCACAAGGTAATTGGTTAGGATCAACTTTAATATACTTTTAAATCTTTTTTAGGTCAGCGAGACAAACCCTTTGTCAATGATGAGGAGAACAATTTACGCACGCCACGACCAGATCTTCTCGACCGTCCTTATGCTCCAGACTATGCCGGCGAGTCCTTTAGAAACCAATACAAGGTGAGTGTATACTCAATCAAGGAGAATGCTATAACTCCTCCTTCACCTCGACAGCAACTGACGCCCAGTCAAAATCAAATTCGAGATGACAGCTCGAAAGGATCTGGCAAACTGGATGCACAGCTAGCACAGAATGGTCAAACCCGCTGGCGCATTCCGCCTCCGAGTCGCACCATATTGCCACCAGCCTACGAGCCACAGATTGAGTTGACCAGCAGCACGACCAGGCCAAGACCCAGCATCAGTACCACCAGAAGCACCAGCACCACCAGAAGCACCAGCACCACCAGAAGCACCACGCGCAGGCCCAGCTCAACCCTGCCGCCAGTGACGAAACGCACTGAGGCACTGCATCAGCGCATTTCGACGGCATTTGTATCGGATCAAGATGACCTGGGCACCAGTCACAGTACACGGTATAATACTTCGGCCGACTTCAACTCCATCGAACTGAGTTCGGGTAGCAGCAAGAAGAACAGCACCACCAAGCTGGTCCAGTTCGTGAAGGCGCCATCGAAAATCTATGAGCCGCCATTCGTGTATCCCATTTACAACCTGGACGAAGGTCAGCCGGCAACGGAGACATTGCGCACTTCCTCAGCAGCACCGTTCAGCACCTCCTCGAGTCAGATTCGGTACACGACGGGAGCTACTGCAGCCAGCACCACCGCACGACCCGTAAGCCGGCCCACAACATTTGCTGGACAACCCTTTTCCTTCTCCACGCACTCCACAACGACGAGTCCCTCGTTCAATAGCTATCGTCCGGCTGTGACAGATAATCGCACGCCAACACCTGCCCAGAGCTTCCGCCTGGCCACGCCCACATCGACCACAGTGGCGCCAAGAGTATTTGCACAAAAGGCAGAGTTGCCGTTCAATGATCTGTTGCCGCCTTTCGTGGAGTTTGTGCCACATGACATTGCCACCACGCAGGGACCACCGATCTACTACGAATGGAAGGTGCCCGCGAATGGCCTGGAGCCCCCAAAACTGGATCCGCCCATTGGCGTCGATGGTCGCGAGTATCCAGAGACCACTGGCAACTATGGCAGCAAAGGTGGCAAGCAGGAGATCTTCAGCAGTAAACTGAATGACATTGCCAGCCAGAGTGCGGTGACCAAACGTCTGCCCAGTTCCCGTTCCATCAAGGCCAACGAGCTGCCGGCGACTGCCACCGAGAAGGCGCAACGTCGCTCGGATGTGGTCACCAGTGCCAGCTTCAGCTCCAGCTCCGTACCGGCGGACATTACACAGCTGCGCAAGCAACTGCTGGTACCGGAATTTGCCTTTCCACTGGAGCAAATCGGACGCACTGGCTACGCACCAGGCTCCAGTGCCGCCGGCGACTTGTACAATTCTTTCCAGCTAAAGATTCCAGAGCGTCGCAGCAGCAGCAGCAGCAGCAGCAGCAGCAGCAGCGGCGGCAGCGGCAGAAGCAGCAACATTGGGGTCTCAGCCAACGGCAAGTGGTTTGGCGAGAATCCCAAGTGCCCCGAGTGCCATCCGTCGTTTGTGCTGCCCGGCACCTGCGAGCCTTGCCTGCGTAGATAGATTTAAGTCCAAGTTCCATTAAAGCAACAGCAACTACTCCTAGTATTAGACGACATCCCAAAGCTGCGCTCACACGATCGACCAATTAAATCCCTTTGATTCCAGAGTTATAAAAAAATTGGAAAAATCAATATACGATTAAATCGATTTTCCGACGATCGTGTGAGCGTAGCTTTGACATCCCCACTTCTCCCCGACCTCTGCACAGAGGGATGGTGCATCTTTCATGCATTTAAATGTTAATTTTATTGTATATTCACAGTAAAAATAATGCGCATTAAATAGTGTGTAAAATTAACGTATCTTTGAACAATTATGAACCTTGGTCCACAATTGCCTACGTTCAAGGTGGTAAGTATGCATCTAAATAATGGATTTATGTATTACTATTAATTGTTTTTAACAATATTCAATATTAACTGCAAACTGCAAAGCTCTTCTCAATTCTTCTTGCCTAAAACGGCAGACTAACAATAACTTCTTAAATGATAGATTACATTCATAAATAGACGCAAGGAGATGGGCTTATCAGAAAGTTGAGTATTCGATTCATTTAACTATTCAATAGGCTTATATAAAATATTCATTTGATTCTGCTTTTCATTGTGACAATATTGCCTGATAATTGATTCAATCAACTTTTTTGTGATGCATTCTAAAATGTGACTGTACAACACTCATTCCAGTATTCATTGTGATTCAAAGAACTCAATAGCATTGATAACATTTGTTCACATTGCCCATCTCTAAATTGCTTAATTTTGTGTGTAACACATTCAAATTTAACATGTGCAACATTGATGAGTGCACTTTAAGGCACATTTTGTGGGTACACTCGATGTGCACTTTCAATTCCATATAGTATATATATGATTGCTTCTGGGAACATTTCTCGTTCCTCGAAATCTCAATTCTCTTTACGCTTAGGTACAAATGAAAACAACTGAAAAAACTCCTGATTTATGCATGCATATTTCATGTATAGGCACATGACAATAAAGAGGATATACACAAACCTCTGGGTAGGACATACACAAAACTCGGTAAGAAACTTTTGACTAGCACTTTAGCGCCTTCGCCAACTGAGGCGCTTGTTATGGTTCATAAAAATAGACACTGGGTGTCCAGGGCTGCTGGGCACCAACCCTCATCTCTGGATGGGCATTGATCATAGCATTACAGTTGCTTCTCTCCTCTCCGGGAAACTCCTGTCCGATTGCCTGTGCTCGCAGTATAATTTGATGTCGCTTCGTCACATCCACGTTGCTGACAACCCCAGCCTCATGACGGTGACTATAGAAACGATTTGTCAGGTGTCCATCCACATAGATCTGGCAGGAATGAAAGGTGTTAATAGAACTTTAGAAAAGCTCCTATCTTCCACTTGTGCTCACCTCGTAGCCACCAACGCCGCTGCAGTCCTGTAGCTCCCAACGAACGTAGAGAGCTCGACATCCCAGACTCGACACATCGGTTATGGTTACCGGGAAGCTTTCCCCCGGCGCATTACCCATACAAGGCGATGGCTTTGGAGCCTTGTTAAAGACAATTAGAATCTTTTAGAGAATGAACTTAATAGCAAATTTACCTTTGGATTTATTTGATTTTTCTTCATCACATGGTCCATGGCTTGCAGATCGAATACAACGGAATCAATAAAGAATTTCTAAAAGACGATACAGTGTTATAGCAAAAGATTTCATTATCGAATTTTAGTTTATATTTACCATTTCAGCAACGGGATCGTACATCGCCGCATCCAGAGTCTTGGACACGGTCTTGCATTGGTTGTCACAGACGAGAGCACGACAATGACAGCAAAGACAGGGTTGAGTTGGGGCTGAACGACCCCCGCGATCGCCGTCGGCTTCACCATCGTAGTCTTCCCCATCTTGGTCATCGTCACACAGTTCACACATCCTTCGGAGCAAATACTCGCATAATAATCGCTCCCGATCCGTAAGTGGACTCAATGGATCATTAGAATCCAGCTCGCATAGTTGACATGAGCCTGCGGTACTCTTGGGGCCTTGAGATGTCGCCTCGGGACACAGTTCATTAGCACACACCAGTGCAGAGTCGGGCTGTCGGCCTGTTAACTGAGATTCCTCGTTTGATGCATCGGGCTCTGCGCTAGGTTGAGGTGATCCTTTAGGTTCTGAACTGGCCCTAGATGGTGCTTTTGGTTCTGAACCGCCAATAGATGGTGCTTTTGGTTCTGAGCTGTCCATAGATGGCGCTTTAGGTTCTGAGCCGGCCAGTGATGGTGATTTAGGTTCAGAGCCGCCCATAGATGGCGCTTTTAATTCTGAACTGTCCATAGATGGTGCTTTAGGTTCTGAACTGATCACTGATGATGCTTTTGGTGTTGATCCTCGCAGTGGTGATGCTTCCGGTTCGTCGCTGGGTTGAGATGATGCTATACGCTCTGTACTGACCCTAGATAATGCTTCGGGTCGTTCACTGAGCTGTGCATCAGATCCAGCATCAGTTGCTGCATCTGGTGAGGAAATTTTACTCTCCGAAGCCTCTTTAAGGCTGCCGGGAGACTCCACCGTAGATGGTGTACCAGAGCCCCCTTTGGGTGTCATGAAACGTGCATCAACATCGGTGAAACAACTGCGAAATAACTGATCTTCCCGGATCTCCGGCTCACTCGTAGAAGAACTCTTGCGATTCGGATCAAAATCAGGATCAATCTCAAAGGCGCCTATTTCCGTCACTTCAATCGATTTCTTTCGGGGAAAGCACGTCTGGATATATTGTTCCATTCGATCTAAGCATTGCAGTCGATTGATCTCCGCTTGGGTTTTATCCTGCTTTTTAACTGGCCTTTCACCCCTTTGTACTGCCTCCATACAATCTTCGTACGACAATTTCGGCGCTTTTGAATCCTCCTCCTCTTTTCGCAACATTAGAGTTAACTCACGGATTATTTGCTGTGCCACGTCGCCACGATTCACCGAGGATTCCTTATTGCTGGTCACCAAGTCCACCATATTAAATAGACGATCCCTAGCGCTGTTTTGGCTTCGGGCCGATGCAGCACTCGATAGATTATCGAAAGTAGCTTTATCCACACACACGGTGGTATCGCAGCCCATGACGACACCAACGGTTTCCGGCTCCAAGCTAAAGTCGTCGTATTTGGATGTTTTGATATTGCACGAGCACGAGGTTTTATCCGAACGGGTTGATTTGTAGTCATGAACAGTGTCCTTACCGCAAGAGCAACTGGCTGCGCTTTTCATTGAGGGATTCTTTGATCTCGCCTGAGATTTGAGATCTGCACTGAACACTTTGGAGCAAATGCAGCTGCTTGATTTTGACTTCTTGGTGGTCTCGCAATCCTGATCGGGAGCTGAACCCTCGACAGATTCAATACCTTGGTTGCCAGTATTGTCCATCAAGGATGTACTCGAAGATCGACAGTCGCAGAACCCTTCAGACTTCATAAAGACCACCTTTGTGCCTTGGGATGGTGTAAAGCATGACTTGTAGTTCGGCTGTTCATCCTCATCCGGGTCGTCGGTTCCAGCTGCTGAGACCAGGCACGGATCAGCTGCGGAAATATCGCAGTCCAGGTTGCTTTCGTCGACCCTAGCAAATGGGGGTCCATCGTTACCCTCGCGGCCCGAATCACCCAAATCGGCTCTTTGTTCGGATGAGCACAGACAAGTTACCTTGGCCATAACCGAACGGGAACGTGAGGTAGTTTGCTCCGTGTTTGATGATTTACTAACTGGACTCCGATTGCTGGAACCACACGTACAAGGCTTATCAGATTTCAGACTCCTCCACGGGGTCTCAGTTGCAGCCGTTGGAATATTCTTTATGGATGTGGAAAATGTTTCCGTTTGCGCCAAAATATTAGAGGATCCGAAATTCTTGTCGGATTTCATAATGACACGGGAGCAGATTTGCGATTTGGATGTTGTAATGGGAACCTGATTGCTGATATCATCACATCCACAGCTCTTGTCTGATTTCAGACTGTTCCAAGCAGTCACTGTCTGCGTATTGCTCTCCATGTTGAGGTAACATGTGTCGGATGGTTGACTAATGGGGTTTGGATTGGTAGAATCAGAAGCACAGGACTTGTTGGATGTCTGACCCATGGGGTTTGGATTATTGGA
This sequence comes from Drosophila rellima, assembly GCA_035043635.1. Classification (NCBI taxonomy): domain Eukaryota; kingdom Metazoa; phylum Arthropoda; class Insecta; order Diptera; family Drosophilidae; genus Drosophila; species Drosophila rellima. The sequence goes on from JAWNMV010000604.1 coordinate 676,875, forward strand.
ATCACAAGCACAGGTCTTGCTGGATTTTAATCTGTTCCAGGGAGTCGCTGTAGTTAAATTACTTTCCATGGGGTAAGCAGCAGACAAGTCCGACCTCGCACTGTTCCAAGCAGTCACTGCCGTTGGATTACTCTCGACGGTGCAAAAACACGGGTCCTTGCTCTTACTGGGGTCACATGAGTTGGAAATATTGGAGCGAGCACTCTGCCACTTGGTGCCATCGTTCGAAATATCGTTGGTAAATTGCCCCATCTCAATATCGATTGATGTTGGACCATTGACATAGTCCCGCAGTGGACAATAGACGACTGTGACACAAGGAGCAGACTTATTCTTTTCACCACATGGCAAGGATTGTGTACTCTGCGTAGACTTGACATTGGTGCGACCTGTAGAGGATTGGCATGTGCACTTGGTGGATTTACTTTGGGCGGATTGCATGTTGGCCTCGGAATCCAGATCAAGCGGTGCATATCCTGAGCGTGAACTCTGTGCCGACTTGAAATTATCGCGTGCTCTGGAAGACTTGCAGCTGCACTTGGACATCAAAGATTCTGCATGCATTGGTTTATCTGCTGGGAGCTTACAACTCTTGATGGGGCAAAATGTGGGCTTTGATGCGGCTGGGCAGATGGCATTGCTCGTATCCGACTCTAAGCTATACCAGACGGTGGAGTCCTGGCTCGGCTGGGTGCTCTGCTTGGAGCAGGTCGACTGAAAGGCACTCGACGCTGCGTTATTGGGTGCCCTAATAATAGGCATCGACTTGGAGGGGCAAATGATCAGCGAGGGACCGTCACATACGCATTTATCCGTCCTGGACACGGCGACTTCCGATGGAATTGTTGGCTCCGATGGTCGACGGCTGATATTACGCGATGGGGGGTTGGAGGCTTCATTAATTGTGACTCCCCGCATGCCGGGCACATATTGGGTGGGATAGCGAATGTTGCCCATGTCATTGAGATCCTGTTTCAAAACTGTCTGCGATGGCGAGTCCTGTGTCTTGTTCTCTCCCCGCGATCGCATGTACTGATCATAGAGGAAGGATGTGTCCGTCTGAGAGGGTTTACTGGGAATGGGCTCCGCCTTTTTACTTTGCGTATCCGTTTGAGATGACTTCACGCTCACATTGTTCGATTCATGCTCAAAATCTGTACGATTTGGCCGCCATTTATCCTTTAAATAGGATTGATCTGTTTGCATTTTCTGGGAGCGAATAGGTATATTATCGGGAGCATCGGTGTCGGCATTGGCGGCGTTGGCGTTGGCATTGGGAACTTGGCGCGGATATGGTCGCTCGTCCTGCATGTAGATCAGAGCCGGGCAGCCTGCGATGAAAGGAGAGAAGGCCCAGATTAATAACAGTTGCTTATTGAAAAGAAAAATTAACAAATTTTATTGATCACAAGAGGAGTTTGGTCAATTTGGACATGAGAGACACTTGGGCACTGGACAAGGAACAGAAAGAGGTTATTAGGAACGTGGCTGAGGTGGAACTGTCAGCTCCTTGATCTGCTCCAGAAGCACTTCGGGACCGCGAGTCGCACTTGCAGAGGACCACATCTCCCGGTTGTATAACTCGAGATACTTCGCCTCGGCCTTCTCCCGGCAAGGACAGAAGTCGAAATATGAGGTTTGACTGCAGGTCTCCCTATCCTCGAAGCTGGAGAAGATTGTGCCACGCTGAACGCAACGGCAGACTTTCACATTGATATGATCTCGATTGTCAGCGAAGGATCGTCGCTTCCATGCACACTGGCAGCAGCCACAGTTGCCGGGGCAAAAGACATTGCCGTCCTCGTCCATTATTGGACTAGGACTATAGCGGCATGGTGAACAATTCGAGAAGTCTTTATGCTGCGGCAATGCCATAAAATATCGACCAACTCCGAGGGGTTTTCGATTTGAGGTCCTCGGAGTCTCCTCCGCATCCAAAGGCTTCTTGAGCAAAGGCGTCGAAGCATCGTCCACCTCGGATTCCAATAATGTTTCTAGTCCATCCGATAATTCCTCGCTCTTTTGTTCTGACTCTGGTAACTGTTCTGGTTCCCAAATGGATACTACTACGTTATCTGACTCGGCTTCGGATTGCGAATGTTGTGGAAGCAGACCGGGTACGGGAAGGGGCACCACCATTGGCTCTTGGGAATCGGAAGCAATCGTTGGAGTACATGAGCCCATGTATACATCCTCCTGTGTCTCCGTTTCGGAAACATTTGATGTCTGCTGTGATTGATACTGTTGTTGAGGCTGAGATAGAACCCTACCTGGACGTGAAATTTGACTTTGATTGCACGGCTGTTGGCATATGTGACGTGATGAGGATGCAGCGGATTTGGTGCCCAATTGTCCAGTGCTTGGATCGAATTCCAAGGGCATTTTCATTGTAACCGGCCTGCCCTGGAAGCGGCAATTGGGCCCCGAGTCCTTGGAGTCGGTTATCAGGCGTGCGGTTATCTCAAGGGTTGCATTGCACGATTTCCGGCAACCGCTTTTCGACTGCTCAAAGCTCTTCAACATCATTTGGGTGCCTTGGGCAATACGCTCCAAAGCCGCTCTTATTGCCTCCGGGTCATCGAGATAACTGCTTTCACTCTTCGAGGGCCCCTGATCCGATGTTTTCCCATTGTTCGACTTGCCGCTCGAAGACTTGCAGCTATTGCCGTTTTGTACAAAATCACTGTCCCCAGTGCTCATGCAGTCGAAGAAGATGTCCTCATCGCTGCGACTCTCCTGGAAGTTTCTAACCATGTGCAGCACCCGGGTGGAGCTGATCTTCTCCAACTGCTGCTGCCTGAGCGTACGCAAATGGATGCAAGTGTCCGGTTTTGTGCACTTCGAACACGCGGCTCTTCCACCCGCATTCGAGTTTAATTTACTTCTGTCCTTGTCCATCGCTAAATGGACTAATTAATCCAAATGTCTTCCCAACTAATATCAAAATTTACATGAAATTTGTACTTGTGTTCTAGTCTGCTCAAATAATTAAAACGAACTGAACTCACAACTCATATTTTGGAATATAGTCAACAAGGGCTTCGCCTACTGATTATATTTCACGTGTATTTTCACTTATGGAAATTCGATAACGATTATGCATCTGACACTTCGATAGCTTATCAGACTGTTATGGGCTATTAATATGATCTGCCCGTTGTCTTTTAAACGGCACTGTAGTCCAACTAGAAATTAATTCACTTCTATGACTGCACATTAGAAACTTCACATTTTGGGAACGATATCGATATCAAGGGAAACTTCGATAACTAAAGTAACGATAACGCATACGATCGATAATTAAAGCAACGATAACGCCACAAACTGCTGTGGATTGTCGTATCTCTAGACGGTTGCGTATTATCGAAACACCTTTCTCTTCCTACACATATATTGCACAGAACTTCTATATTGATCCCAGCCGGGGCTTCGCTAACTCCAGTAACAATAACGCCGTAGGTTGACGAATCTCCTTTATTCTTCTCCACAAAAATTACGACTCACTTTGAGAATTTTACACTTCGATAACGAAAACAACGAGGCTTCGATAACTACAAATGCGTTAACGCAGTGACTGTTGCGTTATCGAATATTCCTTCCCGTCCTCAAGCCTGAAAATGGCGACTCTCAAGTTTTGATAATGCCAACGATGATACCTAAGTCTTTAATAAGAAAAGCTACGATAATACAGTCACTTTTTTTTTATCGAAACTTCATTCTTTCCCTTCAGGCAGATGATTTGACAGCAAATTGGGAGTTTGCGAATTTTGTAACGAATTCTATTATGAATTCTGAGACTTCAATAAGCAAACAACGATATCGCAACAGACTGATATGCGTTTTCAAATTGAACATTTCAATAACGATGACGATGACGATAACAGCTGAAGTTTCGATAACTAGAGCAACGAAGCTCTATCGTCTCCCATCCACAAAAAAGTTTGGAATTCGCATTGTATCACATTTCGGAATCGATAACAGTCGTTGATTTCACCTTTACAACACATCCGGCCAACGCACCTTCCGTCCGCTTTTCTGGACGCCATCGTGTCGTTGTGTGTGCCGACGCATGCCGCCGGGTCCCAGGCCAAAGGGGGGACGATTTACGACACCGTGTCCGGGCCCAGTGTCAAATGCGGGATCGGGCCTAGGGGCGGGCTTAGCTACCGGTCCGATGCGTCTATCGCCAGCGCCCGCACATTGGCAACTTTCGCCCACAGTCAACGGCTTTGATCCGGGCTGGAATATATTGAGATTGACCTGACCGCTGTACGGATTAAGCTCCATGGGCAGCTTCAATGTAACCGGATCGCCACGCAGTCGACACTGGCAAATTGGGGACGACTTATCCGTGAGCAGGCGAGCGCAAATCTCCAACGTGGCCGGATAGAAGAACGACCGGGAGGCCTGTTGCTCCAAATGCTCAAAGCAATCGCATTTACCTCCAACACTACGAAGCAGCAATCGTGACGTATTCGCCACACGTTCCAGAGTTCTACGGATCTCGGCGGGATCATCGAAGTTGGGACAGTAACCGGCGACTGCCCTAACGATCTCTTCACACTTAGCATCCCCAAGATCGAGGTCGCTATCGTCGTCGCTTTCATCATCGCTGTGACAATCATAGAAACAATCATCGAGAAGATTCGCCATTGTCTTGGACATTCAGTTCGTTGCTGAACTTTATTTACATATGCACACACAATTTAGGAAATACTCGAAAAAATGTAACCTCAACTGGATGATCTACAAAACAAACTAAACAAGACGAGCATCGCCAGCTGTGCTGGCTAATTTCGGCACGGAATTCATGTTGGAGTTGGAAAGGAAGTTATCGTGTCACGCCTCCTTCAGGCCGAGATTGAGAGGATTAGGTCGTTCGACGGGAAGGTAAATGGTACAGTAGAACTCCGACTCGACCTGTTGATTATGGAAATTGGTCAGACGCCCGTTGATGCATTCCTCCAACTGCTGCAGCAGCGGAGAATTGTTTGGCTTGAGTATGAATTTCAGGGCACGCACGCAACCCAAGACGCCGACGAATATATCATAGCTCTCGAGATGATTAGCGGGATCCCGGGCCCGTGTCTGATCCGTGCAGAGATCCTGCAGTAATTCAATGTGCTCTCGAAACTCCTCGCTGCCCTCCCAGAGCTGCAAGACCCGGGATCTGAACATGTCCACATCAAAGTTGTCTGCATCCGTGATCCGTGACTGAAGCAGCTCGAGAAAGGCACGAGTTCGTGCGGGCAGCAAGAGTAAACGCTGCTCCACGCCCACATTCTCCGCCTGTATGCCGCACTCCTGGGTGATGCACTGCAGCGTCTGGAGCTCCTCGTCCCGCATCTCTGGCGACGCTTGAACCAATTGGCATCGCGCACTCACGGGCTCCGTTTGGGCCAATCCATTGAGCTGTGGTTGCTCCCATTGCGGCTCAATGATCCTCACGTACTGCGTCCTCGACGTAAGCGCAGATTTATCCGAATGTGTCGTGTGCATGGATGCCACCGAATGGAAACTGACAAGGGACTTGCTGCGCTGTCCCTGCAGCAAGATCGGACGACAGCTGGCGCCACAGCTTCGCACCCGACCTCGGAAGATGCGACGACTGACGAAGCGTTTGCACTGGCGACGTCTGTGGAGCAGGCGTTCCTCCGCCTTCCGGTTCTGTTTCAGCTTTTTCTTGGGTTTCACCTCCGTGCTGGTAATCGCAGATTTCTCCCCATAAACCAAACGACGCAGTGTCATGGGCACCTCACAAATCTGTTTCTTGAGCTGTCTCCCAAAGAAACTCACGCCTAAGCCGAGACCTGCACCAACTGCATCCTGGGCCCGGTGGCTAAAGCCGCCACTAACCCGATCCTCTTTAGGAGCTGCTTCGTCGTCGGCTGCTTCTTCAGCGGGAGCAGCTTCAGCGGCTGCCTCTTCAGTTGGTGTTTCTTTAGCGACCTCGTCAGCTTCTGCCTTGTCTTCACCTTGTTCCTTCTTTGCCTTCTCCTTCTCATCCTTATCCGTTTCTCCCTCCCCCTGCTTCTTTTCCCCGTCCTCCCCCTGCTGCTTCTTTGCCTCCTCCTCTTTCTTTCGCTTAGTCTCACATAGGGGAATGGGAATCGGCTCGGCACCTTCGCATTCACACTGACTCACCTCGGGTTTCTGGGCAGAGAGTATGGTATCCGCCAGTTGCTTCACACTACACGCTATGGTCTGGAAGTCTCGGTGCGTGGGCAGCTCACGTTCGCGACGCTGTAGAAGAGAGATGCAATTGTTAGAGTCACAGATTTGAGGAGAAAAGAAGGAATACCCCACCTCTAGGTCACGCAGGGCACAGCCTAATCCCTGACTGGCGGTCTGGAGATCGTTGATCTCATCGCGCTTGGCACGCTTCTCCGGGCTGTCGTAGAGCTCATCCGCCAGACTGTGTCCCTCGGGACAGGTGCCCAGCTGGCGTTCCATGCGCTGTATCTGCTCATCCTTGGTGCGCAGCTCATCCTCCAGGCAGCAGGCGTGCTCCTCGCAGTCTTTCAGCTGCTTCTCTAACTCGGCTATTTTGGCCTCCAGTGTACCGACTTCCTCCTTCAGCTCGCCATTGGTCACCTCAATGTGCATGAGCTCCTTCTTCAGATCGTAGATCTGCTGGCGCAGGCAATCCGTCTCCGCTTTCAGCTGCTCCTCCATGCTCTGCTGGAGCTTCTTGGCGAAAGTGAGATCATCCATCAGCGCCTGACTGCGTCGCTTTTCGTTCTCCAGCTCCTCGGTGACCGGCTGTAGTTGCTCAACTGCCTGTCGTTCCTGTGCTGCCCGATTCTCCATTTCCTTTTCCAAGGCACGATTCGTTTCGATGAGATCACGATGCTCCTTGGTCAAACGGACCAGGCACGTCTTCAGTCCGTGCTCCGTCTCCTCCAGTTGTTGGATCTTCTCGGCCGCAGCTCGCGAATCATCACGCAGGCAATCCTGCAGCTTGTTGATCTTTTGCTTCAGGCAAACCTCTTTGGTACGATAGGCATCCTCTCGAGCTTTATACTCACGCTCCAGGTCCACCCAATGCGAGTCGGCCGTTTCCATGGCCTCATAGTGTCGCGTATTCAATTCGTGGAGCGAGGTGCGCAGATTTTTCACCTCCTCCTTCAGATAGTTGACCTCACGCGATGTGCTCGGCCCTTGGGCCGCATTGTTTGCCTTGTTTGGATTCTTCTTGCAAGGATTACACTTGCAGGCGCCGGCTGATGTGCGACTTGGAGCGGATGTCGACTGCTCATTGCCCATGCTACTAGTTCTGGTTCTGGCCAAGGCCAGCAGACGACAGATGAGCAACAAGGGCAAGGAGCGACGCAGGTTGTCCAGCTGCTGCCTGGCAAGTTGTCGCTCCGCCTGCAGATGCTCCAACTGCGTTTCCGCCGCACACAGATCCTCGCGCAGGATCAGACACTCGGCCCGACAATCCCTATACTTGGCCCCCAATGCGTCCTTGCCAAATTCCAACTCCACGTTCCGCTGACGCAGTATCTCCAGCTCCTCCTCGTTACGCTGCAGATGGAGTCGTGTGTCGTTCTCCGCCTCCTCGAACTCGCACTTGGCCTCGTCCAACTGTGCGTTCTGCTCCACGAGCAGCTCCACCCGTTCAATCAGATCCTTGACCTGCTTGTTAAGCTGCAGCTCCCGCTGCAGTCGCTCGGCCAAAAGCTTTGCCTGCGTCTCGCCGCTGCTCTCATAGACGAGCAGCTTCCCCTCCAGCTGTATCAATCGCTCCTGGTAATAAACCAGATGTGGATGCGGATCGGCCCGATCCCGCTCCGGTTCGCGCTCCGATTCGCACTCGACAAAGACGCCGCTCTCACTGAGGCTGCTGCTCTGCCACGCAATGTTGCACGAACGCTGTTGATGCTGCTGCTTGTTGGGCGTTGAAGGGGCACTGGGCGTGGCACTGTTGTTGTACGGCTGAACGGTAGCAACAATCCGACTGCTGTTGTGTCTCACGCCTCTCTCCGACTTTGTCTGCAAATAAAAAACAAACCACGAAATCAACACTTGAATTTATTTCAACTTCTTGTTTACGTTCTTTTTATAACAATCTAAACAAAAAGTTAAGTTTTCTTTTTAAAATGTTGCAGATAAATATGGAAATCTTATGGGAATCAATAACGTTTCTGTTTCAATGATTGTTAGCTGACTTTTTACTGATTGGCTGACTGATATTGAAGCTTTAGTGAGTTATGAACTGTGTTTGGTCTTAGCCGGCATTTTCCGTGCAACAATTGATATTTTTCCGGCTTTCTACCTGTGTTTCTACCTGTTAATTGGGAACTCTTCGATGACTGATCAACTAAAATTCAACGCATAAAGGGAGTTAAGTTGTGTTTCATCTCATCCATAATTTACATTTTTGCTTCCAGTGGGTGGAATTAAACTAACTAACAGTCAACTCGAAAAATGAGTTAGGAATTCGGTTTGGTCTGATCTGACACTATCTTTTTTATAGCCTTTTAGCTTTTTTCTAGCTGGTTTCTTACTGGTAGGGGTGTTAACAGGGAATCCTTTCATGTCAAGAATACTGAATGACTGACTGATAAAGGGCCATTTTCTCAATGTAAATATTTATTTCATATTTGTTGATTTAAATTTTACATTATTTTCTATACACTATACATCATAATGTTTTAAATATTTTTTTAAGCAAACCACTTATTTAAACATTGTATAAATCGACCCAATTGATATAAACTTTAAGTGTATTTGGTCTTAGCCGGCATTGCCCGTGCGTGATTTAGCTCTTCCATCTGTTTTTCTCCTGGTCTTACCCGGCATTACTCGGAACATAAAAAAAGTTTTGGTATTTAAGCTTGTTTCTAACTGTGGGTGCTTTAATTGAGATGACCTAAGACTGATTGACCGTCCTCTTAACAGATATTAATGATGTACGGTGAACTATGAACCGTATCAGGTATACCCTATTAAAATTCATCGATTCCAGCCCTTTTCTAGATTTCTTGCTAACATTTTAATGATTAATCGACTGATACTAAAGCTGTAAAGCTAGTTATGAACTCTGTTTGCTTTTGCGGCAGTTTTATACATGTGGGGTCTAAGATGTTGGTTAACATTAATTTTAACCAACTTTTAGATTGATTAATTTTTACTACACACCGATGACTGCCAACTGTCCTGGTCGGCCATAGCATCCAGATCCAGTTGTTGGACGCACTGCAGCAATTGGTGCAAGCAGCGTTTGTCCTTATCCTCCAATTGATGTGTACTCTTTCGTAGTAGAGTCTCCAATCGCTGGCAATGATCCTCACAAGTGCCATCCATCTAATAAAAAAGTTCATTAGTAAAGTAGATAAACCATAAAGTTATAAAGCATAACTTTTATAGTTATGATACGTTATGTCTTTACTGTTAACATAAGTTAATAGACAAATAGAGTAAAGCTCTTTCCTATCAAATTGTATTTTCCTACTAAACATTTTTTCTATATCTTATCGGGCAGCTGACATAAGGTATTAGTTTCCAATGCAACAAGTGCAGCACAAGCTACATCTTTGAATTTCAGTTAATTATAAACCTGAACGACAATTATTTACATTTTAATTGAAAGCTGGCTGTTAATTAAAATCGATATTAAAGCTAGGTTCGTATAACAGGGTGAAATTTCTTGAATACGAGTGTAGACAGTTTGAATTTATATTCAAATAATAATTCAATGATTTTTGAAGAGACTTATTAATTGTTTTAAATTAAACTTAATCTTTTGCATGAATTGCAGTTAATTGTTGAATTAATATATTGTGCTAAAATTAACACTAAATACTAACTAACACATTGATTAGCATTGGCTTAATGCACCGCTGAATAACGAAGCTTCTTCAGTAATTTTCACTTTACTACAATCAGCTACCCTTGTGTGTGTGAATTGTATCTGTGTAAATAATAATTACTTTTGGCTATTGCAATTAGATTTTCAAGCTGAACGACTTTAGCAGCTCGGTTCGGCTCTGAAAATTAAGCGTAACAAAACAACAACAGCCATAATATATAAAGAAAAAGAAAAACAAATTTAGTGAAAAAGGTGTGTGTTTTTAGGTGGGGGTAAACAAAGAGGTATGAGTAATAATGTTGTATCAATATGGAATTATAACAAGACTTGGCAGCTGTGACCCTATAAGTATTTGTAACAATAACAATACGAATTTGGCTAAAACAACTTTTGGACAAATTCGTTAGAGCCTTGCAAGATGTGGGCTTTAGATTTTATATAGAAATCAATCGAAAAATGTGATCAAACTTGGTCAACACATCACAAACAATTACAATTTGCACTTCCTTAAAATACTTATATTGGCAATTGTAATAATTATACTAATGATTGTTATGATAATAAAAATTACTTGTGTATATTGTTGCTCCAGTTGAATAAATGCAGTTATTAATTGAAATTACGTTTGCCGTTAGTCAAAACAATTTCCGCACTGCCTAAGACGCCAAACCAAACTAAACCAAACCAAACCATTGTTAGGCATGAATCAAGCAGCTGAGACAGCTCCACACGCACACACACAAACATTCAGACACTCAGATACAACACTCAAGCCAGATACTCAATTCATTCATAAACTCGTGAGCTACTTTTTGAGTGCAATTTCAAACTGGTTTCTCTCTCTCTCTCAATCTCTTGTAGTGTGTTCACCTTATCATCCTCTAGCTCGAGTATTCGAAATTCGAGCAGTTCATTTTGTTCCCTCAGTTCATTTGCCTCCTCGTTAAGTTGCAGTTGCTGATCCTCCATGTCCTTGATGCGTTGCAGCAACTCATTGATATGTTTGTTGTTATTGCTGGCCGATAGGGCGACCTTTTCGGCATTCAACAATTCCTGTTTCATCAGCTGCAGCTCCGCTTGCAATCGCTCGTTTTCCTTGTGATAGATTTCCACTTCCTTCTGCAACTTGTCCAGATCCTGCAGCTGTAGGAAATGCAAAGGAAGACACATATATATTAAATGTCAAAAACAACAGCTGCCACAACTCACTGCTTGCCACATGACGCCGCTGTCGGCGCCACTTGAAGGCGGCTGCGGACTTATCGAAGGCGGTGCTGAAGATAACGCTGAGTCCGTATCCGAGTTGTTATCCTATGGAGGAAATGAATCATCATTATTAGAGGTTTGAAATATATTGTGTGTTATATGATATCTGTATCTATGATTCTGTATCGATCTTCTCGACAAGTTATATCATTTGATTTAAAAGTGAATTCGAATTTGTGAAGAGTTAAAATTTCTTAAATAGTATATAATATAATCCTACAAATCAGATTACAAATCAAAATTTGTTCAAAAATAAATTTTATAACTCTATGAACAATTTATTAAAGCTCTATTTTTTGCGTACCCCAATATATATATATATATTAAGAGATCCCTTATTTTGTTTTTAATATGACTTATTTAAATAGTAATGCAATAAATAAAATTTAATAAATAAAAAAATTTTTCATTCACATTATTTTTTAATAGTTAATTTTAATTCGTATTTCACTAAAGCAAATAGGAAATAAACCCTTGTCTTTCCACTTTTGCTTAACACAAAATTTATATTTATTTTTATTTTTTAAATTCCTTTGCAATATTCTACCAAATCTTGTGGAAATTCAAGAAAAATATGGAACGCCTTAAAAGGAAGTTTAGGAAGTATTGACAAAAAGAATATATATTTTGACACCCATTGTATGTAATTAATTAAATTATTACGAATAATTTAAGGGCTTTAATTTCAGGACTATTCTAGTTAAAAAGCGTAAGCTACATTCTGTAATACAACTGCTGCAAATTAACAGAACTGTTAAGCACTTGGGATTTATTTAAAAGACAGCATCAATGTGAAAGTTTAGAGCAATCGGTCTATTCTAGTTCTCAGTCCTATAAGCTCTATTTCGAGATACAACTATAAATATTTATGTATGTATGTATGTATGTCTTGATGTACATATGCCTACCTTTGATCTGAATTCGCGCGTTGTTGGTTTTGTTGTTGCTGCGGAGCTGCTGTTTAACAGAGTTTCCATCCATGTTGCTGTTGTTGCTTCTGCTCCATCTCCCATCATGATTTCTTCTTGGTTCTTTTCTTCGAGTTGTTCATTTTGTTGTTGTTGTTTTGCTTTTGTTGTACGCATTTCAAGCGTTGATTTATGCACATTCTTCGTATTGTTGATTAGCTCAATGTTCTTGAGTTGGGTTATCTACGGAGGGGGACAAGAACGAGAGAAGTATTTAACAAAAGAAATTATTGTTGCCTCAACTTGTTGCTTGTTAACAAAAAGCGCGTGCAACAAGTGCTTCAAACAGACGTTCCGCTGTCAGCGAAAACAGTTATGACTTGATTTCTTGCCCCAAAACGCCACAAAATTCGACAAGAAATTGCCAATTCATTGCTTTGGACAATCGACAGACAGGTATAGGGTTAATGACCCAACGGTACCCAAAAGCAAAAATTCTATAACGAAAGATTGAACCTATTGTTATGATCAGCATTGTTCTGGGCCAATAAAAGTGGCATTTGCCCAAAACTTGATGCTGACAACTAAACTATACTGCAAAGTCGTTCTAAATCAAAACGGAACTAATTTTCATTTAAAGAACTTGAAGGAAGTTCGAGATTTATTTTGAAAAATTCTTTTAATGTAAAGTTTACAACTTTTGCGAGATTAGGGTCGAAATTCTTTAAAATAAAATCAGAATAGTTTCACAATTTTGCACACAAAATATTCAATCAATTTGGTAGATTTGCCGTTGAATTTGTTTCACTGTACCGGCTTTTACAGTTGTTTGTTGAATAAACGTACAGGTATACGAATGTTTATCGTGATTCCTTGGTATCCCAAACTACACGCAAGTTTGGATAGATATAGTCAAACATTTGGTTACATTCACGCCATCCACCATTCGCTTTTGAGCAGCATGTCACGAATTTCACGGTCACGTTTCCCCCTAAAAAAATCTCAGTTCCCCTTGTCCACCTCATACGTTTGTACGAGTATATCTCATACTCATGCCATCGGGCCTAATTGACCCCGCTGACTAATCAAAACTCAAATCACTTTCCAATCAAGCACGCCCATATTCATAAGTTAAGTATACGTATTTATGTCCCTCTCTCACTTTCATGTCAATTTTGTATGTCTATTTATGTTTATATAACACCCAATAATGGTCATGTTATACGCATATTGAGGGGAATTATGCTAATTTGCGAGTCTCAGCATATAATGGAAATTGGTAACAGTGAAATCATTAATCAATTGTGAAATTGGGTGGGGTACACCCAAAACCGAGTCCAGTGCAATGACCAATCGACTTCGCTTCGTTTCGTATCGTTTCACAATGGTCTGAAAGCTATGAATACTTAAGCAGGCCCAGGGTGGCCCAAGTACCCAATCCCCAATCCGCAATCCCCATTAACAGACCTCAAATGGAGTTGGCGTCGTGGCTGAATGCCTTCACGTCCCAATCGGCGACTTGGACTCGACTTGGGCTCGACTTGACTCGAATTGACTTGCGATGATCGCGCGTCGGGTAACCGTTATGGTAATTTCTTCAATCAATTCACCAAAAAGAACATTTTGCGTAACGGCGTAAAGTTAACGAACCCCATTCGGATCGACGTGCCTCGCAAATTAACCAAGTGCCGTCGACAGTCAGAAAGACAGACATATGGTTACTTCTTTGCATTTGATGACTTTATCTCACTCAAGTGGTTTACCAAACAGCTTCCCTGGCGATGCTATCATGCAGATTGCAGATTGCGTTGAATGCTTCAATGCACAGTGGGTTAAATCCATAGATCTGTGCTATCTTGTTATCGATATGATTCTGATCATATCATACATATGTACGTAGGTACATAAAACTTCTTTAATACTCATTTAAATTGGAGGCAGCTTTCAAAAGTTCTTAATCGTTTTAGCTCTGAAAAATCACTTCGATTGTTAGCGATAAATATTACCGATTTGTTATAAGTATATATTATATGGCCATTGCTTTTAAAATAAGTTCATTAGTTAAGGAAACTTCTTGAAAATAATGTAAAAAATCTCATTTGATGATATTACTAGTTTTAGACTTTCGTCTGTTATCAATTTACGCTATCAATTTATAATAATTTAATATTATTTGGTCATTTCACATAAAATTTTTTTTATAAGCAAAGAGAATCGCCTTTTATTTTTAGAATATTTTTAAACGTTTTTAGAAAGTATACATGACGAATTATAATACGATTTGTGTATAAAATGTAAATTTATCTTAAAACTGATTTTTTAGAATTTCTAGAGAAAGTCTCTTATTGTATTACACTTTACCTATTGCTCATCTTTTATCTGTAGAAGATTGTTGTCATTTATTGAAATATAACTTGATACAATTTAATTAACTTGACGTTACATCAGAATTACTTAAGATCTTTTTTAAAGGAAATTCCAAAGTTTTAGTTTAAGCTAAGCAAAGTTAATATATACTTTGACCTCAGAAACTCTAAATACAGATGTAATATTCTTTAAACTATAAACGTTTGAAACTTTATAGCTGGATATTTAATTATAATTGTGTACAACTAAAGAATGATGGCAGTCACATTTGCTGTTCTAATTTAAGATGACACCGGGTAGGTCCTTCTTTGCCTTTGCTGAAGATGATGATGATGCTATAAATATGCCAATTATGACATTCGCATTTGACTCTTGCCACCTCCAGCTAACGAATGCTGTGTTGCACTGTGCGTTGCAGTGCTGCCAGCGAAATTTCAAATGATTGTGTGTAAATCTGTCGACAAGTCGCAGCTGGCAACTGGCAACTGGCTGTGCTACTTATGTATATAGATGAGAGGAGTCTCCGACTCGTATCTATCGGTGTATAAATATTTACAAGTGTTTGGTCTTGTCTCAAGTTGAGTTGCGTTGAGTTTGTTTGCACAGTGATTGTTGTTTGTGTGAAATGAAATGGTTTTCCTTTCGGCCACAGAGTTTCAGACAGGTTTCACTCGATCGACACCGGTGCTGTTTTAGGCTCTGTGGCAACTGCATCTGCCAACAGCAGCGTTAACGTTCCGGGTTCGATTCCCTCCCGTTGCACGATTACGTGTCAAGAGTTGCAGCCAGCGATGGATGCTTTATGGCCAAATATACAAATATACAAGATATATTTATATTTGTACATATATTTGCATTTGGCATTGTAATACAGGTTTGGATGCCAGATTGCAGACATCGGACAACGGACATGTCTCGGTCTGCTCTTGTGCATTGCTTTGATTTGATCTTGCGAAAGCGAAAGTTTTTTTTTATACACTCGTATGCGCTAATGAATTATATTGTTTATCAGTCGGAGAGCCCAGCCCAATCGCCAGATTGTCAGACTGCCAGTCAGCCAAGCGGTCGTAGTATCGCCTAAAACAGGCTAATTGAACTAATGAATTGAGCGGGTATACCGTTGACATGATGCTCATTAATTCTCCTCTTCAAACCACACTATCTCCCGGCTGTCTGTCTGTCTCTCCGATTGTCTGTCTGCCTTTCCTTTCCTTTCCCAAATCGAACAAATTAAGAGTGAACTCGTTGCTCAACCATAAAATACCCTGTAAACAACAAGCTATGTCGATGCCACTCGTACTGTTGGTTGGCATTTGGAAACTTATTTTTAAATAATCTTTTACATTTAAATGTCTTTTACATTTATTAACACATAACTAAAATGACTCTTTAATTAGTACAGGGTATTACAGAAACCGCATAGTTAATTTCCCTCTCTCACACTCTCTCCCTGCCTGTCTCATCAACATATCATTAATCACAAACTCAAAAGTAAGCCTGGGCTTTTAAAATAAACAAAAGCAGAAGATCTTTTAACCCTGCAGATGTATTGCCCAATTTGTTAAGTTTTCACAGTAAAACTCTTTATTACTATGACAAATACAAAATAATTGATATATGTATGTACATATCAAATTAAGTTGTTTGTCTTCCATAAAGTGACCAAAGAGGAGCGGAGAGATCATTGTTCATTGAACAAAGTCAACATGGAAATGTCTATGACTAGGCATGATTTGACGGTGAACGCGAATTAGGCAAACATGGAAGGCGTTATACTAAAATATTACGGGGGCTTTATATAAAATATATTAAAGTGACCATGGAGGACACATCGATTGTAATTTGAAATGAAAAGATGTTTAAAGGTAATAATATGACAAATAAAGACAATTTTAGAATATTTTACTGAAAAAGATCAAAAAAAATTTAAGAGATAAGCTTTCTTCTGTTATTTTTATTTTTATTTATTTATGTTATGAGAAGAGTATATGGGATTTGGAACACCATTATGAACACCATTATTAAATTAATTTCGTATAGTCAGCTATTGTATTTCTAATGAATGGAATAAGAAATAAGTAATAACAATAGAATTGTAATCATAAGTTAGGGTTGTTCTGGGAATCAGTAATAATGAGATAGTTTTACCTTAATATCTCTACGCTCGTAGTAGTAATCCATGATTAAATCCTCTGGTTAATATAACTGTTAACTATAACATTATTCATTCAGTCGTTTTTTTTTGTCTATTTGCGTTTTACAACTGTTTTCACCCGTGATATTAATTTCACTACAATAAAACATTATAAATTATGGACAACAGTTTCGCCAAAAATAAAAAAAATTGATAGAAAAACGACAAAAAAGCGATTCCCAGCGATTTGCATATGGTTCACATTTCACACACCCCGTTTATTTATTTTTTTCTAGTATGTTGTGGTTACTTTGCATATTGGAAACGCGGACCACCTTGTTTTTTTTAGCAACATCATCATCATCATCTCCAGCATCATTATTATTATTATGATCGCTAGCTACAGCATCATTTTGGGGGGCTTCGCTTTTACTGTCGTTTGACGATGACGATGACGATGAAGTTGAAGTTGAAGTTGCGGCTGAAGATGGCTACAATTTTGCAGCTTACACACACGAAGAGAGACATGTGAGTGTGTATATATCGTATTTAAAATAGCGTTAACATTTAAAAACGCTTTTCACTGACCCCAATTGGTGGTGCACACACTCCCCACACACAGACAAACAAACACACACACTTGCACACACATTTATTTATTGATGCCATTGCTTGTTGTGTTTGTTGTTAGATCGTTTCGCAGGTGTTGTTGTTGATATTGCACTTCAGCTATGCAGTTTTCAAATGATTAGTCTTCCTTGAGTCTGGATTGATTACTAAAGCAGAACAGTGTGAAATAGCTAAAATTTCAAATTTCAAAGCTTGTCATGCTTCGACAATAACGCTCCATACACAATTTGGACTGCTTTGAATATCGATAGATGCAAATATAAAAAAAAAAAAACAAAAACAATTACTAAGCGCGATTAATGAACTGTAAAATTGAATTCAATCAGTGGAACGAATCCGAACGGAACGGAACGATCCATAGACAATTAATTTGGAATCTTTTTTATTTTAATTTAATTTTAGTTTATTTATTTTTTTGCATGCTTTGCTAATCTGTGCTGCAAATTTGGTGAAATTATGACTACACACACACACACCCCCTTCAGAGGGGGGGACACCCCTACGCCATGGTGCGTTAAACTTAACAGTTTTGCAAAACAATAGGAAAAGTGAAAGACAAACTGTAAATGTGTATGAATATATTTTTGTTGCCTGATTCAAAAGGTAGCAGCAACAACAACAACAACAACTCGAGCGATTGTTGTATGTATCCATTGATGTGCATTACAAAGGTATTTTTTTTCGGTTTTTTTTGTTATCCGTTGTCGATTTCGGCACACACAAACACAATGCACTTGTATAGTTTTGGGTGTTGGATGATGTTTGGTTTACTTTTTCATTTGCGGCACTTTGAAAGGCTAACAACAAATTTCACCTAATTATGCCACAATGCACAGAATACAACACACACGTTGAACCCATTTGCCATACGACATTTGATTTCATTTTATTTTATTATTCATTATTTTTAGCTTCCATTATGCGCTTCCCCCCAAAACTCCAGCCAACGAACACAGAAATAAAACTCAGTACACTTGACACTTGGCTGCTGCGCGGCAGGCGACAACGGCAACAACGACGGCGACTGAGACTGAGACAGAGACGCACTCAAAACGGGCCATGCGCACCTGCGATGCCTGCGAACTGAAACTCAACTGAACCGAACTGAACCGACGCCGACGCTGCGGCCGCTTGCTATCGGCTTTGGACTGTGAGCTGAGTCTTTGGCTGCGACGCGCGTCGCAACGTTGACTGCGACAGCGACAGCAACAGCGACGACTGCGCTCTTCACTCTCCTTGCAGGTAAGAGAAAGTGAGTGTGAGTGAGTGCGATGTTGCTGTTGTTGCTAGTGCTGGCAGCAGTGTTGCCATTTTAGCTCACTTTTGGATATTTTATGTTTGGTAAAAATGTAATGAAATGCTACTACATAGGAATCTGGCTATGATAAAAACCAGATAGTTTCAAAATACTTAAGAAAATCGAATTATTATCGAAAATACATTACTGACAAAAAGTAAAGATACTATAACTGTTATATTAAAGTTATGTAGGACATACATATGAAGAAAAGTTGGCGGAGGATAATGTTTTACGAATATTACGAATGCGGTAAAATTTCACTGCCTTTATTTATAGTTATGGACATACTTTAATGACACATTTTCCAAAACTATTTTTAATTCAATTTAATTTAAGATCAGCAAATGTTGATAAACAAAGATATTTAGTTGAGATAAAATTCCAAAATTATTTTAAATTTGATTTAAAATTCAAAAAGCAGCATTATCATATGAATATACGATTATTATTTAATTTCAATATTAGAATTTTTAGTTTTTAGCTATTTCTAGCTACTTTTTGAAATAAAATATGCTATGCCTTAGAAATTTTGGTAACACCGGCTGGTAGCTGGTGGTGGTTTATGCTTGCATGCGTATTCGGCTCTGTGTTTGAGCATGTTTGTATTTGTACGCAAAACCGGCTTTTTCTCTTTCTTTCTCTCTCTCTCTCTCACCTTCTTTCGCTCTCAGTTTGCCGTTCGATCGAGTTGCAACACTTGCGCTGCAGTTAGCTTGCAGCATGTTTGCTTTTTTTTTGTTTTTGTATCGGTTTCTTGCGTTTATGCCTCGTTGTCTCACGTTTCAGCCTCGCAGCAGGTTTTTATCGCGAGTCGGCGATTGTTGTCTTTGCCGTTCTCATAACTAACGCAAAATTATATCATAGATCATGCCAATAGTGCATAACCGACACAGTCAAACAACTGACAACAGCAGAAAGTTGAGATACATTAGCTGAGACAAATACAAATACAAATTCAGTTTCAGCATCAGCATCACCATCAGCTTCAGATACATATCGCAAGTTATCTTAAGATACATCTTTATGAGCGCTTAACATTTAACCTGTCTGTTTTTCGAATTGCTTTGTACGCTTGGGACAAGTTCAAGTGTCTGGGCTAAAGCAACAACAAAAGACCAAAATGACACGAGCTTAAAATGTCAATTATATATTAAGTTCATACATTAAGTTTAAGAGCGTCAACTATAGTTTAGCTAATTAGAGCTAACACATAAGTACATAACTTATTGAAACGAGCTTTAAGTAAAGCATTAAAAAAATACATAAAAGCTCGTTAGCATCTTTACAAAAAGCTTTAATGTACTTTTAAAACAGATTTAACTGTTTAATATGTGTAAACAGATGTTTTATATAATTTATAATTCTCCTAATACTTTTGAAATTTGTTTGCCCCTCTTAACGATTAATCAACTGATCGATTTAAGCTAGTCTGTTTGCAGTCAGAGCCGGAGCAGAAGGAGACATATGAATCGTACAGGGAATACATTTTAAAACTCACCTCAGCTGTAACTTGAGCCTGGTGTAAGGGATTTGGTAGTATATCTGTTTCGTTTATAGCTTTTGTGGCTATTGTTATTGTTGGTATTGTTGTTTTTTGTAATTTCGTAGTTGGCTTCTTTAGCTTTTGGCTTGATTCGTTCGTTTTGGGTTTCGTTTTGGCATCAGTTAACTTCTTGCCACTTTGCAATGTCTGCAAATCCTTCTTCAGTTGTCCTATATTACGTTCTTTGGTTTTAATTTCCTCTAGCTGCAAAAGGGAACAAATTTAAAAGTGAAAAACAAATGCAAAGATATCAAGACACAGTTAAGTCTACGAAAGATATTCGTACTTGTCTGAGGTATGTATATAAGTATTTATGATAAAGAAATAAAAAAGTTGCCTATCCACTTTAAACGACACCAGTCATGTTCCTCAACAAAACTGTGCGTAACTTACCAAACGTGTTATTTCAATTTTGGCTGACTTTTGTATCTGAGTCAATCGGTTATCATATGCAGTTTTCAATTGGCGCATATCAGCTGCCTTGCGTCTATCAGCCTGGCCAATGATCTGCAAAAAATCATCACGAATATTTTACAGGTTTCTTAAATGGGATATCCACCTAATAACAATCATCATCATCACGATGATAATGTTATTAGCAAAGGAGGCGGAGGCAATAGAAAAAAGTAAGCATTTTCCATGCTGTTAGTTGCACTTTAGCTGCCATTTCCATTAGCCAAACGAGAGACACATAACAAAACAATCAAGTAACAATATTTGCTGGCTGTCAGTTTATGGCCAACATTAATGGAATTACCATTCGCCTGTCACTTGGCTTGGCTATAAAACAAAACCCTCGCGAGCATGTTTCGCAATAGTTGCAAGTCCTCCAGCACAATGACAGTTGCTCCTTTCATCTCGCTGGCCGTGTTCCTGCTCCTGTGGACATCATTGTCGACCGTCCGGGGTCAAGTTCCCCTTCCACGAGACACCAGTCGCGATTCTGATCTTATCGGCGAGGTCAGCAAAATATTGTGTCGTGCCCAGCTGAAAGTTCTCTTCGTCTACTTTGAGAATCAGCGAACACACGATCACTCCGGCGAGATCCTGCGTGTTGTTACCAAGTGCGATATATCCTATATATCACTCAGGTAAGTTGCACATAGATTCACTATAAAGAGTTAGTAATCTAGCTCGAAAAGTGAAAGAGTGGTTACATAGGTAATTCATACTGCAGTTTTTATACTGTTTTAATCCTTAGCTATTTAAACTGAGTTTTTGTAATATTTATTGCTTCACTCACTACAGAGATGGTTATAAATATGTTATACTTTACTCTCTTACTCCCTTTATCATTGACAGAATTAACTTTTCCTGTAGAGCTTTCAAAGGTTTCCAGAAAACTAATGGGTATTAATACAATAAATTAGGAAATATCCATGTTGATCATACTAAGACTCTTAAGGAACTTTAGGTTTCATTCCATCAAAATAAGTTGTTGTTCCTACAGTAGTTTTAGATTTCTATACTATAGAGTTGCATAAACAGGTTATGACAATAAAACAAAATGGCTATAAAACAAAATAGAGGATAACTTAAATTTGCCCATTCGATAAATCTTCATTGTTGTTCCTTCTTTCCTAATATGTAGTCGTTCATACATAGGTTTTACAGTACTTTCAGAATGTCTCACTCTCCTTATATGAATTCCCTAATTTCTAGAATGTTATTTGTAAATCAGTGTATAATTTGTAGCTACCTTGCTACAGAAATTCTGGGATCCTAAAATCCCTTGAAAGCTTAAAGTTTGACTCTATGAAGTTCAAGGGCTTCGTGACTAAGCTTATAATACGATCTAAAACGTGTATATATTTCAACCAAAGCGTTTCTTTGATTTTCCCACTACTTCTCTTCTGTAGTCTCCAGAATACTGTAGTTTCATAATATCTGTTACGAAATTGTAATTTCCGAAATTCTTTCACTACAGAGTATTGTACTTTCTGCTTTCTATTATCGTTGACAGAAAGAATTTTCGACCGCTAGAAGCTGTGAAGGATGATGGCATCCTGATGTACATGGTCATGATAATCAAGGACATATCACAGCCTCTAAAGCTTTCGGTGATTAATAAGAAATCTGCGGCTAAGCATCTATCACATGTCATCCTGCTCGTCCGGGACTCGAGGAAACTTTCGTTGGGTTGGATGCGAGCCAGTTTCAGGCAGTTTTGGTCAATATGGTTACTGAACATCGTGATCATCTTTTGGCGCAATGGCCGCATGCATATATATCGTTATAATCCGTTTACGGATGACTTTTTACTGCCTGTTCCCGTAGAGCCGGAGAGGCTGCCCACGTTGGAACAGATGTTTCCAAAGACGATTCCAAATATGCAACGCAAACCGTTGCGGATGTGTCTCTTCATGGATGAAGTGCGGGCGGTTTATGGTCCGAATGGTCAGATACTGGGCACAGATGGATTACTCTCTGGCTACATAGCTGAGCGTATGAATGCCACACGGATTATCACACGGCCAATGTCCTATTCGCTGCACAATCAGACGGCGGACTTGTGTGCGAGGGAGATTGCCAATGAATTCGACGATATCGCCATGAACATAAGATTCCTTGCACCGGATACGTTTCAAAAGCGCGCCGAGTCCACAGTAGCCCATAATCGAGATGATCTTTGTGTGATTGTGCCCAAGGCCAGATCGGAGCCATTATTCTGGAACATATTTCGCTCCTTTGGCGGATGGGTCTGGCTTTCCATACTCATCTCCGTGCTGCTCGCGATTATCTTCTGCTATACTCTCAACCGTGATCGTGATGGAAGTTGGTTGGCATTTCAGCTCATCTCCTGCATTCTGTCCCAGCCCTTGTGGAATACTCCGAGAAACTGTTCGCTACGCATGTTCCTCATCTTTTGGCTGTACTTTGGCATGCTCATCTCTAACGCCTTCAAGGGCAATTTGACAAGCATGTTGGTCTATCGCAAATCTCAGCCAGATATCAACGATCTCAGCGATCTGGCCACTTCGTCACACGATATACTCATCCGTCCGGTTCACGTCAAGCATATGAAACAATTTCTAAGCAATAACCATCAGCTTGGCGGACAGATTCGGCGGCTAATGCACGAAGTGCCGGACCAGGTGTTCTATAATCATCTGAAACAAAACGATCGCTCGTTTGCCTATTTGGAGAAATACCACATTGCCAAGTTCCAGGTGAATGCTCGCCAACACGTGCTCAAGGGCCTGCCCCTTTTTCATGTGATGGCCAGTTGTCTGGTGCCCTATCATGCGGTCTACACGGTACCCTACGGGTCTCCCTATTTGGGATTTTTCAACCAGCTCTTAAGTAGCGCCTATGAGTTTGGCTTCGAGCGTTATTGGAATCGCATCATGAAGTCGGCATTCATTAAGTCCGGCACCAAGGTGAACCGCAATCGTCGGAGCAACAACAGCGATGATCCGGTCGTTCTCAAATTGGAGCACTTTCACGCCGTGTTCTTTCTTTGGGCCATTGGCACTGGGCTGTCTCTCTTAGTGTTCTTATGGGAGTTGCTAGCACATAACTGGGTCATAACAAAGCGCAAACGCCAGGCAAGCATGCAAACTTAAACATATACATACATAAATAGGTATGTACATACATACATACATATATGAACATACATCTACGTACATACATTACTATCTACTTAATTACACACCTGAGTTTTTTCCTCTTTGGTTTTGTTTGCTTCCTTTAGCACGGCAATTTCATTAGTCAGTCTTTGGATTTCATAGTTGATTAGGCCGTCGGCGGCCACATGACTGCTGGCCGGGTCAGGGGTCAACTCGTTGGGTTTCTTCGTTAGATTTGATTTCTTTGCAGATTCCAGCGTTTGCTGCAGTTTCTTCACCTCGCTGCGCCATTTTCGACTATCGGCATCATTTTGTGCCCTGCAAGCAAAACAAATTGGCGATACAATTAATCGATTCGACTAAAAGTTATCGATTGGCGTCATGTACTAACATACAGCAGGTCTTTGTCATACTGATATCGTTCTGCAAAATGGCGTCAAAAGATCGATAGAACAATTAAGAATTCCGACTAAAGATACCTATAAGATATTTTAATATACCTAAAGATATTTTAATAATAATTCTATACCCCACCTATTTTTCGCTTATCTTTTTCTCATTCCTGATTTCCTATTCCTGAACAATGGAAAGGTGTGATAATTCGTACAACCCCATTAAAATATATTAATCAAAAACAATATATAAAAATTAATAATTGTATCAATGAATGTTAATCTAGCTTATTTAAAATTACTGCATACATTTAATATATAATTTAAATTTAATATTTAATATACGTGTAATATTTCATATTTATTCGTTCTCTAATGCGACTTAAATCAATTATTATTATTAAATTATTCTAAAAGAATGGAAATGCTCACTCCCAAAAAGTGCATTTATTCTTAAATATGCTGAGTGGGTAATTGTGAAAAATGTTGCACACAGAATTTCGAGTTTTTAGATCTTAAAAATTAAGGTGCAGACGGTATTTAATAAAATGCGGGGCGAAAAAAGAGCATGGCTTAAATTTTAAGCTTGATCTGCGCGGCGTTTGATTGAAGTTTGTGAGTCAAATTTAAATACTATTTTAATTTTTGAGATCCAGGTTTTAACATAGACGGGCAGACGGACATGACTAGGGCGATTTGGCTATTGATGCTGATCAAAAAAATATACTTACTATACCCTTAAAGACATCAACTAAAACATATTTTTCATTTAATTAATAATTCAAAATTGAAGATGTAAAATTAACAATTAAAACTAATTATATATAATAATAGTATAAATACCAATATCACGCCAATTATTATGTATCTGAGGCAGAAACTGTTACATACCTTAAGGCGCGCACTGCACCGCGTTCAGTTATCAGGCTGGATTTAAGCTTTAAATAGAATGAAACATATTTTTGAAAATAATACACTATATTAATTAAAATTTAAATATTACCTCATTTACTTCCAAACGCAGCTGCTCTGCAAGTGCGTTTAGCTTTTGTATAGTGTCCACATTCTCTTGCAGTTTACGCTTGAAGCGCTGCGGAGCCGATGAAAGCACATTAACGCCGCCAATGATAACGGGACGTTCGACTTTGCGTTCGGGCTGCTTGACAGAAGCTTTCGTCGAGTGGACAGTCGAGTTGACAGTCGAGTGGACAGTCGAGTGGACAGTCGAGTTGGCAGTCGAGTTGGCAGTCTCGTGTCGAGACTTGATATTCAAGTGTATGCCCTCGATGCGTGTGCGTTTCTCCTGATTTACGGTATCCCCAACGGATGTGAGCGATGTGCTCAGCTTCTTTTTACGTTTCAATTTATTTTTGCTTAAGACAAGCTCTTGCCAGTCCTCATTTTCGTGCTGGAAGCTCTGTTTTCTTCTGGAGACATGATCGTGCTCCATTTTAGGCACATCCCCATTGTGGGGCATCAATATGTGTGCGGATTTCTCATTGAACCCTTTGCTAGAGGTCGTTTTTAATTGGTTTTCAGCCATTTTTTATGTGTATGAACTTTGAACATATAAAAAATTTAGCCGTCGTTAAAAAATGCTGCATATGCGGTGTGGTCCGACCTAACTGAAAGTCTCGTCAATCATTTGGAAGAATCAATCAATCTCGTAGCCGCTGAGTTTCATTCAGGTTTTATCTGGAATTTTATAGGAAATCAAATCTATATTTTGTAAGTATTTCACTTGCATTTGAAAGGTTTCTCCAACAGCCCGGTTAACTTCTAAGCTTTTCTGTTGTTCAACAAGTTCTCCCCCTTTATTGATTTATACAAAAAGTGTCGAGCTTTTCTTTCAACAATATGTGGCGCACATGCAAGTGCTATCTATCAACTAGTTAATGTTACTTTGTAAGTTTTATATCTATGTAAATGACGTCAAGCGGCGCGCCTTTCAATGATATATGTATGCATAAACATGTAATGCCCCCAGAGCAACTGGGGCTGTACCATCCATATAAACACGCATGAAAATTGAATTTTATGATGTGGCAGAGCTACAAAATTCTTTACATTGTTCTTGCATCCGCTTAATAATAACAATACAGTCAAACCTATATATATATATAAATGTATTGTATATGTATATATAGATAGCGAATTGAGAGCGGTACAGACATCTTCTATATGGTCGAGGGCCCCATTCTCTCTGAAAATTATAGCATGATCATCTTTATCAAGGCCGACAATCTGTATATATTCTATACTATACACCCGTAACCTCTCGCTCTCTCTCTCTAAATATATAGAACTGACGATTGCAATTTGATTTGAAAGACTTAATAAATTTTGAATAAGTAGATTACAAGTATAAGTAAATTTATAGAGCTCATGTTGCACATTTAATTAAATTAAAATTGTGTTGCCTCAACTCGACAACGTTAATAAAGTGTTATTTGGATTGGAGCACGACATGGTGACATCACGTGCCTTGCCTTTCACCGTCGCCCACAACATCTCCAACCACTTACCATACCACAAAAAAAAAATCATACTTCATTCTGTCAGAAATGATGAGAATTTTGCAACATTTCCTAAAAGTTTTCTATTTATCATACAGCAAATAATGTGGAAACGATGAGTCGTTAAAATGTGTATACACTAAGATCTATAAATTGTTCGGGAATCTGATTCATTCAAGATCACACATTTAGTACATATACGCACCATTAACATTAAAAACCTTGGATATACTTGGCGTTAACTACAACAAACTTTTGCATAGGAAATTGTTGTTTTCTTTGACTTTTCTCTCACTCCACTTGTAATTTCGTAATTTCAAACTGTTTCTGTTTATTTACTTTTGCGGTTCGTTTGAACTGATTTTTCTCGCAGTGTATCTGGCAATGACGTCAATTTGCGTATACTAAGTTAATTTTAGTATATGTCGAGTAGCACTTAAAATCTTTTCAATATACATACAGTAATTGTTTTCCACTCAAATCTTGTATTTTATTATAAGAAAATTCGACACTTTTCAATTCGTTTAAGTCGGTAACAAGTAGCTTTCAATATATTCGACAATATTTCAGCTACTGCTAAAGTTCTTCGAAAAATATGTATTTGTTGTTGAATTCTCGTATATTTATGTTATAAATTTGTTAATTAATTTCAATTTAAAAAAATAAACTTTTATATTCTAGTTGCTAGTTTCGTTTTGCTTAGCGTTGTTAAGCGGAGAGATCTTTCGTTTCGGTCGGACACCGATTGACTAACCCGACGGCAAGAGCTTTCGTGTGATTGTGCTTTTCGTATTTTGCTCCATTTAATTAAAGAAAGCTTTGGCATTTTATTGATGCATTCCGAATGCGTGTGCGGGTTGGGGGCCAATTGCCGACAGAGGGGTGTGAAAGCTTTCTCCCGCTTCGAGAAACTCTTGACCGGGAACAGGCGCTGCCGGAAGCGGCAATTTATTGAATCTTAAGTATTTGTTTTGACTGCATTCATAACAAAAACAAACCATGTGTGCTTAGTAGTATTAAGAAGCTACAAATGAAAAGGGAGAGCTGACAACAGCTGGAGCTTTACAAACGATACATAAATTTATGACAGCGACTTAACGACACTATGAATGATGGACACAATTAGGACGCTAAGATTTCAATGTGTATGGGACAAATGAGAAAATGATTTCTAAACATAGACCTTTAAATATGGAACTACTTATGTATATTCCTATTATGAAGTTGTATTTACTTACTCCTCATACATATTTATTTCGTTTTTCAAGTCCTGCATGGTAACAGTTTCGTAATCACTTTGTAATCACTTAAATGTCTTCGATATAACAAACGTGAAGCAACTAAAATTCCAATTCCATTTTACCGAATTAGATTTAGGTGAGACTATTTGAACATAGTTGATAATTAAATTAGCTTTTAAATAGCTCCTCTGCTCATGCGAACAACTCACTCAAGTTGAGCGATCAGAACAAACTAAAAACACGCAGCCAAATTCTAAAATGGAATATGCGTATGCAACGAGTGGAAGATCGCCAAATTTATATAAATAGATAGAAAAACACATCTATATTTGAAGTTTGAATAAAAGGGGACAATTACATATTTATTTTCAACACTAGGTTCTTCAAATGTGTAATGAAAACGATGTTTTATCATTTAACTTCTTATTGCAATTTATTTGCTTATCGTAATTCCGTCTTAAATACGAATTGTCTTTGTAACGGTCGATTTGAAAAAACCAGTTACAAGCTGGTCAATGCATACGTCACAGCTTGTGCTATCGCCTGAAAACCCTGTTATCGATACCTACCAAAACCAATATCGCAACATTTTATACGATATTTGACACATCAATATATTTGCAGCCCTGCTACACTATCGATATTGTCATCGATGATTGAGAGCTCTGCCGCTTACTCATTGCGGAAAACGTGAAAGAAAATCATATTGCCGCCTGTCTGCTACCAAAATTGATTGTTTTAGCTAATATAAACGTACAACGGCAAATAACATCACTTAAAAATGGTTGGTAAAGGTGTAAATTAGTGCTACAACTAGAATTAGAGTGTAATTAATAAGTACTGTTAAAAAATGACATGCGTGATTTAACGCCATGTGCACCTCGTGATTAAATTAATTATAAAGAATAGTTAAAATTATACATATAATAAACAGCATAAAATATTCAACAAGTGATTAGAGAGTGCATTAGTATGCAACTGTGCATCATGCGGCACTCCAACATAACCTTCAAAGAAGCTTCTCGCAAACTGCCTAATGACAACTGAGGCTCACAGCTGTCAAATTAAATGGTGACTGACTAATTTTGTATTGTTTTATTGTATTCAATTTGCAGCAGCCACAAATAGTGCTCCTGAAGGAAGGCACCGACACGTCGCAGGGCAAGCCGCAGCTGATATCGAATATCAATGCCTGCCAATCGATTGTGGACGCTGTCCGGACCACTTTGGGTCCTCGCGGCATGGACAAATTGATTGTGGATGCGCAGGGCAAGGCGACTATATCAAATGATGGCGCCACAATCATGAAACTACTGGAGATTATCCATCCAGCGGCTAAAACATTGGTTGACATTGCCAAATCACAGGACGCCGAGGTGAGTTTAACTAAATTTTCGTCGTATGCCTTGGAGCACGTGACTTAAACAACTTGAATGCAGGTGGGTGATGGTACCACATCTGTTGTGCTGCTGGCTGGCGAGTTCCTCAAGCAGGTGAAACCTTTTATTGAGGAGGGCGTGCATCCGCGCATTGTGATCAAGGCCATACGCAAGGCACTGCAGCTCTGTATGGAGAAGATCAATGAAATGGCCGTTTGTATTGAGAATCAATCGAAGGAGCAGCAACGTGCCCTGCTGGAGAAATGCGCCGCCACGGCCATGTCATCCAAGCTGATACATCAGCAAAAGGATTTCTTCGCCAGAATCGTTGTCGATGCTGTCCTCTCTCTGGATGAGCTGCTGCCGCTGAACATGATTGGCATCAAGAAGGTTGCCGGCGGTTCTTTGGAGGAATCCCAACTAATTTCCGGTGTTGCATTTAAGAAGACCTTCTCATATGCCGGTTTCGAGATGGCACCCAAAGCCTATGAGAACTGTAAAATTGCTTTGCTCAACATCGAACTGGAATTGAAGGCCGAGCGTGACAATGCTGAGATTCGTGTCGACAATGTGAAAGAGTATCAGAAAGTTGTTGATGCCGAATGGCAAATTCTTTACAACAAATTGGCCAAAATTCACGAATCCGGTGCCAATGTGGTGCTCTCCAAGCTGCCCATTGGTGATGTGGCCACACAGTATTTCGCCGATCGCGACATATTCTGCGCGGGCCGCGTTCCCGAGGAGGATCTCAAGCGAACAATGAAGGCCTGCGGCGGTGCCGTCATGACCACAGCCAACGACATTAAGGGCAATGTCCTGGGCCTGTGCGAGCGTTTCGAGGAGCGTCAAGTGGGTGGCGATCGTTTCAATCTATTCCAAGGTAAGCACTACTTTTCAAGCGATACTTAAATTAGAAATTCTAATATTCGTTTTCCCGATAGGCTGTCCCAATGCCAAGACTAGCACATTGATCCTACGTGGTGGCGCTGAGCAGTTCCTTGAGGAAACGGAGCGTTCCCTGCACGACGCCATTATGATTGTGCGTCGCACCATTCAGCACGATTCGGTTGTCGCCGGTGGCGGTGCCATCGAAATGGAGCTCTCTAAGGTGCTGCGAGATTACTCACGCACTATTGCCGGCAAGGAGCAGCTGCTGATTGCATCTATTGCCAAGGGACTCGAAATTATACCCCGTCAGCTGTGCGACAATGCCGGTTTCGATGCAACCAACATTCTCAACAAGCTGCGCCAGAAGCATGCCCAAGGTGAGTCACAACATACATTTAATTCATTTTTGTCTACCTATGTATAAAACAGATATAAAGATAATCAGGTCCTAGGGTACATAATGAAAATTCTGATTATTTACAAATCTATTTATGGTTTTACAAAAAACAAAAAAAAGTAACCATACAATTTAACGATGTCAAATAACGATAAAAAACGAGAAAACCATTTAGGGAAAATCTTATTCATTATTATTGAGAAAAATAGCTTTGATTTTCTATTTGTCTTTTAAACTTCAGTTGAATTTTCTAATCACATATGAATAAACATTTATATTTCATTCTGCGAATCCTTTTCAACATAATTGATTCTAGATATTTCTAAATAAATGGTTAAACAAAAAAATTAGACAACATTTTAAGCAGCAGTAGGAAAAATTGCGGAAGACAATATCACACGTTATTTAATAGAATAGTTTCATTTCGAACTCTAAATAAA
The DNA here is from genome assembly GCA_035043635.1 of Drosophila rellima. NCBI lineage: Eukaryota > Metazoa > Arthropoda > Insecta > Diptera > Drosophilidae > Drosophila > Drosophila rellima. The sequence continues at coordinate 707,662 of JAWNMV010000604.1, forward strand.
TTTTTTTTGCAATTTTCGTTTCCCATTTATGTTACAAGTTTTCTTTTGTTTTGACTTTTTTGTTCCTAACATATCTCTTTAAATTTGACAAAAAATCCATTAATTTTACTTAAAAATAACTTGCCGTTTTCTACGACATTGGAAAAGTCAGCCTTAGTATTATTTGTCGAACTTCTTTTAGAGAATCATTATTATCCCAGATAACTCATAGAATGTATCAACCTATTTATGATTAAGATTAATTCAAAACTCAGATCATTTTGGTTTAATTAATATTTTAATCAGATTTACATTAAGTTTGCATTTGTTGTCATATTTTGGTCTTTAAGCTGATCGTGCCACAATTGAAAGCAGGGATCCTGACACAGTCCGGGATTACTGGGACAAAGGTTGCACATGTATTTGGTAAATTGCAGCATGCCGCCCTTGTTGCAATATTGACAATTCTTGCGCACCGGCTTCGTCCTGTGCTGTTGAATCGTAATCAGTTCATGTTTTGGTTCAATTAACTTGGCTTCTGCAACAGCTCGAATCGGCGGAGTCGCCTTTGTCTTTGTCTTGCTGCTACTGATTGCAGCTGTTTGTGGAGGTGGTGGCGATTCTAGTAACGGTGCCCCTCCCACGGTGTCCTCTTTGAGCAGCGATTTGATGATGGCCACTCGAAACTCTGCATAAGTCTTTAGTTTAGCTTCCGAGCTGGGAAATCCTCGAGATGGCTGTGCGTTGGCCATATAGAGAAGATGGGCATTAAAGACGATCATATTAAGTAGATAGATGAGCAGCTGTTGTTGCCGTTGCAGGCCAGAGCAGACAGGCTGATAGCTGATGAGTTGTTGTCTGGTGGATTGTGTGGGACGCAGATGAAAGTCCAACTGTTGTATGAGCTTGGGACGTGCGTTAATCTTCTGCATGGACATTTCCTTGGCATAGATGGCCAGACAGTCGGAGCTATAGAAATAGACGCATTTCTCGCGTCGCCGCCACTTGGCCATCATCAGAGGAGTTGCATATCTGGTGGCAATGCTATTCGACGCCAGCTGCTGATGGACCAACGCCTTGCTGTTGCCATAGCGATTCCTGTCCAGCAGTCCGCTGCAATAGGTGCCCAGCTTGGAGAGCTCATGGGCCAGCCCATAGCTGCCATAATATTTGCACACGTAAACGCTGTGTCCCAGCTGTAGATGATCCTGGAGCAATTGCAATGCCTGCTGGCTACGTAGCACAACCAATTGACGTGAATTCCTCGCCAAGTGTTGCTCCACAATCTCTGGCATGATGCGGATTATCAAGCCGCTTTGTTCGGTCAGCAAGTGGAGCATTAACGCATTGCAGCGATATCTTTCCGGCAGCTCATTTTGATAGCTGAACTTGCCCTTCCACTGGATAATGGGTTCATTCAGCACCAGTGGCTGACCACACACGTACAGCTCAGACATGCGGGCATTAAAATAGTTGACCAGCTTGCCCGCATCCCCTCCAGCATTGCTGACACTTGTATTCCCGGGCAGCTCATCGAAGTTCAGCGACTGCAGCAGTTCAAGAAATCGATGAAGTGGCATTTTCTGAGCAAATCCAACAAATCCATGAAACAAATTGTCGCTCCAATAGTCGCTTAGCTGGGACAACTTCACATCGCTTATCAGCAGACAGAGGCCTACAAATGTTTCCAACTCCTCGCCATTGGCTCCTAGCGACAAGTTTCTCGCATTGCAGCCACGTGCGAGCTGGGCAAAGAACTCGACCCGATTGCCCAGAAGTTGGTTGAAGTAGTGCAAAGGGCAGACAAATTTCCTGACTGCTTTAAGGCCCGTCTGCTGATTCGGCGTATTAAATTTAAATATAAGCCGCGGCGTTGTCTGTTGCACAGTCCACTCCGCATCATAGTCATCCACTTCATCTAAAGTCGAGTGTGCGATTTAGTGACCTTTATATGTAAATCTTATATAATCTAAATCAATTAGTTACCTTCACAAAAGACCTCGCGTGTCCCAAAATTGATTTCCGAGTATCCATCTTCATCGGAATCACTTTGCTGCAACTCCAAATCCGATTTAGTTTCCTCTGTGTCCGTTGCTGTCGTCGTTGTTGTTGTTGCCGTGCCCAGTTGAGTTGTCACCGCCAGTTGCAACTGCAGTTCCGTTAGATCGGGTTTAATATCTACACAATCGTAGTCAGCCAGTGGATAGCTGCTGGCCAGCAGAGGCTCCGTTTTCACATCAAGACTTTGACGCTTCACCGGCGACCTGTGCACATCCTGTCGCGGCTTCAGCTGCTGTTTCCGTTTACGTCCTGTTGTCGACATTTCTTTTTATTGTTTACTTTCAATTTACAATTTAATTCAATTTTTAACAACTACAAAAACTGCTGTCCAACTGAACTTCTTCGGCTAGCGCGTGTTTGTCTTGGCAGCTCTTTCGTTCGACAGCCTACGTTTATAGTGTGTGCTCTTTCACTCTCATTGGCAGTGCTTGTATATTTGTCGCTTTTTCTTATGCGCGGGCACTTTTTCATGGAGTTGCCATCATGTTGAAATTCGTTATTGTCTACTAGAGATGCGCGTGGTTAGCGCGTGCACGAAATTAAACGATATGTTCCTATTTATTATACATTTATAAATTTACAAAACTATAACAAATTTTAAATATTTAATGTTTTTTTATTCTTTAACCATCAGGTGGACAATGGTATGGCGTGGACATCACGAAGGAGGACATTTCCGACAACTTTGAGCAGTGCGTGTGGGAGCCATCGATTATTAAGATCAATGCATTGACTGCCGCCGCGGAAGCTGCTTGTATGATTCTCTCTGTGGATGAAACAATTAAGAGCCCCAAGGCCGGCGAAGCACCTATGGCTGGTGGCGGTATGGGAATGGGTCGCGGCATGGGCAGGCCCATGTAAAATAAACTACACTTAATCGCAGCAAACAATTGCAACACAACAAAAACAATAACACTAAGCATAACATCAACAAACACACACACACTCAATGCGTTTCGCAAACATTCATTTGCATTTTTCTCTTAACTTAACACACGTTCACATGTATTACTTGGTCAAAAATCGCAGGCTTCTTTGTTGCACCTATTGAACAATTATATACAATAACTGACCTATGCCTATGTCTAATAAAATAAAATGAAACATAATTTTTCATAACACACACACGAACAAGTTTTAATTTCACTGATTTAGTTTTTCTTAGAGGCATTACATATTTTCTTGTCTAATTTTGTAAGAGTACAATAACAAATACAAATATAAAAATAGCAAAGAAGAATAACAGCATAAGAAATGTATAATTTCGCAATTCAAAAAATAAACGACGCAAATACAGGGTATAACAAAAGACGCACTACCAAACGTGCACTTGTTTCATCCATCTGGCAACTCCAGTAGCGACTGCCGTGCGCTTTGCTAGCGTTTTTCATACGCGGCTCGCGTCAGTTCTTAGCTGTTTTTGTAGCCAGCACGTTGCTTCGCGCGCGTTTTTCACATACACGCACACACCACACACATACAAACGGCAACTAAACGCCGCATAAACAAGCAACATTATTTTGCAATGGGCAACCACAAAGTGCTAAAAACGGCTGGCATTAATCTAAGGTATTCTATGTATGATTTTATTGATGCGGTTAAAAAGCATCACATCATTTGGGATCGAGAGCACGAGAATTTTCATAATCGTGAGCTGCGCGATCAGGCCTGGCAACAGATTGGCCTTCAGCTGTGCAAGAACTTCGAGGTAGCCAGCGGCGGCGAAAAGCTGGAAATTGGTAAGATATGAAATGCTATGCAATAATAATGTGAGTATTTATTTACATATGTACTCTTTGCTTTAACAGCAAAAACATTGCTAAAGCGATGGAAAAATACGCGCGACAGTTATTTGCGCGTGAACAGACTGCGGCAGAGCGGCGAGGAGATCTCTCGTGCATCCTATATATACGAAAAGGAACTGAGTTTTCTACTAGAAGTTAAGGCAGATGAGGAGACGCTCAAGGACGATCCAAAGGCTTCTGCGAAACGCAAACAATATCGCACACTGAGGACGCCGGTCAAACGGCGTCGTGAATCGGACAATCAATGCTCAGCCGTGGACGCTGACGCGACATCCGAGGCCAGCATCATCCATCATCATAACTTATCCGACGATGGCTTGCACACGATGCTGGACACTTTGAACTGCACAACAAACACCTCAACAATTCATGGAGCCAAAGGCGAACTAAGCACCACATTACCGCAAGACATCAACAGTGGTGCGAGCAGCTCAACAACACTTCCTTTAGCTACAGCCTCTGCTGATCCAGATCCCGATCAGGCATTCTTTGATAGCATCAAGCCGGACATGCAGCGCATGAGCAGCGATCAGAAATTAGAGTTTAAAATCGAAGTGCTAAAAATACTTCGCCAGTTTAAGTCAATGCCAAATTGACACATGCTATTTGTATGTTAACAAGAACAGCTTTAAAGTAAGTGCATAATAAAAAGTTACTACTAGAATTTAGGTAAATGTGACTGAACAAAAATATATGTAAAGCGGTAACAAAGATTGAATAATGTAGCCCTGGTAATGCGAGTATCTTTTGGCGAAGAGCGCCATATTTGAATTAGTGTCATGTTCTTCTTTTCTAAACTATTTGCTTCCCTTGCAGGAAATAAAAATTGTATTATGAATTAATTTATTGTCGACTTTATTATTTATTCATATACAAACAAGCAATACTCGTATGCACATTATTTCGATCGTATACATCGATACTCAAAACGATATGTGTATCAGCCCTGGCCATATTTACGTGTATACGAATATATCGGTTTTAGGCGCTCAAAAGAATTTTTTTAAAAAAGAATACCCACTTGAATATTTTAAAGACTTATTGGAACTTGCGCATCACTGTGGATGTCAGTCAACGCTAGTGACGAAAGCGTCACAAAAAAATGGTACATTAGCAACAACTGTCCGACTCAACTGGTTGAAATAATAGTTAAATTTGAAGTTTTTTGTGGGCATCCCAAAATGAAATGAAAAGTCAGTTTGTTTTTGTTTGATATACGACTATATAAAAAAAAGCTTGTTTAGCGGAATATCAAAAAAGCCCGCTAACATTGACAGGCCCATTTTTACAAACCGCAGAAGCTACAGGTTGGTTTTCGTATCATTGGGAAGGTATTTTTAAGGACTTTTAGAGTTTTAGACAATTTTGGCTATGCATTTTTTCTGTCAAAATTCGTTTAAGCAAGATATTAAAATTTTAAATTTTGGCATAAGTTTCTATACAATTTACGCTAACATATCAAGCACCTTATTGACACATTGAATTGGGACATCAGCAATAAAGTATTGTAGCAGGCAGGTATGCTAACGCGTACATAAAAGCATTGCAGGATTGAAGCTAATAGCTTTTGCGTTTCAGAAATAAATAAAAAACTTTTTTTAAGTTAATACACATAATAAATGTTGTATCCTTTGCCACCAAATTGTAAAGAGGTTATTTTTGAAGTGGTTATGTCAGCTCTTAACGCGCTCAAACTAGGGGCTAATTGGAAGACATTTAAAGTCGTGATCAATATGAACGACACATTTTCCACAATCCCATATACTTTTGAACAGCCCTCGGAAACTCTTGTGACATGTGCACTTTTATGTACACAGACATAAACTGTCAAAACGAAATCAATGCAATTTGTGGTGTACACGCTATGTATGTATATGTACGTACATATATACTTGTCTGTGTGTTCATCAAAGCTGTTTGACTTGTTTGTGTTTTATAAAAGGCCTAAACCTGAATATTGCCAATCGAGTTTTATGTAAATACATATGCACATACAAACAAACGTATATACCATAAACTAGGGCTGCAGCATAATTTGTTTTTGCAAATTGGCCAGACCAGGGTAGCTATAATGTTTAGTATATACTATGTATTGTGTTGGTATATACATATACATGAATGTGTGGTTCTTATTAAGGACCTAATTGAGCGTCAAGAGAAACTGCGGGCAAATACTCAAGTTTCACTTAAGTTTTAAGTAAATACATACATACAACACACACACAACGCGCCCGCATAACTGCATATACATACATAAAATACTTATTTATGTATGTACGTATGTGTGTAAATTTCATCCGTTTTTGTGGTAGTTTCGAGTTTCGGGAATTTAAGGACCGCTGCAGAGGTCGAGAGGAGGGAGAGAAAGAGAGACCCTATTGCGCCGTCTGTTGCCGTCGTGCACATTAGGAACGGCTGCGGCAGCTGCTCGGAGCAGTTTATGCGACGCGTCGCTGCCTTTTGTCTGCGTCTACCTGAATCCTCTCATAACGTATTCCCAGCGTGCATAACGTACTTCCCAACAGCATAGGGATATGTTTAAGAGAGATTTAGGTCAGATGAATTCCCCTTGTCTTGTACCTGTATCAATGCCGAGCAATGCAGTGGAACCGACCCAACAATCGACAGGAAGTCCTTTAAAGATCTTTTTGTTGAATGCCACCTTTGCTTATTGTTTTACTAATACGAATATATGGTACATAAGAATTAAATACTATTAAAAGTATATATGTACATACATAAATATGTAAGGCCAGCGAAAAAAGTCACCTTATCAAACTTATAACGGCTTGTCATTACTTTACTGTTTATATTTTCAACTTCGTTTCTTTTCAACTATTTTTCATGCATAAAGAACTGACACAAAGCAGAAATCGCATTTAGGCAAATCCTAAGCAAATCGTTGATTATAAGTGTAGAGAAATTAAAAAAGTACGTTTTGATTGTGATTATTGTGTTATTCAGTTAAAATTGGTCAAATTTCTGTAGAAATGCCACAAAATCGTTATCTCTCTAATGAAGAGCGCGCCAAAATATTGGCATATAGAGAAACGGGGATGGCGTTACGCAAAATTGCATTGAAAATGGGGAGAAGCTTTTTTACAATTCAAAAATTTTTAAAAGACCCCGAAAACCACGGAACGAAGCCCCGTTCTGGTCGCCCTCCATTGGTTAAAAATCGTGATAAGCGGCGAATAAAAAGCTTAGCTCTGAAAGAAAACATTAGCGCAGCAGAAATTTGTCAGGAACTGAGTCTTCCGACGACGAATTCATGTCATATGGAAAAAGAGTCGCCAAATGTGAGCTACTTCCTACGGAAAACTATAAATTTTGGGACTTGGAGTGGCGAAATATCATTTTCAGCCATGAACAAAAATTTAATTTAGATGGTCCAGATGGATATCAATATTATTATCGCGATATCAGGAACCCAAAGCAACAAAAGCTGACACGAAATTTTCAAGCAGGTTCGCTTATGGTGTGGGCTGCTTTTTGCTATTATGGAAAGAGTCCAATATGCTTTATATCGCACAAAATGAACTCCGACGAATATATAGAGCTATTAGATTATGAGCTTATTTCGTTTGGAGAGGAGATGTGCGGCGATTCCTGGACATTTCAACAGGACAATGCGCCGATTCACGTGCAATTTTTCGATGAGCGAAACATACCGCTTTTGATGTGGCCCGCTAAAAGTCCAGATCTCAACCACATTGAGAACCTTTGGGGTATCCTTGCCAGCAAAGTTTACAATCATGGCCAACAATATGGATCCCTAGGAGAGTTGAAGGAAGCAATTGTGGCAGAGTGGCCGAAATTGGACAAAACACTACTTGAAACTTTAATAAATTCGATGCCAGGTCGCATATTAAAAGTTCATAAAAACAATGGAGGACACACTTAATATTTAAACATCAAAAATTTTCCAAAGCAAAACGAATACTTAGGAAAATATTTTTTTTCAGTTTTTGATCCGTTCGGAAAGTATTATTTTAATTTAAAAATAAAAACTTAAGCACTTCCTTAAAAATGTACATATTTAATTTGAGCTGTTATTTGATTAAGTTTAACATAAAAA